>CM045759.1:132392354-133071820 GCA_025200525.1 Camellia lanceoleosa | reverse complement strand
TTTTGGGGGAAGCCTCGTCCACCGCTACATACATATTAAATAGAGTCGAAACAAAAGCCAAACCTCTTTATAAACACTGGCATGGTACTAAACCTAATGTTCTGAATCTTAAAGTTTAGGGATACAAAGCACATGTACTTATTCCCAAACCTTTAAGGGATAAATTTGAAAGTAAAACTTGGGAATGTAAGTTTATTGGTTATGTCAACAATGGGAGTGGTTATTGTTTTTAGCATCTTGAACGTGGATTAATAGAAAGTAGAGATGTTATTTTTCTTGAATCCAGTGATCTTGTTACTTCAATTGAGCAAATTAAATTTCTCTCTAAGGTATCTCTGGATTCTTCTCTCCCCTATTTGTCACAAGACCCACGAGTTATCAATGCCCAACCTCATAGTGGGATGCGCAAACAAAGTGACGTTTTACCAGATTCAAATCTTAAGATAAGTGGGTGTAAAAGAGCAAGATGCCTATCTAAGGTTTTGAAAAACCATTATGTTTTTCAAGTTGAAGAACTCAATAACTTGGTAGATTATCCTATTAGTTACAATGAAGCAATGAGCATCAGTGACGCTACATAATGGCTCGAGGCCATGAATGAAGAACTTGAATCAATCAAGAAAAATGATGTTTGGGAATTAACTGATCTCCCAAATGAAAGAAAATCCACTGGTTGCAAGTGGGTTCTTAGAAAGAAATTTACAGTAGATGGGAGTTTAGAATAATACAAGGCAAGGTTAGTAGCCAAGGGATTCACACGACAACCTGGAATAGACTTTGCGGACACATATTCTCCTGTTGCAAAATTTGGAATTGCATCAGTTAGATGTTAAAACAGCTTTTCTCAATGGAGAATTAAAAGAGAAAATTTATATGATGCAACCTGATGGTTTCCAGATCCATGGCAACGAGGATAAAGTCTACAAGCTGAAAAGATCCATGTATGGACTCAAACAATCATCAAGACAATGGTACTTGAAATTCCACCAAGACATTTTAGAAATGGGTTACGTTGTTAGTCCAGTAGATCATTGTGTTTATATCTAGAAAAATGATGACAAGTTAGCAATATTGTCTTTATATGTAGATGACATATTGTTAGCAGCATATTATCCATATATGATTATGAAAACTAAAACTTTCTACATGGGTTTTGCAACCTATGTTCAAGGAATTAGAATTTCAAGAGATAGAAATTCAAAGTTATTATATATAAATCAAGAAAAATATCTAGACAAGGTGCTCAAAAGATTTAATATGGATAATTGCAATTCTTTAAGCACACCTGTTTGCAAGAGACAAAGTCTTAGTAAAAGTGTGAATTCTCAAACTAAGTCTGAATTGAGGAAATGAGAGATGTCTTATATGCTCAGGCAGTAGGCAGCCTAATGTATGCTATGACAAGCACAAGACCTGACATCTGTCATGCAGTTGGATTGGTAAGTAGGTTTCAATCCAATCCATGTAAGAAACATTGGTAAGCAGTCAAAAGAATTTTCAAATATTTAAAAAGGCACTAAGAATTTGAAATTATGTGTTGGTTTGTGTGATCTAGACATAAAAGGATACACTGACGTAGATTTTGCAGGAAATATAGATGATAGAAAATCTACTAGTAATTATGTATTCCTGTTTGGTGGAACAACAATTTCTTGGTTATGTAAGAAATAGAGTTGTGTTGCAAAATATACTATGGAAGTTGAGTATATAGCTTGTAGCATAGCAGTTAGTAATGTGGTCTGGATAAAGCGATTTGTTGACAGTTTACAATTTGGTATACCTGCCAAACCGGTCAATATGTTTTACGACAATCAGTTTACCATCTCATTAATAAAAAGTGGAGCAAATAGCTCTAAGGGAAAGCATATTGATGTTAGTTATCACTATATTTAGGACATAGTGGAGAGAGGTGAAATTAAAGTCAACTATATACCCTCAGAAGAGATGGTGGTCAACCCTCTGACCAAAGGGTTGTCTCTAGAAAAATTCAAAGAACATGTAGCTAATATGGGATTGAAAAATGCCTAACTAGGTAGTTTAGCTACTTATATAAAAGCATAGTCGGATGACTCTGGGGATGCTTGGATAACCGATGTGATGCGACTCTATCTTACATAGAAACATGTGTTTGGTCAGGTAATAAGGTAGAGGAACTGACAAGGTACGAACATCATAGTTAGCATGAGATGTAAAGTCCATTATATGCAACATGCTGACTAGATGGTGTTGCCTACTTGATCAACAAAAAGTCACTGATAAGGTGTGTTAAGGAAAACCTTTAGGAATGGGCCTTAAAAGAAGTACTTAACAATAATTTCGGCATAGGTTGACACATAAGAAATGTGTGCGGCTGAAGTCGTCAATGGTGGTTGGGTATGGACTATGAACCCATCATTGAAAATTGATGCCGCTCACTTGAAATATAGTGAATTGAAGTCATTTGGAATGTGTTAACAATGGGAGAACACATTTGTACGAATGCAGTCAGATTGGTGGCAAAAATGTACGCACGTATGGCCAAGTCACAATCGAACGTCGATCTATGCGATAATTTCATAGATGAAAGTTGGCATGAGACAAAATTTTGGTACCAAGGTAAACATGTTCAACTCAGGTTTGTCACCTCATAATGTTGTGATCAAGTGGGAGATGGTGGAATAAAAATGATCACACCATAATTCGATGTGGCTCATTACATCCAAACATTTTCCATAGGTGGTGATATACCTTCCTGCAAGAAACCGAGAATAGTCTAGCAGTTGAATGTTTGAATTTGAAACTCCAAGTGACACGACCATTGGTGAAAGGTTGTAGTGAAACATGGTATCTATTGACATTATGGATCAATCTTAACAGGTGTGACCATTACCAAAGGTTGCCATTGTGTATATAAATACCCATGGTAGTGAAGTTGAAATTCACTTCAATATGATAAAACTTTCTCATTTGTTTTTTTCTCAGATTGTCAACTTTTTTACATGATAAACACCCTCACGGGATCATCGATCATTGCCATTGTTAATTTATCTTTCACAAACAACGTAATAAAAGTTGGTTCAATTAGGCCCATAACTTGCGCTAATGATGACAGGGCCATTAGGATCCAACTTTCTATCCTTGTGTCCTATGTTGCAAGGGAATTAGGTAAACTATTAGGTAAAACTTATCCATCCTCGTGAAGATATATTTACTAGATCAAAGTTCGCCCAAAAGATTACCATGTGAGCGTTACATGGTGGTATTTAGAGTTAAACATGAATAGAGAACGAATATATAAGACTAGCAAAGCATAAAATGAGTATGGCCAACATGATAGAAGATAAGAATGACCAGCAAAGTCGGGCTGACTAAGTTGACCATACTAGATTGAAAGCCAACCAGATTAAAGCATTTGAGTTGACTAGTGTGCATGATCAAGCTGACAAGAAAGAGTTAATCCAATTTTAATTCACATAGTTAAGTAATTTTTCATCTATAATTTGTTAATTAGACAAATGAAAAATAATGTTGTGATTTTTTTTATACCAAAATGTATATTTTTCTTTCTTTATTTCAGTGTTTATCCGCTATTTGCATTAGTTTTGGTTAGCATTACCAAAACTGAGTTAGTATAATTATGTCAAAAGTATAAAGTCAATCATATTTGTTCTTATACCTCAAGAAAGGTTAGTGTAATGTACCCAAATTTTAGTTGCACAATTGAATGGAAGTCAGTTGATTAATGATTATTTAAGCACAGTGCTTGAAATAAATCGAACCCAGCCGAACTTTGCTAAACTCGAACTCGGCTTATTTGCTTAGCGAATTTGTTCATTGATCTCAAGCTCAGTTCGATAACTAACTGGGTTTGAACTCAGCTCAATAAGATTATTATTATTTTATTATATTATTTAAATAAAGATATATAAATAAAAAAATATTATATACATAATATATAAATAATATATTTATTATATAATTTAAATAAAGATAAACGAGGCAAGCTTATTTGAGTTCAAGCTCAGCTCATTTAAACAAGCCGAGCTGAGTTAGTTCACAAACAACTCAATTCATTTGCAGCTCTATACTTTGAAAGTAATGTATTTAGGCCATATTTGTTTGGACGGATTGGATAAGAGAATATTGTAATCCATTGAACTATTTGGTTAGAAATTATGTGTCTTCCTATAATTGATTAGAATCACATTTTGAATAATGTAGGAATTATGAAAAAGATATTATTATCGAATATTTCATAAAAAATTTCCACCCTTAAATTACACATATACCATATACCATAACCTACCATAAACTACCATATATCATACACTAACATATCATAACATACTATAAAATAACAGCCCATAACATAACCACCATATACCATAACAAATCGTATGGGAGTGGGAAACCTGTAGACCTTAATGGGAGTGGGAAACCTGTAGACCTTGACGTTGAAGAAGACAACTATAACAAAAAGACTCACGAAGGAAATGACGTCGGCCATGAGAGCGACGTACCAAAGAAAACAGACCAGAGCGGCTATTACAACGAGGATGACCTCTAGGTAAGAAAGATGCCTACGAAGGGACGAAGAGGTAAAGGCCATGGTGAACAAATTGGCGGACCTACAAACAGTGGTCAATTTCATGATGCAGAATAACGTCATGCAGCCACCGTTCCCACTACAAGATACGCCGATTCCAGCGGTAAAGGAGGATGCCCGAAAAGAGGGGTGGAAAATAGTCCCTACAGTCCCCTAGCACACCAGGACCGAAAAACACTGTCACTGGCCTTCAAGGGAGGTCGGGCGAGGGGAGTCAAGAAGGGAAGAATCAAGAAGGACGCATCGCACCAAGGAAGCCGACCCCAAAGAACATTGGCATGTTCAAGGGCAGGAGTTGTGCTTAAACGCAACCAATGGAGAGAAGTCCAAAAGGACCCATAATGAAACTGGGAGTAGTGCACTGAAAGGGCTGAAGTCAGGAGATAGCCGAGCTCCTGGATGGATCAAAGAGGATCTGGGGGATCACCTACAGAGGAAGCAACAAGATGCCGAGGTAACCTCCCCGATCAAGCCAAGAACACCGTTCTTGGTAGAATTGGACATATTCGAAGCCCCAAAGAGGTTTAGCGTGCCGAGATTCAAGATCTACGACGGTAAGTCAGACCCCAACTTTTAAGTCATCTTGTACCTGAACTCGATGGCGTTGTACACCGGGAACGAGCCGTTGCTCTACAAGGTGTTCCCCTCATCCTTTAAAGAAATTGCATCAGCCTGGTTTCACAAGTTGTCGAAAGGAACTGTGAAAACCTGGGAAGGCCTGATCAAGATGTTTGTAGCCAAGTTCGTGACAAACAAGCTACAGCCATTGAGGGTGGACACCCTAATGGCCTTGAAGATCGGCGAGGATGAAAGCCTTAGGGCCTATGCCAAAAGGTATTATGAGGTATTCAACCGAATACCAGGATGCAATCAAGAGGTGGCAGTCGTGTCATTTAAAAACAGCTTGAAGGATGACTGCCTATTTCAAAAATCACTGGCAAAGACATTGCCGAAAAGTATGGAGAAGTTGATTGCCAGGATAGAAAAGTATGCCAGAGCCGAGGAGGACACGCTGGGAACAAAGGCGTCTAAACAAGAGAAGAGAAATGGTTCGCCGAAGTGAAGCTGAGATAACACTGGATACGAGAAGACAAGAGCTCAACCCAAGTGAGTAGATCCTGGATTCCAGATCTCGGATCCCAGATCCCAGAAGACAAGATCTCGGCCTAGATAATTAAGTCCGAGAAGAGAAGAGCTTGGCCTAAGTTAAAGAATTTTTATATAAGGTCCACAAAGAAGTATGTGGAAGCCATGCAGGGGGCAGATCCCTTGCCCATAGAGCAATATCGTAGGGATTCTTTTGGCCTTACATGCAAAAGGAAGCTGAAGCCTATGTAAAAAAACATGAAAATGCTTTGAAATCGACCTGCAACGTGCAATAGAACAGCAATTCGGCTAGGGGCATACCGGCAACAACTTGCTAGGGCTTACAATAAGAAGGTTAGCCCAAGAGAGTTCAAAGTTAGGGACCTCAGCCTGAGAAAGGTTGCCGGCCATGGGGCATAACGGTTGAAGCAATAATAAAGTGGGAGTTTGATTTTTGAAATTTGTGCGATAGGACCGACCAGTCCTATGACGATATTTCTGATTGAAACATGACAAATAACTTAGACTTATTATATAGCAGAGTAGAAACTTTACTTGTATATAATAAAGTTGAACTAAGTTGGGTTAACCTGGACTTGTCATATCGACAAAATCAGACACGGATTGGAGCTAAGTGCCTTAGTAAAGAGACCAAGGTTAATAACCTCGACCAGTCTTTTTTCGAATCTTAAATCGGCGATAAGGTCAAAGCCATGTGCCTAATAAGAACCCAAGTGGAACTTAAGTTCACATTAGGGGGCAAAAGGCTGAAGAATGATGCTTGGGATTGGTTTAGACACTTGTTGAAATTAAAATTTACAAGTTGAAGTTAAACCGAGGACGTGTTTAACACTTGTTGAAATTGAAATTTATAAGTTGAAGTTAAACCGACGTCATGTTTAATACTTGTTGATATTTTAAATTTACAAGTTGAAGTTAAACCAAGGTCATGTTTAACACTTGTTGAAATTTTAAATTTACTAATTGAAGTTAAACCGATGTCATATTTAACACTTGTTGAAATTTAAGTTTACAAGTTGAAGTTAAACCGAGGACGTGTTTAACACTTGTTGAAATTGAAATTTACAAGTTGAAATTAAACCGAGGTCATGTTTAACACCCGTTGAAATTTTAAGTTTACAAGTTGAAGTTAAACCGATGTCATGTTTAACACTTGTTGAAATTGAAATTTACAAGTTGAAGTTAAACCGAGGTCATGTTTAACACTTGTTGAAATTTTAAATTTACAAGTTGAAGTTAAACCGATGTCATGTTTAACACTTGTTGAAATTTAAGTTTACAAGTTGAAGTTAAACCGAGGATGTGTTTAACACTTGTTGAAATTGAAATTTACAAGTTGAAATTAAACCGAGGTCATGTTTAACACTCGTTGAAATTTTAAGTTTACAAGTTGAAGTTAAACCGATGTCATGTTTAACACTTGTTGGAATTGAAATTTACAAGTTAAAGTTAAACCAAGGTCATGTTTAACACTTGTTGAAATTTAAATTTACAAGTTGAAGTTAAACCGAGGACGTGTTTATCATTTGTTGAAATTGAAGTTTACAAGTTGAAGTTAAACTGAGGATGTGTTTAACACTTGTTGAAATTGAAATTTGTAAGTTGAAGTTAAACCAATGACGTGTTTAACACTTGTTGAAATTGAAATTTATAAGTTGAAGTTAAACCCAAGACGTGTTTAACACTTGTTGAAATTGAAATTTACAAGTTGAAGTTAAACCGATGTCATGTTTAACACTTGTTGAAATTTTAAATTTACAAGTTGAAGTTAAACCGATGTCATCTTTAACACTTGTTGAAATTTAAGTTTACAAGTTGAAGTTAAACCGAGGACGTGTTTAACACTTGTTGAAATTGAAATTTACAAGTTGAAGTTTAACTGAGGTCATGTTTAACACTCGTTGAAATTTTAAGTTTACAAGTTGAAGTTAAACCGAGATCATGTTTAACACCTGTTGGAATTGAAATTTACAAGTTAAAGTTAAACCGAGGTCATGTTTAACGCTTGTTGAAATTTAAGTTTACAAGTTGAAGTTAAACCGATGTCATGTTTAACACTTGTTGAAATTTTAAATTTATAAGTTGAAGTTAAACCGAGGTTATGTTTAACGCTTGTTGAAATTTAAGTTTACAAGTTGAAGTTAAACTGAGGACATGTTTAACACTTGTTGAAATTGAAATTTACAAGTTGAAGTTAAACCAAGGTCATGTTTAACACTCGTTGAAATTTTATGTTTATAAGTTGAAGTTAAACCGAGGTCATGTTTAACACTTGTTGGAATTGAAATTTAGAAGTTGAAGTTAAACCGAGGTCATGTTTAACGCTTGTTGAAATTTAAGTTTACAAGTTGAAGTTAAACCGAGGTCACGTTTAACACTTGTTGAAATTTAAGTTTACAAGTTGAAGTTAACCGAGGTTATGTTAAAAGAAGATTGGTTTAAACACTTGTTGAAATTTTTGAGAAAAAATTTACAAGTTAAAGCCAAGGTTATATTAAAAGAAATATCTACATATTTGTTGAGATTACCATGTTGCCAAGATTTGGAAGAAATTTGAAGATAGAAGTCTTGCTAAGAGTGAAGTATCGAGTTGTAAATAACACTTGTGAAAATATTGTAAAAAATATTTTCGAGTGTTAAACCGAGGCTGAGATAAACCGTTTAGTGGGTACAACCGAGGTGTTACACCCCGAGGAGATTGCACAGTTAAGGTGTATTTTGAAGACATTCAAATTATTTTAAGTATAGAATCATATAAGAGTAAAAACAAGACACATACAACCACATTGAAAGAAGAAATTAAAGAAAGCATTCAGAAAAGGAAAGAAGGCACTTCGGCCTAACATTGAAGAATAATTGTTTAGATTACAAAACGGCCGGTGTGAAGTACGCTGGTGTCAGACGGTGGTAGTAAGCAAAGAAGTGCAACAAAAGCCTCACCGGAGGGAGAGAGTGAAACTGGTTACAAAAAGCTTTGCAAAAGCAGCAATGGAGGATTTGAGAGAGAAAGTTTGAATAAGAACGAAGATGCAGAAGTGAAAAGACGGAGAGAGAGTTGATTTTGGTCAAAAGGATGAAATGGCGGCAAAATGGCAATTATGGTACCTTGGACGACGTGCTTGTTAGACGGCGCACGCAAAAGTGATGTGACTTGATGGCGCGTATCAGGTACAATCCAGTAAGGGAAAGACGCGTGATAAAAACGGTTGAAATACTGTGCGTGCCAGCTCATACGCGTGCTGGAACTCTTGGAGTTCTTGAAGGAAATACCTCGGCTAGGAGGACGGTTTCGGCTGAGAAACTTAAACGAACTTGGTCGTTGGTTCTAAGGCATTGATGAAAGCAGACTATAGGTCTTGGTTATATTGAGCCGATGAGTTCTGACTTCGGCAATAGGTAATGATGCGAGCTTAGCCAACGTGCTAAATGGAAGAAATGATATAGGTTCCATCATCTTAGGATGCCGAGGTAATAGAACCTAGGGGGCAATTGTGGGGACATAATTTTTGAATGACAACACGTGGCCGAAGTGTCACCGAAGTGATAGCCGGGGTGCCACATGTCCTGGCCATGACGCCGAGATCATCTTGGCTAGGCCGAGGTTATCTGCGAAGATACCGGAATCCGGAATAAGCGGATAAGGGACAAGAGTCCTAGAATGAGATAGGACTTCAGTTTGGATAGAGATAAGACTCTTAGAGAGTTTATCCCAATCCTACTGGGAGTCCAAGATTAGCAGTAATCCTAAGGCCATTGAAGCTAGGCTTCTATTGGGACTAGGTTTGTGTTGGCTATAAAAGAGAGGCACCTCCATGGATCTAAGGTATGCTTTTTATGCTTTGAATAGTGAGTTAAGCACTTTTGCTATCTTTAAGAGATAACTGACTTGATCGTTGGAGTGCCCCTGGGTGGACGAACCACCGCCGGAATCTCTTCTTTTTGTTGACAGGTCGTTTGGCTTAATCTATTCTACCGGTATTCTCTAGCTAAGTATCTATTTGGCAATGTGGTCGGAAATTGACACATACAGTACATATATTTAGAATTCGTATATATTGATCTAAGACATGCAAGATTATGATTTCACTTAAAGAATGAGTTATTTTCAAGAATTGTTATGGTTTAAAGAATAATGTATAATGGTTTCTTTATCTTTTTGTTTTGATGCCACTCCTTGATTCTGTATTTGAAATAGAGCCCTTGAGCTCTCTAGTTCCCTTGTTAATGTTCTTTATTTTTTCAAAGTTAAAGGAATTGATCTTGGGAATTTTTTTGTCAAAATTGGATGAAACTTTTACCTTTCTTTTTCTATGTGTAAAAAAGACTTTTTAAAAGGCAAGATTGCCCCCATGATTAGGTTAATGTAGAGAGTTTGAAATGTAAGTAAGATTTCTAATATCATATCATAATTTGAATTTAAAGGGAAAGATTTTGATGTGAAGTTTTTTTTTTTTTTTTTGATCAGCATATGAAGGTTTTATATAAGTTGGCTCTTGATGTTTTGTCCAAAAAGCCACATATGCCATGTTTTGGAAATTAGGTGGGTTTTGGTTGTTTAGTTGTCAAATTGTAATTAGGAGTTGTGAAAGAGAATGTTTCATGAATCACGGCTGGGTCACATCAACTTGAGGGTAGATGACATTTCAAAATTATAATTAAAATAGTCACTTGAGCATGTTTACAAATGCAAGAATTCTAATTTGTTTAGAATTTGCTACCTTTAGAAAAATGGGTGCTTCTCTACAGGATTGTATTTACTTTCTTTTTATTTGACGGGTAATATTATTGTGGTGTAATTTTTCCAACTAATTTATGTTGTTTCTTTCTTTTGGTTGCAGATTTGTATTTTTTGGGCTCAATTGAGTGCAATGTTGGTAAGTGGCAAATTTTTTTTTTTTTTTTTGGTGAATCTTGTTTATGGACATGTATCTATAACGTCATTCATTTTATTTACAGCATCACAGTGTTAGTTGCAATTACTTCACAGATGATGACACTAACCTTCTCAGCGCGGGTATCCTTCCCAAGGGACCAGAGAGTTGTTAAGCGTTATGATGATTTCAAGAAATATCAAGATGTCCTCCATAGTTCGAAACACTTAACACATAGATATTTTCTGCGATAATTTTTTGGCGACGATTCGCGTGGCAATGGTGGTTCGATCATATATGAGTCGTACAACATGACTTTGACATGCTATTTGAAATATTTGAACACTCAAGGCTCGCCCATGATTTCATACGACAGTTTTCTTTTGTCAGGGATTACATTTGCAGCTTGGAGAAAAGGCTCGTTATTTGATTTAGGTATACCCGTATATATTGTAATTTAGATTTGATAAATAAAATTTAGTCATTTAGCATAACTTATTTTGAAATTGTTTCTTCGTAGGTGCCTGTTGAAGTTCATATTGGACTTACATAATCAAAATTTTGTGACTACTGATTTAACAAGAATAATGTTGTAGTGGTTAATCATACTCCTAAGTTCTTTGATCTAATAACCGAACCATGTACAAAATCTGGAGTGACTAAGGACCTTTTGTGCTTAGAATTTTTAGTTCGTAATGTTATTTTGAAAGGAATGGATGTGCCAACAGAGCTGGAAGATTTCTTAAACCTTCTCCTTAATTGAAGGTATTTTTAATGTAGTTTTTCTTTTTATTTATACATTTCTAAATTATTGATGGTGCTTTCTTTTCTTTATTTAACTGTCATTATTATATTTCAAATTATCTCTTCCACAAGGGAAATGTGCTACTCATTGAGCACAACTGCTCAATTATGGAGCTCGCCTAGCATTGCGAATTTATGTGCAGCGTTTGGGACAAACACCATTTCATCAACAATAAGAAATTTAAGTTGGCTCTAAAGGACATTGGAAATCACATGAAACTATCTAAAGAGTGGCACCAAGTGCTAAGTAAAGGTACTCCATTATGGTATGTTTACCGAGGACAGAAACATCATGGTGGTTTCAAAAATGGAAGATTAGATTTGTCTAGATTCATGAGACATACAGTTCAGCATGTGTTGGACTACTGGACAAAGAGATAGAAAACGGTAATCTCTGTCTCTCTCTTTTCTTTTTCTTTGTGTGTAATTTTAGACTGCTTTTCTGCTCTTAATACTTGAGCTAGGTGAGTTCCGTAAGCTGCAACAGCTGATGCTAGTGTTGTTGGAGCTATAGTCTCTTCTTTTTTTCTTTTTTATTTGTAATTTTAATTATCTTTGTTATGTTGTACAGGTAACCAATATCAACAAATATTTTGACGATCAAGCTTTGAGCGTAACCTATCTAATGGTTTTAGTAGAGATGCAGAGAGGGCTGAATCAATATGGACTCCTCTATGAATTCATTGTTCAATTTCCTCTGCAATGATAGGGATAATAATTAGAAGCTTGCATTAGTTTTTAAGTTTTTATGGATATTGCAATAATTTTCTATCCATATTTTTTGCTATTATTCGTCTTTCCATTCTTAATTTTTATATAACAATGTGATGCAATTCTGATCCTCAAATGATTAATGAAACATGCGAGCAGCAGTATACAAACTCAACTCAAGTATAAGGTAAAGACTACTATATGCATCAAAATGGCTGAATGCTATTGGCAAAGGAATCATAAACTGCAACAGACCAATTAAATGGAGCGTAATAAACGAACATGTTATCTCCATCCACTACCCACATGGTAAGGAGCCCACCATCCACATGGTATGGGTGGCACCATGTGGTAAAGGAAGCTGGTGTGGCAATACCAACTGACCAAAGGTAGATGGTGAGGGTGGCACAACCAAGCCCACTCATGGCTGTCACTTCACCTACTCCTCTTCTCTTGGTTATAAATTGAGATGAGTCAGGAGGGGTTGAATACAGATATGGGAGTGATACGCAGAGGAGAGTATAATCTTTGAGTGAGAGAGTTCTTTAGAGAGTTGTGAGGTGTGAGTTTTGTAATCTCCCTCCGAGATAATTCTATAGTGGATATCTCTCCGTGGACGTAGGCACTTGCCGAACCACGTAAATCTTCTTGTGTTATTGTGTGAAATTGATTTCTGGTGTCCTATAGTCCTAACAAGTGGTATCAGAGCCGAATCGGTTGCGTTTCGGAACAAAAAAATGTGTTTTTCGAAACTGCCCAGAAATCAAGTTGCTCATAATCAGGTTTTGAGCATACCAGAAGCAAGGACTCCAAGAGAGGAGTCCAGAACTACAAAGAACAACCCAAGAAGAGCCTGAACGCGCTCTCACGCACCCCCAAAGCCTGCGCGTGAATCCCACTCTCTACACGTGCCGCACGCACTGTGAAGAGGAGCCGGCGCATGATCTCACTTTCTCCCACGTGCCACACGCTCTGCTCAAGGAGGAAGATAAGTGTGTTGTGCGCGTGTGTGACATTAGATGCCACGTCATTGGCCACGTGGCTGCCACGTCATCGCCACGTCGCTGACACGTGTCCGAGACGTCATTGCCAGATCACTACCACGTGTCTGACACGTAAACGCCACGTCATTGACACGTGGCTGCGAAGTCAGCAAATCATTGCCATGTTGTTGTCCACGTCATCAGACCTAGAGGCAGAGAGTGATCCGCTGCAGCGCGGCTAAGGCACACCTGCCAATCTGAACTGTCCAAACTGTTTTGGACTGATGTCAGCCATTCTGTGTCCATTTTTAACGATCCAATACTGGTTTTCAACTATTTGGAGTATTCCGGACACATCCGTACGGTTAGATTTTTCATTCGGAGTTTTCTGTAAAAGGAAAGAATACGATGGAGGATTCTACATCAACTTCAGAATCTATGTTCAAATTAACTTCTTCCAATTATGCAATTTGGAAGTCACGGATGGAAGACATCCTGTTTTTTAAAAGACTTGTTTGACCCCATTTTATAAAGGGGGTTAAACCTGAAGGAGTGAAAGATGAGGACTGGATAAAGATAAACCACAAGACTATCACTTGTATCAGACAATAGATAAACCACAGTGTGTTCCATCATGTTGCCCAAGAGACAGATGTTTATGCTCTTTGGACAATGTTAAACGACATGTACCAGTCAAAGACTGCCCAAAACAAAGCCTTGGTGATGAGAAGGCTAGTAAATTTGAAGTTAAAGAATGGTGTGTCTATCGCTAAGCACACCAGTGAATTCAAAAATCTGGTGAATCAGCTTACAACTGTCAAGATGCGCTTGGACGATGCAATGCAAGCATTACTCGCTTTCGATTCTTTCTTGGGACAAGCTGGGGAGACATTGGTGGTTTCTCTCAGCACCTCTGCACCAGAAGGGAAACTGACCATGAGTATGGTCGCAGACGCCATGTACAATGAAGAAACAAGAAAGAAAGAAATGGGAGGTAATCAGTCCCATGTTTTGGAAATTAGGCGGGTTTTGGTTGTTTAGTTGTCAATTTGTAATTAGGAGTTGTGAAAGAGAATGTTTCATGAATCATGGGTGGGTTACATCAATTTGAGGGTAGATGAGATTTCAAAATTATAATTAAAATGGTCACCTGAGCATGTTTACAGATACAAGAATTCTAATTTGTTTAGAATATGCTACCTTTAGAAAAATGGGTGCTTCTCTACAGGATTGTATTTACTTTCTTTTTATTTCATGGGTAACATTATTGTGGTGTAATTTTTCCAACTAATTTATGTTGTTTCTTTCTTTTGGTCGCAGATTTGTATTTTTCGGCCCACAATTGAGTGCAATGTTGGTAAGTGGCAAATTTTATTTTTTTTTGGTGAATCTTGTTTATGGACATGTATCTATAACGTCATTCATTTTATTTACAGCATCACAATTTTAGTTGCAATTACTTCACAGATGATGACACTAACCTTCTCAGCGCGGGTATCCTTCCCAAGGGACCAGAGAGTTGTTAAGCGTTATGATGATTTCAAGAAATATCAAGATGTCCTCCATAGTTCGAAACACTTAACGCATAGATATTTTTTGCGATAATTTTTTGGCGACAATTCACGTGGCAATGGTGGTTCGACCATATATGAGTCGTACAACATGACTTTGACATGCTATTTGAAATATTTGAACACTCAAGGCTCGCTCATGATTTCATATGACAAGTTTTCTTTTGTCAGGGGATTACATTTGTAGCTTGGAGAAAAAGCCCGTTATTTGATTTAGGTATACCCGTATATTGTGAAATTTAGATTTTGATAAATAAAATTTAGTCATTTAGCATAACTTCTTTTGAAATTGTTTCTTCGTAGGTGCCTGTTGAAGTTCATATTGGATTTACATAATCAAAATTTTGTGACTACTGGATTTAACGAGAATAATGTTGTAGTGGTTAATCATACTCCAAAGTTCTTTGATCTAATAACCGAACCACGTACAAAATCTGGAGTGACCAATGACCTTTTGTGCTTAAAATTTTTAGTTCGTAATATTATTTTGAAAGGAATGGATGTGCCAACAGAGCTGAAGATTTCTTAAACCTTCTCCTTAATTGGAGGTATTTTTAATGTAGTTTTTTTTTTATACATTTCTAAATTATTGATGGTGCTTTCTTTTCTTTATTTAACCGTCATTATTATATTTCAAATTATCTCTTCCACAGGGGAAATGTGCTACTCATTGAGCACAACTGCTCAATTATGGAGCCCGCCAGCATTGCGAATTTATGTGCAGTGTTTGGGACAAACACCATTTCTTCAACAATAAGAAATTTAAGTTGGCTTTAAAGGACATTGGAAATCACATGAAACTATCTAAAGAGTGGCACCAAGTGCTAAGTAGAGGTATTCCATTATGGTATGTTTACCTAGGACACAAACATCCTGGTGGTTTCAAAAATGCAAGATTAGATTTGTCTAGATTCATGAGACATACAGTTCAGCATGTGTTGGACTACTGGACAAAGAGATGGAAAACGGTAATCTCTGTCTCTCTCTGTTCTTTTTCTTTGTGTAATTTTAGACTGCTTTTCTACTCTTAATACTTGAGCTAGGTGAGTTCCGTAAGCTGCAACAGCTGATGCTAGTGTTGTTGGAGCTATAGTCTCTTCTTTTTTTTCTTTTTTATTTGTATTTTTAATTATCTTTGTTATGTTGTATAGGTAACCAATATCAACCAATATTATGCCGATCAAGCTTTGAGCATAACCTATCTGATGGTTTTAGTAGAGATGAAGAGAGGGCTGAATCAATATGGACTCCTCTGTGAATTCATTGTTCAATCTCCTCTGCAATGATAGGGATAATAATTAGAAGCTTGCATTAGTTTTTAAGTTTTTATAGATATTGCAATAATTTTCTATTCGTATTTTCTGTTATTATTTCTCTTTCCATTCTTAATTTTTATACATCAATATCATGCAATTTTGATCCTCAAATGATTAATGAAACATGCGAGCTGCAGTATACAAACTCAACTCAAGTATAAGGTAAAGACTACTATATGCATCAAAATGGCTGAATGCTATTGGCAAAGGAATCATAAACTGCAACAGACCAATTAAATGGAGCGTAATAAACGAACATGTTAGCTCCATCCACTACCCCCATGGTAAGGAGCCCACCATCCACATGGTATGGGTTGCACCATATGGTAAAGGAAGCTGGTGAGGCAATACCAACTCACCAAAGGTAGATGGTGAGGGTGGCACAACCAAGCCCACTCATGGCTGTCACTTGACATGCTCCTCTTCTCTTGGTTATGAATTGAGATGAGTGAGGAGGGGTTTAATACAGATATGGGAGTGATACACAGAGGAGAGTATAATCTATCAATGAGAGAGTTCTATAGAGAGTTGTGAAGTGTGAGTTCTGTAATCTTCCTCCGGGATAATTCTATAGTGGATATCTCCTGGTGGACGTAGGCAATTGCCGAACCATGTAAATCTTCTTGTGTTATTGTATGGAATTGATTTCTGGTGTCCTATAGTCCTAGCAAGTGATATTAGAGCCGAATCGGTTGTGTTTCGGAACAAAAACAGTGTGTTTTTCGAAACTGCCCACAAATCAAGTTGCTCAAAATCAGGTTTTGAGCATACTAAAAGCAAGGACTCCAAAAGAGGAGTCCAGAACTGCAAAGAACAGCCCAAGAAGAGCCTGAACGCACTCTCACGCGCCCCCCAAAGCCTGCGCATGAATCCCACTCTCTGCACGCCCCACACACCGTGAAGAGGAGCCGACGCGTGATCTCACTTTCTCCCACGCGCCACAGGCGCTGCTCAAGGAGGAAGACGAGTATGTTGCGCGTGCGTGTGACGTTAGATGCCACATCATCGGCCACGTGGCTGCGACATCATCGCTACATCACTGACACGTGTTTGACACGTCATCGCCGGATCACTACCACGTGTCTGACACGTAAACGCCACGTGGCTGACACGTGGCTGCCAAGTCAGCAAATCATTGCTACGTTGTTGTCCACGTCATCAGACCTGTTGACCAGTCAACCCAGAGGCAGAGAGTGATCCGCTGTAGCGCGACTAAGGCATACATGTCGATCTAAACTGTCCAAATTGTTTTGGACTAATCTCAGCCATTCTGTATCCGTTTTTGACGATCCAATACTGGTTTTCGACTATTTAGAGTATTCCGGACACATCCGTATGGTTAGATTTTTCATTTAGAGTTTTCTGTAAAAGAAAAGAATACGATGGAGGATTCCACATCAACTTCAGAATCTATGTTCAAATTAACTCCTTTCAATTATGCAATTTGGAAGTTACGGATGAAAGACATCTTGGTTTTTAAAAGACTTGTTTGACCCCATTTTTATAAAGGGGGTTAAACCTGAAGGAGTGAAAGATGATGACTGGATAAAGATGAACCGCAAGACTATCGCTTGTATCAGACAATGGATAGACCATAGTGTGTTCCATCATGTTGCCGAAGAGACAGATGCGTATGCCTTTTGGACAATGTTAAACGACATGTACCAGTCAAAGACCGCCCGAAATAAAGCCTTGGTGATGAGAAAGCTAAAAAATCTGAAGTTGAAGAATGGTGCGTCTATCGCCAAGCACACCAGTGAATTCAAAAGTCTGGTGAATCGGCTTGCAACCGTCAAGATGCGCTTGGACGATGAAATGCAAGCTGTACTACTGCTCCGTTCCTTGCCGGACAGCTGGGAGAACTTGGTGGTTTCTCTCAGCACCTCTACACCAGAAGGGAAACTAACCATGAGTATGGTCGCAGACGCCATGTATAATGAAGAAACAAGAAGGAAAGACATGAGAGGTAATCAGTCCCATGTTTTGGAAATTAGGCGGGTTTTGGTTGTTTAGTTGTCAATTTGTAATTAGGAGTTGTGAAAGAGAATGTTTCATGAATCATGGGTGGGTCACATCAATTTGAGGGTAGATGAGATTTCAAAATTATAATTAAAATGGTCACCTAAACATGTTTATAGATGCAAGAATTTTAATTTGTTTAGAATCTGCTACCTTTAGAAAAATGGGTGCTTCTTTACAGGATTGTATTTACTTTCTTTTTATTTGATGGGTAATATTATTGTGGTGTAATTTTTCCAACTAATTTATGTTGTTTCTTTCTTTTGGTTGCAGATTTGTATTTTTTGAGCTATAATTGAGTGCAATGTTGGTAAGTGGCAATTTTTTTTTTTTTTTTTTGGTGAATCTTGTTTATGGACATGTATCTATAACGTTATTCATTTAATTTACAGCGTCACAGCGTTAGTTGCGATTACTTCACAGATGATGACACTAACCTTCTCAGCACGGGTATCCTTCCCAAGGGACCAGAGAGTTGTTAGGCATTATGATGATTTCAAGAAATATCAAGATGTCCTCCATAGTTCAAAACACTTAACGCATAGATATTTTCTGCGATAATTTTTTGGCGACGATTCGCGTGGCAATGGTAGTTCGATCATATATGAGTCGTACAACATGACTTTGACATGCTATTTGAAATATTTGAGCACTCAAGGCTCGCCCATGATTTCATACGACAAGTTTTCTTTTGTCAGGGGATTACATTTGCAGCTTGGAGAAAAAGCCCGTTATACACGTATATAGTGTAATTTAGATTTTGATAAATAAAATTTAGTCATTTAGCATAACTTATTTTGAAATTGTTCTTCGTAGGTGCCTGTTGAAGTTCATATTGGACTTGCATAATCAAAATTTTGTGACTACTGGATTTAACGAGAATAATGTTGTAGTGGTTAATCATACTCCTAAGTTCTTTGATCTAATAACCGAACCACGTACAAAATCTGCAATGACCAAGGACCTTTTGTGCTTAGAATTTTTAGTTCGTAATGTTATTTTGAAAGGAATGGATGTGCCAACAGAGCTGGAAGATTTCTTAAACCTTCTCCTTAATTAGAGGTATTTTTAATGTAGTTTTTTTTTTTTTTTATACATTTCTAAATTATTGATGGTGCTTTCTTTTCTTTATTTAACTGTCATTATTATATTTCAAATTATCTCTTCCACAGGGGAAATGTGCTACTCATTGAACACAACTGCTCAATTATGGAGCCCACCCAGCATTGAGAATTTACGTGCAGCATTTGGGACAAACACCATTTCATCAACAATAAGAATTTTAAGTTGGCTTTAAAGGACATTGGAAATCATATGAAACTATCTAAAGAGTGGCACCAAGTGCTAAGTAGAGGTACTCCATTAAGGTATGTTTACCGAGGACACAAACATCATGGTGGTTTCAAAAATGAAAGATTAGATTTGTCTAGATTCATGAGACATACAGTTCAGCATGTGTTGGACTATTGGACAAAGAGATGGAAAACGGTAATCTCTGTCTCTCTCTTTTCTTTTTCTTTGTGTGTAATTTTAGACTGCTTTTCTGCTCTTAATACTTGAGCTAGGTGAGTTCCGTAAGCTGCAACAGCTGATGCTAGTGTTGTTGGAGCTATAGTCTCTTCTCTTTTTCTTTTTTATTTGTATTTTGAATTATCTTTGTTGTGTTGTACAGGTAACCAATATCAACCAATATTATGCCGATCAAGTTTTGAGCGTAACCTCTCCTATGGTTTTAGTAGAGATGCAGAGAGGGCTTAACCAATATGGACTCCTCTATGAATTTATTGTTCAATCTCCTCTGTAATGATGGGGATAATAATTAGAAACTTGCATTAGTTTTTAAGTTTTTATGGATATTGCAATAATTTTCTATCCATATTTTCTGCTATTATTCCTCTTTCCATTCTTAAATTTTATACAACAATATGATGCAATTCTGATCCTCAAATGATTAATGAAACATGCGAGCAGTAGTATACAAACTCAACTCAAGTATAAGGTAAAGACTACTATATGCATCAAAATGGCTGAATGCTATTGGCAAAGGAATCATAAACTGCAACAGACCAATTAAATGGAGCGTAATAAACGAAAATGTTAGCTCCATCCACTACCCACATGGTAAGGAGCCCACCATCCACATGGTATGGGTAGCACCATGTGGTAAAGGAAGCTGGTGGGGCAATACCAACTCACCAAAGGTAGATGGTGAGGGTGGCACAACCAAGCCCACTCATGGCTGTCACTTCACCTGCTCCTCTTCTCTTGGTTATGAATTGAGATGAGTAAGAAGGGGTTTAATACAGATATGGGAGTGATACACAAAGGAGAGTATAATCTGTGAGTGAGAGAGTTCTATAGAGAGTTGTGAAGTATGAGTTCTGTAATCTACCTCCGGGATAATTCTATAGTGGATATCTTTCCGTGGACGTAGGCAATTGCCGAACCACGTAAATCTTCTTGTGTTATTGGGTGGAATTGATTTCTGGTGTTCTATTGTCCTAACAAGTGATATCAGAGCCGAATCGGTTGCGTTTTGAAACAAAAACAGTGTGTTTTTCGAAACTGCCCACAAATCAAGTTGCTCAAAATCAGGTTTTGAGCATATCAGAAGCAAGGACTCCAAGAGAGGAGTCCAGAACTGCAAAGAATAGCCCAAGAAGAGCCTGAACGTGTTCTCACGCGCCCCCCAAAGCCTGCGCGTGAATCCCACTCTCTGCACGCGCTCCACGCGTCGTGAAAAGGAGCCGGCGCGTGATCTCAGTTTCTCCTACGCGCCACACGCGCTGCTCACGGAGGAAGACGAGTGTGTTACACGTGCGTGTGACGTTAGATGCCACGTAATTGGCCACATGGCTGCCACGTCGTCGACATGTCGCTGACACGTGTCTGACACGTCATCGCCTGATCACTACCACGTGTCTGACACGTAAACGCCACGTCACTGACACATGGCTGCCAAGTCAGCAAATCATTGCCACGTTGCTGTCCACATCATCAGACCTGTTGACCAGTCAACCCAAAGGCAGAGAGTGATTCGCTACTGCGCGGCTAAGGTACACCTGCAAATCTGAACTGTCCAAACTGTTTTGGACTGATCTGAGCCATTCTGTATCCGTTTTTGACGATCCAATACTGATTTTCGACTATTTTTTCATAGGATTATATGTTTGGAAAGAACTATTCTATTGAATTCAATGTTTGATTGAAATATAATGAAAAATGATAAATGCTCAATAAACTATTTTATCCTTTTCAATTGTTTACTAAGTAATAGCAATACTAAATATGTCTTTAATATATATATATATATATATTGGGCTAGGTTAAAGAAAAATTTATTTTATTTTATTTTAAAAAAATTAAAAAAATTTATTTATTTTTAAACCAAATAAATAAAACATCAATAAAAATTTATGTTATTTTTAAAATAAAATTTTAAATAAATTTATTTTAAAAATAATAAATATTAAATAATGAAATTAAATAAAAAAATCAATAAAAATTAAATAAAATATCAATTAAATAAAATATCAACAAAAATTTCAAATAAAACATCAATAAAACATGGGGTAACTACACCCCAGTGAAAGGCAAAAAAAAAAAAAAATACAAATCCATAAAAAAGTATACATATTTAATTATCAGTATTTATATAGTTTCTCACTGATTTATAATTCTTTTTTAAAATACCCATTGATGTGATATTTTCCCACAGAACATCTATAAAAATTTGTTTAAAGAATTAAATAAATAAACATGAATAAAATTTCCGTAAATAAGTTTATTTTATTTTATTTTTAATTGAAATTTTTATATTTTATTTTACTTTACTAAATGCAATACATAATGAAATCAAATACTTGGAGGGTAAATGTGTCATTTCACAACTTAATTTCATGGGATTTCAATCCTACCATTTCTATCTCACATCCCCCTTAGGACACAATGTATTAGGTTCATATTCAAATGAGACTTCTAATTCGGCCTACAAATTCTCAGTTAAATAATGAGTTCCATGATGACTTGGACATGGAATCGAATTTTACCTTCCAATCTTTCCAAACAAACAGCCCCTTAATATAAATAACAATAAGATGATTATGCTACAATTTCATAATATGAAAACTAATTAAAGGAAATTGCATAAGTTTATGTATTTACTACCCGCCCCCCTCTCCTTTTTTTTTTTATAATATTAGTAGGAATGTGCTAATATTCCCTTTCAAAATAGAAAATGAGGTTTTATGAACAAGCCATGGTAAGATAATTATGTTAATTAACTATGTATTTGACATTATGTAAATCATGGTTCAACATAACATTAACGTATTCCACTATGTGGACAGAATGACATAATTTTTTTATGTTGTGCTTCATGATTTAGAAAATATAAATTTAGATTAAAACAACCTTTATTTTTAATAATCTCAAATCATCACCTTTGACTATTTGCAATGAATTAGGAATGAAAATAACTGCTAAAACCGAACCGACCAATCGAATTGAACCAGAACTGTCGGTTTGTAGTCTATTTGTTTCTTTTTATTTCGGTCGATCGGCATGATTTTTCAATTTTTTTGATTTTCAATTTCTATCTAGGTTTTGGTGAATTTTACATCGAACCGCACCAAAAATAGATTTCCATCTCAGTCGTCCACATGTCTTAATCCTAGCAGCCCATATAACATAATGACAAAACTTTTTGCCTTCCCACGGTGAAAACATTTTTTGCTCTCTCTCTCTCTTCAAAGATCAAACGAGTTAGGGTCTTTTTACTACAGTTATTAAAATAGTTAAAAAGTTAAAAAGTCAATAAAAATACATCACATCACTTCTTTATTTTTCTGTACATTTTTTCATAAAAAATTAAAAAATTATTAAAATAACATATTCTCAAACCAAGCCTAAAGGTGAGAAATCACTCTCCTTCCTGGTTCACCACCACTATCATCCATTACACAGTTAAAATCTTGAAGCAAAGCCCTAGTAATAGGTAAATTTCGCCCGTAATTTTTTTATATTTTATTTTATTTTTTATTGTTTTATTTTTTGAACGAATCCTATTTTTTTATTTTAAAAAAAAAGCAACTTATTTTTTA
Source organism: Camellia lanceoleosa (assembly GCA_025200525.1). Classification (NCBI taxonomy): domain Eukaryota; kingdom Viridiplantae; phylum Streptophyta; class Magnoliopsida; order Ericales; family Theaceae; genus Camellia; species Camellia lanceoleosa. The sequence goes on along the minus strand of CM045759.1, from coordinate 133,048,751 downwards.
CACAAATCCCTAACTTTTTTTAACACTTTTCAAAAGGTCCCAGTGTAAATTGACTTTTGTGTCAAAGCAAATCCAATGTTTGACCCTGTTTATATTATCTATATATATATATATATATATATATGTGTGTATATAATACTTATGATGTTTTCAAAGGATTTTAATGTTTGTGAATCATTTGATTTTGATAATATTTTAGACCTATAAAAAGATAATAATATTAGACATTATATTTGACACACTGCTCTTGACATGCAAATGGAAAAAGAAAAAAAAAAATGATGATTTAATTTTTTTTCATTAAAATTTGTTCTTATTATTATAATATTAGGATTTTTTTTTTTCTTTTAGTGGCGATAACATATTTTTTTTAGTAGGAGGATTTTGATTTTTTTGGTTAGTTATTATATTTAGATGGATAATTTAATCTCCGTTAGTTAAAATCTGTTCTTATTATTATTATTAAAAAAAAAACCTTTGACAATTTATTTTTATATTAGTTAAAATTTGTTCTTGCTATTATTATTATTATTTTAATAGTTAATATTTTTTCTTCTTTTTTTTTTTTTTGATAAATAAAATATTTCTTCCTGTTATATGTTTAGATGGATGATTTTTAATTTCCCCTACACAAGGGCGCAAGGGCCCAGTGAAATCACTACTCACTAGAGTCTGACCCTGAAAACTAACCTAGGCTCAGTGATTTTCGTTTTGTTTTAGTATTCGAATGTATGTAGGTTTTCGTTTTGTTTTAGTATCCGAATGTATGTAGGTTTTGTTAGATTTTGACTATATTTTGGCTAGAAGTTTTAAGGTAGCTTTCATATGTAAATTGACTTTTGTTTGTACTCAATTTATAATTGAAAATTGCCTTTGCTTTTCAACTTAGTGAATGTGCATGTTAACAACCGAGTAAAATGTAAAATCATGAAATAAGTATTAACGAAATTATTAAATTAATTCGGCGCTAAATTAATCTGCCCTTGCCCCAGCGGATTGTTGAGCGTGGCCAACGATTATCGGCCATTCATGAATGGGCTGGGGCAGCCTATCTTTTCGGTACAACGGATTGATGTTAGGCTGAATAGATTAATTAATCTGCCCTTACCCTAGCAGATTAGTGAAGATGGCCAACGATAATCGGCCATTCATGAATTGCTTGGGGCAGCTTATCTTTTCGGTACAAAGGATTGATGTTAAGTCGAATAGATTAATTAATCTGCCCTTGCCCCAGTGGTTTAGTGAACGTGGCCACCAACAATAATTGGCCATTCATGAATTGGCTCGGGCAGCCTATCTTTTCGGCACAAAGGATTGATGTTAGGCCGAATAGATTAATTTATCTGCCCTTGCCCCAGCGGATTAGTAACTGTGGCCAACGATAATCGGCCATTCATGAATTGGCTGGGGCAGCTTGTCTTTTCGGCACAAAGGATTGATGTTAGATCGAATAGATTAATTAATCTACCATTGCCCCAGTAGTTTAGTAAACGTGGTTGCCAACGATAATCGGCCATTCATGAATTGGTTGGGGTAGCCTGTCTTTTCGGCACAAAGGATTGATGTTAGGCCGAATAGATTAATTAATCTGCCCTTGCCCCAGCGGATTAGTGAACGTGGCCAACGATAATCGGCCATTCATGAATTCGCTGGGCAGCCTATCTTTTTGGCACAAAGGATTGATGTTAGGCCGAATAAATTAATTAATCTGCCCTTGCCCCAGTGGTTTAGTAAACGTGCCCGCCAACAATAATCGGTCATTCACAAATTGCTTGGGGCAACCTATTTTTTCGACACAAAAGATTGACGTTAGGCCAAATAGATTAATTTATCTGCCCTTGCACCAGCGGATTAGTGACCGTGGCCAACGATAATCGGCCATTCATGAATTGGCTGGGGCAGTCTATCTTTTCGGTACAAAGGATTGATGTTAGGCCGAATAGATTAATTAATCTGCCCTTGCCCCAGCGGATTAGTGAACGTGGCCGCCAATTATCAGCTATATATGAATTGGCTAGGACAGTATTGAAGAGATCGCTTTGGGAGCGGTGCATCCGCAGGTAATAAAAAGGATGGTTGCTTCGTGCGCGTAGGTCCCATTAGTGTGTTCAAACTCAACTCAAACCAGTATGTCGAAGAAGGTTAGATTTGTGTGAATGTCATGCAGACTATTCTTTAACAACAGAGGGGAAGGTAGGACATTGGCTGAGCTAGATGCAGCGATGAATCGAGGTAGGGAACGTTAACAAATGTGGGGTAGGACGTTTGGGGAGCGGGAGAGGTGTCACGACCCAAACCCGGCCCTATGGGTTTAGCACTGAATCGCCAAGAATCCGAGATTAGAAGGCCTCTGAAAGAATACAAGAGAACGAGTTCAGAACTGGCGGAAGCCATTACAGTATATAACTAGTGTCCATTGAGCTGTGAAAATCTGTATGCCAAAAAAACATTTTTCATACATATATGCATTCAAACCAAGACAAGATATACAATCAAGACAACATTCAAGACGGGACTTAATCCTCGATTACGGTCAAGAAAAGCATCTACATCCTATACTGATGCGTGCAACAATACAAAACAAGAGGAGACTAGTGGGGACACAAAACACCCCAAGCCATGGCATGGCGTCTCGGAACCTCACAGTGAGGCACATAGGCTGGCTGACAAAACTGGGGACCAATCCCACGCTCCTAGCTCTGGTTCGGCTGCTGAGAACCTACATATATATATATAACAGTGAGCTAAAGCCCAGTGAATAACAATAAGCGTAAAGAGGTTATGAATGAATGTCCTTACAGTAATGAAATCAGTTCATTTAAACAGTAGTTCAGTCTTACAGTATTTCAGTCAAACAGTCATATGTGGTACATCCAATAGCCTATAAACAGTTGGTCCAAAAGAACCGAGTCTTAATAGACCCAACAGTAATGATGGCCATCAATCAGTATGGTTCCACAAGGAAACCGACAGAGCTCTGTAACAGTCAATAACAATGGGTGCTAAGGATGCCACAATACAGCCAGAAATAGGACATACATTCATTCAAGAATAACATCGATCAAGAACAGCTGCAGAAACAAGATTCAAAAGATAACCATTTTGAACATATCTTTACACATCATTACTCACGTGATTGGGCTATCAATAGCTAGAGCTGCCCCAGTAAGCCAACCCTAAACAAGAAATGTGAATAGAACACACACTAAGTTTACAAATGGAAGGATGATAATTAAATCCCTAAATTTCCTCGGTGTGGTTCTATGCTTAAATCCTCATTAAGATGTCTTAAACTAGGCCTAAGAATGCCTAGGATGCGATGAGGATGCAAAAATACGCTTGGAAGGCACTTTCAAAAGTTTGTCGAACAGGGTCTCGCCGAGCGAGACTTCCTTCGCCGAGCGAAGCTTAAAATCAAAGGCTTCGCTCGGCGAACAATCCTTCGCCGAGCGCTCGATGAAACAAAGAAAAATCTGGATGCTTAATTTTACGCGATACCACGCTGATGCCGCTCGCCGAGCGAGCTTACAAAATCGCAGGGCTCGCTGAAGCGAGAATCCTTCGCCGGCGAGGAAGCAAAATCTGGAATTTCCAGATTTGTCTCCCAAGTTCGAACCAAGCATTCAAACACTCAAATCTCATCCTCTTGGCCCCAAATTCTGGAAAAACACTTTAAACTCAAAGTATTACAAGTTTCAAAAGCTATTTTGTACATGCAAGGGCCAGGGGTTGATCAATCGAAGCCAAATTCAAACCATTTTCAAGAATAAGTTTAAAAACATGCAATGCATGAGCTTCAAACCCAATTTAATCTTCAAATCTTGCTCTAGAGAGCTCAAAAGTTGGAAAACATTCTGAAATCATGAACTATAATGAAAGCATGGACATGCATGTATCATTCAAGCATGAATTCAACTCCAAATTCACTAATCTCTACATGCATGCATGAATTCTATCTTGAATCATCCTATATGAGCTCAATCATGACTTAATTCTACAAATGAGCAAGAATCATGTAAGATAAGACTCAAAACCACAAGAAGAACATAGATTTCTCTTACCTAGAGTCTTGTATTGAGAGCCTAAGAGAACAATAATGGAGTCAACACTTCAATCCTCTAAAGTTCAAGCACAATCAAGCAAAATAGGATGAAAGTCAATCCTCTTCCTCTCACTCTCTACTAATTTCGGCTATGGTCAAGAACAAGGGCTGATGAAATGATGCTCAACATGTAATAAGGCTCATTATAATTGTTTAAACAAAAGGTCCACTAAGGTGGCAATTTAGTAATTAAGTTGAACTTGGCAATTAACTCATTTTGATCTAGTTTAATCATTCCTAATCAATTTTCAGATACAAATATCATTAAATCACAAATATTATGCTGATTATAAAACATCAAACGGTTTCTAAATCGGCCGCCGATAAGGCCTTCAATTAACAGTTTAAACACATACATTTAAACAGGTAGTCAAACAATCAACAGATAAAACATGCAATTCAGTATGTAACTTATTCAGTTTCAGTTTCGATTTCAATCGGTCTGTCCAGTACCTTAATCAGTTCAATTATCAGTCATTAACAGTCCGGTTTATCAGTAATCAGTATATAATTCAGTGGTTATACGGTAATCAATACGAGGGTTGTTACAAGAGGGGTCCTTCTCCACGTCATTGAAGTAGGTCACCTAGGAAGAAAAAGCGACAGTGGGGGAGCTCCCCTCATTCGCGAAGTGAGACCAGTGGGCCATCGCGCCCGTTGAGTTTTTTAGTTTTTGTCGGGAACAAACCGATGATGGAAGCAGATTCGATCGACCAAGATCCAAGCATAGCAGTTGAATTTGCACGACAGATTTTTCCTCCTGAAGTCCAGCAGTCGATGATTGATCGATCGGATTTTGAAGTGTTTCGAGAGGGTGTTCACGGAGCAGTAAAAGGACTATACACCGCTTATGAGATCGGCATGCGCCTTTGTGCCGCATGGTGTGAGATTGAATAGAGAGATGAACGCATTCGTAATTTGGAAGCTCGTGCAGAGAAAGCCGAGCTGGAGTTAAGAAAAGTCAAAACAACCGAGACACAGTCGACCGGCTGAGCTAACTTGATTGTGGAGGAAAGAGTGACTCAACGACTTATAAGTCACGCGATTGTTAATCGTGATACAGAAAGCATGTTTGCAATAGAGGTTGTAAAGACAAGGGCTTATGAACAAGGCTTCCATGAGGGCCAAAAAGTTGGGATAGCGAAGACGAAGGAAAATCTTGCTAAGGAGGTCTGTCGATGCGAAAATCGTGGATTTAAGCATGGTTGCGTCAAGGCTCTCTATGCCGTGAAGGCTCTTCGGATAGCCGGCATTGACTCGGCATCGTCGTTATATCAGCGTCATCATTTTTCCTTCGCGGTTTTCAAAGTCGAGAAGAGCGACGATGAGGGCGATACCGAACAAAACTGAATGTATTGTACTGCTTTAAAATAAATTGGAAGCGAACAATGTACTCTCAATTAATTTAATGAAACTAATGAAACATATTATTTTAAATGTTTGCATGTTATAATCATCTCTCATTTTATGTCAACTGTGTTTATACGTGTTAATCACAATATTCATGAAGAGGACTCCGAATTTGGATGCTCTTCCGTGCTAACCGTGCTTTCCACGAAGGGCGTCCAAATCTGGAGGCTTATTCAATCCAAACGTGTCCTGCACAGATGGGACTTCAAATTCAGAGGCTTTTATCTTTGCCAACCGTGTTATCGATGAAAGGCGCTTCGAATCCAGAGGCTTATTTGACTCAAACGTGTAATTCACGGATGGGGCTCCAAATTCAAAGGCTTTTCATCTTGGAAAATCGTGATATCCACGAAAGACACTCTGATTTTGGAGGCTTTTTATCTTGGCCAATCGTGATATCCACGAAAGGTGCTCCGAATTCGGAGGCTTATTTGGCCCAAACGTGTCATTCACAGATGAGGCTTCGAATTCGGAGGCTTTTTACTTTGAACTAAAGTTCCATATAGTGAAATAAGAAGTCTTGCATTATAAAAGTGAAAGTTGTACACGGTGAACATTCAAAATAAATTATCATGCCCCATAAGTTGGGTTAATGATAGAATTTATGCAAATGCATGGAATTCCAAGGACACGGTAGACTTCTTCCGGACATGTCTTTGAGCCGATATGCCCCTGTTCCCGCGATTGAATCGATTTGATAGGGGCTGTCCCAATTAGGACCCAGTTTTCCGTCAGCTGGATTCCTAGCAGCTGGGAGTACTTTTTTGAGGACCCATTCTCCTGGTGTATAACGGTGTAAATGAACACGTTGATTATACAACTTAGCAATGTGTTGCTGATACCGTGTCATGGACGCAAGGGCGCGGTCTCGTCGTTCCTCAATCAGAGTCAAATTCAAGGCCAACATCATGTCATTTCGGCCCATATCAAAAAAATTTGATTTCAAGGTTAGGAGGCCGATCTCCAGGGGGATGATTGCCTGGGTTCCAAAGTATAAAGCAAATGGCGTTTCCCCAGTGGATCGTCTCGACATAGTGCGATAAGCCCACAACATACTGGCATTTCTTCGCCCCATCTGCCTTTGGCTTTCTCTAGCCTTTTCTTGATGCCGTCCACAATAGCTTTGTTGGGGGCTTCGGCTTGGCCATTGCTTTGTGGATAAGCCGGCATTGAGAAATAAGGCTGAATACCATACGTGCTACACAGTTCCCGGTAGACGCCATAATCAAACTGGGTGGCATTGTCTAAAATAAGTGCTCTTGGAATGCTGAATCGTGTGATGATATTTCTCCATACAAAACGCTTAACATCAGTATCTCGAATGTGCGCTAGTGCCTCCGCTTTGACCCATTTTGTGAAGTAATCTGTCGCGACAATCAAAAATCGCTTGTTGCCCGAGGCACGAGGTAATGGTTCGACGATGTCAAGTCCCCATTGGACGAACGACCAAGGACTGGTGATAGAGCTTAACTCTTCAGCAGGCAAATGGGTTAAAGGGGAAAACTTCTGGCACTATTCACATTTCTTGACGTAACACTCGGCATCAACTCTCATTGTCAGCCAATAATACCCTTGTGTCACAGCTTGATGAGCCAAAGAGCGCCAGCCGGAATGGGCACCACAACTACCCTCATATATTTCAGTCAAGAGTTCTTCAACTTTGTCCGGATGAACGCATTCTAGATATGGACCAGAAAGGGATTTTTTGTAGAGCTTTCCTTGCGGATCCAAGTAATATCGCAGGGCTTTGTTCCGCAGTTTGTGTGCTTCTTTCTTATCTGTAAGGAGCTGTTTAGAAGATAGGAATGCAGTGACAGGGTCCATCCAACTTGGACCTGATTCTATGACATTAATTTGAATGGACTCTGAGGCGGCAATGCTCGGCTCAAGGATAAATCCTACTTCAATTGTCTGTTTGATTTCTGAGTTGATGGTAGAGGATAGGCAGGCTAGGGCATCTGCATGTGTGTTATGATCCCAGGTTATTTGATTTAGTTCATGATGGTCGAATTTTGCCAGCAAAGAATTCGCCATTCTTATGTAAGCTACCATACGGTCATTTTTGGCTGCGTATTCTCCTTTCAATTGGTTGATGACTAGCTTTGAATTGCAGAAAATAAGAAGACACCGAGCACCAAGGAGATGTGCATTCCGTAAGCTGGTTAACAATGCTTCATATCTGGCCTCATTGTTCGATACAACGAAACCTAGTTTGACAGCCTGCTCATTTATTGCCCCGTCGGGAGCCATGATTACTACGCCCGCCCCACTACCATGTTGGTTGGACGATCCATCACAATACAACTGCCAAATGTCCCTAACATAAATTCTCCAGTTCGGCTTAGGTTGAATCTGATCAGACTTGAAATCAGTGAGGCCTCCAGTGAATTCGGCCACAAAGTCGGCGAGCACTTGCCCCTTAATTGAGGTCCTAAGTAGAAATTGAATATCGTACTGGCCGAATTCGAGAGCCCACTTTGAAACGCGTCCTGATGTTTCTGCACTACGAAGCACTGACCGGAGGGGGTAGTCCGTTAGTACCCCAATGGTATGGCCCTAAAAGTAATGCATCAGTTTTCTTGCTGCCATGACAAGAGGAAGGACGAGTTTTTCCAACGGGAGGTAGCGTGTTTCGGTGTCAACCATTGCTTTGCTCACATAATACACTGGTCACTGCTCCCCAAGTTCTTTCTTTAACAGTATAGCGCTGACGGCCCGGTCGAAAACTGCCAGATATAAAATGAGCGGATCACCTACCAAAGGTGTTGTCAAGAGTGGAACTGATTAAAGGTGAGTCTTCAAACCATTCAAAGCGGCTTCGCACTCAGAGGTCCATTCAAAAGCTTTGCCCTGCCGTAGGGTATGAAAGAATTGTCGGCAGCGATCTGTAGAACAACTGATGAACCTGTTGAGTGCAACGGCCATCCCCATCAACTTTTGAACCTCCTTGACTGATTGAGGAGAGCTGAGTTACAGAATTGCTTTGATATGCCTCAGATTGGCTTCAATTCCACAGTGGTTAACAATGTAGCCAAGGAATTTGCCGGATCCGATCCCAAATGCACATTTGGAAGTGTTCAGCTTCATTTTGTATTTGCGTAAAATGCCGAATGTCTCTTCCAGATCGGCTAGATGAGTTTGCTCCTCTTTGGACTTGACCACCATATTGTCAATGTACACTTCCATAGTACGGCCGAGTTGCTCCTTGAACAGGGTAGTGACTAGTCTTTGGTAAGTTGCTCCCGCATTCTTCAGCCCAAAAGGCATAACCTTATAGTAATAGGTTTATCTTAGGGTGAGGAATGCAATTTTGTCATGGTCCTCCGAATGCATGGCAATTTGATGGTAGCCTCTGTAGGCATCTAGGAAGCTCATATGTTGATGATTTGCCGTGGCATCTATGAGTTGGTCTATTCTGGGGAAGGGAAAGCAATCCTTGGGGCAAACTTTTTTTAAGTCAGTAAAATCCACACAAACACGCCAAGTCCTATTTTTCTTATTTACAACCACGGTATTCGACAGCCATGTAGGATAGGTCACTTCCCATATTGCCCTGGCATCAAGCAACCGGTCAACTTCTTCAACAATAGCAGTAGTGTGTTCTGCGGCTGACCGCCGACTTTTCTGAATAATCGGTTTACATTTGGGGTTAACGTTCAAACGGTGCTGAGAAACAGATGGATCCACCCCCAGCATCTCATATGGTGACCACGCAAATACATCAAGGTTGCCGAGTAGGAAGGAAATTAACTGCTGCCTGTCAACTTTATTCAGGGAAGCGCCGACCATGAAGAACCTGTCAGGATTCCCATCAATTTCAACTCGATCCAGGGCTTTGGTTGCCTTTTCGTTCAAGAGCCGCACAATATCGTCGAGGCTCACTCGGTCCAGCACCTCAATAGAATTCACTTCCAGCTCTCGTGGTGTTTTTGCGACAAGGAGATAACATGTTTCTGTCGATTTCTCGGAACAACGGATTTGTTCAATGCCGCGTTCATTCGGGAAGCGAAGCAGTTGATGATAGGTGCTTGGCACGGCCTGCATGGTATGTAGCCAAGTTCATCCCATGATGAGATTATACAGCGAAGAAAGCTTGACAACCAAAAATTCCACATCCACTAATCGAGAGCCCGCTCGAACTGGTAGCGTGATTTTGCCCAACGGATATTCCGGGTTGGCGTTGAAGCCGAATAATGGATAATGAGCTGGAGACAGGTTTGACTTGGTGAACCTGAGTTTGATGAAGGTCTTGTAGTACATAACTTCCGAAGTACTCCCCTAGTCAATGAGAATGCGTTATACAGTGAATCGGTTTACGCGTAGTTCGATGACCAAGGGATCAATGTGGAGGAGCATTACTCTGACCAAATCAGAATCGTCGAAAGTAATACTCGGAGCTTCATAGGGCCGTTTCACTAGTGTGATTTGCTTTCGTGGGTCAGGATGCAACTGAATTGTATGTATCGCGGATGTCGTTGGCAAGCTGTATATCATATTGATTACACCGAATGGGGGTGAATCTTGCCGTAAAGCAACTGTTTTGGTTGAATTATTCTTTCGAACGTGTTGCTTGAGCCAACCGTCTTGTACCAATTCCTCAAGATCATCTTTCAAGGCATAACAACTGTCGGTATCATGTCCATGGTCTTTGTGATATTCGCACCATCTATCCCGTCTCCTCGTGTCGGGAGGTCCCACCATCTTGGGTGGCCATTTGAAGAATGAAAGATGTTAAATTTTAGACATAACCGTGCTGATCAGCTCTAAATATATTTCTTGTCCGCGCGCTTGATGCGCCTGCTATCCACTTGAAGTTGTTCATTAGCCTATTGTGAACATTGGTCATTTGATCGGCACGGATCTCATCTTTTGTCTCGTTTAGCCCGATTCCGTGGTTCAGGGCTCTATGAGGGTACAGAATTTATCGGCTGAACAATCTTAGATGGGGCCGTCTTGTTGGCCATGTGCCCAAATTTAACTCACAGGACTTTATCCTCCACTTTGCAGTATTCCTCGACTTTCTTCATTAGCGACCAGACTGTTTTGGGAGGGCCTTCTGGTCAAGGAGCTGCGGAGGGCACTATCAGGGTGCAACCCTATTTTAAAGGCAGTGATGGCCATGGAGTCATTGCAAGCATCATCCACGAGATTAAAGCATTCCCAACAGCGCGCCGAATAAGCACGTAGGGTTTCCTCTGGTTAAATTTGCATTGCCCAGAGAGAATCGACCTACTTCGGCTGGACCTTATTGGTGATGAACCTTGCCCTGAAGGATTTTTGGAGTTGATGGAAGATCTTGATTGATGCTGGTTCCAATTTATAATACCATCTGACGACCAATGATCCCAAACTGGTGGGAAATATTTGACACATGAGGGCCTCGTCGTCTGCATGTAGTATCACGGCTTGTTTGTAATGACAGATGTGATCGGTGGGGTCTAATTTTCCATCATTTAAGGTGAACGATGGATCATTGAACTTTTTAGGTAGTACCGCCCTTGTGATCCATCGCACAAATGGGTCATGTTGATCCTCTTCGTCTGAATCATTTCTTCTTCGTTTATTCTTTGCACACGGACTCCCTTTGGAAGAACTGGAGACTTCGACTCGTTCATTCTTCTTGGATTCTGGGGATGATGAGTCAGAATCACTACTACTATCTTGTCTCCGAATTTGAGGTCATCGACCATCCTTTCTCAAAGGTCGTCCCAAATCTTGGCACACAACCTGTTGGGATTTTGCCACCTCCAAGGCCAAATCCTGTCGAAGGCGCTCATTTTCAGCCATCATGTTGTCCAACCTCTGTTCGTTTTTCTTCGTCTGATCCATAATTGCTTGCATTGTCTCATGTGCTGATGTCGAGGGTGAGGTCTAGGCAGCTGAATCGAAGTTTAAGGCTTTTCATGCAGCAATGTTTTCTGGTCCAAGCATGTTGCTTGGGGTGGTATCAACTCGTGGTATAAGGTCATCAGCGACTATCGGAGGATCTTCCGTTACGCTCGCCATGGATGTGCTGGAGTATTCTCACAGACGATGCCAATTGTGGAGAAGTGGTTTGGAAATACTCTTTGGATCCAATAAAACGCTCGAGATCCTCAGCTAGTCACTTGAAAATGAATGAACACTCCGGTCGGGGGTGCCAGAATTAGCACTCCGACGAATAAGTCAATGTATGCTCTCTTGGTTGCTTATATCTTAAGTTTAAACTTACTTGTTCTCAGCTACCTTTCTTTGGCTGATGCTCCTCTATTCATATTTTCTTTTGGGTCTCAAGATCGGGCCCACCCTTGAACCATCACACATTTATGTATTCGGCCTTAGTTTGACTTGTTTCTCAGTCGACTAATATATTTGGCTTTATGATCATCCAGGATGAAGCCGAGTACAAACTCCATCCGTGATTGTCCTCATACTTTTATTCGGCTTTATTGCCCCCATAATTTCCGGCTCCCACAAAATTGAAACCTTATTTATGTAACTAGTGGTACATCTATTACCCTAGGTTTTTCCCAAAATCAGTAACTTCATCTTTAATTATAATTGCTAGTTTATTCGCTATTGTTTTAATTTAATTATCATTAGGTTATGAACAACCATCTCTTTTATCAAAATTAATTTAGGAACTTAACAATTAAATTAATTTAATTTCCCGTTTGTTCCTGTGGATCGATACCTGGACTTACCATTATTCTAAGGAATTTGGTATAGTTTATTGTTTATTTTTGGTGTGCAAAATGACCCATCAAATTTTGGTGCCATTGCCGGAGACTTCTGGTGAAACTAATTAATTTAAAGTTACATTCTTATTTTAATTTTGAGTTTAGGATTTTATGCTTTTGTGTTGCTAAGTGTGCAGAGTTTTGCAAGTGGAGCTATCATTGAAGTGCAAGCGGAGCGTAACCGAGCTTTAAAAACAAACTGCAACACTAAAGTGTTAAAATAAAAAAAAAAGAAGAAGCAAATACTCACAAGCGAAGCACCAAAGTGCTAAACATAGAGAGCTCAAGTGGAGATTGGAAATAACAGTCTACACGTCAAGTACCCGCAAGATGAGTAAAGCATTTTCATTTGACCACTGTGAGTATTTTTCCCTTTGGTATTTTGGTTCCATAACTTAGTGCACAAGAGTCAAAACTTAGTGTGTGTGTGTGTGTGTGTGTGTGTGTGTGTGTGTGTGTGTGTGTGTGAGAGAGAGAAAGTCGTGTATGCACAGGCGCCGTTCGTGTCGCCCTAAATTGTGGAATTAGACATTGAACCAGAAAAGACTCTTAGGAATCTTAGAGCCTTTTCTCGTGTTCCTAGGCTTGAATATCTATATCCATACATCGAACCATTAGAGATGGCAAACCCGAATGTCCCAAATGGGCTCAATCGGACCCTTAAGGATTACTTCACACCCATTGCATATACATCACCATTATGCATTCAGTTACCTAACACCACCGCTACTCATTATGAGATTATGTCCAACATCATCCAAATGCTCCTATTATTCCATGGACTAGCTCATGATGACCCATACAAACATCTGTATGAATTTCTGGAAATTTGCTCTACAGTGAGGATCCAGAATTTCACCAATGAGGGCTTAATGTTGCGACTGTTCCCATTTTCACTGAAGGACAAAGCCAAACATTGGTTGAACTCCTTATCTACTAATTCTGTCACAACATGGGACCAATTACAGTAGAAGTTTTTAGAGAAGTACTTTTCCATTGGTAAGACCAACCAACTTCAGTAAGCCATCACCAATTTTGCTCAAATTGATGGCGGGCAATTTCTTGAAGTATGGGAAAGACTTCATGACCTTCTCCAATAGTGCCCCCACCACCAAGTGCCTAATTGGCAACTTGTTCAGACCTTTTACTATGGCTTAACTGAGCCTCATCGCCAAATGGTGGATTCTTCTTGTGATGGGACATTCATGTCAAAAAATGATGCCAAGGAATGACAATTATTTGAGAACCTAAGTGATAATTCCCTTCACTATGCCTCCGCAACCCAACAAGTCCGGCAACCTATAGTTGGAGCCCCGAAAAGAGGGGGCATTTATGAGGTAAGGCAAAATCTAAAGTTAGCCCAACAAGTAGAGGCATTGTCCTACAAAATGGACCAATTATTAGCTTCCGGACATGTCCCTACACAGCAACCACATCCTCTATTTCACGAGGCATGTGCTATCTATGCAAGCTCTACTCATGACTTGAGTAAGTGCCCTTCGTCATCATAATTTCAGGAATTAGTCCAAGAGCATGTGAATACGGCTCAAGGATTCTCCAAACCTTTTAATGACCCATATTCCAACATTTATAACTCGGGATGGAGCAAGCATCCTAACTTTTCATAGAGACCTCCTTCACAAGGCACTTCTTACAACCCTCCACCACCAAGGTAGAATTTTAATAATTTTTCCAACCGATCTTCCTACTGCCCACCACAACCTTATTGGCAACCATAACCCCTACATGTTCCTCAAGGCAACTCAACCTTTGAGACTTAGGTGTTGGAAGTTCTTTCAGAGCTTAAGGGGTTAGCACCAGTAGTTCACTCCTAGACTCACTCCATTGCCAAGCTAGAGGCCCAATCATGTTAAATGGCTAATAACATGAATAGGAGAGAGGAGGAAAAATCACTGAGTCAGACTATGGCTAACCCTAAGGGTTAATATGGGGTAGAGGGGTTGAGTGGTAATAGGAAGCACCAAGAACAGGTGCAAGCGGTGATTACTTTAAGGAGTGGAAAGGAGTTAGAGCCTCGGCCAGTTGTGTCTAATGCAACTAGGGCTAAGAAGGGTGACCACGGTGGTAAACCCAATGAGAGAAAATGTGGGGGAGAAATACATAAGGGGGATGACTTAGTCCCTAGTACTTCACTTGAGTCTAAGGCAGCATGTATGCCTAAGGCACCCTTTCCCCAATGTCTTGATACACCGTCCACTTTTAATAAGAATGCGGCATCTATGGAAGCAATAATGAAGGTTTTTAAACAAGTTAAAATCAACCTCCTCTTGTTGAAGGTGATTGAGCAAGTACCCTTCAATGCTAAATTTTTAAAGGACCTTTGTATACAAAAACGTAAATCTAGGACATACGTGCCCCAAAAGGTCGTACTCATAGAGCAAGTAAGCTCCATCTTATTGAGCGACACACCCCTTAATCTTAAAGACCAGGGTGCCCCAACCATTGCATGCATTATAGGGGACCATTTCATTGATAGGGCCTTGTTAGATTGACGAGCTAGTGTCAATTTTTTGCCGTACTTTAAGTACGAGGAATTCAGGCTTGGCGAGTTGAAGCCCACTACTATCACACTCTAGTTGGCTGACCGGTCCCTCAAAGTGCCACGTGGCATGATGTGCTAGTAAAGGCTGATAGGTTTTATTTTCCTATTGATTTTTTGGTTTTAGATATGGAAGTGGTAGCTAGCTTTAGGAAACAAATCCCGATGATCTTAGGTTGACCTTTCTTGGCTATGGCTAATGCATGTATTAATTGTCGTACTAGGGTTATGGATGTTTCATTTGGAAATATGCAGGTGAAACTCAATGTTTTCCAAGCATTCCAATAACGCCATGAAAAAGAGGAGTGCTTATTTGTAGATGTTGTGGGCGAGATAATAGAGGAGGCTTTACCCTTCATTCTTGTAGAGGACCCTTTAGAGGCTTGTTTAGCTCATTTTAGGTTTTAGGATTTCGATATTGACAGGTTAGTTGGCGAAGTGAATGCATTACTTGATTCTTCTCCTACATCGGATTTTCCTCCATGGAAAGCCCGGTTTGAGTCCCTTCCTCCTCTATCTAAAGAGCCCGCCATACCATCCTTTGTCACAGCACCTACACTTGAGTTGAAGCCACTCCCGGCCACACTCAAGTATGCCTTTTTAGGGCCTTAGGATACTTTTCCTGTCATCATTGTATCTGACTTAATTGCAAAGCAGCAGAGTCAATTAATGAGTGTTCTCGTGGTGCATCGGAGTGCTATAGAGTAGTAAGTGGCCGATTTGAGAGGGATAGATCCCTCTGTGTGCATGTATCATATACACTTAGAGGAGGACACCAAACCTTCACATGAAATACAACAGAGGCTTAATGCTAACATGAAAGAGGTAGTAAACAAAGAGGTGTTGAAGTTGCTGGATATGGGTATTATATACCCCATCTCAAATAGCAAGTGGGTGAGCCCCACATAAGTGGTGTCCAAGAAATTGGGCATCACTGTAGTTGAGAATGAGAAAGGAGAGTTAGTCCCAACGTTAACCACCACTGGGTGGCGAGTGTGCATTCATTATCGTAGGCTCAATTCCATGACTGGTTAGGATCACTTTCCCTTACCTTTTATTGATCAAATCCTAGAGCGGTTACTGAGGCAGAGCCACTATTGTTTTCTTGATGGCTATTTTGGTTACAATCAAGTTCATGTGTATCCTGATGACCAGGAAAAGACCACCTTCACATGTCCTTTTGGCACTTTTATCTATCGCTAAATGCCCTTTGGGTTTTGCAATGCACCAACGACCTTTCAAAGGTGCATAATGGCTATCTTCTTTGACATGGTGGATAAATTCTTAGAGGTCTTTATGGATGACTTCTCCGTGTTTGGGTCGTCTTTTGAAGAATGTCTCCAGAACTTAACTAAAGTCCTTACTCGTTGTATGGAGGCAAACCTTGTTTTGAGTTGAGAGAAGAGCCATTTTATGGTTCATGAAGGTATTATGTTGGGTCACATTGTGTCTCCCCATGGTATAGAGATCCATAAGGCCAAGGTCGACTTGATCTCTGGCTTGCCCCCACCTACTTCCGTACGCCAAGTGCGCTGATTCTTAAGGCACACGAGTTTTTACTGTCGATTTATCAAAGACTTTAGTAAGATCTCACAGCCCTTTGTGCACTCCATTGGCCAAGGATGCCCCGTTTGTCTTTGACAAAGCTTGTTTGGTGGCATTCGAAACACTCCAAGCTGCACTTTCTACTGCCCTCATCATACAATCCCCTAAGTGGTCCATTCCTTTTGAGATTATGTGTGATGCATCTAATTATGCCCTCGGCGCTGTCTTGGGCCAAAGGGTGAATAAAGTGCCCCATGTTATATACTATGCTAGTCGTACTCTTTTTGATGCTCAATTAAACTACACTGCCATTGAGAAAGAGTTACTAGCTGTTGTCTTTGCACTTGATAAGTTCTGGTCCTACCTCCTAGGGTCTAATGTCATTATGTTCATTGACCACACCGCTTTGTGGTACTTATTGTCCAAAAAAGAGACCAAACCTAGGTTGATTAGGTGGATTACTCCTTTAGGAATTTGGCATAGAAATCCGGGACAAGAAGGGATCCAAGAATGTTGTTGTGAATTATTTATCTCGAATCATTATTGAGCACACGAGTGATCCCTTAGCCTTGCACGACTCGTTTTCGAACAAGCAACTTTTTGCGACGTCACAAGTGACCCTCCCGTTGTTTGCTCACATAGTGAATTACTTGGAGGTTGGGCAAATTCCTAAAACTTGGTCTAAGCAAGACAAAGACCGTTTTTTCTCACAAGTCAAGCACTATTTCTGGAAAGACCTAGAATTGTTCAAGTATTGTCCAGATCAAGTGATTCAGCATTGCGTACCTGAGATTGAAACCCATAGCATTCTCACCTTTTGCACTCTCATGTATGTGGCGGCCATTTCAGTGGGCAGAAAATAGTCGCCAAGGTCTTACAATGTGGGTTCTATTGGTCCTCGATCTTCAAAGATGCCCATCACTTTTGTAGAGCTTGTGTGCATTGTCAACGAATGGGCTCTATGTCACGATGAGATATGATGCTGATGACCCCTATTTTGATTGTTGAGATTTTTTATGTTTGGGGCATCGACTTTATGGGTCCCCTTCCATCATCTTTTGGATTTGAATACATTTTGGTATCCGTGGACTATGTTTCTAAGTGGGTTGAGGCAGTGGCCATTAGAACGAATGACCACAAAGTTGTGATTAAATTCCTCCGTGAAACCATTTTTTATCATTTTGGGTTCCCACGTCCCATAATTAGTGACGGTGGCAAACATTTTGTGATCAATTTTTCGAGGCATTTGTAACAACCCCAACCTATGATTAACCAATAATCCACGATTAAATATGCCTAATAAGCAACTAAGATGAAATCTTGAGTTAAATTACATATGCATTGCATTATTTGTGTTTATATCTATCTGCGGTAGGAATATCTGTTTGTGTTCCTATTTTGTTCTGCAAATTGAAAGCCTTATCGGCATCCGATCACGAAATTGAATTAGTATATGTGTTAGTTAGAATTTTTAGAATTTTATGGTAGGTTTAATTGAAATTCGATTCGGAACGAATTAACTTAGAATAATTAATAGGAATTAATTAGCCACTAATGGTATTCCCTAATCAAGCCTATATAAGACATAAGTAAGCTCTTGATTTTATTTTTTACACTCTCATCCCCTCAACCTCGAGCTCAAAAACGTAAGAGAGAGAGAGAGAGAGAGAGAGAGAGAGAGAGAGAGAGAGAGAGAGAGAGACCAAGAGGGAAGTGATCAACAAGGAATTGCTAGAGAACTTCGAGGTTTTGGTTTGGGATTTCAAACAATTAACCATTCAGAGTGTAATTGATCATCTAATGTAAGAATTTTGCCTTCTAGCTTTGGGATTAAGTCACTTAGCACATGAACTCAAAGAATTAAGTTGTGTAATGCTAGAATTGAGCTTAGATAAGTGAAAATAAGAGTGAATTCTTCATGCATGCATAATTCTCATGCTTTTGAAGTTGAAGTCAAAGAATTTTCCACATGCATGAAGCTTTACTTGTAGACTTTGAAGAATTTAACTTGGTTTACTAGTATTCCTTCAATTGTTTATGTTTTGGAAGTGTTGGACTTGCATCATCACATGCATGTTATGTTTTCAAACTTTTAAGTTTAATTTTGAAGAATTGACTTGCTTTTGGGCTTGATTTTGTGAAATGATCTTTTTTTCATGATAATGCATGAGTTTTTACATGTTTCGTAAGGTTTTTGGCCCAAATGAGCAAGTTTGAAGCTTCAAACTTATGGTTTGCATCTTGCAGAGCAATCTAGAAATTTCAAACTCTGCTCCTTCGCCCGAGCAACAGAACCTGTGCTTGAGCGACCACTCTATGTTTGCACCACCGCTCGAGCGACCAAAAGTTGGCTCGGGCGTAAATTGCATGCTCCCAAAAGTTTAACATTTTTGCAGACCGCGTGAGCAATAAGAGTTGCGCTCGAGCGAAGACCTTAGTCTCATGCTCGAACGACCATCCAGCGGTCGTCGACCAGAAAATCCAAGCAACCAATACTTTTGCAGAAGTTTAGAGACTACTTGAACGACCACTTTGGAACCTCCGCTCGAGCGAAGGAAGTTGCGCTCAAGCGAGACTCCTATTTTCAGCATATTTGCATAAGCGTTTTTAAGTGCATTTCAGCATCCTCATTGCATCCTTAACAGTCCTAAGCCCTAGTTAAGACATAATAGGGAGGATAAGAAGTAAAAACACACCTAAAGAAGAAAGAAGTAAGTTAATAATTCTAGGTGCATAATTTAGTACGTATTCGTTCTATATCTGTATAGGTCACGCACCACAAGTTACTTTATTCGTCTACTCTGTTGTTTGCTTTGGAGCCATCGGTGAGTAATAACTTAGTAAAGTTATGTTATTTATTTTCCGTATGATGCAATAAGATCTGTTTTATGGAACAATTACGTTTTGTACAATAAATGATAGTCTATATATTGAAAAGTATTCGTGGCAACAATTCCATAGCTCAAGTATGTTATCTGTACCCGGTACTGGAGGTTCCTTTATGGAACTGACAAGTATGTTATCTATTCCTAGTATTGGAGGTTCCTTTATGGAATTGACAAGTATGTTATCTATTCCCAGTATTGGAGGTTCCTTCACAGAATTGACAACTATGATATCTATTCCCAG
The DNA here is from genome assembly GCA_025200525.1 of Camellia lanceoleosa. Taxonomy (NCBI): domain Eukaryota; kingdom Viridiplantae; phylum Streptophyta; class Magnoliopsida; order Ericales; family Theaceae; genus Camellia; species Camellia lanceoleosa. Next base: position 133,029,286 of record CM045759.1, on the reverse strand, counting down.
TACTGGAGGTTCTTTAATGGAACTGACAAGTATGGCCCTTAATGCTCTATATTTCATCTATTTGTGCTAATGGATGTACCCTATATGAACAAACCTGAATTTTGATTTCCATATAAGATTCAAACAAGATTATGAATATGAATTTGTTTTTATTTCTTGAATCTGTTAGGACATCATTCATTTAACCCTTTACTCTATTATTATTCACTGGGCTTCCGCTCACTGTTTGTTTTATGTATTTAGGTGAGCAGGCATGTGACTAGGCCTAAGTTGCTGCCTAGAGAGTTTTGGGTCAGCCAGCCACCTTGCTTCCTAGGGAGGTTCCTATTTAAGAAAACAAGTTTTGTGAACCGTGCTTACAGTTGTCTTGTGAAGAATGTTTTGTTTTGTTTTTGTTCATCTGCACACCTTGTACGGTGCTGCAAGACTTATGTGGTCCTGACGTCATATATGTATATATTTTATACAAGTTTTAAATTTCTATCCCATGTTTGTCAACACACCTCAATAGACTGCGTATGTTTATATATATATTTGCTTCTGCAGCCCCTAATTATATGTCATTCTATTTAGAGGCCTTTGGTAATCCAAGGATTACTGGCCGACTATGATGCTAAACCTGTAGAGGCGTGTTTGGGTCATGACAGAGTGGTATCAAATCACGTGTTATGCCGCACACACGAGTCCATATGAGCTTAGGATGTCCTAGTAAGAAGTAGGGGCATTCCATTTGCATGTGTAAGTGTGTGTGTCCTTTAAATGTGAAAATGGAACCTAACCATGAACACATGAAATTGAAATGAATGATTTGAATATTATGAAAAGGATTATTTGCCTATGTTTATAGTGCTCTGTTTACCTATAGCAAATGGAAAATACAAGAAGTAATGATGCCACTTAATCCTCTGAGACTCGTATGAGTCGTATGAACAAATGCTTGTAGCTCTGACTGAAGCACTGACACAATAACAAAGGCAATAGCCTTTGCCCCCTCCACCTCCACCAGCACAACATGAGCTAGATAACAATGATATAATCAACATGACTCGGAACTTTATGAAGATGAAACCTTGAACTTTCTTGGGTGGCATTGAACCCTTAAAGGCAAAAACTTGGTTGCTTGAAATGAAGAAACTATTTGAAGTGTTTCCTTGCTCTAAAACACAAAAAGTTCTTTTGGCCACCTATACGTTAAAAGATGAAGCTCGGATGTGGTGGTTACTGATCCAAACTAATAATGGGAACATAACGTGGACTCAGTTTAATAAGATTTTCTACAACAAGTATTTTCCCCAATGCTTTAGAGATCGGAAAGTGTTAGAATTTCAAGAACTTAAGTAATGCAAAATGTCCATAATTGAGTATGAAGCTAAATTCACTGAATTGGCTTGGTTTGGTCCACACATGGTGGATACTGACTACAAGAGAAGGCACAAAAATTCGAGGGCGGTTTGGATTTGGAAGTGTTTGACCGAGTTGGCGTCTTGAAGTTGTCGACCTATATAGAAGTAATTGATAGAGCATTGATGGCAGAGGCCATTTTGGTAGCAAAGAAACAAGCTCCAGCTCTGACAATTGAATGGAAAGGTAAACGACCCGGATTCAATTTCAAGAAGAGCTGGTCATTTTCAAAAAGGAAAAATACAGGATCCTTTAGCAGCTCTAGCTAGAGTAGTGGCTTTATTCCAAGCTGTCTCGATTGCAGAAGGAAGCATAAAGGCATGTGTCACCATGCCTCAGATGCGTGTTTTCAGTGTGGCAAGACTGGCCACCTGATTAGAGATTGTTCGATGAGATTTGACAATGCCAACCATCCTGCAGTAAGTTCAACCGAATCTGCTCCTGTAACGAGGACCAATGCAAGAACTAATGCCAAGGGTAATACCAGGAATGACATACTATGACAAGGGAGAGTGTTTGCATTAGTGCCTAGAGATATACAAAACACCGAATCTATGGTATTAGGTATAATTTCCATCTGTGCTCAAAATGCATATGTCTTGATAGATTCTGGTTCTACAGATTCTTTTGTGTCCCATGTTTTTTCACGAAAATTGACTCGATCGTTAGAACCTATGAATTATTTACTATCTATGACTACGCCTTTTGGAGGTCCTATGGTACGTACTTATGTTTACCCGGCATGTAAAATTGTGATTGGAGATGTGACATTGTATGTGGATTTGTTACCATTGAGTATTAATCATTTTGACTATATACTTGGTATGGATTGGTTAACGAAACACTATGCCACCATTGATTGTGTGAGTAAATCTATCGTGTTTAGACCACCTGGTATGCCTGAGTTTGTTTTTACTGGAAATGGAGTAGTTCCTCCGCCATACTTGATTTCATTTATGAAAGCTAGGAAATTGTTAAGGAAAGGGTGTCGGGGCTACTTATGTTGTGTATTGACTGTGTCTTCGGATAGTGCTAATGTGAAAATGATTCCTGTGGTCTGTGAATTTCCTGATGTATTTCCTAATGACCTACTTGGGGAGTTAATCGATAGGGAAATTGAATTCACCATTGATGTAGTACCTGGGACACAACCAATTTCTAAGACCCCTTATAAAACGTCAACTTCTGAACTGAAAGAGTTAAAAGTCCAATTTCAAGAGTTGTTAGACAGAAAGTTCATCTGACCAAGCACTTCACCATGGGGTGTCCAGTTTTGTTTGTCAAAAAGAAAGACGGGTCTTTGAGACTGTGCATAGATTATAAAGAACTGAACAAAGTAACTATTAAGAACAAGTATCCTCTACCCCGGATAGACGATTTATTTGACCAACTTCAAGGAACCCAAGTCTTTTCCAAAATTGACCTTAGATCCGGCTATCACCAATTAAAGGTCAAAACAGAAGATGTAGAGAAAATAACATTCAGAACTAGATACGAACACTATGAGTTTTTGGTAATGCTCTTTGGGGTAACTAATGCACCTGCAGCATTTATGGACTTAATGAACACGGTGTTTAAACAATTTCTTGATGAACTTATCGTTGTGTTTATTGATGATATTTTGATTTACTCCAAAAGCAGAGAAGAACATGAACAGCACTTGAGAACTGCTTTACAGATTTTGAGAGAAAAGAAGTTGTATGCAAAATTGTCCAAATGTGAATTCTGGCTTGACAACGTAGCATTTTTGGGACATGTGATTGACAAGGATGGTATATCAATGGATCCACAGAAAATTAAAGCCATTGTAGATTGGCCAAGGCCAACCAGTGTGTCTAAAGTTAGAAGTTTTCTAGGACTTGTAGGCTATTATCGCAGATTTGTGAAAGATTTCTCTAAGCTTACCTTGCCACTCACCCAACTAACCGAGAAAAATGTACCATTTGATTGGAATGATCAACGGGAATAGGCCTTTCAAGACCTAAAAACTAGATTACTGACTGCATCAATTCTGACCTTGCCTAATGGAACCGATGGGTTTCAGATTTACAGCGATGCCTCCCACAAAGGTTTAGGATGTGTACTAATGCAAAATGGTAAAGTGATTGCTTATGCCTCTCGTCAACTTCGACCACATGAAAAGAACTATCCGACACATGATCTTGAACTAGTAGCTGTGGTGTTTGCCCTGAAAATTTGGCAATACTATCTGTACGGTGTGACTTGTGAGGTGTATACGGATCATAAAAGGCTAAAGTATTTCTTCACCCAAAAAGAATTGAACATGAGACAAAGGAGATGGCTTGAATTGATCAAGGATTATGATTTGCAGATCTTGTATCATCTTGGGAAAGCCGATACTGTTGCAGATGCCTTAAGCCGAAAGTCTATTAGAAATTTGCCATGTTTGCTCACTGGCCAGAAAGAGTTGTTATGCGACTTAGAAAAGAATGAGATTGAAATTGTATTACGTGAACAGAGTGGGGCCTTAGCTTCTATTTCTGCTTAACTTGTAATCATTGAAGAAATTAAAGAGAAATAGCTTGACAATGAGTTTTTGCAGAGGATTGTCAATGACATTGATTCAAAATCGAAGCCGGGATTTGTGTATAATGATAATGTGTTGAAATTTCAGAATAGACTTTGTGTGCCAGATTATCTAGATTTGAGAAAATGTGTTATGATGGAAACTTACAATTCAAAGTTTTCTATACACCAAGGAAACACGAAAATGTACAAGAATTTGAAACATAATTTATGGTGGCCTAGAATGAAGAAAAACATTGCTGATTTTATGGATAGATGCTTGCATTGCCAACAAGTAAAAGCCGAACATCAACAACCTGCTGGATTACTACAGCCTCTTCCAGTACCTAAATGGAAATGGAAGCACATTACTATGGACTTCATTGTGGGATTGCCTCGCTCTTCTTGATGTATGGATTCCATTTGGGTCATAGTTGATCGTTTGGCCAAATCTGTTCATTTCCTACCTGTGAAAGCTTTTTATAATGCGGATACCTATATGTAAATGAGATTGTGAGATTACACGGTGTGCTAGTGTCTATTGTATCTGATAGAGATCCTAAGTTCACTGCAAGATTCTAGCAAAGTCTACAGCAAGCTTTGGGGACTGAATTAAAGCTAAACAAGTCTTTTCACCCACAGATAGACAACCAAACTGAACGAACCAATCAAACCTTGGAAGATATGTTACGGATGTGTGTGTTGGACTTCCAAGGGAATTGGGAGACTTATTTTCCTTTGGCTGAATTTGTTTACAATAACAGTTATCACTCAAGCATTAGAATGGCTCCTTACGAAGCTTTGTATGATAGGAAATGTCATTCTCTGGTTTGTTGGGCCAAAGTGGGCGATAAATCGTTATTGGGACTAGAACTTGTGTAAGAAACGATAAAGAAAGTGAAACTGATTCAACAGAGATTGAAAACTGCACAAAGTCGGCAAAAGAGTTATGCGAATGTCCGAAAAAAAGATAGAAAATATGACGTCAAGGATCACATGTTTATCAAAGTAACTTCGATGAAAAGCCAAACGTGGTTTGGAGTGAAAGGCAAATTGTCACCGAGAAACGTTGGGCCATATGAAATCCTTGAGATAATTAACCCGATGAAGTATCGGGTAGCCTTACCGCCAGTCATGGAACATATGCATAATGTTTATCATGTCTCAATACGTCGGGACTATCTACGAGATTCATTACATGTTATTGAACCAACACATGTGCTTTTAAAAGATTACTACACCTATGAGGAGAGGCCAATTCAAATTGTGAACTGTCGAATTAAAAGATTGAGAAACAAAGAAATTCCCTTAGTGAAAGTGGATTGGCAAAACCACAGAGGGACATATGCAACTAGGGAGACTGAAGAAGACATGATGAAGTGGTACCCTGACTTGTTTCTTTTGGATCCAATATTCTACCAATATGAAAGTAATTCGAGTTTGGAGGACCAAACTCTTTTAAGAAGAGAAGACTGTAACAACCCCAACCTGTGATTAGCTAATAATCCATGATTAAATATGCCTAATAGGAAATTAAGATGACATCATGAGTTAAATTACATGTGCAATGCATTATTTGTGTTTATATCTGTCTACGGTAGGAATATCTGTTTGTGTTCCTGTTTTGTTCTGCAAATTGAAAGCCTTATCAGTATCCGATCACGAAATTGAATTGGTAAATGTGTTAATTAGAATTTTTTGAATTTTATGGTAGGTTTAATTGAAATTTGATTTGGAACGAATTAACTTAGAAAAATTAATAGCAATTAATTAGCCACTAATGGTATTCCCTAATCAAGCCTATATAAGGCATAAGTAAGCCTTTGATTTCATTTTTTACACTCTCATCCCCTCAACCTTGAGATAAAAAATGTGTGTGTGTGTGTGTGTGTGTGTGTGTGTGTGTGAGACCAAAAGGGAAGTGATCAACAAGGATTTGCTAGAGAACTTAGAGGTTTTGGCTTGGGATTTGAAATAATTAACCATTTAGAGTGTAACCAAAAGGGAAGTGATCAACAAGGATTTTCTAGAGAACTTGAAGGTTTTGGCTTGGGATTTCAAATAATTAACCATTTAGAGTGTAATTGATTATCTAAGGTAAGAATTCAACCTTCTAGCTTTAGGATTGAGTCACTTAGCACATAAATTCAAAGAATTAAGTTGTCTAATGCTAGAATTGAGCTTAGATAGGTGAAAATGAGAGTGAATTTTACATGCATGCATAATTCTCATGCTTTTGAAGTTGAAGTCAAAGAATTTTCCACATGCAGGAAGCTTTACTTGCATACTTTGAAAATTTTAACTTGGTTTCACTAGTATTCTTTCAATTATTCATGTTTTGGAAGTGTTGGACTTGCATCATCACATACATGTTATGTTTTCACACTTTTAAGTTTAATTTTGAAGAATTAACATGCTTTTGGGCTTGATTTTGTGAAATGATCTTTTCTTCATGATAATGCATGAGTTTTTACATGTTTCCCAAGGTTTTTGGCCCAAAGGAGCAAGTTTGAAACTTTGAACTAATGACTTGCATCTTACAGAACAATCTAGAAATTCTAGATTCTACTCCTCCGCTCGAGCGACAGAACCTGCGCTCGAGCGACCACTCTGTGTTTTACACCACCACTTGAGCGACCAAAAGTTGGCTCGAGCATCAATTGCATACTTCCAGAAGTTTAACATTTTTGCATACTGCTCGAGCGACGAGAGTTATGCTCAAGCGAAGACTTTAGTCTCACGCTGGAGTGACCATCAAGCGGTTGTCGAGCGAAAAATCCAAGCAACCAGTACTTTTGTAGAAGTTTGCAGACTGCTTGAGCGACCGATGTTACGCTCAAGCGACCACTTTGGAACCTTCACTCGAGCGAAGGAAGTTGTGCTCAAGCGAGGCCCATGTTTTCAGCATATTTGCCTAAGTGTTTTCAAGAGCATTTCAACATCCTCATTACATTCTAGGTAGTCATATGCCCTACTTAAGACATAATAATGACGATAAGAAGTAGAAACACTCCTAAAGAAGAAAGAACTAAGTTAATAATTCCGAGTGTCTAATTCAGTACGTAATCGTTCTGTATCTGTATAGGTCACGCGCCACAAGTTACTTGATTCGTCTGCTCTGTTGTTTGCTTCGGAGCCATCTGTGAGCAATAACTTAGTAAAACTATGCTATTTATTTTCTGTATGATACAATAAGATCTGTTTTATGGAACAATTACGCTTTGTACAATGAATGATAGTCCATATATTGAAAAGTATTCGTGCCAACAATTCTATGGCTCAAGTATGTTATTTATACCCGGTACTGGAGGTTCCTTTATGGAACTAACAAATATGTTATCTATTTCCAGTACTGGAGGTTCCTTTATGGAACTGACAAGTATGCTATCTGTTTCCAGTACTGGAGGTTCCTTCATGGAACTGACAAGTATTGTATCTATTTCCAGTACCGGAGGTTCCTTTATGGAACTGACAAGTATGACCCCTAATGCTCTGTATTTGATCTGTTAGTGTTAATAGATGTACCCCATATAAAAAAGCAAGAATTTTGATTTCTCTATACGATTCAAACAAGATTATGAATACGAATCTATTTCTATTTCCTGAATTTGTTGGGACATCATTCATTTAACCATTTAATCTGTTATTATTCACTAGGCTTCCGCTCACTATTTATATTATGTATGTAGGTGAGCAAGCACATGACCTGGCCTAAGCTGCTGCTTGGAGAGTTTAGGGTCAGCCAGCCACCATGTCTCCTGGGGAGGTTCCCGTTTAAGAAGACAAGTTTTGTGAATGAAAAACGTTTTATTTTGTTTTTGTTCATCCACACACCTTGTACGATGCTGCAAGACTTATGTGGTTTTGACGTCATACATGTATATGTTTTATACAAGTTTTATATTTATGTCCCATGTTTGTCAGTACAGCTCAATGGACTGCATATGTTTATATATATATTTTCTTCTTCAGCTCCTAATTATATGTTATTCTGTTTAGAGACCTTTGGTAATCCAAGGATTACTAGCTTGTTACGATGCTAAACTTGTAGGGGCGAATTTGGGTCATGACAACATTGGTGTGCAAAGACATGATCCCTCACGAAGTTGGCACCCCTTATCATCCCCAGACTAGTGGTCAAGTAGAGGTTTCTAATAGGGAAGTCAAACATATCCTCGAGAAAACTGTGAGGCCCGATAGGAAATACTGGTTCACTAGGTTGCTTAATGCACTTTGGGCCTATCGCACTACATATAGGACACCCATCGGGATGTCTCTATATAGGATTGTGTTCAAGAAAGCATGTCATCTCCATGTTGAGTTAGAAGATCGGGCTTTGTGGGCCATTAAGAAATTCAATTTTGATATAGCCAAAGTCAGTGACCATCGAAAACTCCAACTTAATGAGTTAGATGAGCTCCGCAATGACGCATATGAGAGCTCCAAAATTTACGAGGCTAGGACTAAGGCATTTCATGATAAACACATTTCTCGTAAATCCTTCAAGCCTCACTAAAAAGTGTGGTTGTTCAATGCCAAATTGCGATTGTTTCCGAATAAACTCCGGTCTTGGTGAGATGGCCCATATGAGGTTATCGAAATATTTCCGCCTGGGCCGGTTGAGATTAAAAATCCACAAGATGGTACGACCTTCAAGGTAAATGGTCAAAGATTGAAACATTATGGGGATGGTATTGAGAGAGGGGAGATGATTGAGGTTGTCCACTTGACGGACCCAATATATCTTATATCATAATTGTTTTGCTTCTAGGAGACTTTAAATCCTCTAAAGGTGTAATTCCTTTGGTGTTAGCTGTGCCCGAACGGCATCTGACAATTTGGTATAGTCACCTAACTATGTTTGTAGTGAGTTCTTGGGAGACCAACTGAAACGGTGGAAACTAGAGTTCGAATGGCAAAGCCTAGAATGCAAAGGTTTGAAATTTTTTAGACTAAAGTTTGGTTTAAATACCCAGGGGTGTGGAGATTGCTTCAAAACCACCCTGGCTTGAACTTTGTATGGTAGCCCTATAGGTCGAGTTAGCTTTATACACCTTGATTCTGGATACTGAATCAACCTACTGTCACCCTGTTGAAGAAATAGGGAAGTTACAAACATTATTAGGGAGAAAAGTAGTACCCGTGGTTTTTGCGTAAAGATTATACCTTTATTGAGCTTTTAAATGTTTCAAAGTGTTATTCTTATTTTGAATGTGAAATAAAGGTACAAGTTGGGTTGGGGATTGAATGGCTGTAGCTGCATTTAAAAATTAAAAAATATATATATATATAAAAAAAAAAAACAGACCGCATGTGTGGCCCAAATGGGTGCACGAGCGACAGGTCCAAGCATTGGGCACTCGAATGAAGGCCTAGGGCACATGAGTGGCTTAAGCCCAAAAGTATTCTGCTTAAGCGCCACTGGAGTGGCCCAACATTCACTGTACATATGGCCTACACAGGCGCACGAGCAGTCCATCCAAAAAAAAACAAAAAATTTGGGGCACATAAGCGGAGGCCCAGACCCCAAACCATTCTGCTTCACAGCCGCTGGAGTGGCCCAATTTTGCCGTTGGTGCAGCTCATACTTCACTGCACGTGTAGCCCACATGGGCACACGAGCGGTTTGTTAAAAAAAAAATGTGCAGTTTATTTATTTATTTTTATTTACTTATTTTATTTCTCTTCCCCCTCCCCCCCCCCCCAAAAAAAAAAAAAAGATTTCTTGAAGCCAAACCCTAGACCCACTCCTATCACTCTCATAGATACACTCCCTTTACCTTTCATATCTTCTTTGTTCTCTCCCTTTCTCTACCTTATCATCTTCTTCCTCATTTTATTTCACTCAAACCCTACCATCACCAACCTTTCAACCATCAACCTTCACCAAACCTTTTCTCACCATCACATTCCTACCGGAGCATCACCATCTTCTCCGACCAGCGACCTTCCGATGACCATTTTTTCTGGCGAATCTTAAATCTTCATCCTTTTTCTTCATACTTTTTCAAGGTAACCACCTTCTTTTTGTTTAGATTTCTTAGTTTTCACTTGTAATATTAGTACATTGGTAGTTTAATGGTAGTTTTTGAGCATTGTTCATCATCATCATCCTCATATATTCAAAAAATAAATAAAATAAAATAAAATTCTGTTGGAACCCAGAAATTGACCACCTCATGTGCGGCCAACTCTGGCGCGCAAGTAGCCCACCCTTCAACAAAAAAAAAAAAAGTTTCTAAGCATCAAGACACCGACCACCGCACGTGCGGCCATACTACGAGTCATATTACGAGGGACGAGTCATTTTGCTACCATAGTTTAGAGTGAACAACTCGTACTACTTGAGATGGTTCGTGCCCATACATTGAATGTGATAATTTTCTTGATCAATGCTTTGAACTTGTAGTTGCAAAGTATTATTTGGTTCAAATTGTAACATAATTGATTTTCACATTGAAACCTTATTTATGTAACTAGTGGTGAATTCATTACCCTAGGTTTTTCTCAAAATTAGTAACTTCATCTTTAATTATAATTGCTAGTTTATTTGCTTTGTTTAATTTACTTATCATTAGGTTATGAACAACCATCTCTTTCATCAAAATTAATTAAAAAAATAACCATTAAATTAGTTTAATTTTCCGTTTGTCCCTACGGATCGATACCTGGACTTACCATTATTCTAAAAAATTTGGTACAATTAGTGTTTATTTTTGGTGTGTAAAATGACCCATCAGTGTCGTGCAACCCAAGTGGTTAAAAATCCCATCTAGTATTACTATTGCCAAAGAATGTATGTCAATATTTGGGAGTGAGAAGAAGGCTTTGAAGAATGCACTTAGAGGTCAACAACTATGTCTTGGTCAATGACTATGTCTTACCACAAACACTTTGACATCCGTGTAAAACTTGAATTATATGTGTCTCGCTGCACATTTTATTGATTGTGATAAAAAACTTCATAAAAAAATTCTGAACTTCTGTATATTTCCAAATCACAAAGGTAACACACTTGGTAAGGTGATTGAGGATTGTTTGGTGGCATAGGGAATTGATGAGTTCTGACAACCACAGTTGATAATGCAAGCTCAAATAATGGTCTCATTAACTTTTTGAAGCAAAAGACAAAGAGAAGAAAGAATACCACATTAAAGCATAACTTGTTACATGTGAGGTGTTGTGCTCACATATTGAATCTAACTGTTTGTGAGGGATTAAAAGAAATTAATGATTCCATAACAAGGATTTGACATGTTATAAAATTTGTGAGATCTTCTCCGTCTATAATGGCCAAGTTCAAATTATGTGTTGAAAAATAGGGCATTAAGTTTGATGGTAAATCTAGTTTGGATGTGGCTACCCGGTGGAACTCTACGTATTTCATGTTAGAACGGGCTATACAATTTCAAACGGCATTCGAGCAGTTAGATGATGATGACACCCACTTCCACTCGAATCTTAGAGAGGATGAGGTTGGTGAGGCTAGTGAGATTGGTGACATTTGTGACATTGGTGAAGAGGATGAAGTTCCTTTAAGTGATAATGGGAAAGGAAAAGAGAGAATAAAGACAATCGAGCTGCCTACAAAACATGATTGGAAGAAGCTGAGGTTGTATGTCAAGTTTCTAAAATTGTTTTACAATGTCACATCACGTTTTTCGGGTTCTTTATATGTCCCTTGAAATGCATTTTTTATTGAGATTATGTTGATAAAAATGCAATCATTGAATTACGTGAGAATGAAGATGTGAGTTTGCATTTAATGGCATATGGCATGAATTCCAAGTTTGATAAGTATTGTGGTAAATTTGACAAGGTTAATTTGCTATTGTCGGTTGCAATTGTTATTGATCCCCGTTACAAACTCAATTATATTCAATGGTGCTTGGAAGAAATTTATGAAGCTAAGCATGTTGATGATTTAATGACGAACTAAAGAATTAGTTGACACGGTTATATGATTGGAATGCTTTTAATGTTCAAAGTGGTAGTGTGCAAACACAAACTGTGTGGCAGTCATCGAGGGAAATGGATTTGGATGAAGAATATGACATGGATGTTCGAGTAAAAATGAAATCCAAGTATATGATGCGTTTGGAGAACAAAGTGACATGGTTAACAAATTTGAGTTGGAGAGATTTTTGGTGGATAATTGTGAAGAAGATAATGATGATTTTGATATCTTGGTGTAGACACCCCATTTTTGACCGGCCTTAAGACTCAGACGTCACCGATTGAGTGCTCGGTGATGTTACATACTGTGCTCGTTCAGAAGTCTCAGAGTTGCGGCCGTGCGCCCTGCCTCCGGACTTCCGAACCCTCTTCTGTGCCTTGTCTCTGTTTGCGAACCAAACTGGTTTTCTCTTTTTTCTTTCCTGAGGGAAGGGAGTGGTCCCGTAGACTATCTCTCAGTGGCCGTGGGCTACTTTTCGTGGCCGTAGGTCATTTTGCCCGTTTCGGAGCTCGGTTCCCGGTTTTCGGAGCCGTCAGGCTGTGCGCCTCGGTTCGGGACCGCCCAACCATCTCCGATTTCTCCGGTTTTTGGCAGGTACCTCTGTTTTATCATACCGAGGGACACTGGGCCCTTTGATACCCACTTCGTGGGTCAACGCCACTTTCGGTTTCACATTTCATTTTCGGGACCCCGAACGCGGCTTTTGGTCCCCGAGCATTCATTTTGCATCGGTTTTGTTCAATTTTGGCAAGTGCCTCTATTTTATCATTCCAAGGACACTGGGCCTTCGATACCACTGTGGCGTTAACGCCACTTTCTCAATTCGCCCATTTTGGGACCCCGAACCGCATTTTGGTCCTCGAGCATTCATTTTGCATCGGTTTTTGTTCAATTTTGGCAAGTGCCTCTGTTTTATCATTCCGAGGGACACTGGAGCCTCTGATACCCACTTCGTGGCCGAACGCCACTTTCGGTGCCTGCAGCCCATTTTCGGGACCCCGCGCGGTTTTGGTCCCCGAGCTGCTTTTGCATTAGTTTTTGTTCAATTTTGGTGTACCTCTGTTTTAGCACCAGGAAGATCACTGGAGGATGGGAGGCTAGCAATTGTCTCAAAGAACCAGTTATCTCGCTTGGTCAAAAGTGGTTCAAAGACGAATCCTGAAGGAGAAAAGTCTGCGTGGCTTCACCGAAACAAGCGGAACTCTTTGCACAAGAGGAATTAAAATATGAGGCCACCACCATTGGAAAGCTTACTTCCGGGGCTTCATTTTTCACTCAAGAATCTCCTAAGTCCAAATCCGGGGGGAGGAGATATGGTTGGTTGAAGTCCGGTTGGACTGAATCTGCGCGGCTTTACGGAAACTGGCATAACTTTTTTTACAGGAGGAATTTTGATGCAAGGTTTGCGGCATTGGAAAGCTAACTTCCGGGGATTCAATTTGGACACTTGAATGGAAATTTTTGGACTTCCATACCACCCACCAGCCAGTGGTCTTCTCGGCAGTTTTTTTTTTTTTTTTTTTTTTTTATCTAGCTGGCCATCCACCCCTTTTGTGAAATGACGATTTTGCCCCTGTGAGTTGGCCGGCCCTATTCCTCTCTTTGAGTGTATTCCAGCTAGGCATTATTTGCCCTCAAAATATCTAGATTTGTGAAAAGATATTTAGAGCAAAATATCTAGATTTGGAAAAAGATATTTTGAAGGAAAACTTGGGTGTATTTTCCACTCCCTTTTGGCCCTCCTTTTTGATCCTTTTTTTTGGCCATATAAACCAGCTGCCGAACCCGGTTTTGAAAAAAAAAAAAATCCTTTAAGCCTTGCATATACATCTCCTCCATTCCTCTCTTCTAAAAACCTTCAAACATCCAAGTTTTGGTGCCTTTTGTTCATCATCATCAAGCACTACCATCACCACTCCATTTCCAGCAACAAGAAGAGGTTCTTAGAGGCTTAGAAACAACATTTCTCAAGTCAAGAAGCAAGGAAAGAAAGGTCTTCAAGGGTAAGTCTCAATCCCTCTCTTTTACACCATTTTCTTGTCTCTTTTCTTAACCCTACTTTCTCACTGTTCTGAGCTCCGGCCCTAACTGAAAGGGGCCTTATTTTGAGCTATTCTACATGTTTGTTTAAGGGATCAACCCTGTTTGAGCCCTCTATGATGCACTTGTTTCAATACCTCTTGGAATGCCATTATTTTGCATGCTTTCTTTAGCTTATGATTAATCTGATTTAGAGCCTGATATAAACTGTGAGTGGGCCTATTTTGATCCCCTCTTCAACATTGAAGAAGGGCTCAACCGTGTTTGGCCTCTCTATCATGCACTTGCTTTGCATTTATTCCAATTTACCGTAAAATTGCATGATTTATTTGGCCTATTTTTGATCTGATTTGGAGCATCTCATGAACTGATATTGTGCTTATTTTGAGCCCCTCTTCAACATTTAAGAAGGGCTCAACCTGGTTTTCATGCTCTACATGCCACTTGCTTTGAATTCATGTTCTATTCCTATATTGCATGCTTCTTTAAGCTTATCATGCTCCTGTTTTCAGCCTTCATCAGGCTTAGAAAGAGCCTTATTTTGGTCCATTATTTGTGTTTTGTTAAGGGCCTTAAGCCATTTGATGAATTCTTTTGGTACTTCATGTTATATCCTTCATATTTTCCGTAAAATTGCATGATTTTTTAGGCCATTCTAACTTCTGTTTTCGGCCTTCATCAGGCTTATAAAGAGCCTTATTTTGGTCCATTATTTGTGTTTTGTTAAGGGCCTTAAGCCATTTGATGAATTCTTTTGGTACTTCATGTTATATCCTTCATATTTTCCGTAAAATTGCATGATTTTTTAGGCCATTCTAACTTCTGTTTTCGGCCTTCATCAGGCTTAGAAAGTGTCTTATTTTGGCTCATTCTTCATGTTTTTTTAAGGGTCCAAAGTTGTTTGGTGCTTCCATGAATGATCTATCATTATAGCCTTCTTTTGGTCCATATATCGCATGCTATTTTGAGCCTATTCACATACTGATTTTGGAGTTATCATTCACTGTAAATATGCATATTTTGGGCTCCTCTTCAAAGTTGTAAAGGAAATTTTGTGGTTTGAATTTTCTATATACTACTTGCTTAATAAATCCCCTCTTTTCCCCCATTTTTGCATGCCATTGTTGCCATATCTATGCTCACAATTTGGCCATGTTTTGTACTTAAAAGATGCTATTTTTGGGGCTGCCTTGCCACTGTTCTTGCTTTCATGTGCCAATTTTGCATGTTTAGCATAGCCGTAGGCCATTTCGGGTACTTAAAATCACATTTCGGGATGATTTCATGCATTGATCGCCATTTCGTACCATTTCGGGGCTGTTTTCCCCTTCATTTAGCTGCTGAAATTTGGTTTGCATGCTTGCATATCATTTTCCATGTCATTTCATGCCTTAGTGCATTGCCTCGGTTTGCGTGCCCGTGGACACGCACTTCGAGGCACTTCGTTTTCATTCATTGGCTTCCTGTATGAGTAGGCTGAGGCTCTCTCATATTGGTATAAGCCCATCATTGCATTTCTGTACCATTTTCATGCTTGTACATCATCGCCTCGGTTTGCGTGCCCGTGGGCACGCACTTTGAGGCACCTCTGTTTTATCGGACGGCCTCCCATGTGAGTGAGCTGAGGCTCCCCCATGTTGGTGTAAGCCCATCGTGGCATTCCGTATGCCATTTCATTCCATTTCATCATTGCCTCGGTTTGCGTGCATGTGGGCACGCATTTCGAGACACTTCGGTTTTATCCGATTTGCATTTCACATCATTGCCTCGGTTGCACGCATTTCGGTTTTGCCGGTTTATCCGATTTGCATTTCACATCATCGCCTCGGTTTGCGTGCCTGTGGGCACGTATTTCGAGGCACTTCGGTTTTATCCGATTTGCATCTCACATCATGGCCTCGGTTTGCGTGCCCGGGTGCACGCTTTTCGAGGTAGCTCATTTTCATCTTACGGCCTCTTATGTGAGTGCGGCTGAGGCTCCCTCATGTTAGTGTAAGTCCAATTTGCATTCTGTATGCCATTTCATGCCCATATGTCACCACCTCGGTTTGCGTGCCCGTGGGCACGCATTTCGAGGTATCTCATTTTAGTCCCATTGTACATCATTTTTCATGTCATTTCATGTTTTTATGCTATCACCTCGGTTTGCGTGCCCGTGGACACGCATTTCGAGACATCTTATTTACATAGCATTGTGCATGCTAGGATATATGTTAGTTGCATTTCACGCATATCATGCATATTGCATCGTGTTCGGGATAGAAGTTAGCCCGGGCACGGGAAACGAGGCACGTTTTGTACTCCGAGTGACGGAACGGGTCTCAATTCCCAAGTCACCGACACTCCGGATTACCTATGATGGAGTTAGGTTTTGTTATAGCATTCATCTGCATTCATCCTATATTGAGTTGTGCAATCCGATTCCTCGGCCATCATGCATCGGTATGCGTGATTGGTGGCACGAGGATCGAGGCATGCATATATTTGAGAAAATACATTGCTATGCCCTTTTCCTGCTCTCTGTTACAGCAAAACCGAGGACCAACAACTTTTGATGCAGCGGCGCATTTCGAGAAATCCGCAAACAGAGGCTAATTGGGGCATCGGTGATTTTCGAGGCGCCCAAAGATACACTATTCATCAGAAGCAAGGCAGTCCCTGGCTTGCATGCCAGTTTACAACTTTCTTAGTTTAATTTGTTAATTAATTAGGAAATTGTATATTTATTCAGACTGTATTATCCGGACTGTATTATTCTTTTATTTCGAGTCTGTATTATTATTTATTCGGACCCTCCGCGCGAGGGCAATGTTGTAATAATGGTGTGTGAGTGTGATGTATGTCTTCCAACCCCCATTTTTTTCTCCCTTTTATTTATCCGCTTACAATGGTTAGATATAGGGCATATTTCAATTAGCATACAGCATGACAGTATGTTTGCATCATTCATCTGTTTTTGCACGATCGCTCAAGATCATACAAACTGCATCAGATTTCAATTCCAAATTGAATACATGCTAATCAGAGCATCTCATATACCATGTTTAGAATAGCCGAACTGCGATAGTTGCATTTGCATGTGTTGCATTAGGCATTTCAAAGATATTTAGGATCATGCATGATTTCTAATCACTGCTTTTGGCTTGGAGTACTCGGTAAGTTTTATGCTTTAGCATCCTTGCATGCGTGAGTGTTGCCATGAATAGCATGCTTACCATGAGGCTACATGCTTATGTGATATAACGCCTTGAATGCTGTGGGTGGAGGTTGAGTTATCGAATTGGAATAATTCATCGATCGCTTGTTTTAAGCCCACTAGATAGTAGCAAAATCATGTTTTCTAAGCCCACCCGAGGGGTGGCAAATCCGCGTCTTAGCCTTCTTGCGAGTAGCACCATCAAACCATTTTCAAACAAACAAACATGAAGTGTTACGTTTCCAACTCAAGCGATTCATCTATACTTGTATGTCGTCGCATCACATAGTAACCTAGGCTAATAAGGAATAAGAACGCAAAAGTTTTCAAAACAGATATCATGGTTAGTAGAGGCGGTCTTTGATCGGGCGAAGGTGCTCACGATGTGACCTTCCCCAATCGTACCCAAGTTCCCGAGCCAACTTTGGTGATGACGGACACGTGGCCTTTGGCACCGAGTTAGGGTTTCCTAAATTTCCCATTTTAAAAATATTTAGGTGGCGACTCTGTTATCTGGCAAAGCAGTCCATGTTTGGCACTTCTTTCAAAATATCTGTTTTTCTTCAAAACGATTTGCCAGAGTTGGACTCTTTGGTTCAAGATTTGGAACCGCAACAAAATCGAGTCCGAACTGTAGCGAGGTCCCTCGCGGGCTTGTTACACTTGGGTTGGTGGAAGGCTAATTCCACTAATTATTGCATCCTCTCTCTCATAGCTCAGGATGTTCTAGCTATCCCCATGTCTATGGTTCCCTTAGAATCTGCTTTTGGCACGGGAGGCCGTGTGCTTGATCCATTTCGTAGCTCTCCATCACCCATCACGGTAGAGGCCCTCATTTGTACACAAAATTGGTTACATTCCCCATCTCAAATCAGTCTTAGAAATGAATTGGATGAATTGGAAGAGATTGATTCAAGTACATTCCTTAATTAATAAATATTTCTTATTTTATATTTTATGAGAGTTATATATTTAACACTTGAATTTCTTCTTCCTTTCTTCTTCTTCTATTTTTTTTTTTTTTTTTTAGTCTTATGGAAAGATCAAGCAACAAGGATGTCAACATCATTGATTGATGTTAGAAAGCAATGGTAACAAGTTGAATATTTGATCTAATTTTTTTATTTATATTAAATTCAATTCTTACGAGAATATTTTTATTGTTTTTGCATGACTTCTTTTGTTTTGTTAGTTGGAAAATATGTCAAGTTTCTAAAATTTCAGTTTTTGATTTTTGAGATTGAGAATTAATGGTCAGAAAGGTAAGAAATTGCATAATTGATTTAGATTTTTTTATGTTAAATTCAATCATGATAATAATAATTTTATTTATTTATGTTGGTAGGGACCCTTTTGCTTGGTTGGTTGGAAAATGCATACTTTATCTACATTTTATTTTCAGTTTTTTAATATTAATAGTTTTTAATATTTGGTTATGGATATATGGTTCTTATTTTGTTTTGAACAGACAAAAAAGGCTTACTTGATATATGGTTCCTATTTTGCTGAATATCTTTTGATATATTTTAGTATGTTTGCTTTGTTGGATATGTTTGATGCTTGTTACTATTTTAGATGCAGTTTTATTTTTTACTTTTTAGCTCTTACTGGACAAGGATTTCAAGCCCAATTCAAAATTTTTGTTTGGTAAATGATGCCCAATTTAATTTGATAAAGTAGGCAAATGTAAAAAAATTATGCTTAGGTGTTGTTGGACTTTAGTTTGCAAGGCCCAAATTCATTTTTGTATTGGATAAAATTAGGGCCAACACTGTAGCACCACATCGCACCAAAACCGCATAAAATGGTTTGGTCCGATTTACAAATGTATTGCGGCTTGTTCAGTTTCAAAAAAGAAAAATTCGATTACTTTAGTTCGACTCAAAATCTACGGAAAAACCCGGCCGAACAGAACTGATTTCACCCTTATAATGAATACATATAAAAAAATATGAAATAAAAAATTTTTAAAAAAAATGGTCTAAAACAAACCAACAAGGAAAAATTATTGTCATGTGAAGTACATGAAAATGGACACATACACATAGGGGTCATCAATGGGAAGGTTCACATTTACCTAACCCGTAACTTTTGTGTTCTACTCTCATATTTTAATGAGTTTTTTAGACTTTCACGAGCCAATAGGTTGATATGGGACGAACCTATTTAAAAAATTAAAATCACATTCCACCCACAAGCCCAAATTTTACGAGCCAAAATCAAACCGAACCTGTCATGACCTAACCTCTGTACCCAGAGGTTAGATATCGTGACTAGTCAATAATTGAGATCATCAAAGGCCAATTCAAAATTTAACAAATTAATAACACAACGGAATAAAATAAAAGGGTATCCAAATATTTATTTTATTTAAAACATACATTGGAGCTTTTATTTATTTATATTGTTAGAGCTAGACTATGTTTTACAAAGTGCCTTGTGCCTACTCCGAGCCCTAGCCCTGTTACTTTCAATTTATGAACAAAGGGTTAAAACTCCTCCCTAAGCCTCATCACTTGAAAGTATTTAATAGTTATAAGCACATGGCAGAGTGAAAAATATTATACTGAGAGCATAAGGATATAAAAGTCACCATAGATAATTATTTAGGCTAAATAGCGAATAGTTTGGTTCAAATAAATAAATCATTATCAATAGCAGACATATCATGCAGAAATCATATAAGCAAATTAATTATAACCATGATATAGAACAAAACAAAACATAATAGAAGATCAATAGATCCATGA
Source organism: Camellia lanceoleosa (assembly GCA_025200525.1). NCBI lineage: Eukaryota > Viridiplantae > Streptophyta > Magnoliopsida > Ericales > Theaceae > Camellia > Camellia lanceoleosa. Next base: position 133,009,416 of record CM045759.1, on the reverse strand, counting down.
CAAACATAGAGTCAAAAAGTGACTAATCAGAGGGTCAATGGTTATTTAAATCTCCCAAGACATGGGACCGTCAAAGGGTTACTAAAGTGACAATTCATAGGGCTAATGGTTATTTAAGTCCACCAAGGTATGGAACCTCCGTGGTGGTACTTATAAAATAACTGCTCAAAAATACATTTAATAAACAGTTATATCCATAGGTTTTTCTTTTTAAACAAATATGTTTCATTACACAAATATTATATTTAAATTGCTAATATAATTTATAAAGCGCAATTTGCATAAATAATTTACGATAACCCGAGACATAATATAACTCACCTTAATGTTGATATTCAATTTTTACTTCCATTCATTGCAACCAACCTCCCCCAATTGCTAACTCCCTTTCTTCTAGTGTCTTATTCGTTTTTTTTTTTTTTTTTTGGCTTACAACTTAACAACACAAGTTCACTATTTATATTGGGACACACCATGATCATCACCCCATCAGGATGCCCAAAATCATGACACATTGTTCCCATACTAGCTTGACACATTTCCTAATCTTTATTTGGGCTAAAACTTATCTAAGCATGTACTTATTTGCTTAGCTTTAGCCCTAATTACATTTTGGCCCAATTCTTAAAATAATTATATTATTATCTTTTTTGATAGGACACAATGTCCCCTAATTAAATTAGATTTTAGCACGTACAATCATAAAATCTAATATTTTACTTTACTTTTATTATTGTTACTATTATTAGTATTATTATTATTTTTAATTTGATATTAATTTGGTGTTAAAATTAATTAAAGATTTGGGAAGTCACATTTCTCCCCTCCTAAATAGAAGTTTGTCCCCAAACTTGTCACACCTTGATTTTTGAAAAGATGTGGGTATTTGGCTTGCATCTGATTCTCAGTTTCCCACGTAGCTTCTTCAACATAATGATTTCGCTATAAGACTTTACAAGAGGTATGATCTTGTTTCGAAGAATCCAATCACAACAGTAAAGGATCTCGTAGACACCCTATTTTGACGAACCCTAAGACTTGGGCGCTTTCTTTTGATCACCTGATGATGAAAATAAGAATGTGATATCTCACAAAATCCTCAATAAGAAATATGAAATTCGAGCTTTACTCCCAATCCTAAGCCTATTTTGGTTAAGTGTTTAAGTCTCGCAAACAAGTTCATTGCACCCGAGACCAAGCCATTGGCAGCTACGACCAGGATGCAAACAGGCCGTAACAAAATCAGCTCTCAGAAGTTTTCTCTACATCCCGCGAAGGCTAGTCGAGACCGCGACCATATTAATCACACCCACGACCATTTGGTTCACGACCACAATCTATAACTCAACAGAACGGTTTTTTTTTTCTTTTTGTTTTGTGCATGTGCGACATTCCACTATCTCACTTTCTGATCCATTCTTGCATAGAATGCATACACACTCAGCCTTCATTTCCTAGTGCTTGATCCATTGAAGGTAATGCTCCACTTTTGTCTTCTATTAGCTCTATTATCTTCACTAATACTCTGTTAGCCTTCCACTTTGTCTTCCACCATCTCTCCACTTGTATTGCCTATATAAAGAGAACTTAAGTCTTGAATGAGAGGACTAGAGAAGGGGATGGATTGATTGGAAGGAGAAGATTAAAAATTGAGAAAGAAGAAAAAGCTTCGAAAAAGAGAGAGTTATCTTGCCAAAATAGAGAAGTTGTCTATAAGCCTTTATACATCTCATCTTCCATTACAAAAACCATTCAAGAAACTCATTTTAGTCAAATTTTAGAGCTTTGATCGAAGGAGTTACTAAGTTTGAGAAAATCGGTGAGTTAACCATTTCCTCCCCCCCCCCCTCCTTCATTTTCCCATACACATTATTAAACAATCCAAGACACCACTATTCAAGCAAGAATTCCAAGTTTTCGAATTGAGGATTGAGAACATAATTCACAACCTTGAGGGTGATCAAAATGAAGTTTAGAAATCAAGAAGTTCATCCTTTCTTTGGAAGGTGAATTTTCAATCTCTTTCATTTTCTTGCATTTTCCATATAATGTTTGGGTTTTCTTGCTTCATTTTCATATTATAAATATGTTATAATCTAATCCGAAGTGGTTGGTTGAGCCACCAATATATCTCATGTTTGTTTTGTCTTGGTTTTGTTGTGAATCAAGTTTGCCAGGCCTTATTGGCCGGCCGACCAACTCTTTTTGGACAAAACAGAGCAGTCTTCCGATAACGAGTAAAATAGCTTCCAGCAATCTCTGAGGCACATGAAGTTTCTACTTTTCTTTTAATTTGAGAGATTTGTGAGGTTTTATTTTGTTGTAATATTCTCTCTTTCTAATTCAGTTTGTAATTATTCAAGTGTTGTAATAATTTCCCACCCCATTTCTTTCTATCCCATTCTTTTACTTGATTTCCTTATTTGTACATAAACATCATATTGTCTTCTTCTTTTTTTCTTTTTCTTCTTCTTTTTTTTTTTTTTTTTCTATCCATGCCTTGCATCCATGTTTCATGCATCTTGATTCGGCTAAATTTGCATTTATGGATTTAATTAATTCTTATGTGATTATGTGCGCTATCTCATGTTCTTGAGATGATTCACATGTCATATATTAGAAGCTGAATCTTTAGTTGCATCGTATGAGTGAATTGCATTAGGATTTTGTATATAAGATCATCCATATTTCGCTAACTTTGTTTTGCAGCTGTTCACAAGACATCGGTAAAAATATAAGTTTTTATACTTTAGTATCCCTCATTTGTGTATTTTTCTTACTATGTTTAGCATCTAATCATGTAGCTATTTGCTTATTTGATATATCTCTATGAATACCAGTGGATGGAAGTTGTTGTAGCTTACTTTTCGTGTTCCTTTCGGATACGACTAGCCCTATAGTTTGGACTCCTGTGGTCCTGAATCTAATTTCACAAGTGCAATGTGAAATAGATAATCACAAAAGAGTCTAAAGTCGACAAATCTTTTAGAAAATCGATTTTGAATCAAAATGACAAAAATGGACTGCTTTGCCAGATACAGAGTCGCCACCTAAATATTTTGAGAAATTTAGGAAACCTGGGACTCATGCCAAAGGCCACTTATCCGTCATCACCAAAGTGTCTCGGCTCGGGAACTTAGGTACGAAAGGGAAAGGTCATGAATTGAGCATTCCACTCGGCTGATCAAAGATCAGCTCTACTAATCATGATGTGATTTTTATTCATATTATATGCTCTTGTTCTGATTATTAGCTATTGTTACTATATGATGCACACAAGTATAGACTAATTTGCAAAAGTTAGAACGTTTGATTTCATGTTTGTTTGAAAATTGTTTTTGATACTCGTCACTTGAAAATGTGAGTTTGTACATTAATCAATTTATCCCTATTTTCAAAATTAGCCTTCATCCACCGGTATTCAAACAAGTATATCACTTAAGCGCTTAACCTCATAGAAAATATGCTCGATATGGCAACATTAACACATAATGCAATATGCTAAAACACAAAATGATCACCTAGTACTCCAAGGCAAGCCAAACAAAATAAAATAATTAGAAAAACATACATGCTCCTAAACAATGCAAAATGAGTAATGCAATGCACACAATTATGCAATTTTATAAGCTCTGCTATGAGCATGGTATGTGATCTAATTCAAGACATGTGATCAATCACGTATTCAAACAATGAAGTTGAAATTGGCATTGGTTAGTACGATGAGCCAAACCCAAATGTACATAAAACAAGTGTATGCGAACATGGGAATGCTAAGGAAACATGATGCTCTATGCTACCATCATAATCGGATAAACAAAATGGAGAAAGAAATGGGGGATTGGAAGACATACACCATTATTACATATTTGTCGTCATGTAAAAGAGTCCGAATAAGTGTCCAAATGTTCAAAATAAACTAACTATTACCAATTCAAATGAATAAATTGAATAACTAACTAGCTAAGGTAATCAACTACTAACTAGATATCTAAATTATTAACTACTTATCTAAGTTATTACAACAAGGTTATTTCTAATAAACAACCATAATTGCAACAAGGATATTATAATAATTACAACAATAAGAAGTATTACAACAATGATAATTACAACCATGCTAATAAGAATATTCATCCAAGCAACCATAAGAATGCAAAACAATTACATGCGCATTGTGCTAAAATTGCTCTGTCTGCCCAAATTGCTCTGCCTCACCTTCAGCCATTGTTCTCTATTTCTGCAAAAAGCTTACTGCTTGCCAAACATTGGGAGCTGGCCGGCCCCAAATGAGATTCGACCGAGTCCAAAACGAGCCGGCCGGATCCTAATTTTAAGTCAAAACTGTTTTTGTGCTCTAATGTGAAAACAGTGCAGACAGAGCCTTTCTAGGCCCTGTTTGTCCCTTCTGCTCTTCTCTGTCTTGTGACCCAAGGGAAGAACAAATTCACGTTCGAAACCATCAATTAGCACAAGTTGATGGCTTGATGATCCTTAGCACATTTGGACAAAATTGATAAATGTGATGAAAAACCACCCCTCCCTTCTATCATGAAAACTCAAAGAGGGAAGTAGATACGCTTTAAGTCTTATCAACGTATCATGGATTGATACGTGATAATTCTCAGAGAGATGGACTCAGCATAACGTCCGGCCGAATCCAACCAACTCTAAACATTTTCTTCATGTCTATTTAATTCATTTCAAGCCGATTTTATTAGTCTTTGCCATTCTTTAATCAATTTGTCCAAAGTGATATTTAAGTCCACTAAATGAGTAGAAACGTCAAATGAGAAGTGATCCTAAGCATGAAGGAGAGCCTATGCCTTGACGATGAACCTCCGTAGAGATTAAACTATTGAGCATAGGTCTCTTTCTTATGCTTTGAATAACCATCGATCGGTTGAAATAACTCTCAAACAAAACAAAAAAAAAAAAAAAAAAAAAGAAAAAAAGAAAAAGAAAAGAGGGAGGTGGAAGAAATGACTTATGCAAAATTGATTATTTAGAATGAGACTCTTGGCGTGAAAATTAACCAAAGAAAAGCTATCAAAGCATGGGTGACAAGCTAGATATGAGGACTTACAACATAACAAGCTAGATATTCAAAGCATACACTAATTAAATAAATTAGGAGAGCCCTAAAATAGCCCCTAATATGCTAGAAATAGTGGCCAAACATCATGTTAAGAGCATAAAAGAAGTAGGAAAGAACAAGGAAATACAAGGCTAGTGAACAAGAGCAAGGAGAGGTGGCTAACTCCTCTATCTTTGAGACCTCAAACCATGTTTTTAGCCTTTTTCAAACTCTGAAAATCAATTTAAGAGTCAAAGAAAAGAGTGTAAAACAAGGGTGTGAGCTATGAAGTAGAGCACAAAAAAAGGGGCTAACCCTCTTTACCCTTTGGTAGCTATTCAAACCCAAGTTCCAACACTTGAAATAGATTCAAAACAACCCAAAAACACTAGAAAGAGATAGAGAAAGAAATGAAAGCAAGGGAAAGGTGGTAAGTTTATACCTCTCGAAGAAGGTAAGCTTTTATTTGTGAACCAAACTTGGTCCAAGCACACTCTCAAGCTTGAATTGTGATTCACAAAGCTCAACCAAGGTTCCAAGGTATGGCTCCAAGGTTGTGTATGGTGTATAGGTATGGTGTAAGGGTGAGCAAATATCTCAAAGTTAGCTTGCACAAGAAGAAGGAGCTCTCAACTATGTTTTTGCTTCTTCGAAATTTCTTTAACCTCTAACACTAAGATATATGCTTGTATTTATAAATTTTGTGCAAAATAGGTCATAAATGTCTTCAAAAATGGACAGCTAGCTCATTCCCACCTGGAACAGTGTTTCTCGCTATCGAGGGCCAGCAAGTTCTCAATAACTATGGCCTGCTCCCAATGTGGTACAGCCGGCTAGCAATGTGTTCCCCTATTCCACTGTTTTAAACTCAATGTAAGGTGGCGCAATGTTCAAAAATGAATTTCTGGGGTAAAAATAGAATGAATATAAAAGGTTTGGAATTGGTTTTAAAGCGCGAGCTTACGTTCCTTCGTTGAGACTTCGAATCACACACAACGCAACTTCATTATCGAGTGCACAGGACAAAGCATCCAAGTCTTACAGGCGGTCAAAAATGGGATGTCTATAGTTGTGTTGTTCAATTTGGATTAAATTTGATTTTGTGTTTGTTAGCTCAATTGCTATTGAGTTGAACATTATTCATACTCTTTCAAAATACATGGAATCAAGTTGTTCCAAAATGAATGACATAGTCTATACTTGTTTGATTCACATAATAAATTTTAGGATTTATTAAATACATCAGAATATGAACATATAAAGTAAATAAAACTCATATCATGGCTTAGTAGAGACTGATCTTTGATCAGGTGAGCGGGGGTGCTCAATTAAAGACCTTATCCTCTCATACCTAAGGTTCCGAACTAAAACATCTTTGGTTACGACAATAGTGACCTTGGCACGAATCATTGGTTTTCTAATTTTCTAAAATATTAGGTAGCGACTTTAAGATCTAAAGATGCAGTCCATTTCTGGCAAAGGGTTTGTAATAAAATAGATTTTCTATAAAAGTTGTCGGATCTGGACTCTCGTCTATGTTTTAAATTGCACTCGTGAGACTAGATCAAAGAAAGTGAGGGTCTGAACTGTTTAATGCGCTTGGGTACCCCCCTTCCCTGGGACAATATTAGAGTTTCTGACGACTCTGTTGGGGAAACTAAGAAACCTTGACTTGAACTCCATGATATGAATTTTATTTTCAATTATATGTTCATTGCATTTCATGCATTAGTGCACTTAAAGTCCCTGTGTTACCCAAGTCCTGGTAGGAACACAGGCAAACTTTTTTTTAACACTATACCTATCTTGACGTTACTTTTGAGACCTTATGTTATACCTTTTAAATCGGTCAAAAAGGTAGCTCTTCAATCTAAGGCTATTGGACTCAAAAGAGAGACTATATTGACTCTTCTGACTTCTAGAGATCTTAACTGGTTATTAACCAAAGGACTCTTTAGTGATGTCACCTTGACTTCAACCCCTAGAGTATAGCTGACCTTGTATATATACTGAGCTATAATACCTTCCCAACTTAGGACATGATGCTCTCCCATTTCTAAGATGTATGATACCACTTGTTTAAATAGTGAAACTCTAGATCATTTCAAAGCTAGGATAAGGTAACCCTACACCCTATACGGGTGTTTGTTCTGTTTCTTGATATATGCTATGTATAGAAATTTGTATAGAGGTTCTCAAATTCAAATCAGTGGTTCAGGTGTATCAGTTTCTGAGGTTGAGTTTAGTTTTTTTAGAAAAGTTTGATATCTTACGAAGTCTACCGGCGTGAATACCTAGAACTTGTGGGTTATCAAACCATTTATGTGATCAGGGAATGACCACCTATTAATTGCACGAGCTTTATTTTGAATGCGATGGATGGCCGCTCACTTAAACTGGAAGTTTGAGAAAGGTGTCATTTCGAGTTTTAAATTGGGTGTTAAGTTTGAGTCTGATTCCACCAAGTTTGTGGAGTCTGAATCAGGCTTGGGTTAGTCTTGCAAGTCAAAGTCTGGTGATCTCAAGGATGATAACTCGAACATCACTGTCATTTCTATGTCTATCTTTTCTTTTCCTTTTAAGTCTGTTTTAACCATTAAGCTAAAATTTCCAAATAAAAATGCAGTAATTTTCATCTACTTCTCTGCATCCTTAAATCATTGCATTGACTAAAAAGTTTCAAAATATTTTCCAAAACTTTGATGAAAATGAAAAGGAAAAATATCCTCAGGATTTTGAAATTTGATCGACTAGGAGGAAAAGAGGTATGCTAAGCCCTTAATAAATGAAGATCATTTCAGTTAATATGGATACTGAGAAAGATCCTCGCTTAGGTCTACATTGGCTCTACATTGTCTTCAAAGGAGCATGAGCAATTAGCAGCTTTATCAAAAACGTTCAAAACATATTTTTGCGTGGTCTTACAAAGACATGCTTGGAATCGATCTTGAGATTGTACGGCATAGGATCTTTTTTGACCTTAAGGCCCAACCCTCTTTAGCTTTCATAATCCAAATAGTCAACCAGAGTATGAGATAGCGGGAATGGAAGCAACCCTAGAACTAAGGACAATAAGATTGGATGTGATTAGGGACTCAAACTTAGTCACCCACCTAGTCAGAACGAATAACGAGTTTGCCAACTTTTTGACAACCCTAGCTTCAATGGTGGATATACCGTTCAGGGTCAAAATGCATCCGATCCTCATAAAGTAGATGATAGCCGCAACAGAAGAGGTTGAAGATGAAAATCCGTAGTATCACGACATTCTGAAAATGACCTACACCCACAAAGGGCAAATGCTAAGTATAAGGTGTCAATGCGAGATTGATTAGGTATTGAACAAAAAAATAAAATCCCAAAATCTGAGAGAAGAAGATTTAGTGATGAAGGACAATTGAACTCCTATCCATGACCTAAGGGGCAAATTTAGACCCAATTAGACGGGTCCCTACATTATCAAGTCTATCTAGTCAAGAGTAGCAATCATTCTCATGGATTTAGATGGCGTAAAGATCTCATAACCAATCAACATGGAAAAAATATTATCCTTGAGAGACTCGTTCAGCTGAAAACCCAAAAGGGCAACCTAGGCAAAAGTTAAAGCATGAAAAAAAAATTGAAGAAAAGCTCGCAAGGACGAAAACTCGAAAAAGGCGTCTTTGGCAAACATTAAAGCATAAAATGAGAGTGTTAATACCTAAGTGAGCCTTACCGAGAACTACGTAAGGCCTGATTCCTATCTTTGGGATACGTTGACAATGTCATCCTGAAGTTCGGCCCCAACTACTTTCAACTTGCTTGTCTCATCTATGTTCGATTCGTTTATCCTTATTCAACTCAACTATCCTATCCATGTTCAATTGGGTTATCTTCATTCAGTTCGATTGTCCTATTTCTTATTCATGGAAGGTTCAGTTGCAAGACAAATCAAGTGGTAATGCAGTGTATCATGCTCAAGTTATCTGATTTGAGGTTGTACATCTCATAGGTTGATTTCATGTTGGTCGGGTAGTGACCATTTGCAAAAACAGGTTTTGATGATTTTTAATGAAATTGACTGATTTTCTCAAAAATTATTCCATTTTTGCAAAAATCAGGCCGTTCATTAGACCCCCTCCAGAAAAAAAAAAAAAATCAATACTTACAACTTGGCTTACATGAATTCAAAATAGAGAGTGGAACAAGCATGCTACTCTAACTCTCATGTTGATCAAAACCTTTTTTATCAGAAAAATCAAAGGAACAATCAAAACAATGAACTAAGGGCATAGTCGAGTCAAGAATTATGTCTTTTCCCCGCATTCTCGAGTCTCATATTACATGTTTCAATCGGCCGGCTAACAATTTAGTCAGTCGTCCAAGTTCTTAGTTAACTCCAGGTGTGTTTCCTAATTGTTTCAACCAACCGGCGACTTGTTTAGCCAGCAGGCCATTTGTTTAGCCAATCCATTAGTTCGTTTAGCCGGTTGATTAATGAATCAGCCGACCAATCAATTAGTCAGCTGGCCAAATTTGATATCAATACAGAATAAAAAAAAAACTACAGAATTTGTGTAGGCTGAATGGTTTGTGCTTCAAAGTTGTGTTTCAAGTTCCTTTCATTCCAACATGTATGAATAGGTATGATTGGATTACTTTTGCTTTGTTTTTCTTTCATTGAGTCATTCTTTGATTTCTAGCCAATTGAAGGCTCAATGTCCAATTCAAAACTCATTGAAATTCAATAATTCTCATATTCAAGTTGAAAAAAAATGTTTTCATACTCAAGTGTTGTGCCATTCACGCCATGATGTGCAAAAACGAAACTTATTTTATTAAAACTTCGAGAGAAGCAACCCAATTAGCAAAAAAAAAAAAAAAAAGAGGATTATCTAAAGCTAATACATTGGTGCTCAATTCCTTAAGCAAAAATAAAAAACAAAAATATGAAAAGAAAGAAAAAAAAAACAAAAATATAATAATAATAATAATAATAATAATAATAATAATAATAATAATAATAATAATAATAATAATAATAATAATAATAGAAAAACACAAAAGATGAAAAAGGAAAAAAAATACAAAACAACAACAAAAAAAGAAGAAAGAAAAAAAATCAATTTATGTATTCATCTCATAGAATTTATCGTATTATTGTTGTGCATTTATCACATTGCATATTGCATGTCTCACATCACACCTTTCATGTTTTTCCCTTCACCGTCACACTTGTACTATCTATTACATCTGTCATGCATGGTTACAACTATCACACTGTTGCACCACTTGGCTAAAATCTACTCACATCACTTGCTTATAATTGTTCAAACATTTGGTTACAACCCTTTTTGATCAGTTAATACTGACCCCTTTTCGGGTTAATGGTTAACACTACTATCAGTTAATACTAGCCCCTTCTCAGGTTGTCAGTTAACACCACCATCAGTTAATACCATCGCTTTCTCATGTTGTTGGTTAACACCACCATTGATTAATACTATCCCCTTCTTGGGATATTGGTTAACACTATCTATTGGTTAATACTATCCCCTTTTTGGGTTGATGGTTAACATTACATTTCTTTCTCTCATGTGAGTGTAGTTGGATTGTACCCCTTGTTATGCTTCATATCATTTGCACGAGGCTTGCCTTACATAGTACCTATTGCATAAATCATGAATTTTTGAAACTAGCTTCGTGAAGCATGTAAGTCCAACTTTTAATTGTATTTCGAGCATATCATTTGCATTATATCTCTAAACTATGCTGGTTTGATTCCTTGCAAAAGGATATGTAGACAACCCTTGGGTTCAACCAATTGTATTTGCATCTTGTTTGTTTGCCCAAGTCTTGTGGCCTTGTCAAAAGGGTCGTCTTTGGATTTTAACATTCACTCATGTCATAAAATGATTTCGAGCTCTGTCAAAGAGAGGCAACTGTAGACATCCCATTTTGACCGACCCTAAGACGTAGGTACTTTTTTTTTATCACCTGATTAAGAAAGAATGTGCTATCTCACAAAACCCTAATTAAGAAAGATGACTTACTTCTAACCCTAAGTTTGTTTTGGCTAAGTGTTTAAGTCTCACAAATAAGTTCATCACACCCGCGACCAAGCTATTGACGGCCCTGACCAGGACAAAAATAAGCCACGAGATAATAAGTTTCAGAAGTTTTCTCTGCATCCCACGAAGGTTGGTCGCGCCCGTGACCATCTAGTCTGCGGCCGTAGTCTATAATTTAGCAGAACCCTTTTTTTTTTTTTTTTGGCACATGTGAGTCATTCTACTAATCCCATTTTTTGATCCATTTATACATAGAATGCATACACTCAGCCTCCATTGCCTAATGCTTGATCCATTGAAGGTAATGCTCCACTTTTGTCTTCTATTAGCTCCATTATCTTCACTAATGCTCTATTAGTCTTCTACTTTGTCTTCCACAATCTCTCCACTTGCATTGCCTATATAAAGAGAGCTTAAGTCTTGAATGAGGGGACTAGAGAAGGGGATAGATTGATTGGGAGGAGAAGATTAGAGATTGAGAAAGAAGAGAAAGCTTTGAAAAAGAAAGAGTTGTCTTGTTAAAATAGAGAAGTTGTATATCTCATCTTCCATTACAAAAACCATTCAAAAAAACTCATTGTAGTCAAATTCTAGAGCTTTGATCAAAGAAGGAGTAATCTTTTCTAAGTTTGAGAAAATCGGTGAGTTAACCATTTTCTTCGACACACTATTAAATAATCCAAGCCACCATTCTAGCAAGAATTCTAAGTTTCCTAATTAAGGATTGAGAACATAATTCTCAATCTTGAGGGTGATCAAAAGAAAATTTGGAAATCAAGAAGTTCATCATTTCTTTGGAAGGTGAATTTTCAATCTCTTTCACTTTCTTGCATTTTCTATCTTATATTTGGGTTTTCTCACTTCATTTTCGTATTATAAATTTGTTATAAATAATCCAAAGTAGTTGGTTGAGCCACCAATATATTTTATGTTTATTTTGTCTTGGATTTTTTGTGAATCAAGTTTGCCAAACCTTATTGGCTGACTGGCCAACTTCTTCTGAACAAAATAGAGCAGTCTTCCAATGATGAGCATAACAACTTCCAATAGTCTCCGAGGCACATGAAGTTTCTACTTTTCTTTTAATTTAAGAGATTTGTGAGATTTTATTTTGTTGTAAGATTCTCTCTCTCTCTCGCTCACACACACACACACACATTCAGTTTGTAATTATTCAAGTGTTATAATAATTTCCTTCCCTACTTCTTTCTATCCCGTTCTTATACCTGCTTTCCTTATTTGTACATAAACATCATATTTTATTTTATTTTTCTTTCTATCCATGTCATGCATCCATGTTTCATGCATCTTGATTCGGCTAAATTTGCATTTATGGATTTAATTAATTCTTATGTGATTATATGCGCTATCTCGTGTTCTTGAGATGATTCACATGTCATATATTAGAAGCCGAATCTTTAGTTGCATCTCATGAGTAAATTGCATTAGAATTTTGTATATAAGATCATCCATAATTCGCTAACTTTGCTTTGTAGTTGTTCGCGGGACATCGGTAAATATATAAGTTTTTATGCTTTAGCATCCCTCTTTTGTGTGTTTTTCTTACTATGTTTAGCATCCTACCATGTGGCTATTTTCTTATTTGATATATCTCTATGAATGTCAGTGGATGGAGGTTCTGTTATGCAATTTGGAATAAATTCAATTTTTATGTTTATCAACTCAATTTTTGTTGAGTTAAACATTATTCAAACTCTTTTAAAATACATGAAATCGGGTTGTTCTAAAATGAATGATATAGTCTATGCTTGTTTGCTTCACATAGTAAATTTTAGGATTGATTAAATATATCGAAATATATAAAGTAAACAAAACTCATATCATGGTTTAGTAGAGATCGATCTCTGATTGGGTGAGCAGGGGTGCTCAATTAAAGACTTTTCCCTCTCATACCTAAGGCTCTGAACTGAGACATCTTTGGTTACGATGAACAGTGACCTTGGCACGAGTCACGGGTTTCCTAATTTCCTAAAATATTAGGTGGCAACTCTGAGATCTGATGAGACAGTCCATTTCCAACAAAGGGTTTGCAATAAAATGGATTTTCTATAAAAGTTGTTAGATCTAGACTCTCATCTATGTTTCACATTGCACTTATGAGACTAGATCAAAGAAATCGAGAGTCCGAACTATTTAAAGCACTCGGTTACCCCTTGGGCGATGTTACAGATCTGTACCGGTTGCTCTTCATAAGAAAGATCTTTTTGAACTTCTAGGACTTTGTGATCAATGACATGTTCTATATTGCGAAAATATCGCCGCAGTATTGAAACATCAAACACATTGTGAACATTGGAAAATTCTAGTGGTAGTGCAAGATGATATGCCACAAGGCAAATTCTTTCTAGTATCTCAAATGGTTTGATGCAGCGCGGCTTCAATTTTCCTTGCTTTCCAAACCGAATGCCTCCTTTTGTTGGTGAAACTTTCAAGAAAATGTGATCTCTTACCTAAAATTCCAAATCTTGTCTCCGAGTATTTGCATAGCTTTTCTGGCAGCTTTAGGCAATTCCCATTCGCTGTTGGATGAGTTAAATTTTATCACTTGTCATCTGTACAATATCAAGACCCAATAACTTTTTGTCTCCAGCCTCTTCCCAACATACAGGCAATCGAAATTTCCTTACATACAACACTTCATACAGTGTCATCCTGATACTCGCTTGGTAATTGTTGTTATAGGCGAATTCTACCAACGACATATGCTTGTCCCAATTACCCTTAAGGTCTAATACACATACTCGCAACATGTCCTCCAATGTCTAAATCATTTTTTCTTATTGTCTATCGGTTTTCGGGTGATAAGTAGTGCTAAACTTCAATGTTGTTCCCAAAGCTACCTGTAACTTGTCCCAAAATTGAGATACGAAATGGGGGTCTCGATTCGATACAACTGATACTGGGGCCACCATGCAATCAAATGATCTCCTTTATATACAAAGTGGCAAATTTGTTAAGAGGGTACGTGACTCTAACGGCTAGAAAATGTGCCGACTTCGTTAATCGATCTACTATGACCTATATCGCATTGTTCTTTGAGGCTGATCGTGGTAATTCGAGGGTACATGACTCTAACGACTAGAAAATTTGTTAAGAGGGTACATGACTCTAATGGCTAGAAAATGTGCCAACTTCGTTAATCGATCTACTATGACCCATATCGCATTGTTCTTTGAGGCTGATCGTGATAATTCGATAACAAAATCCATAGTAATGTGCTTCCATTTCTATTCAGGAACAAAGAGTGGTTGTAGTATCCCCACAGGTCTTTGATGCTTTGCCTTAACTTGTTGACATTGAAAGCATTTGAAAACATGACTTGCTATGTTTTTTTTCATTCACATCCATCAATAATGCTCCTTCAGAACGTGGTACATCTTTGTATACCAAGATGAGCTACGAATCTCGAGGTATGGGCTTCCGCTAATATCTTCTTTTTGATTTTTAGAATGTCAAGTACACAAACTCGATTTTTAAACTTTAGTATCCCATTGTCTATAGTGAAATAGAGATTAGGCATACTTTCGTGCTCATCGTAGCTTTTCTTCAAAAGCATGTCTACACATTGGCGTGCCTTAATTTCATTGATTATCATAGGTTCCATAACTATATTAGCGAGAAATCCATCAGCCATGTGTGGAACCAAGTCCAAGTCTAGTTTTTCTAGATCTCAAATAAGTGATTTCTTGTCAGTGAGGATGTATGCCAAACTTTGGTGGCCTTCAGACTCAATACGTTTGCTACCACGATAGCCTTGCTTGTGTGGTGTTGAATCTTCACATCATAATCTTTCATAAACTCTAACCACCGTCATTGGCTCATATTTAGTTCTTTCTGTGTAAACAGATATTTAAGACTCTTATGGTCGGTGTAAATTTCACATGTTACTCCATAGAGGTAATGATGCCAAATTTTAAGTGCGAAAATTACCATAGCCAATTCCAAATCATGAGTTAGGTAGTTTTTCTTTTAAGTCTTTAGTTGACGTAAGGTGTACGCAATAACCTTCCCATCTTGTGTTCTGTGAGGCATCGCTATAAATTACAAACTCATTCATCCCAATAGGAGTGCTAATATTGAAGTTGTCACAAGTCTACTTTTTAACTCGTGAACAAGATATTTTTCTGTGTCAAATGAGTTAATGGCGACACAATCTTCGAGAAATCCCGAACAAAACATCGGTAATATCTTACCAATCCCAAGAAACTCCGTACTTCAGACACATTAGTAGGTCATGACCAAACCATGATTGTTGCAATCTTTTGTGGATCGACAGAGATGTCATTCTTGTCAATGACGTGGCCGAAGAAGTGTACACCAGTGATCTAGAATTTTCATTTCTTCAATTTGACATAAAATTTGTGATCACGTAGTGTCTGTAGAACGAATCGTAAGTGTTACTCATGGTCTTTCGGTGTTTAAGAGTGTACGAGAATGTCATCAATGAAGACAATAAGGAACTCATCGATATAGCATTTGAACACTCGATTCATGAGATCCATGAAAGTCGCTGGAGCATTCATAACGCCGAATGGCATGACAAGGAACTTATAGTGTCCGTAACGCGTTCTGAAGGCAATCTTCTCAATGCTTCCTACTTCAAACTTTAGTTGATGATAGCCAGACCGTAAGTTGATCTTCAAAAATACTTGAGCACTTTGAAGTTGATCAAGTCAGTCATCGATTCACGGTAAAGAGTACTGATTCCTAATGGTAACTTTGTTCAATTCTCGATAATCGATACACAATCTCATCGTACTATCTTTTTTCTTCATGAACAATACCAAAGCTCCCCATGGTGAGGTACTTGGTCATATGAAACCTTTGTCGAGCAATTCTGGAAGTTGTGTTTTCAACTCTTTCAATTCCACAATAGACGTGCAATAATGAGTTTTTGATTTCGATTGCATACCAGGTTAAGTTTCAATGGTGAATTCGACTTCTCGGTCAACTAGGATACTAGGTACATCTTTAGGGGGGGAAAAAAAACATCAAGAAATTCTCGAACTATAGGTATGGAATTTAGTGTTGGGTCCATTCGTTGAGTATCGACCACATAATAGATATACCCACAACAACCTTTTCTCAAAAGTCATTGGGCTAACATAGAGGATATTCAACATTGAGGGGTAAAAACTTCAGTTCCATCAAAGACAATTTCGCGTTGGTTTGGTAACCGAAGGAAGACCTTTTTGGTTGTATAGTCAATAGAGGCATGGTTGGTAGCTAGCCAATCTATTCCAAAGATTACATCAAAACTACTAATGTGGAGTGGAATCAAATCCACATATAAGATTTCATCTTTTAGGGATATAACACAAGATTTATATACATTAGTACTAAGTGCAGAACCACCAGACAAAAAAGGCACAAGTAATGCATATCCCAAAGGTTCAAGTGTCGATGTGAATTTGGAAGTAAAATGTGAGGCAACAAAAGAATAAGTTAATCCAATACTATTCCTATCATTAGTCATTACTACAAAGTAAGAGTTTTAATAGACCATAGTTTCTATTCATACATAATAATTTCCAATATAATAGCTAACATGGCATACCTAAACATAACTTACAACTAAAGTTTCTCCAGGTGCACTATGAGCCCCATTGTTAATTACTTTATTTATTTAACTTTTAGACAATTTGATTAGTAGCAACAAAATATCTACTTAGCTTTTCTTTGCTTGAAGGAGAGCAAAAATAAATATTTAAAATATGTAAAAACACACAGAATTACACAAAACTATAATATAAATAAATGGATTAATAAAGTGCATGTTAGCGTGCCAAATATATAACATTCAGGTACCGATCACCCATATCATGCTTCTTAGTTGTACGTGTATCCTACGCTTCAATAAATTTTTCTTTTTTTATTTTTAAATAAATCATTACTTTGATATCACTTTTGTCAAGACTCAATCCCTGTACCCAAAGGTTAGATGCCGTAAGTAGTCAATAATTGAGATCATCAAAGGCCAATTCAAAATTTAACAAATTAATAACATAACATAATAAAATAAATGGGTATCTAGATATTTATTTTATTTAAAACATACATTAGAGCTTTTATTTATTTATATTGTCAGAGCTAGACTATATTTACAAAGTGCCTTATACCTACTCCAAGCCCTGGCTTTGTTACTTTCAACTTATGAACAAGGTATTAAAACTCCTCCTCAAGCCTCATCACCTAAGAATGTTTAACAGCTATAAGCACATGACAAAATGAGAAATATTATACTTAGAGTATAAGGTATAAAGGTCACTATGGATAATTATTTAGGCTAAATAGTAAATAGTTTTGTTTGAATAAATAAATCATTTGCAATAACAGACATAATACATAAATCATATAAGTAAAATAATCATAATCACGATACAAAACAGAGGGTCAACAGATATATGATAAACAGAAAATCACAAAGTAACTAATCAGAGGGTCAATGGTTATTTAAGTCTCCCAAGACATGAGACTGTTAGAAGGTCACTAAAGTGACAATTCAGAAGACTAATAGTTATTTAAGTATTCCAATCCATGGGACCTCTGTGATAGTATTTATAGAATAATTACTCAAAAATACATTTAATAAACAGTTATATTCATGAGTTTACATTTTTAGACAAATAGGGTTCATTACACAAATATTATATTTAAAATATTAATATAATTTATAAAACGTAATTTACATAAAATAATTTATATTAACTCAAATTATAATATAACTCACTTTAATATTTAATCTTCAATTTTTATTTTCGTAACCAACCTCCTCTAATAGTCAACTCGCTTTCTTTCAGTGTCATATTCGTTGTTCTTGGTTTTTTTTCTTTTTTTTTTGTTCCCCGGCTTCTAGCTTAACGGCTCAAGTTCACTATTTTTATTGGGAGAAGCCGTGATCATCAACCCATCAGGATGCCCACGATCATGACATGTGTTCCCATGCTAGCTTGACACATTTTGTAAACTTTATTTAGTCTAAACATATAATTATTTGCTTAACTTTAGGCCTAATTATACTTTGGCCTAATTCTTAAAATAAGTATGTTACCATCCTTTCTGATAGAATACAGTGACTAATAAAATTACATTTGAGCACATGCAATCATAAAATCTAATATTTACTTTACTTTTATTATTGTTACTATTATTAGTATTATTATTATTTTTAATTTGATATTAATTTAGTGTTAAAATTAATTAAACATTTAGAATGTGACAGAACCGAGTTATACATTTTTCATTATACTTATATTATTAATTTTTACATATTTTTCATTCACATATTTTAATATTTTCATTAAATATTTTTCTTTACTTTCTAACATAAATTAAGTATTTTAATTTAAATTATTTTATTTTTTTCCTTAATCTTCTTACCTCTCATATAATCAAAAGTAACACATAATAAGTGGAGGGGGAAAAACGGAAGGAAAAAAAAATAAAAACTTTAAATATGAAAAAAAAAATTAAACTAAACATTAGATCAAAAAAATAAACTAAATATTAGGCTTACCTATGCGGGTTTTTATGGGCCAAATTTATGGGCGGGCTCAGATTATAAACTTTTGTTCAAATCCTCAATCATTTTTTATGAGTTGGAACGGGCAATGGAACAAGTCAGCCGAGTTGAACAATATCGATTTTTGTCTACACTGATGTTTTACATGGGGTGCGTGCTGTCATAGCACCTGCTATGACAGCAAAACCCCCACCATTTTGGGTGGATTTGTATAGAAAATCTATAGATATATATATTTATTATACTTTATACTCTTATATTATCGTCAAATTGTGTACTTAGTATTTAAACTATCAATTGAGTCTATTAAGTCCCTAAAGTATATAAATTAATGTTTATTTAATTTCTAAACTATCGATTCAATTTATTAAGTCTCTAAAGTATTTAATTCAAATCTATTTAGTACTTGAAAGAATTACAATAATAAAACATAAAATCATAAGTATTACAAATTAGTAAAAGACACTATCTACTCAAAATTTTATTTTAAAAAATCTTAAATTTTTATTGTCTTTTAAAACTAAGCCTCAATTCTAATGGTATCTATAGTACTCTTTACTTATCTTTTACCGTGGTTATGTAATTGTCTTTATTTATGGATTATTTTGGGTGTCCTAAATAAGTGTAGTTTTTATCTTTTTGAACTAAAAAATTGAACAAAAAAATATAGATGCTTGAGTTAATTTTTTGTCTTTTTACGAAAAAATATGTAATAAAAAATTATATAAACAAAGTGTATCCTATGGCTACGTAGCATGTCTCCACAGAAATAATTGCCTCCTTCGAGGAAAATAACTTTTGGACAGTGATGGTCGGTCCGTGGGGGCCATCATGGGTCTCATTTTAATAATCTGAACCGTTCAATATGTACAACTCGTCAAGTATTATATGCCTATAAAAAAATCACATTGATCGGATATTAATAGCTATATGATTGGATTAGTTTTGTTCAACAGTAAGTATCATACCATCCGTTTTGTTTATACAAAACTGATTTGATCATATAGTTAACGATATCCGATCAACGTGATTTTTTATAGACATATATTACTTGACGAGTTTTACATATTGAACAGTTCAAATTATTAAAATAGGATCCATGATAGCCCCTAGAGACCAACCATCACTGTCCAAAAGTTATTTGCGCCGAAGGAGGCAAATTTTTTTTTGCCCCAAGAGAAGTGTATGACGACTCGCTTAACGGTTGTGACATTGTCAGTGAATTTATATTATAAAAATATATAAAATATTTTTTAATATTTTTTATTTGTGAATAGTAATACTTTTTTTTTTGTTTTTTATATAACTTTTTAACTTTTTGGATTATATTTGACTTGTCAAACTTGACCTTAGTATTATATGTCAGATTTCATTTATAATTTATAGTTTATTATTTTTAAGTTTTTTACTAAGTTCTTATAACCTAATTAATGTATAATTTTATTCTACTATTATTTCTAGCAAAAGTGTTATTATTTAAATTATCTAATTTTACTTTTTTTTAGTATATCTAATACTCATATAATTTTATGAACAACACTGACAAATAAGACTCCAATACTAATTTAAACACACAAAATAATAAAACATTTTTGAACGCAAAATAAAAATTTTAGATTTTCTGTAATAAAATTTTAATTAGATAGGGTTTTTACTAATTGATAATACTTATAGGTACATATTTTATTTTTGTATTTTTTTTAAAATTAAATAAGTTTGAATTAAATATTTTAAAATTTAATAGATTCAATCGATAGTTTAAAGAATCAATAGATTTTGATTTATATATTTTTGAAATTAAATAGGTTCAATCGATAAGTCATTAATTAAATAATTTGTTGATAATTTAAAAATAGATTGTTAAAAAGTCCAAAAAAAAACAACTAACAAACAAACAGTGGACACACGTGCTGTTGGCTGCAGCCCGGACACCCCAAAAAAAACAAAAAAGTTTCACAAGAACCTCACTCTCATAGAGAAATCATATAATCAGCAAATACAACAATTGAGCAAAACCCAGTAAATTTTGAACAGTACTCAAGGATTTTTCTAAAATTTGGAAATATCTAAGAGCTGAATCCAACTAAAAACAATACGATATTGAAGAAATTGAGAAATTATATAAAACACTAGGAATACCCAGAGTCTATTTGATTTAATCCAGCCCTAAAGTGATAAAATTACCTCTAGGGATTAAAATCTACTCAAACAGCCACACATATTGAAATGCCTAATCAACCCATCTTCCACCCCAAAAAAAAAAAAAAAAAAAAAAAAAAAAAAAAAAGATTGGGGAGAGAGAGTCAACAAGTAAATGGAACAGGAACATACTCAGAACATACCAAGAGAGATAAGTGGTGCACAGAAGTGCAGAAAGTAACAAGAAAGAAGAGAAGCACACAATGATAGAGCAAAATATGAGCTTACCTTTTGTGGAGATATATTTTATGAGTATCAGTACGTGGTTAAGGTAACGCCGACGTGTCAGTCGAGGTGTCACGTGTCCTGGACATAACGCCGAGATGATCTCGGCTAGGCCGAGATTATCTCCGAAGATATTGGAATCCGGAATAAACGGATAATGGACAAGAGTCCTAAAATGAGAAGGGGACTCAGCCTGGATAAGGATAAAGCTCTTAGGGAGTTTATCTCTATCTATTGAAGAGTTCTGGATAAGCATTGAACTAAAGTCCATTAAAGCTAAGCTTCTGTTGGGACAATGATTGAGTTAATTATAAAAGAGAGGCACCCCCATGGGTCTAAGGTACGCAATTTATATTCTGAATAGTGAGTTAAGCACTATTGATTATCTTTGAGATAACTGACTTGATCGTCGAAGTGCCCCCGGGTGGACGAACTATAGCCGGAATCTTCTCTTTCTGTTGAAGGTCATTCAAGCACCATCTATTCTGCCAGTGCTCCCCAGCTAAATACTGAGTTGACAGTGTGATCGAAAATTCACCCACACAATTTGGCACCGTCTGTGGGAATAGATAAGAGGATAGATGGCCAGCAACGGACAAAAGGAAAAGGTTGGAAACGAAATCCCTACTAGGAACGGTAAACACATTGACCTTGACATAGAGGAAGATGGTTACAACAAGGAGACTCAGGGTCAGAATCATGGCAACAAAGACGTCGGCCAGGAGGACGACATACCAAAGAAATCAGATCGAAGTGGATATTACAACGAGGACAACCTCCAGGTATGGAATGATAGATACCAGCAGAGGGATGAAGAGGTGAAAGAGATGGTGAACAAATTGGCCGACCTGCAATCGGTCGTCAATTTCATGATGCAAAATAACGTCATGTAACCAGCATTCTCGCTGCAGGACACGCCGATTCCAGTGGCTAATGCCCAGAAGGGAGGGCAGAAAACAATCCCTGTAGCCCCCCAGCACACCAGGAGTGAAAAACACTCACACCGGCCTTCAAGGGAGGTCGGGCAAGGAGAGTCGAAAAGGGAAGAATCTTGAAGGACACATCGCACCAAGGAAGCAGACCTCAGAGAACATTGGCATGTTCAAAGGCAGGAGCTGTGCTTTGACACAACTCATGGAGAAAGGTCAAAAAGGGCTCACAACGAAGCTGAGAGTAGTGCGCCGAAAAGACTGAAGTCAGGAGATAGCCGAGCTCCTGGCCGGACCAAAGAGGACTTGAGAGATTACCTTAAGAGAAAGCAAGATCATGCCGAGGTAACTTCCCCTGTTAAATCGAGAACACCATTCTCGATAGAGTTAGACAAAATAGAGGTCTCGAAGAGATTCAATATGCCAAGGTTCCAGATATACGATGGGAAGTCAGACCCTAACTTTCACGTCGGATTATACCTGAACTCGATGGCATTGTACACTGGAAACGAGTCATTACTCTACAAAGTTTTCCCCTCATCATTCGAGGAGATTGCAACAGATTGGTTTCACAAATTGCCGAAAAGAAGTGTGAAAACCTGGGAAGGCCTGGCCGAGGTGTTTGTAGCCAGGTTCGTAACAAACAAACTACAACCCTTGAGGGTAGACGCCCTAATGGCTCTAAAGATTGGTGAGGACGAAAGCCTGAGGGCCTATGCCAAGAGGTATTACGAGGTGTTCAACCGAATACCAGAATGCAACCAAGAAGTGGCCATCGTGTCATTTAAAAACGGCCTGAAAGATAGCTGCCTACTCCGAAAATCACTGACAAAGACATTGCCAAAAAGCATGGAAGAGCTCATGGCCAGAATCGAGAAATATGCCAGAGCCGAGGAGGACACACCAGGAACCACGGCGATAAAGCAAGAAAAAGGAAACGGCTCGCCAAAGCGAGGCCGAGGTAACAACGGATCCAACAAGCAGGAGATAGGACTAAGAAATTTGAACAGAGTCCTGGCGTGTTTGAATCCCCATTCACAAAGTCCTGGATAAAATCCAAACCCAACCCTATTTCAAAGCACCAGCAAGGGTACCAAGGGAGTTTATGGGACGAAACCTTGGTAAGCATTGTGCTTACCATAATGAAGATAGGCATATGACCTAGGGATGCAGAGCCCTGAAGGCGCACCTGGAAGACCTAGTAAGGCAAGGCCATTTGAGGGACCTTGTAGATGAGGCCAGGACAAGGGAAGAGCAGGCGAGACTGCCACAGGCACCAGCAGCTCTACCTCCCCCAGCACAACAACCGCAAGCAGGCGGACCTCGGGTAATTAATGTAATTCAGTCGAAGGTCAACGAAAACGAAATACAAGGGGAGACCCAGAAGGTAAGGCACTTGCAGCATGTGTACCATGTAAGGGAGAAAAGACCTCGGGCCGATGAGTACCAGGGACCAGTAGTGTCCTTTACTAAAGCCGACCTGGAGATGGTCTAACATCCGTACAATGATGCCTTGGTAGTATCCCTCCAGGTTAGGGAGTGCCAAGTGAAGCGTATCCTCATCGACCAAGGCAACTCTTGTGACATCATGTATGTCAGATGTTACAAGAAGCTTGGCCTTCACCCAGACGATATGGAACAATCTAATGGCCCAATGGTCGGGTTCAATGGAATGCCGACATGGCCACTGGGAGCAGTAAGCCTAGATGTGTAGGCTGGTACGAAGAAGATAAAGACAGAGTTTACCGTAATCGACATACCCTCTCCTTACAATATTATCTTGGGAAGGCCACGGTTGCATACAATGGGAGATGTTCCCTCAACATTGAATCAACTATTGCGGTTCCCAACAGAGTATGGGATAGAAGAGGTCAGAGGAGATCAGCTGCAGGCAAAGAATTGCTCCATGGCAGCAATAAAATCCACCTGCAGCATACGAGAACCAAAGAAGGCAAAGATCAAAGATGAGGACATGGAAGTCCTAGAGGATGTCGGCAAGGAGCCAATCGAGAAGAGTGAAGAAGCACTGAAGAAAATCCTAGTCCAGGAGGGGGATGAAGAACGCTACTTTCTTCTCGGCTCGGGCTTAGCCGAAGAAGAGGAAAAAGAGTTGGAAGCTTTCTTGAGAACAAATATTGAGGTCTTTGCTTGGACACCTTACGAAATGCCTGGCATTGACCCCGAGGTCATTTGCTATAAACTGAACGTTGCCAGGTCGACCAAACCTGTAATGCAACGAGCAAAAAGACCGACATTGATGCATGTCGAAGCAGTGGAAGAGGAAGTAGACAGACTTCTGGAGGCCAGGGCCATTCAAGAGGTAAATTACCCGACATGGCTATCAAATACAGTGATGGTGAAGAAAAAGAATGGTGAATGGAGGGTCTGCGTAGACTTTACCAGCCTGAACAAGGCCTGTCCCAAAGACAATTTTCTCCTACCCAAGATTGACTAACTGGTAGACGCCACTTCAAGACATGGAAGGATGAGCTTCTTGGATGCCTACAGGGGGTACCATCAGATAGCCATGTACCCATCAGATGAAGAGAAGACTGCGTTTATTACCCTAAAAGATCTGTATTTCTACAGAGTGATGCCTTTTGGGTTGAAAAATACAGGAGCAACTTACCAAAGATTGGTAACCAAGATGTTCAAACACCTGATTAGTAGAATGGTGAAAGTTTACATCGATGACATGGTCGTGAAGACCAAGGAACCTGAAGGTCATTTGGCCGATCTGAAAGCAGTCTTTGACATCCTTAAAACATATCAGCTCCGGCTCAATGCATTGAAGTGTGCATTTGGAGTTAGACTTGGTAAGTCCATGGGATACCTGGTGACCAAAAGGGGCATTGAGGCCAACCTAGATCAGATTCAGGCCATCCTAGAGTTAAATAGCCCGACATCGGCAAAACAAGTGCAAATGCTGACTGGAAGGGCTGTAGCCCTGAACAGGTTCATAAGCAGAAGTTCTGATGAATGCAAACCCTTCTTCAGCTTAGTGAAGAAGGCCACAGACTTCTTGTGGACAGAAGAGTGCGAAGTCGCCCTGACCGACTTAAAGAAGTATTTGACCACGGCTCTGGTTCTCTCAAACCCAAAACCTGGAAAGGAGCTGTTTTTGTACTTAGCATTTGAGCCTGTGATAGCGCATGGTAATCCGAAAAGAAAAATGGGAGGAAATGGCTGTTTACTATGTAAGCAAAACCCTGGCTGATGCAGAAAC
Source organism: Camellia lanceoleosa (assembly GCA_025200525.1). Lineage (NCBI taxonomy): Eukaryota > Viridiplantae > Streptophyta > Magnoliopsida > Ericales > Theaceae > Camellia > Camellia lanceoleosa. Next base: position 132,984,167 of record CM045759.1, on the reverse strand, counting down.
CAGGTATCTACCCGTAGAGAAATTGACCCTGGCTTTAGTAATGGCTTCAAAAAAGCTAAACCATTACTTTCAAGCCCACAAAATTGTGGTGCTAACAGAACACCCTTTGAAGTCCCTGTTGCAGTAAGGAGATCTGATAGGCAGAATAACCAGATGGGCAGTGGCCTTGGGGTAGTATGACCTGGAATACAGACCTAGAACAGCGATCAAAGGCCAAGTCTTGGCCAACTTCGTGGCCGAGTTCACTCCAGGAGCCATCACACATCGGGCTCCGTTGAGCCGAGATGAACGATGTCCAAGCAAGCAAAGAGAAGCGCAGCCGAGGGCAACGAAATAAAAGAATGAAGAAAAACTCAGACCCTGCAGTATTTAGATCGGCGACTCCTTTCGACTGTTTGTTGATGGAAGTTCAAACCGACAAGGAGTGGGGGCATGAGTAGTAGTGGTATCTCCAGATGGGCAGATACTAGAACAATCGATTCGTTTGGGGTTCAAAGCCTCAAACAATGAAGCAGAGTATGAAGCACTCATTGCAGGACTAAAACTGGCAGAGGCGGTAGAAGTAGATGAGGTAATAGTCTTTTGTGACTCCCAGTATATAGTCAACCAGACGACGGGTGAGTTTGCAGCATGAGATGAAAAGATGTCAGCCTACGCAAAGGAGGTCAACAGGTTGGTGGCCTTGTTTCAGAATTGCCGACTACATTAGGTTAGTCGAGATGACAACAGTCACACTGATGCACTGGCCAACCTGGCTAGTGCAGTACAACCTGGAAAAGTAAGGACGATAATGATTGACTACTTGTCGAGCCCGAGCATCGAACCACTGACCACAGAGCGTGAAGCAATGTGTGCGGACATGGGACCAAGCTAGATGGATGCAATAGTAGCATTCCTGAAAGAAGGAAAACTACCAGATGATCATAAAGAGGCACACAAGATCAAATTGAAGTCGGCAAGATTCAGTCTGACAACAGAGGGACATCTCTACAGAAGATCCTTCACTGGACCCCTTTTTGAGGTGTGTACATCCTTCACAAATCGAAGATTTCTTATACGAAATACATGAAGGAATATATGGAAGCTATGCTGGGGGCAGATCACTTGCCTATAGGGCCATTACGCAGGGGTATTGGTGGCCCTACATGCAGAAAAATGTAGAAGCCTATGTGAAGAAGTGTGAAAAGTGCCAAAGATTTATACCTCTGATACACCAACCAGCAGCAGACCTAAACCCAGTATCCAGTCCTTAGCCGTTTGCCCAATAGGGCATGGATCTCGTTGGACAACTCCCCCAAGCAACTGGACAAAGGAAGTACCTACTGGTAGCAACAAATTACTTCACCAAATGGATAGAAGCTAAGCCCCTAGCCAAGATCCGAGATGTGGATGTAAAAAGCTTCATATAGAAGAACATTATTACAAGATTTGGGATCCCAAGAGCAATAGTTGCCGACAATGGAACACAATTTGACAGTAAGCTAATCAAGGGCTTCTGTGCAAAATTCAAGATCAAGAATTATTTTTCAACTCCAAGCTTTCCACAAAGCAATGGACAAGCAGAAGCATCCAACAAAGTCATCTTGGATGGGATTAAGAAGAGGCTGCAAGCAGCAACGGGGAAGTGGGTAAATGAACTACCAAGTGTACTTTGGGTATATCGGACTGCGCCGAGAAGATCAACTGGGGAATCACCATTTGCCATGGCTTATGGCACAGAAGCAGTCATTCCTCTAGAAGTCGGCATCCCAGGGATCAGAACCCAAGGAGTAGAGAATGGGACCAATGATGTATTATTAGCCCAAGATCTGGATTTACTAGAAGAAAGAAGGGAGAGAGCTGCAATTCAGTTAGCGGCGTACCAGCAGCAGTAGCTTGCCAGGGCTTATAATAAGAAGGTCAACCCAAGGGAGTTTCAAGTCAGTAACCTCGTCTTGAGAAAGGCTGTCGGCAACAAGAAGGATCCCAGAGAGGGCAAGCTTGGCCCAAATTGGGAGGGACCCTATAGAATCATCTTGGTATTGGGCAATGGGGCATATCAGCTCGAAGATAATGAAGGCAAAGAGTTGCCAAGACCCTGGAACACTTGTAATTTGAAATTTTTCTATCATTAGACCTTTTTTGTTCCTTGTTATTTGCCGAAATAAATAAATAAAGTTTTAGCTTGACTTTTTATACTTATGACTAATATGTACTTGCCGATGTTTTTGGAATACATGCATAATGAGAACCCAAGTGAAACTTAAGTTCACATTAGGGGGCAAAGAGTTGGAAAATGGTTCCTGGAAAGACGAGATCATGTTTTAACACTTGTTGAAATTTGAGAAAAGTTTACAAGTTGAAGTTAAACCGAGATCATATTTAACACTTGTTGAAACTTGAGAAAAGTTTACAAGTTGAAGTTAAACCGAGATCATGTTTAACACTTGTTGAAATTTGAGAAAAGTTTACAAGTTGAAGTTAAACCGAGATCATATTTAACACTTGTTGAAACTTGAGAAAAGTTTACAAGTTGAAGTTAAACCGAGATTATGTTTAACACTTGTTGAAATTTGTGGAAAATTTACAAGTTAAGGCCAAGGTTGTATTGAACTGAGTACTTATGTACTTATCGATGTAAACCGCTAGTGGGTATAGCCGAGGTATTTCACCCCGAGAAAATTAGACAATTAAAGTATGTATTGAAGATATGCAAAACATTCTAAGTATGGAAACATACAAGAGCAGTAAAGAGTAGACAAAGATACAAGCATTCAGGAAAGGAAATTGTATTAACATTCAAAAGATGACATGTCGGCCAAAGCTTACAATTGTTCCAAAAAGAAGAAAAATAAAAGCACGAAATACAAAGGAAAAAGACATCAAAATTAAGACTCCTCAGCAACAGCAGAAGGTCAGGTTTGAAGTTTAGAAGACTACTGGGAAGACATCTCGGCAGTCTTCTCAGCCGCGAGCTCAGCATCTATTTCTTGAAGAGTTTGATCGAGGCTCTTGTCAGCAAGAGGCACGTCGGATGATGCCTTCTCAGGAGTAGCATCCTTGGGAACCTCTTCACCATCCTCATCTTGAGTCAAGTCCAAGACTTGCTCATCTTGAGTAGGGGACTTGGCCCCAGCAGCCTCCTTTGACTTCCTCACCAAACCTCCTCCTCAGACTCAGAATCGTCGTCGGATTGGCTTGGAGTTTGGGGGAATGGAAGAGGAAGGACGTCAGCGTTCCTAAGGGGGCAGTCCTGGGGACTTCGAGCTTTTTCAACAAAGTCATCCAACCGAGGATGAAACCCTTGTTGCATGCCTGCTTCACCTGCTTTTTGTAATCCGAATTGACATCGGTCACCCCCTTATTGTATCCCTTCTGATCGATGGCCTTGAGCTCGACGTCCTTCGTGGCCAAGGCGTCTTGCAGTTCTTTTTGGGCCTGGGCCATCTTTTCCTTGGCCTCTTTCTTTTGGGCCTCAAGGACCTTCTTTATGGCCTCTGCAGAATCTGCCTTCTCCTCGGCATCATCTTTGGCTTTAACAGTAGCCTCGGCTTAGTCTTCCAAAGCCTTCATTTTTTATTGTAAGCTTTTATTGGTCTTCTACAGACTGGAGACCTCCCTCCTCTTGTCGGCCAGCTCCTTCTGGTTCTCAAAGGCTTGCATTGAGAAAGAATGAGCATGCTGGATGGCCTGAAAGTGAAAAGAGCAAAAGTTATTAGAGAATTTTCTAAGTACAAAAAAGAAAGAAAGATACCAAGTGTGGAGATTTACTTGAACAGAACGCTAAAGCATCAAGGCGAAGTTTTCATGCTCAGTCATCTTCGCGTTTCGGTCAAGATCGCCGGGAAGAAGCAAAGCAGTACTAAGAGCGACGCCGACATGAATGTCGTCGGCACTATCCTCAGCAAAGACTGGCCTGTCCTCTAAAGTAATAGGCGGAGCCTAGGGGGCACCAGCCTTCATGGAGCCCGACGCTGTGGCAGACTCTGACCTCGGCCTCTTTGACCGAGTTGATTGTGAAGGTTCGACCTCAGTGGGTCTCTTCTCGGGGGCGGAGGTAGTCTTCTCGCTCGAAGCCAATTTCGAAATTGGGAAGGTATCCTCAGTGTCAATCTGAGTTACCGTTGCCTTTGGCTGAGCCTTCTTTATCCTTTTTTTTCCGCTTTGGCTGAGATGGCGCAGGTTGGGTGTCTACGGTAGAGGGTATGTTGGCCAAGAGATCTTTAGCAACTGCTTTCTGGCGGTCCATCTTGGCAGCAAAAAATAGTTCGTCGCCAGCATTGGCGCTAGGATATTGGGATCAGATATGGAGCCTGTGGGGATGTGGTTTGGAAATACTCTTCAGATCCTGGGAGGCACTGGCGATCCTCAACTAGTCACCTGAAAAGAGGAAAACTCCGGTCGGGGGTGCCGGGATTAGCACTCCGACGGACAAGTTAGTTTAGACACTCAAGATAGCTTCTTGTTTAAGTTTTGTGAAGTGATTCTTACATATCTTTCTGGATTTGCGGTTCTTATATTTATACTCACTTTTTTGGACTTCGGGGCCTAAGCCTACTTTTATCCTATTCACCTTATATTCATCCGGATCTACTGACCCTCGTCTATTCGGCTTTGTTAACGTATTCGGCACCCTAGTTACGCAATACGAAGCCGAGTAGTGTCCAGTTCCTGGGGTGTGCCTCCCGATTCTTCCGCTTATTCGGCTCCCATTAATTGCCCCCAAGCACTTTTATCGACGACGCTTATCGAGTGCTTGGTTTTCAATTTCGAAAGGTCGGAGCCAAAATTTGGCGGCTGGCCTCATCGTTATGCGGATATCTAAGCGCACTTCTTTCGGTTGTCGTGTTGACTTTTCTCCTTTGCGCATATGTTTATTTATTGCGGTTTAAAATTTTGACATCCTTTCACGTATCTCGTCACGCTCATCGCTGGTTTGCCTTTTGGATATTCCCCGCAACTTTGTTTCCCGATATCCTCTTCGTCCTTTGTAAGTTCTCTCCTCCTTTACTTTGAAGACTTTTTCTGGTTTGTTCCTTCCTTGGCATATTCTTACTAACTATAAGTCATGGTGAAACATTTGAAAGATCTCCTCTCGTCAGATCGAATCGTTGGCTTTAAACGCCATTTTTCCATTTATGATGATGTCCGTTTGTCGCTTGTGGTAGACGGCACTCTTGATATGTAAAGGGAGGACGAAACCACAATTGTCTTTCCCCTGTTGTCAATTGCAGAGGGTGGAGTCCGTTTCCCCCTTCACCCGTTTCTTAGGACTGTGCTTCGCTACTGGGGTTTAATCCCTTCCCAACCTAATATGAATTTCTTTAGAATCGTAATGGGGATTATAGCACTCAACCGTCGCCTAAGAATTAACCTTGGCATTCCAGCCATCCGGCATTGTTATGCCTTAGCTAATTCTTCTGGTCGGCACGAGCGTTTCTTCCTTAGGGCCAAGGATATCGACCATCAGCTAATTACGATGCTTTCCAGTTCTGGAAAACGAGTTGATGACGTTATGGTCGTTGTCAGGGTAACTAGGAATTTGGCGAAATGGAGGATCACGCCGACCCCATTCCTAGCCGGAGGGGCGAGCCAGGTGGCTGATTGCCTTCTCACTTTTATTTTATTATTTCGTTTTTATTGTGAAGCCCCTTGTTTGAAATGTGACGGCTTGTCTTCTGCAGGGAGCGTTTTGAAGAAAGTTATGCCTTCGACTGACAGCGCCGTTCTTTCGGATATAGAAGTTGCGCTCAAATATTTTGGCCGACGAAGTCTTCAGAAACAAGAGAGGTCGGCGCATATTCTGCTTCGTTACGAGCCGACATATACGACCTTCTCGGCAGCGAAAAATATCTCTATTCCGGAGGGCGAAGATTCTCTTATCACTCTTATTTTGTTTGACTTCAAAAACTTGAGGCAGGTTGGTTTTGAAGAGTTCGATTCAGAGCGGGCCGTAGCTGATGTTAGCGAATCAGATTAGTCTAAAACCGAATATGACGAGGTATTGAATTCGACCGATCCCCCTTCTACTTCTGGCCGAGGGGATCTTTCACTTGACGGCGTTGTTCATGGTTTGGAGAGTATTCCCGCCGAAGACCACGAAGACATGGCAGGGTTAAGCCTAACACAACTTGCCAGGAAGGCGAACGTAGAAAGGTTGGTTGCGCGGCGAAGAGCGAAAGCCTTTCCGTCTGAAATACCGCCCGTCACCGACTCTCAATTCTCCCCGTCTGTTAGCGGATCAGAGTCCGTGCACGTCGTTGAGGTGGAAACGGCAGAAAATCGGAATGCCAAATCTTCTGTGATCATGCAGGCTGGTCAAGAAGTTGAGGCAGAGAAACGCCCTGCCGAGTTTGAGGCCGGCTCGGAGGAACACAATGGCAATCATCCTGGATTAGAGGGATCGGACGTGGACGTTCCTTTTGTCATTCAGCCGATGGTAAGTAAAATTCCGATCCCTTCTGATGCGTCGGCGCTCAAAGATCCAGAAGTCACATTCAGCTTGGCTACGTCCATGTCGTTGCCGTCTGACAAGGAGGCTTTTCGAGTCGAAACGGATCTGAATGTGACAGCACTAACCGCCTAATCGGTGCTTTTGGTACATATTCGAACTTAGCTTTACTTAACCCGAATACTGTTGAACTTAGCTTTACTTAAATGCTTGTTTTGCAGACCGTCGGATGGATAGCCGATTTGGGTCATCGCCATCGAGACACCGTCAAAGAGATTAGCCATCTACGCGAGGAAGCAGAGGGCCAAAGGAGAAGGGCCGAGGTCGAGGCTTTGAGGGCGAATAAGGAAGCCTCAAGGGCCGACGCCGAGATGGAGAGGGCTCGTAGTGCGGATCAGTTGAGATCGGATGCCGAGAAGAAGGCGGATGCGAACGAAGATGCGCTCAAATTGGCCCAGAAGGCGGTCTCCAAACTGGAGGCTGAGTTAGCTGAAATGAAGGCGGCGAAGGAAGAGGCCGACTCGGAGTCTTCCAACGTGTTCGAGGCCGGGAAGAATGCTGGGCTTGCCAAGTACGTTGACCAGGTCCCCAAGTTTGAAAATCGGGGATTCAAACATGGTTGGCTCAAAGCCCTTGCTGCTGCTAACGCTCCGTTGATTATACCGATACCATATGAGCAAGTGGATGTTGAGACATTGGAATCTGATTCTGATGGCTGATTCGGCCAACTGACAGTTTTTAATTTGTTGAATATACTTTTACAATTTTTAATTTAGTGTTTTCCATCTGTTGCTACAGTCATGAGTATATATATAAAACGTGAGTTGTGCGCAATCAATGTTGAATGCTATTTTAGTTAATAAATCTGCCTTTGCCTTAGCCAGGGCGCGAGCTTGGGAAGCCGAATTGGCCTGACTCGCGGGCTGGCTAAGGCACAGATTGGTCGGCCATTTGGACTTGAAAACTCGGCTGATAAGATTCATAAATTTGCCCTTGCCTTAGCCAGGGCGCGAGCTTGGGAAGCCGACTAGGCCTCACTCGCGGGCTGGCTAAGGCACAGACTAGTTGGCCGTTTGTATTTGAAAACTCGGCTGATAAGATTAATAAATCTACCCTTGCCTTAGCCAGGACGCGAGCTTGAGAAGCCGAATAGGCCTGACTCGCGGGCTGGCTAAGGCACAGACTGGTCGGCCGTTTGGACTGCAAAACTCGGCTGATAAGATTAGTAAATCTGTCCTTGCCTTAGCCAAGGCGTGAGCTTGGGAAGCCGACTAGGCCTCACTCGCGGGCTGGCTAAGGCACAGACTGGTCGGCCGTTTGTACTTGAAAACTCGGCCGATAAAATTAATAAATCTGCCCTTGCCTTAGCCAGTAGGAAGCGAATAGGCCCGACTCATGGGTCGGGCTAAGGCACGATCGTCAGCCGTTTGGACTGCAAAACTTGGTCGATAAGATTAGTAAATCTGCCCTTGCCTTAGCCAAGGCGTGAGCTTGGGAAGCCGACTGGGCCTCACTCGCGGGCTGGCTAAGGCACAGACTGGTCGGCCGTTTGTACTTGAAAACTCGGCCGATAAGATTAATAAATCGCTATGCGTTAGCGGTGCGAGCAGGAAGCGAATAGGCCCGACTCATGGTCAAGCTAAGGCATAGACTGGTCGGCCGTTTGTCTAAGTTGACTGGTGTGGGGAGAGGAACCCAACGGTCCTCAGGTTATGAAAAGGGGTTTCAGGATGGCCTGAAGTTCGGGATAGAGAAGACCAAACAAGACCTTGCCGAGGAGGTCTGTCGATATGAAAATCGTGGGTTCAAGCACGGCTGGATCAAGGCCCTTCAAAACGAGGAATCCCTTGAAGCCGCGGGAATTGATTCAGCCTTGCCCCTGTATCATCGCCATCACTTATCCCGATTTTGAAACTGAGAAGAGCGACGATGAAGGTGCCGATTGAATAGACATTGCGCTGAATAAATAGAATTTCTTTTCTTTTCAACGTTGGTATTTGGTCTTGAAATGTTATGTGTTTAATTAATCGTATTACTTCATCTTTCTGGCAAGTTTCGTGTTGTATGGCGTAAATGTTTGGACATGTATTGGCCGGTCTGAATTACAGATGATTCTTATTGAATATTTATTCGGCCAATCAAGTGGTTGGAATACAAACAGCAGAAAGGTCGATCGAGATATGCCCGAAGGGCGCTATGAATCCGGAGTCTATATTTTGGCCGATCATGATATCCACGAAGGGCGCTTTGAATCCGGAGTCTATATTTTGGCCGATCGTGATATCCACGAAGGGCGCTCCGAATCCGGAGTCTATATTTTGGGCGATCGTGATATCCACGAAGGGCGCTCCGAATCCGGAGTCTTTATTTTGGCCGATCGTGATATCCACGAAGGGCGCTCCGAATCCGGAGTCTTTATTTTGGCCGATCGTGATATCCACGAAGGGCGCTCCGAATCCGAAGTCTTTATTTTGGCCAATCGTGATATCCACGAAGGGCGCTCCAAATCCGGAGTCTTTATTTTGGCCTTGAAAGGCTTAATCGAACCTTATTAATCAAGGCTTGGGGACGAACTTGGGAAAACGAGAAGCTTTGTATTACAGAGATGGAACACGCACAAGTATCAAGCCCACAAGTCGGGTCAATGATAGAATTTACGCAAATGTGTAGAATTCCAAGGCCGTGGCAGGCTTCTTCCTGTCATGTCTAAGAGCCGATATGCCCATGTTCCTGCGTTGGATTCAATTTGATAGGGGCCGTCCCAGTTTGGACCCAGTTTTCCATCGGCTGGTCTTCGATCAGCTGGAAGTACCTTCTTTAGGACAAGCTCTCCTGGCATGTATTGGCGCAACTGAACTCGCTGATTGTACGACTTGGCGAAGTCACCGATAACGTGCCATGGATGCTGTATGCGCCTCTTCGTTCTTCAATTAGAATCAGGTCTAGGGCAAGCATCATGTCGTTTCGGCCTGTGTCAAAAACTTGCGATTTCAAAGTTGGGAGTCTGATTTCCAGGGGTAAGATTGCCTGGGTTCTGAAGCATAGAGCAAACGGCGTTTCTCCGGTGGATCTCCTTGGCGTAGTTCGGTGAGCCCACAATACACTCAGCAGTTCCTCTACCCATTTGTCTTTAGCTTTTTCCAGCCTCTTTTTGTTGCCGTCCAAGATGGATTTGTTAGAGGCTTCGGCCTGACCATTACTTTGTGGGTAGGCCGGTGTCGAGAAGTAAGGCCGAATGCCATATTTGCTACATAACTCTCGGTACACGCCACAATCAAACTGGGTGCCATTCTCTAAGATCAGAGCTCTCGGAATGCCGAATCGTGTTATGATGTTTCTCCATACAAAGTGTTTAATGTCAGCATCTCGTATATGTGTTAGTGCCTCCGCTTCGACCCATTTTGTGAAGTAATCTGTCGCGACGATTAAGAATCACTTGTTCCCTGGGGCCCTGGGCAATGGTCCTACAATATCAAGTCCCCATTAAGCAAACGGCCAGGGGCTGGTGATAGAGTGCAACTCTTCGGCAGGCAGATGAGTTAATGGGGAGAACTTTTGGCACTGTTCGCACTTTTTTACATAATTCTCCGCATCAGCCCTCATTGTCAGCTAATAATACCCCTGCGTTATAGCTCGATGGGCCAGAGAGCGTCCGCCGGAATAGGCACCGCAACTGCCCTCATGTATCTCTGTCAAAAGCCCTTCCACTTTGTCGGGGTGTACGCATTCCAAATATGGACCAGAGAGGGACTTTTTGTAAAGTCCTCCTTGCGGATCCAGATAGTATCGCAGGGCTTTATTTCGCAGCTTGTGTGCTTCTTTTTTGTCCTCTGGGAGTTGTTCAGAAGAGAGGAATGCAGCAATGAGGTCCATCCAGCTTGGTGCGGATTCTATAATATTGACATGGATTTCCTCCGAAGGGCTAATATTCAGCTCCGGGATGAAACCTACTTCGATGGTCCGTTTTATCTCAGAATTGATAGCAAAGGCTAAGCGTGCCAAGGCGTCCACGTGTGTGTTCTGATCGCGCGTTATTTGGTTCAGTTCATAATGGTCAAATTTTGCCAGTAAGGAATTGGCCGTTTTCATGTAGGCCGCCATACGGTCGTTTCTTGCCGCATACTCTCCCTTTAGCTGATTGATTACCAACTTTGAATCACAAACACAAGCAGACGCCGAGCGCCAAGAAGGTGCGTGTTCCGCAGACCGGCTAGAAGGGCTTCATATTCAGCTTCATTATTTGATGCTTTGAAGCCAAGCATGATGGCCTGCTCAATCACTGCGCCGTCTGGAGATATGATTACAACTCCGGCGCCACTGCCCCTTTGGTTAGATGATCCATCACAGTATAATTGCCAAATATCCCTGACATAAATTCTCCAGTTCGGCTTTGGTAGAACCTCGGCCTTTAGTCGAACTTCATCAGGTTTGAGGTTGGCAAGCTCGCCAGTGAATTCGGCAACAAAGTCGGCCAACACCTGCCCTTTGATTGCAGTTTTAGGTAAAAACCGAATGTCGTATTGGCCGAGTTCAAGAGCCCATTTTGAAACACGTCCCGATACTTCTGCACTCCGTAGTACCGATCGGAGGGGATAATCTGTTAGCACCCCTATGCTATGTCCCTGGAAGTAATGCATCAGTTTTCTTGCCACTATGACTAGGGCTAAGACGAGTTTTTCCAGCGGAAGGTAGCGTGTTTCGACGTGAACCATTGCCTTGCTCACATAATACACTGGCCGTTGCTCACCCTCCTCCTCTTTTAACAGTACGGCGCTGACGGCCCTATCGGAAACTGCCAGATATAGAATGAGCGAGTCACCAGCGGCGGGTGTTATCAAGAGAGGTACTGAGCGGAGGTACGTCTTGAGTCCGTTGAAGGCTGCTTCGCATTCGGCGGACCACTCAAAAGCCTTGCCCTGCCATAGTGTCTGAAAGAATTGTCGGCAGCGATCTGTAGACCGGCTGATGAATCTGTTAAGTGCAGCGGCCATCCCCATCAACCTTTGGACTTTTTTTACTGAACGGGGGGAGCCAAGTTCCAAAATTGCTGTGACCTGCCTCGAGTTGGCTTCGATTCCTCGGTGATTGACGATGTAACCCAGGAATTTGCCAGAGCCGATTCCAAACGCACATTTGGAAGTGTTCAGTTTCATTCTGTATTTGCGTAAGATGCTGAATGTCTTTTCTAGATCGGCTATATGATTCTGTTCTTCTTTGGACTTGACCACCATATCATCGATATATACTTCCATAGTGTGGTCGAGTTGCTCTTTGAACATGGCAGTGACCAGTCTTTGGTAGGTTGCCCCTGCATTCTTCAGCCCAAAGGGCATAACTTTGTAGCAATAGGTTCCTCTTGGGGTGAGGAAGGCAGTTTTGTCCTGGTCATCTGGATGCATGGCGATTTGATGGTAGCCTCTGTAAGCATCGAGGAAACTCATGCGTTGGTGACGTGCCGTCGTATCGACGAGTTGGTCGATTCTAGATAAAGGAAAACAGTCTTTGGGGCAAGCTTTGTTCAGATCCGTGAAGTCGACGCACACTTGCCAAGTCCCATTTTTCTTCTTCACCACCACTGTATTGGAGAGCCACGCAGGGTAAGTGACTTCTCTAATTGCCCTGGCGTCAAGCAATTTGTCTACCTCCTCAACAACGGCGGCAGTGTGCTCTGCGACTGACCGTCGGCCTTTCAGTATGATTGGCTTACATTTCGGATCGACATTCAGACGGTGCTATGAAACTGACGGGTCTATTCTTGGCATTTCGTACGGAGTCCATGCATGCAGACGTCAAGGTTGTGGTGCAAGAAAGAGATCAGCTGCTGCCTGTCGGCCTGATTCAGAGAGGCGCCGATCATGAAGAACTTTTCTGGGCTGCCATCAATGTCAACTCAGTCTAAATCTTCCATGGCTTTCTCATTTGGATTTCGCCCAACTGTAGACACCCCATTTTTGACCGACCTTAAGACTCAGACGTCACCGATTGAGCGCTCGGTGATGTTGCATACTATGCTCGTTCAGAAGTCTCAGAGTCGTGGCCGTGCGCCCTGCCTCCGAACTCCCGAACTCTCTTCTGTGCCTTGTCTCGGTTTGCGAACCAGACTCGATTTTCTCCGTTTCTCTTCCTAAAGGGAGGGAGAGGTCCCGTAGACCATCTCTCAATGGCCGTGGGCTACATTTCATGCCCGTAGGCCATTTTGCCCATTTCGGAGCCCGGATCCCGGTTGTCGGAGCCGTCAGGCCGTGTGCCTCGGTTCAGGACCGTCTAACCATCTCCAATACCTCCGGTTTTTGGCATGCATCTCATTTACTCCCTTTCAAGGGACACTGGGGTCTTAGATACCCACTTCGTGGCCAAACACCACTTTCGGTGCTTAACGGCCGGTTTTCGGGACCCCGAACTGCGTGTTTTGGCCCCCGAGCATTCGTTTTGCATCGGTTTTTGTTCGTTTTTGGCAGGTACCTCTGTTTTATCATAAGGAAGGTCACTGGAGGGTGGGAGGACAGTAATTGTCTCAGCAACCAGTTATGCTCCTCCGGCGCCCCCCGGGGCCCATTTTTCTCACTTCTAGGCTAATGTTGAGCACCCTAGGGCCATTTTCTTCAAGCCAAAACCACATATTTGTGTTGTACACACATGGGAGGACCCTAAAAAATAGTGCTCGGCCAGTAATTCAACTTTTCATTTTTGAACCTCTCCTAAAGGTAGCATGTTGTCTCTCCTGTTTCAGAGTTGCCAAATTCCAACCACAGGGCCTTATTGTACACACATGGGAGGACACCACCCTTTGGTGCTCGGCCAGTAATTCTCACTTCCCATTTTTACCCCTAGCCGGCCGGCCATGGGGGTAGCGGCAGCCACCTCGATAAAGGTGCTGGCCCATGCTCATGAAATCATGCCATCACCCCATATTTTTTTCCTGTAAGAAATCTCAGATCCTGGGGGATATTTTGGAGGGGAACACTTGGGTGCATTTCCCTCCACCTTTGCCCTCCTCTTTTGGTCCATATAAGGAGCCTCCCAACTCTAGAGAAAGGGTTAGAAAAATTGTTTTGGGCATATCTCTCTTTATCTCTCTCAAACTCTCAAGTTTTGGTGCCATTCCTTCACCATCTTCAAGCTCTACCACCACAACTCCATTCCAGCAGCTAGGAGAGCTTTCCAGCAGCTAAGAGGCTCTCATTCTTCAAGCAAAAAGGCAACCAAGACTTGTCTACAAGGGTAAGTCTCCATTTCCCTCTTTTGTAGCACTTTCTCGCCTCATTTCTTAAGCCTATTTTCTTATTGTTTTGAGCTCCTACCTTAACTAAAAATAGGTCTATTTTGAGCTATTATTCATGTTTGTTCAAGGGCTCAACCCTGTTTGAGCCCTCTATGGCACACTTGCTTCAATATCACCTTGTATGTCAATATTTTGCATGCTTTTTCTAGCCTATGAGTGATCTGTTTTCGAGCATAATGTAAACTGTGAGTGGGCCTATTTTGAGCCCCTCTTCAACATTGAAGAAGGGCTCAACCCTGTTTGGCCTCTCTATCATGCACTTGCTTCATAATCTCTCATATTTACCGTAAATTTGCATGATTTGTTTGGCCTATGTGTAGTCTGTTTTGGAGCATGTCATGAACTATGAGTAAGCTTATTTTGTGTCCCTCTACAACATTGTATAAGGTATCAACCTTTTTGGGGGTCTCCATGTTGTGCTTGTCTTTATATCCCCCTTTGACCCCCATTTTGCATGCCTTTTTGGGCCTATCTAGGTTCTGTTTTCGGCCATGAGCAGTACTGAAAATGTCCATATTTTGGATTTCTTGTCATGTTTTGTTAAGGGTTCAAGGCTGTTTGACAAATTTAAGGCCTACCTCATGTTCTAGCCTTTGTTGGCCTAGTTCTTGCATGGCATTTTTAGCATGTTTGCATACTGATTTGAGGAATGTCATAAACTTCGAATGTGCATTTTTTGGTCTCTCATCAGTGTTTGAGAAGGAAATTTTTCAGTTTGAGCATCGCATACATCACTTGTTTCAATACCCCTCTCTTGGCCCCCTTTTTTTATATGCCATTGTTGTCCTATCTATGCTCACTATTTCGCCATGTTTTGTACTGTAAAAAATGCTATTTTGGGGCTGCCTTGCTACTGTTTTGCATGTCATGTACCAATTATGTGTATTTAGTATGGCTGTAGGCCATTTCGGGTGCTTAATATCGCATTTCGGGACCATTCCGTGCATTTGGTGTCATTTCCCCACCTTTCGGGACTGTTTTGCATCATTTGTGAGTGCTGAAATTCATTTGCATGTTTGCATATCATTTCCATGTCATTTCGTGCCTTAGGGCCATTGCCTCGGTTTGCGTGCCCGTGTGCGCGCATTTCGAGGCACTTCATTTTCATCTCTTCGGCCTCTCATGTGAGTGTGGCTGAGGCCCTCTTACGTTAGTGTAAGCCCAATTTGCATTGTGTATGCCATTTTATACCTTTATGTCATCGCCTCGGTTTGCGTGCCAGTGTGCACACATTTCGAGGCACTTCATTTTTCATCTCTCGGCTTCTTATGTGAGTGCGGCTGAGGCTCTCTCATGTTAGTATAAGTCCAATTTGCATTTGGAGTGCCATTTCATTCCGTATGTCATTGCCTCGGTTTGCGTGCCCATGTGCACGCATTTTGAGGCACTTCATTTTCATCTCTCGGCTTCTTATGTGAGATGTGGCTGAGGCTCACTCGTGTTAGTATAAGTCCATTTTGCATCCTGTATGCCATTTTAGCATCATTGCATTCCGTATGCCATTGCCTCGGTTTGTGTGCCCGTGTGCACGCATTTCGAGACACTTCACTTTTATCTGATGGCCTCCTGTGTGGGTGTGGCTGAGGCCCTCTCATGTTGGTGTAAGCCCATATTGCATCGCATATCTCATTTTAGTCCCATTACATCCGTATGCCATTTTCTCGGTTTACGTGTCGGTGGGCACGCACTTCGAGACATCTCATTTTAGGTTCATTGTATATCATATTTCAGGCCGTTTCGTGCCTTTATGTCATTGCCTCGGTTTGCGTGCCCGTGGGCACGCATTTCGAGGCATCTCATTTTCATCCGACGGCCTCTTATGTGAGTGTGGCTGAGGCTCTCTCATGTTAGTGTAAGTCCAGTTTGCATTGCGTATGCCATTTCATGCCTTAGGATCATCGCCTAAGTTTGCGTGTCCGCGTGCACGCATTTCGAGGCATCTCATTTTCATAGCATGTTAGGATTGCATTTTAGTTGCATTCAAGCATATCATGCATATTGCATCGTGTTCGGGATAGGAGTTAGCTCGGGCACGGGAAACGAGGGGCGTTCCGTACTCCGAGTGACGGAACGGGTCTCAATTCCCAAGTCACCGACACTCCGGATTACCCATGATGGAGTTAGGTTTTGTTATAGCATTCATCGACATTCACCCCATATTGAGTTGTGCAATCCGACTCCTCGGCCATCGTGCATCAATATGCGTGATTGGTGGCATGAGGATCGAGGCATGTATATATTTGCGAAATACATTGCTATGCCCTTCTCCTGCTCTCTGTTGCAGCAAAATGAAGAATCAGTAACTTTTCGGAGTCTGGCACGCATTTCGAGAAACGTCGCAAATAGAGGCTAATTGGGACATCCTAGTGGATTTCCGCGCAAAGCAGCACAACATGCGTCATTTCATTATCCGAAGCGGAGTCAAGGCGTACTGGATTGCATGCGGTTCTGATTTTCCTTAGTTAATTTGTTAATTAATTAGAAATCTGTATTATTCATTTATTTCGGACTGTATTATTTATTCGGACCCTCTGCGCGAGGGCATAATTGTAATAAGTGTGGGTGAGTGTGATGTATGTATTCCAACCCCACGTCTTTCTCCCTTTTATTTACCTGCTTACGATGGTTAGATATAGGACATATTTCAATTAGCATAACAGTATGACAGCATGTTTGCATCATTCATCTGTTTTGCACGCACTGGGCTCGGCGCATCATACAAACTGCATTTGTATTTCAATTCCAAATTGAATACGTGATAGTTGTAGCATTTCATATGCCATGTTTAGAATAGCTGAGCCTGCTATAGTTTGCATCTTTGCATGTGTTGCATTAGGCAATTCTGTATACTTAGGATCATGCATGATTTTTAATGAATTTCTGTTTTGGCTTGGAGTACTCGGTGAGTTTTATGCTTTAGCATTCCTTGCATGCGTGTGAGTGATTGCCATGAGTAGCATGCTTACCATGAGGCTAAATGCTTATGTGATATAACTACCTTGAATGCCTGTGGGTGGAGGTTGAGTTATCTGAATTGGGACAATTCATCAAATGTTTGTTTTAAGCCCACTAGATAGTGGCAAAATCATGTTTTCTAAGCCCACCCGAGGGTGGCAAATCCGCGTCTTAGCCTACTTGCGAGTAGCACCATCAAACCATTTTCAAACAAACAAACATGAAATGTTTTTTTCCAATTCAAGCGATTTAGTCTATACTTGTATGCTGTGCGCATCACATAGTAACTTAGGCTAATAACCGGAATAAGAACATACAATGTTTTCAAAATCAGATATCATGGTTAGTAGAGGCCGGTCTTTGACCGGCGTGAGAATGCTCATGAAGTGACCTTCCCAATCGTACCCAAGTTCGAGCCGAGGCAACTTTGGTGATAGCGGACACGTGGCCTTTGGCACCGAGTCGGGGTTTCTAAATTTCCCATTTTAAAATATTTAGGTGGCGACTCAGTATCTGCGGCGATCCATGTTTGGCACTTCTTTCAAAAATCTGTTTTCAAAAGCGATTTGCGGTTGGACTCTTCGGTTCAAGATTAAGAACGTGACATTTGAGTCCTTCGAATTGTGACCCAATATCGAACGAACAGGGGATTCGCACTCCTTTCGGGATCGTTCGGGGCGTCTGATTCTGGCGACTCTTTGGGGAGTTAGAGAACTTGACTCGAACTCATGATATCTGGTTTTGACTACATTTGTGTGTTTCTTTGCATTGCATTTGCATTAGTGCGCCTAGGACCGTGTTTGCCATATGCCATTCGAACGATTTCAAGGCTTGTCTTGTCAAGCCATGTCCGTAAAATCGATCGGCTCTGGCTCTGCGACATGGGAACACAAACCCGGTTTCTGGGGCACCCTTTTGACCATTCGACCTAGTGCATATTCGGATCCATAGTGACCATTCCAAACTAGGACGGGTTGCTTACCGTTTATAGGTTGTTTGAAACCACTGCGTGCATAGTGAAACCCTAGCTCGACAAAATAGGGCGAAACCCTACCCCAACATAGGGGTGTTTTGACTCTCACTTATCTGCTATGTGCTTGTTAGAGTGTGCCTCTGAGGAATGCATGTATCGATTGAGTTTGGGCATCGAACTGCGGGCATCGGTCGATATCGAGAATCGGTTGTCTGCGGATATCCGATTGATTTTGAAACGATGATCTGAGAGCGATGATCGATTATTGAGGGCGATGTATTTTGACTTATCAAGCTGCGTGATGTATGCCCATTGTGTGTTGTGTGTATTTAATCTAAGCCATTATCTTTGCCGTTTTACGGTTATTTATTTCCTTTTTCGCTTTATTATCTTTTGCTAGGGCGCTTTTAGCACGATTGCTTAGAACCACTAGATACCCCCAAGCACTTTGGACACGAGGCCGACTCAACCGATCGAGGATCTCGTTGGCGGACATCGATGTTCCACTCGCTACCCCGATTATCGAAGAAGAAGGCGAGGAGCGCGTGTCGAACGAGGATTCTGGACGGAGGGTCGCTGACGATAAACAATCGAGTTGAGATTTACGTATGCGCCGTAGAGGTACATTTACCGACCATTCAGATGGAACCACAGAATACATCAGGGATGGAGGCGATGATGCGCCAGATGCATGATAGCATGAAACAGATGCAGGAGGATGCCATCCGCCAAGCGGGATTCTCCAAACAACAAGCCGTAGTCATGGCCCGTGAGCCGAAGTGATTACTAGGCTTCAATGAAGCAATCGCTTCACATCGAGCTCCTCTACCGTGGCTCCACTACTGGCGGTATCTACTGGTCAGAATACTCTACCAAACCCTCAGAATATCCTCCCGAACACCCAGAACGCCTTACCTGATGTCCGGAACACTCAAGAAGACATAGGTCTTCCAACGGGGCCGGCTCCGCCTCCACTTCTGCCGCAACTGTCCAAGAATCTTACACCTAACCACCCGGACTCTCCATTTGAGTTCGAGGTAGATCATACAGCTCTGAAGTTGAGTAAGCTGGAAAAGCTTTTCAAGAAATCACAAGGGGTGAAGGCCATCCCAGATATTGAAGATGGCTACACTGACGTGGCCGTGACACTGCCGGACAGATTCAAGATGCCACAGATTGATCGTTTTGATGGGTCAGGGGATTCTATGGTCCATCTCCGGCTATTTTCAGACATCTTGAGGCCAATGGGCCTAACCCAACCACAAAAGCTTTCTTTATTTGGCAGAACTTTGTTGGGGGTGGCGGCCATCTGGTACGCAAAATTAGAAGATGATGTGAAGAGAAATTGGGATGAAATTTGAGGCCTTCGTTGCACAATATTAAGTATAATACGCAGTCGAGATTACAATACGTGATCTCGAAACAACGAGCGAGAACAAAAAGACTTTCTCGATTTTGTAACTTCGGTGGAGAGCAAAGGCATCGATGATGACCTTGAGGCCAACAGATAAAGACCAAATTCGGATGATTGTATGCAATCTCAAGCTGAGTTAATCTGAAAATGATCGTACTCCTTTCCCACCTTCTCGATTACGAGATGGGTCAGATCGAGGATGCAATGAAGCAAGGTTTAATCGATCGGGATCGAGTGACCCGAAGGACATTCAACCGCATAATAACAACGAGCGAGTGGTATTGCCAACACAAGGACTTCGAGGTATGGTCACCACCACTCCTTCCCAACCAAGGCCCTTGGCCACACCCTTTCGATACCTCGGGAGCGATAACCAAGGCCCAAGATACCAATCCGAGGCCAAAGAACCTTCACTCCACTATATATGCCCTGTCCAAGGCTCTGGGGTGTTAATCGAGAAAAAGCATCGGCGCCCTAGAACCGAGGCCACTACCGAATCCACTCCCCCCTTCCCACAACCCAGCCAAGTACTGTGCGTACCACCAGCAGCATGGCCATGACACAGATCAATGTTTCCGGCTGCGTCACGAGATTCAAGACCTCGTTGACAAGAATATCATCGTACCTCCCGAAAGACCCAACGTCACAACTAACCCACTCCCCGCACATAACCAAGATCCACCACCCAAAAGAGTCAACTTCATCCAAACTGGGGTCGTTTCCTACGATCCTAGTATCTATATTACTCCCTCTCACCTACCCAAGCCGGAGGTGATCCTTCCTGATTGCACTGACTTGTGCATGTTGGACACCTTCACAACCCAATCTGAGCCAGAGGTGGTGACCTCCGAAGATGGAGCAGGCGGGTTTGAGAGAAGCGAGGTGGTGAGTCTGAGATGGGACAGTTCGAGAATCTAGCTGGGAGAGCCTATGATCCGAGTGGATACATTGTGTTGGTGGGCCGGTCTGAGCCGAGTGTGGGACTGCCAGAAAAAGCCGAATTGTGCATGATTCGAGGGGATGGACTAGAACACGGGGCAGATGATCTGGCAACGGTGGAAGAAGATTTTGCTAACCTCCAGTTCTTCAACGACCAAGAAGCAGGGGATGCAACAATCAATTGGTTTGAATATGAGGAGTCGGCGAAATTAGGGTGGTTAGATGACGCCGGATGTTGTGGAAATCGGCGAGCAAAGGCGGCGGTGAAGTATCAATGATGGCCGGAAGGGCCGAGAGTCAGAACAAATTGCCGGAGAGCGCCGGTACAAACAATTTCGCTCGGGATCAAGATATTGTGAAAACCGAACAACAAACCCTACTGACACAGGAGGAGCATGAGAAGAGGTGGAATTCTGAGAGAATCTAGAAAGCCAAGAACCATGAAGAGGTTGAAAGTGCTGCGAGCACAAGAGCAGAACGTGCTGTGAGCATGTGGGATGAAAGTACCGAGAGTACGGATTTTCCGAAACCAGATAGGTGTTTGTTGAACGCCGGTGGGATGTGGTGGGAAGACGACGACTTATGTCTTGCCCACACGGATGAAGATTGGGCAGGTACTCAACCAGATGATACTTGGTACCTCGATGAGGTGGACCACATGACCAGGAGTGGACTGTATTTCAAGCCCCCACACCTTGACCAACCTGAGACATCTAGGAAAGATAAAGAGGCAGAGAAACAGAGAGAGAAGCAAGTTGAAGAATAAGTTGTACTGAAACAGTTAAAGAAAATACAGGCAGACATCTCCATCTAGGGATTGCTTATGGCTTCAAGGGTACACAGACAGGCTATCCTATCTGCTATGGACAAAGCCAAACTCTCCATTGAAACTACGCCAGAGCAGCTGGTTGGGTTGGTTTTTCCGGGAGGAGGTTCCTCGGCATTGACCTTTTCAGACAAGGAATTGCCGCCTGAGGGCGTGAATCATAACAAACCCCTCTACATCTCCATGGAATGTAGAGATAAGTGGATACCGATGGTACTTGTCGATACCGGGTCTGCTATCAATGTCTGCCCAGTCAGAACGGCATATGCAATCGGGTTAAAACCCGCAGACTTCATACCAACCACTCAGGTGATCAGAGCTTATGATAATACCAGTAGGGAAGTGATGGGGAATTTCAAGGTTCAAACCGAGTTGGTCGAGGACAACACAACATTGAATTTCATGTCTTGGATGTTCCATAACCTTCAACTTGCTCTTGGGGCGTGGTTGCACCAAGTGGCGATCTCTTCCACTCTGCACGGATGTTGAAATACCCTCACGGGAAGGGGTTGCAATTGTTTTGGGAAATTCATCCATCCATCCGCCGCGAAGTGTCTCGCCCGGTTTTGGAAATCGAGCACGGCACGCGGAGGATGTGTTCTTATCGGGGTTCACTTTGGCGAGAGGCGGGTAGTGCGAATATTATGGTTGTGAATGAAGGTGTATCGTCGATGCTCAATCCGTCTACCTCATGAACAAGCTACAACATATTCCGGGATGGGATTAGGAAAAAGCGGCAGAAAGGAGTCGACATTGGCGAAGTGCCACACAACCCGCATACCTTTTTTGGGTTATCGCCCACCAAGAAAGACTGGATGAGAAAGGAAAGGAAATGGTCGGCGAGCAGAGCGAAAGCGGTGGAAGCCTTTTGATTTAATGCAGGCCCATCGGGGCACCTGAGCAGACGCTTTGTTCGGGAGGGGGAGGACTTTCCATTGTGCGGCTTCCCAGAGCCATGGTTAAACGCGGAGAAGAAGCACGTACCAGGTTTCGAAATCTTCTTCAACCTGCAACTATCCGGGGTAGCGTTGCCTGAAGCGAGCAGACCCAACAACTGAGGTTGAGCAGAATAAGGCAGTGGATCCTGAGGGCATAAAATTGGAAATGGGGGTAGCACTGGCATGTCTCCTCTCTGATCCTCCGATCGACCAAGAGTGCTTGGGGGATAACTTTGCAGTTTCCATGATTGGGGATGAAAGCAATTGCGGTGACCAGTGACTATCTTGGATGCATCAATCGCACCCTCTCTCACTGGCGATGCGAGGAGGATTCTTGTCCAGCGCACGGGTCGTAGTGAGCGAATCTGATTCCACCGAGTCCTATGAGTCGAATCGGGTTCAGCTCGGCGAGTCTGAGTCTGGTACTCTGGAATGTTAACGGATGCCTGATCTGTCCAGTCGTCTTTTTCCTTTTCATTTGAGTCTGTTGTAACCGATGAATCGGATGATTTGGATGTGCCTAATGAGAATGAACTATCTGAGGTTTCAGTACTTTTCTATGCCCTAATTTATTGCATTAATTAGGACTTTCAAAACTTTGATCAAAAGCAGCGAGGCGAAGTTCCTCGGTTTTAGCGTTTAATTGAGCAAGAGCAAGAGATTTGTTAAACCATTAATGGATGAAATCATTACCGTGAACATTAGTCTTGAGGAGGACCCGACTGGTCGAGATCGGGTCCACGTTGTCTTCGGAACGCGAGCGCTTAGTTGCTTTATTAAAAGATTTCAAAATGTTTTGCGTGGTCCTCACGAAGACATGCAGAATCGATCACGAGATTATACGACATCGGATCCCCTTGACCCGAGGCGACACATCAGTAGAAACTTCGAAGGATCCGCCGGATTGGGCTCTCAAGATTAAGGAAGAGGTCACCAAGCAAATCGACGGGCTTCCTAGTATCTGAATATCGACTTGGTTGGCCAACATTGTTCGGTGCAAAGAAAGATGGCGGGATCCGGGTGTGTGTAGACTTGAGGATTTGAGCGAGCTAGTCCGAAGGGCGACTTTCCTTACCGCACATCGATGAGTTGGTAGACTTTCTGAGAGGCATGCATTGCTCTCATTCATGGATGGCTTCTCGGGATACAACCAGGATAGTGATGGCGCGGAAGGCAGAGAAAAAGGCGCATTCACCACCGTAGAACATCTCGCTAGGGTAATGCCGTTTGGGTTGAAGAAACTGGAGCTACTTATCAGCAGACGCGACCACAATACTACATGATATGATCCACAAAGAGGTTGAGGTGCATGTGGACGACATGATTGTCAAGTCCAAAGAAAGAAAGGGCCACTACACCGCCTTGCACAAGTTTTTTCAAAGGATCAGGGAATTCCGGGTGCGGCTAAACCCTCATAAATGTACGTTTGGTGTTCTGTTGAGGAAAATGATAGGGTTTCTGATTACACAAAGGGGCATCGAGGTCGACCCTTCCAAAATCAAGGCCATCCTAGAAATGCCACCACCAAGGACTAAAAAGGAGGTGCGAGGCTTTCTGGGTAAAGTGCAATTCATAAGACGGTTTATTTCGAAACTAACCTTGACTTGTGAACCACTTTTTGGCCTCCTCAAGAAGGGAAAGAAGTTTCAATGGGACGGCCGATGTCAAGCTGCATTTGAACAGATCAAAGAATATCTACAGAACCCACCCGTTTTATCGCCACCAGAACCAGGGAAACCGTTGATTTTGTATCTGTCAGTAACTGAAACTACAATGGGCTGCATGCTTGCACAAGAATCAGAAGACAAGGCAGAAAGAGCCATTTACTATCTCAGCAAGAAGATGATGGAGTATGAGACCCGATATACACCGCTGGCAAAGGCTTGCTTAGCTCTTGTATGGGCTACTAGGAAGCTGCGGCACTGCTTGTTAGCTCACTCTGTAATGTTGGTTTCACGACTTGATCCCATCAAATATCTCTTCAAGAAACCAGCACTTACGGGTAGGCTAGCTCGTTGGTTGCTTTTGCTCTCCGAATTTGATCTCACGTACGTGACACGCAAGTCAGTGAAAGGAAGAAGCGATGGCGAGTTCCTTGCCGACCACCGGTTGAGGGATGAAGCGATCGAGTACCTATTCCCGGATGAATCAATTACGCATATCGGCGAAGAAACTTGGGCGATGTACTTTGTGAGCGTCAAATCAACATGGGTATGGGATAGGAGTGTTGCTGATAGCACCCGATGATTCCCGTATCCCTCTCGCCTTCAAACTCCGGTTCAAAGTCTCAAACAATGAAGCAGAATACGAGGCGTGCATTGCTAGTTTAGAAGCGACCACGGAACTAGGGGCAAGGCAATTTGGGCGTCATTGGGGATTCGACCCTTGTTGTGTCTCAAGCTAAAGGGGACTGGAAAGTAAAGAGGAAAAGATGATGATGTATCACCAAACCTTGGATTTGTTGATTCCTCGGTTTGAGAAGCTAAGTTTTACTCATCTACTAAGAGAGAACAACAGGTTCGCAGATTCTTTAGCAACTCTATCATCTATGATAGACATCCCGTGTGGAGTCCGAATGCGTCCGGTCATCATTGACCAGAAATTTGCACCTGCCTATGAGTCGATTGCAGCCATAGATGAAGTTCAGGATGAACACCCTTGGTATTACGACATCTGGAACTTCTTGGAGAAAGAAGCATACCCGCCAGGGGTAAATGCCAAAGACAAGAGGGCAATCAGAAGAATGGCAGTCCAGTTCATCATCTGCGGGGGTAAACTGTATAAACGGGGTCATCTGGGGATGCATAAACTGTGCGTTGATGCCGAAGAGTCAAAGCGTCTGATGGAAGCCATCCACGGGGGTGAATGTGGTGCACACATGAATGGGGTAATGTTGGCACGGAAGATCCTTAGACAAGGTTATTACTGGTCCACCATGGAGGAGGATTGTATTGGCTTCGTCCGGCGATGTCACAAGTGTCAAATTCATGCAAATCGCATGAACATCCCGCCGTCAAAGCTTTACAACATGACTTTGCCATGGCCGTTTTACATGCAGGGAATTGATGTAATGTCGGTATTACGCCAAAGGGTCGAATGGGCATGAGTTCATCTTGGTAGCGATAGATTATTTCACAAAGTGGGTTGAGGCCCAATCTTATGCAGTGTTGAAGGCTTCGCATGTAGCAAAATTTATCAGAAACAACATTATCTGTCGCTACGAGGTCCCAAATGAAATCGTTTCAGATAATGGTTCCCACTTCAAAAAGGAGGTGATCGATTTGTTGGAAAAATACAATGTGGCTTTTCATAAGTCGTCTACTTACCGGCCGCAAACCAACGGAGCAGTTGAGGCCGCCAACAAGAACATCAAGCGCATACTACAGAAGATGGTGGAAACCTATCGAGGCGGCGGATAAGGCATCTTTCGCTCTGTGAGACTCTGAGGACTTGATCAGAACTTCTACTGGGGCGACTCCGTACTCATTAGTTTATGGGATGGAGGCCGTTCTGCCTATTGAGATTGAGGTCCGTCATTACAGTATTGGCGAGTGCGGATAGCGAAGCAAATTGGCGACAAAAGCATTTGAGGAACTCATGCTTTTCGATGAAAAAAATTTGAAAGCAACATACCACATCCAAGGTTATCAACGCAGAATCACCCGGGCTTTTAACAAGAAGGTTAAGTCCAGGAATTTGAAAGAAGGAGATTTGGTACTCAAAGACAACCGAGCTCCCATCTACGACCCAAGGGGCAAGTTCAGACCCAATTGGACTGGTCCCTATATTATCAAGTCAATCTGGTCTGGTGGAGCTGTGGTTCTGATGGATTTAGATGGCTTAGAGTTTTCTCAACCGATTAACATGGACAAGTTGAAGAAATACTACCCCTGAGAGGCTCGATAGGCCGAAAACCCGAAAGGGCGACCTAGGCAAAATTCAGAGCATAGAAAATTTGAAATTATAAGAACTGAGCTCACAAGGTTGAAAACCCGCAAAGGGCGGCCTTGGCAAAAGTTAGAGCGCAAAAGGAGAGTAAAAATACCCGAGCAAACCCAAGCCTGAACTACGTAAGGCTTGATTTCCATCTATGGGATACGTAGGCAGCTTCATCCTGAAGTTCAGCCCCAATCTTTCCCCCGATCAACTTTGTCCATTTGATCACCTCAGTCATCTTTGTTCATCAGCACTTATCATGATCTCCGGTACAGTGTTATTCAGACTAGGGGCAACTTTCCGTTGCTATGAATCGCCGCGGCACCATTCAAACTAGGGGCAACTTTCCAGTTGCTAGGATCCGGGGTTGTGCATCTCAGTGACAGATCTCAGGCGTGTCCAGTTCTGATCCATATCGAAAATAGTTTTGAAAAGTTTTAATAAAAGTTGACTTTGTTCAAATTAATCTTTTCACAACTAAGACCATGTTTGGACCAAAAACGGAGAATTTTCAGTACCACAACCTTCAATTTCTTTGATTTCAAAAACAGAGTTCTCTTGCTCTTACATACAATTGAAGTTGCTTTTTATTACATTCATAAAGAAAACTTGAAAGTACTAATAAAGCAATAAATCTGGGGCATAGTCAAGTCAGGTGTCCCTGCGTCCCCTTCCAGAGCTGGTTGAAGCCTCTGATGTCAACCTAGGCCCAACCTGTGCTTCTTCGTTGAGCCAATCCCAACATTCATCAGACAAAGTGCAACTAAAAGTGGAAGGCGAGGGCAAGTTCTCTAATTCTCCATCTTTGCGGACTTCTTGAAAATTTGTCTTCTCTCGAACGGGAATGTAGCCGGATACTCTATCCCCTCCGGTGGGCAAGTCTGATCATGGCCAAACTGGCGCAGAATACGGAATGGGAAATAGAATACACAGTGAGTCAAGCCGATCAGTCGAATCCCGACCTGCCAGGACATGCTGTAGCTCATTGCCGGGAGATTGAGCCAAGGACAACGCCACGCAATGCGATCTGCCGACAAATTGCACATCCATTCAAACCACCATCCCTTATCAAGGGCATCGACTAGGCGTTGTCGGAAGAAGTAACCGCGGGCTAAGTAAGCAGAGCAAGAGTCCACAACTTGTAATTTATCCATCAACCATATCTAGGGAGGGATGAAAAATGAGAGAATAAAGAATAGAGAGGTGTGCGATGAGAAAAAAGTAAGATAAGGGTTTTGTGAGAAAAACCGAGCCCGAGAGCCGAGTTATGTAAGCGAATACATATGTGAGCTTGGGTGGGAAACATTACCTGCAGCAGTAGTGGACTCCCTGCAAACCTGGTTGTCTCCCGGCAGTGGAAAGCATCCAGGCCCATCAAGGTCTCGGCCAGAGTCATGGCAATGCAACTCTTTCCCTCTTTCAAGCCTTGAGCAACTTCAATCAGACGGGCGCCGGACCATCTGAAGGTTGAGGCAAACAGAAAATGAGATAACAGGCACAAACAGAGAGCATGTTGTCGGAAGCCTTGCCAATGATGGTCGCTGCGGTCACTGACATCGGAGAATCGGTAAATCAGGCTTGGGATATCCAATATCCCGTCACAGATCAGGGATCGAGCATCATGCGCGTTGAGTCTGCACATCCGCCCTAAGGTTTGGGTATAGCCAAAATTGAGTTGGGGCAAGATCTTCTCACCTCGCTCGGATTCTATCAAAACTTTAAAATCTTCAAAAGTGGGACATACCTCTTGTCCTCCGAAAGGCGTCGTCATTTGGGTTCCAAAATCTCATCGCGGCATGGAGGAAAGGAAGGTGCAGTGAAGTCCGGCCCAGCGTGAATAGTGCATTCAAGCCGAAACCCCGGAAGTTCAACTTTTCCGAGCCATCTAAAGAAGAGATCCAAGATGTGAGATTTTCTGCGAGAAATGCCTCCATTTTTGTGAGAAACGGTGATGAAATAAATAAGTTCCAAGGCTGGGGCTTTTATAGGGGGTAAAACACTATTCAGAGGACACGTGTCAAAATTCTGGGGGTTGCGAGAGAGGTGGCTGGCCGGCCATCTATCCTAGTAGACCGGCCACCCTCTAATCTCCAAGTGCAAAATATGTTTGGCCACACATTGGTCCTGTTTTGCCCTCCGGAAGGAAGTTTGAGGCAGTTCTAGGCATCGGGAACGTCGAAGGTCTCCATTTCTCTCAGTTTCGGATACGTTCCATCATCCAGATCGTCCGTCCGAAATACGCTTAGTTGTATTTTTGCTTATCGAGTTGTTGTTTTGCTTATCGAGTTGTTGCTTTGTTTATCGAGTTGTAAGTTTTGTCGAGCTGTCGCATTTTGTGTTTTGAGTGGTTACTTTTTGTTTACACAATTTTGTTAAGTCTTGTTTATCGAGTCGTTAACATTGTTGTACTTTGCTTATCGAGTTGTAAACTTGCTAAGATTCTGTTATTTCTTAGTGAGTCGAGTTTTTTGATTTGTTGCGTCGGTTCATTACCTGACCCGGTAAATACACAAGGCACATTTTCATTCAATTCCATTTTTGTGCAAAATGATGCGATGCGATGCTAAGAACTTCAAATACAAACATCTTTTCAAAAAGCTGTTTCATTCCATCATGTTTTACAGCAAAATAAAGGTACAAGTTTTACAGGAAATGAAACTGCCTAACAATGTGCAAAGTGCTACAAACTACTAGTAAAAAAGTAAAATAAAGCAAGAAATAACATCAATATCCTCGGGAACGGGAATGAGGAGGCCCTCTCATCCTCTTCTGCGGGATGACCTCTGTACTATCATCACCATTCAGGTCAGAGCTATCATCCTCCGGATCCCCCTCAGCCTCGTCTCCACTCCCGGAACCGAGACCGGAGCCTCCCTCCCCAGCAGATGTCTCTGACTCACGGTCCGCGACCTCCTCCTCCTCCTCAATAATGGGTGCCCTGCGTCTGCGAGACGACCCTGCTCCTCGAGCTCCTCGAAAAGGCCTAGATGGCCCAGCTCCCTGAAAAGGCCTGGATGGCCCCGCTCCTCGAAAAGGCCCAGATGGCACAGCACCTCCAGCTCCCTGAGAAGGCCCGGGTGGCCCGGCCCGCGACGGTGCATATACATAAGGCATCTGAAAGTGAAAAGTTCAAATATGAAAAGCAGATGCAAGTACAATATGCGAGTGGGGTGTGTGCCAGATGTGCTCTACACAGCCTATCAATATAGCAAGATGTTCAAAACTAGCGTGTCATCAGAAATATGCTAAATACAGGAAAGGTGAATAGTACCTGCACGCCCATAATGGCCAGTTGTGCCTCCCTCCGTAGGATCATGCCCTCGAATGTGGCCAGCATCCCGAGCAACTCGTCCGTGTACTCAACTGGAGGCTGCAAATACAAATGCAAAACTATCAGTGAGGGAATGAATGTCCAAGTAACCTGACTGATAAATCAAAGCTGTAAAACATACCGGGGGTGAATCAGGGTCTCTGACATATCTGTGGTCAGGTAGAGGAGGCTCTAGCGAGACCTGGTAAGGAGTCCCGAACCGCCAACTCGTCAACTCGGTCGGCATGTCTGGCCACCCAGGATGATAAAGAGATGGAGGGATCGGGGGAATCGAACTACCTCTACCCCTAGATGCACCAGCCCTGCTAGAGGAGGGGATACCCGTAGCACCGGCACGACTTGAAGACGGTACATCAGTATACCTCCGTGGCGGAGCACGCACTCCCGTTAAAGGGGGCATCAGATATATGCGACGATAGGTGGCGTAGTCCCCCTCCATGAGATGTAACAAAGTATTCGTGCCCTGCATAGCACTAATGACCTCCTGGGCAGAGAGTCTATCGGCAGTCCGCATAGTGGTGGAGTGCATGAGAGGTCTGAGAATCGTACCCCCCACACGGCGCAGAAGCGTTCCCCCAAGAACCATGCCCTACCAACTGGTCCTTCGAGCAGGAACCTATACTGGGAATTACTCGATCCTCCGGGATACTAATGTTGGAGACCGTCACCAAAGACCGCCGAGCGCCAAATGTCTGCGGATAACGGTGCATAAATCAATCGAGGAATATCTGAGGCGGTCAAAGATGAAAATGAGAGGCGAGAGTTACGAAATACCTCTGTCGCCGCCTGATTATCAAAATCTTTATCGCAAGTAGAAGAGAGTCTCTCGAGCTCTCGGTCGGTGCTCGCCCTCGAATACCAGCGAAAACGGAGTCGTAAGGAGTCCTACCACCTCCATCTCCGGGGCTAATGTGGGAAAGTATATGTACACCCATAGCTGAGAAAAGCAGCGCAGAATATGAATACAAAGTGCTAAAGGCAGAATACAGAGTGCAAAGTGCGTCGTGTGTGCAATGAACAAGTAATAAGGAGCAGAAATGTAAATCAAGAGGCGAGCGTACCTCCGGGCTCTCCAATAGCCGCCAAGTAAGTCTCTCCATGAGAGGCTGCACCCATGTAACAATAGAGGTAGCCGGGCCAGCGCCACCCGTCATATCGGCCCATGTGACAGTCCACTAGGGCACTCAGAAGATACAACCCAAGTGTTCCCCTATCGGCAAGCAGTGGTGCCAAGAGGAACATAAGGAAAGCAGGCATCTTGCTCAACCTCCTCGGAGACACGGGCTCCATCTCGGCCTCAGCAGGAAGAGCAGTGTCTGGGACTCTCCCGGACGCTCTGTCTCTGGTGGGCGAGCCCCAATAGATGTGTCCAGCGGCCTCCCACTCTCCCATATCCTCGTCATAAGGTATGGGCCAACCGCCTATGTCTAGGCCAGTGAGTATGGCGAAGTCCAGCAGTCATGGTCATATCCCCCGTGGGAGAAAAGTGGAAGGAATTGGTGGTGTCCCACCATCTCTCCACCAAAGCAGCTAACAAAGTCCTGCTGGCAGGACAACGTGATAATCCCACGCAGAATGCTCCGAACCCTGCTAGATCGACCAGATCCCGGACAGCCTCTGGAAGCTCAGCATACTAGTCTCTCGCGGCGGTAGAGCCGTATCCTCGCACGGTGCGAGAGCCACCCTGCATTCAGAATGAATACATGTGTTCAGTACACAATAAAACGCAAGCTGTGTGCAAATGAAATGAAATAGCTATGTGCAAATGAAGTGAAGTAGCTGTGTGCAAATGAAATTAATCAGTGGGCTGTGTGTTCACTTCAAATCTGGGCTGCGTGTTCAGTAAATTTGTGTTTTGGGCTGCGTGTTCAAATTCTTAATCAGTGGGCTGCGTGTTCACTTCAAATCTGGGCTGCGTGTTCAGTAAATTTGTGTTTTGGGCTGCGTGTTCACTTCAAATCTGGGCTGCGTGTTCAGTAAATCTGTGTTTTGGGCTGCGTGTTCAAATCTTAATCAGTGGGCTGTGTGTTCACTTCAAACACGAAATGCGTGTTGAAGAATCTGTGTTTTGGGTGCATGTTCAAATCTTAATCGATTAATGTGTGTTCACTTCAAACTGAAATTGCGTGTTTAGTAAATCATGTTTTTGGTGCGTGTTCAAATTTGAGAAAAATTAGTGAAATTTGCGTGTTCACTTCAAACCTGGGCTGCGTGTTCAGTAAATTTGTGTTTTGGGCTGCGTGTTCAAATTTCAGAAAAATCAGTGTAGGCTGCGTGTTCACTTCAACTTGGACTGCGTGTTCAGAAAATCGGAGTTTGGGACTGTGCGTTCTATTCTCTACTCTCAATCAGTGTGGGCTGTGTGTTCACCACCAACTTGGACTGCGTGTTCAGAGTATCGGAGTTTGGGACTGTGCGTTCTATTCTCTACTCTCAATCAGTGTGGGCTGTATGTTCACCATCAACTTAAACTGTGTGTTCAGAAAATCAGAGTTTGGGCTGCGTATTCTACTCTTAGTCAGTGTGTGCTGTGTGTTCACTTTCAAAATTCGGGCTGTGTGTTCGACGAATCAGTGTTTGAGCCGTGTGTTCAATTCTTAACTAATGTGTACCATGCGTTCACAATCAATCAGTCAATGAGCCGTGTGTTCAGCAATTCAAGTGTTTAAGTTACATGTTCAGAATGCAAGTAAAGTACTATGTCATGAGCTAAAACTGCGTGTTCAAGCATGGCAAAGCTACAGAATGCACGAAAATGCAGAAAATAAAGTAAAATACCTCTCGTGCATCATGAGAGAGGTGCTGCTCCGGCTCCCACAGAAGTAAATCCCCGGGTGCCCGATCGTTGAACCCAGTGAAACGACGAAAAACAGCCCGCGGAAGCACATGTACTGGTAGGGCGTATCTCCCAGGAATAAAAGGGCGGACTCTCGGGGGGAATGTCATGATGTCAAAATCATCCCCAGCACCCGGAGGACCTCCGCCATGAGGGTAATCACCCGCCATTTCAAGAAATCTGCAAAAAGGAGCAAAAATGAGCAAAATGAGCCAAAATTGGAAAAAGTCAACAAAAGTCAACTCCCGGGAAATGAAAAAGTCAACAAAAGTCAACTCCCGAGAAAATCTTCCAAATATTGAGACAAACTTACCTCAAGTGGTGAAAATGAGAGGAGAAGCCCCGAAATCAAAATTTAATCGGCTCAAAGTGCTTAAAACTGAAAGATTTCGCGGAAACAACTTGCGGGGAAGGCCGAAAAGCGCGTATAAAATGCAGATCTGAAGGAAAAAATGGTTTGGGGAGCAAGGGAAGGAGTTTTTGCAGCTATGGGAGTGATTTCGGAATGAATGGAGGTGTATATATATAGAAATGAGCAAAATGACAAAAATGCCCCTACTTTTTTGGGGTGGTGGCCAAGCCACCTTTTTCCTGGCCGGCCTTTTGCTTTTTGTTCCCTAGCCGGTGGCCTCCCCAAGGGCAACCACCTGGCCGGTGGTGTTCCCCATACCCCTCTCTAGCTCTCTGCAAATTTTGAGGAAGATCGGAGTTCCCGGGACCTGAAAAAGTTCAAGAAAAGTGCACTTTACGGCGAAATCGCTCATGAACCCGGCTACAATTTCGACATGTGTCTCATCATCACTCATCAAAATCAAGGTGTATCCTTTTCAAACATGTTGTAACCTCTCCGGAGGTGAATCGAGAGGCATGATCAAGTTGCCTTCGCCGAAATGCGCGTTTCCCAGCTCGTTGTTTCGCAACAAACGGGCGCCCTGATTTATGCTCGTTTTGCATTGTTTTGCATATAACTTGCATTCTTGTGAGCATTTTGCATTGTCATGCATGTTTTCTTGGTGTACCATACCTCTGTGCTTGAGTGTGCGTTGTCACGCGTGCTCCTTTCTCGCGTTGCGATGCATTCACTCGCCGACACTGCGTGTGTCAAACTTTCGGAACCACAGGAATCACATTGAATATATGTTGTTAGCATATTGTTCTTGTTGAATTTCTCTCTTTTACAGGCACGATATTGTATGTACGGTTCATTTGAGGCTGGTGCGACCAGACGAATCGCGCAGGTATCGTATCCTCTCCGTGTGAGACGCGACGAGAATTGAATGATTCTCCGCATTCCTAACTGCATGAAATGTAGTTGTTGCTTTGCATTCTTGCTTAAAACTGTTGCATCTATTTGCGAATACTTGCCTCATTACAGCTT
This sequence comes from Camellia lanceoleosa, assembly GCA_025200525.1. NCBI lineage: Eukaryota > Viridiplantae > Streptophyta > Magnoliopsida > Ericales > Theaceae > Camellia > Camellia lanceoleosa. The sequence continues at coordinate 132,950,929 of CM045759.1, read as the reverse complement.
GCTGTATTTGCATGATCATTTGGCTCTGTGCATGTCGCTTTGCATTTTGCCCCCCCTGCCTGCGGGCACGCCTGCGGGCACATATCTCTGTTCATCTTGTATGATTGTCTAAGTCTTCGGCCTTGTCAAAAATGGGTCGTCTCTAGGCTTTGACATTCACTCCCGTCACTTCTTGACTTAGAGTTACATCAAGAGGGCAAATAGAGACACCCATTTTTGACCGACCTTAAGACTCGAGCGTCACCGATTGAGCGCTTCGGTGATGTTGCATCTTGTGCTTTCGTTGAAGTCTCAGAGTCGCGGCCGTGCGCCTCCGAACTCCCGAACTCTCTTCTGTGCCTTGTCTCGGTTTGCGAACCAGACTCGGTTTTCTCTGTTTCTCTTCTGAAGGAGGAGAGGTCCGTAGACCATCTCTCGGTGGCCGTGGGCTACATTTCGTGCCGTGAGGCCATTTTGCCCATTCGGAGCCGGTTCCGGTTTTGGAGCCGTCAGGCCGTGTGCCTCGGTTCGGGACCGTCTAACCATCTCCGATACCTCCGGTTTTTGGCATGCATCTCATTTACTCCCTTTCAAGGGAAACTGGGGTCTTAGATACCCACTTCGTGGCCAAACACCACTTTCGGTGCTTAACGGCCGGTTTTCGGGACCTCGAACTGCGTGTTTTGGCCCCCGAGCATTCGTTTTGCATCGGTTTTTGTTCATTTTTTGCAGGTACCTCTATTTTATCATAAGGAAGGTCACTGGAGGGTGGGAGGACAGTAATTATCTCAGCAACCAGTTATGCTCCTCCAGCGCCCCCCGGGGCCCGTTTTTCTCACTTCCGAGCTAATGTTGAACACCCTAGGGCCATTTTCTTCGAGCCAAAACCACATATTTGTGTTGTACACACATGGGAGGACCCTAAAAAATAGTGCTCGGCCAGTAATTCAACTTTTCATTTTTGAACCTCTCCTAAAGGTGGCATGTTGTCTCTCCTGTTTCAGAGTTGCCAAATTCCAACCACAGGGCCTTGTTGTACACGCATGGGAGGACACCACCCTTTGGTGCTCGGCCAGTAATTCTCACTTCCCATTTTTACCCCTAGCCGGCCGGCCATGGGGGGTAGCCGGCCGGCCACCTTCAGTAAAGGTGCCTGGCCGGCCATGCTCCTTGAAATCTGTGCCATACAGCCATACAGCTGTTTCTCCCAGAAAAGATCTGTATCCGAGGGATATTTTGGAGGGGAACACTTGGGTGCATTTCCCTCCACCTTTGCCCTCCTCTTTTGGTCCATATAAGGAGCTTCCCAACTCTAGAGAAAGGGTTAGAAAAATTGTTTTGGGCATATCTCTCTTTATCTCTCTCAAACTCTCAAGTTTTGGTGCCATTCCTTCACCATCTTCAAGCTCTACCACCACAACTCCATTCCAGCAGCTAAGAGGCTCTCATTCTTCAAGCACAAAGGCAACCAAGACTTGTCTACAAGGGTAAGTCTCCATTTCCCTCTTTTGTAGCACTTTCTCGCCTCATTTCTTAAGCCTACTTTCTTATTGTTTTAAGCTCTAACATTAACTGAAACTAGGTCTATTTTGAGCTATTCTTCATGTTTGTTCAAGGGCTCAACCCTGTTTGAGCCCTCTATGGCACACTTGCTTCAATATCACCTTGTATGTCAATATTTTGCATGCTTTTTCTAGCCTATGAGTGATCTGTTTTTGAGCATAATGTAAACTATGAGTGGGCCTATTTTGAGCCCCTCTTCAACATTTAAGAAGGGATCAACCCTTTTTGGCCTCTCTATCATGCACTTGCTTCATAATCTCTCATATTTACCGTAAATTTGCATGATTTGTTTGGCCTATTTTTAGTCTGTTTGGGAGCATGTCATGAACTGTGAGTAAGCTTATTTTGTATCCCTCTACAACATTTTAGAAGGGATCAACCTTGTTGGGGGTCTCCATGTTGTGCTTGTCTTTATATCCCTCTTTGACCCCCATTTTGCATGCCTTTTTGGGCCTATCTAGGTTCTGTTTTCGGCCATGAGCAGTACTGAAAATGTCCATATTTTGGATTTCTTGTCATGTTTTGTTAAGGGTTCAAGGCTGTTTGACAAATGTAAGGCCTACCTCATGTTCTAGCCTTTGTTGGCCTAGTTCTTGCATGGCATTTTTAGCATGTTTGCATACTGATTTGAGGAATTTCATAAACTTCGAATGTGCATATTTTTGGTCTCTCATCGGTGTTTTAGAAGGAAATTTTTCAGTTTGAGCATCGCATACATCACTTGTTTCAATACCCCTCTCTTGGCCCCCTTTTTTTGTATGCCATTGTTGTCCTATCTATGCTCACTATTTTGCCATGTTTTGTACTGTAAAAAATGCTATTTTGGGGCTGCCTTGCTACTGTTTTGCATGTCATGTACCAATTATGTGTATTTAGTATGGCTGTAGGCCATTTCGGGTGCTTAATATCGCATTTCGGGACCATTCCGTGCATTTCGTGTCATTTCCCCACCTTTCGGGACTGTTTTGCATCATTTGTGAGTGCTGAAATTCATTTGCATGTTTGCATATCATTTCCATGTCATTTCGTGCCTTAGGGTCATTGCCTCGGTTTGTGTGCCCGTGTGCGCGCATTTCGAGGCACTTCATTTTCATCTCTTCGGCCTCTCATGTGAGTGTGGCTAAGGCCCTCTCACGTTAGTGTAAGCCCAATTTGCATTGTGTATGCCATTTTATACCTTTATGTCATTGCCTCGGTTTGCGTGCCAGTGTGCACGCATTTCGAGGCACTTCATTTTTCATCTCTCGGCTTCTTATGTGAGTGTGGCTGAGGCTCTCTCATGTTAGTATAAGTCCAATTTGCATTTGCAGGGCCATTTCATTCCGTATGTCATTGCCTCGGTTTGCGTGCCCGTGTGCACGCATTTCGAGGCACTTCATTTTCGTCTCTCGGCTTCTTATGTGAGATGTGGCTGAGGCTCACTCATGTTAGTATAAGTCCATTTTGCATCCTGTATGCCATTTTAGCATCATTGCATTCCGTATGCCATTGCCTCGGTTTGCATGCCCGTGTACACGTATTTCGAGGCACTTCACTTTTATTCGATGGCCTCCTGTGTGGGTGTGGCTGAGGCCCTCTCATGTTAGTGTAAGCCCATATTGCATCGCATATCTCATTTTAGTCCCATTACATCCGTATGCCATTTTCTCGGTTTACGTGCCGGTGGGCACGCACTTCGAGATATCTCATTTTAGGCTCATTGTATATCATATTTCAGGCCATTTCGTGCCTTTATGTCATTGCCTCGGTTTGCGTGCCCGTGGGCACGTATTTCGAGGCATCTCATTTTCATCCGACGGCCTCTTATGTGAGTGTGGCTGAGGCTCTCTCATGTTAGTGTAAGTCCAGTTTGCATTGCGTATGCCATTTCATGCCTTAGGATCATCGCCTCGGTTTGCGTGCCCGCGTGCACGCATTTCGAGGCATCTCATTTTCATAGCATCGTGCATGTTAGGATTGCATTTTAGTTGCATTCAGGCATATCATGCATATTGCATCGTGTTCGGGATAGGAGTTAGCCCGGGCACGGAAGCAGGCGTTGTACTCGGTGACGGAACGGGTCTCAATTCCCAAGTCACCGACACTCCGGATTACCCATGATGGAGTTAGGTTTTGTTGTAGCACTCATCGAGATTCACCCCATATTGAGTTGTGCAATCCGACTCCTCGGCCATCGTGCATCGATATGCGTGATTGGTGGCACGAGGATCGAGGCATGCATATATTTGTGAAATACATTGCTATGTCATTCTCCTGCTCTCTGTTGCAGCAAAATGAAGAATCAGCAACTTTCTGGAGTCTGGCACGCATTTCGAGAAACGTCGCAAATAGAGGCTAATTGGGGCATCCAAGTGGATTTCCGCGCAAAGCAGCACAACATGCGTCATTTCATTATCCGAAGCGGAGTCAAGGCAGCCCCCTGGATTGCATGCCAGTTTACAGTTTTCCTTAGTTAATTTGTTAATTAATTAGAAATCTGTATTATTCATTTATTTCGGACTGTATTATTTATTCGGACCCTCTGCGCGAGAGCATAATTGTAATAAGTGTGGGTGAGTGTGATGTATATCTTCCAACCCCACGTCTTTCTCCCTTTTATTTACCTGCTTACGATGGTTAGATATGGGACATATTTCAATTAGCATAACAGTATGACAGCATGTTTGCATCATTCATCTGTTTTGCACGCACCGGGCTCGGCGCATCATACAAACTGCATTTGTATTTCAATTCCAAATTGAATACGTGATAGTTGTAGCATTTCATATGTCATGTTTAGAATAGCCGAGCCTGCTATAGTTTGCATCTTTGCATGTGTTGCATTAGGCAATTCTGTATACTTAGGATCATGCATGATTTCTAATGAATTTCTGTTTTGGCTTGGAGTACTCGGTGAGTTTTATGCTTTAGCATTCCTTGCATGCGTGTGAGTGATTGCCATGAGTAGCATGCTTACCATGAGGCTAAATGCTTATGTGATATAACTGCCTTGAATACCTGTAGGTGGAGGTTGAGTTATCTGAATTGGGACAATTCATCAAATGTTTGTTTTAAGCCCACTAGATAGTGGCAAAATCATATTTTCTAAGCCCACCCGAGGGTGGCAAATCCGCGTCTTAGCCTACTTGTGAGTAGCACCATCAAACCATTTTCAAACAAACAAACATGAAATGTTTTGTTCCAATTCAGGCGATTCAGTCTATACTTGTATGCCGTGCGCATCACATAGTAACCTAGGCTAATAACCGGAATAAGAACATACAATGTTTTCAAAATCAGATATCATGGTTAGTAGAGGCCGGTCTTTGACCGGCGAAGTGCTCACGAAGTGACCTTCCCCAATCGTACCCAAGTTCCCGAGCCGAGGCAACTTTGGTGATGACGGACACGTGGCCTTTGGCACCGGGTCAGGGTTTCCTAAATTTCCCATTTTAAAATATTTCGGTGGCGACTCTATATCTGGCGAAGTAGTCCATGTTTGGCACTTCTTTCAAAAAATCTGTTTTCAAAAACGATTTTCCAGATTTAGACTCTTCGGTTCAAGATTAAGAACCGTGACATTTGAGTCCTTCGAACTGTAGTGACCCAATATCAAACCAGAACCAGGGGGGGGGATTCGCACCCCTTTTCCCGGGATGCGTTCGGGGACGTCTACACCAACGTCATCCAGGATTTCCCGATTCGGCACCTCAATGGAATTTTCTTGCAGTTATTTTGGCGTTCTGGCGGCAAGGAGATAACTTGCTTGTGCCGATTTCTGGGATCCGCGGATTTGCTCAATGTCGTGTTCTATTGGGAAACGAAGTAGTTGATGATAGGTGCTTGGGACGGCTTGCAATGTATATAACCATGATCGCCCCATTATGAGATTGTACGGCGATGGCAGCTTGACGACCAAGAATTCCACGTCCACCATTCTGGAACCTACTCGAACGGGTAAGCTGATCTTTCCCAATGGGTACTCTGGAGTGGCGTTGAAGCCGAATAGTAGATAAGGGGCCGCTTTGCTGGCGTGAGCTGCTGTTGGGGACCTGGATCTGATTAGATCACATGTACGGCCGGGGCTGCTGGCAAGCTGTATATCATGTGGACGGTATCAAGCGGAATTGCACCCTTCAGAGGAGCAAGTGTTTTGACCACATCCTTCCGGACGCACTGGTGAAGACATTCATCTTTTGCCAACTCCGCAGGAGGATCTGTTGTCGCATAGCAGCCGTCAGTTGCTTGTTGCGGGACCTGGGATCGTCGATCATCTGCCCTCGATGGTCGCTCAGAAGCCTGGCGCACCGTTCGTTTGGATTTTGATATTTCTGAGGCCAGGTTGCGACTCAGGCGTTCGTTCTCAACGATGACGTTGTCCAACCTCTGCTTGGTTTGCCTAGCTTGTGCCATGGTCGCCTGTATTGTCTTTTGCGTTGGGTTTGACGATGAGCGGAGGTCTGAGGCTGGTCTTGCTGCGATGGTTTGTTGTCCAAGCGAGTTGGCTGGAATGAGGTCACCGCTCTGTGTGGTTTTGTTGGTGGCCATCGGAGGATCTTCGGTCACGCCTTCCATGGATGTATTTGAGTATTCCCACAGACAGCGCCAATTGTGGGGATGTGGTTTGGAAAGACTCTTCAGATCCTAGGAGGCACTGGCGATCCTCAACTAGTCACCTGAAAAGAGGAAAACTCCGGTCGGGGGTGCCGGGATTAGCACTCCGACGGACAAGTTAGTTCAGACACTCAAGATAGCTTCTTGTTTAAGTTTTGTGAAGTGATTCTTACATACCTTTCTGGATTTGAGGTTCTTATATTTATACTCACTTTTTTGGACCTCAGAGCCTGAGCCTACTTTTATCTTATTCACCTTATATTCATCCGGATCTACTGACCTTCATCTATTCGGCTTTGTTAACGTATTCGGCGCCCTAGTTACGCAATACGAAGCCGAGTAGTGTCTAGTTCCTGAAGTGCGCCTCCCGATTCTTCCGCTTATTCGGCTCCCACAGAGCCGAAGTTGACGGTTGCTCTACTAGATCAGAAGTTGATCCTTGATCTGGCCGAGATGTGAAGGCAGCTTGAGAAGTCATGGCAGAAGAAGAAGACAGACTCTTCTTCTTCTTCTTCTTTGGAACGTCGGGAAGAACCGACTTATAGGTGGGAATGAAATTGAGTACCAAAGGGGCTCTCCGCTTGAGGACTGGCAGATTCAATAGTTTTCTCAAGTCTTTGCTAGGAAAGAAAGACTGGTGGAAGCCCCTTGGTGGCTGAGGAAGAGCTGCAAGAAAAACAAATATTAGAAACAAACGAAGTATTGAAAACTTTAAAAACGAGCAAGTACAAACACTGGGCTCTTACCATTGCCCTCTACAAAAACTGTTCGAGGAAGAGGGTAAAGGTGGAGGTCCTCGTCCAGAGCGAACTCCCAGTTCCCCGAGGTAATGAAATAATCATCCCCAGCTCCCTTGTTGGAGTCAGGGAGGTAGGCAATAATTTTGTACTCTGTGGACCTCGGCTTCAGGTAGTAGACGTAGCCCGTATCTTTTTTAAGGCCACATATGGTGTAGCAGTATTGGATATCGGCTAAGGTAACCCTAATGTTTTCTTGTTTGGCTAAGGCTATTATGCCATTGAAGACTAGGTAGGAGTTGATGGCAAGCTGCATCGGGTTCAATTTATAATAATGAAGTATCTCACAGAAAAGGATATTGAGTGGGAGCCGAAGTCCGCACTCGATAAAGGCTACAACAGGGAAGGGCATAGTATCAGTTGTGGGCATGATAGAGTCATCCTCCCCAGCCAACCTCCGATGAACGTCGGCAGGGATGTCAAATTCTTGCCTAAAGTGCTCCAACTTGGTCGGGGTGTCTACCCTATGCTTCCACATACCCATGATATCGGCTTAACTGGAGAAGTTGGATTTCAAATGGGACTGTTTTGTAGGGTTTTAGGGACCTCAGCTAAAGCCTAAAAATACACAGAGTTTGTGGAGAATCGTTTCAATTTTTTCTAAACATTTGAGGGTTCTACAAACAAATCCCAAACCTAAATCCATGGAAACAAAGATTGAAGGCACGAATCTGGAAAAGACAAGGAAAACAAAAAACGAGAACAGGTTTGAGAATAAAAAACAGTGATGAGCTATCAAGAACATTGTAACAGAGTAAGGCCAAGAACATTGGCAAAAATCAACAAAGGTGTGAACAGTGTGAATTTAGGAAACAGATGGGGCAAAAACAGAATCACACAGCAACCATACTCAAATACATGAACAGATTAAACTAATCAAAGACATGAGAGAGTTCGAAGAAAAATTAAGAACTGAAATCGGGGAGAAACAGTAACTCACCGAAGAAAAGAAGCCGATGTTGAGTTTGCTGAAGTTATACGAACAGCAGCAGCGGAAAAGATTAGCAAGAGCCTCGCTAGAGGAGGTGAACGGCGGTTATAGCAGAGCTTGAGAGCTTGGAACAATGGAGGATTTAAGAAACTAAGAGAGAGAGAGAGAGAGAGAGAGAGAGAGTTTGAACAAAGACGATGTAAAGTGAAAAGACGAAAGGAGAAGGAAGTTTTGTCAAAAACACGAAAAGGCGGCAGAATGGAATTGATGAGCCTAGAATGACGGATTTGTCAGACGGCGCATACAGGCACGAGACGACTTACAAACGCGTACGGGGTACGATCCAGTAAGGGGAAGACACGTGGCTAAAACGATTGAGTTATTATGTATGACAGCTCATACGCGTAAAGGAGCTCTTGGAATCCTTGTCCTTTAAAAAGACATGTCGGCCTTAATGATGATCTCGGCTGAGAAATTTTTAAGCCGACGTACTGGAAGGAAGTACTGATATAGGTTTCATTACCTCAGAATGCCGAGGTAATAGAACCTAGGGGGTAGTTGTGGGGATATATTTTCGAGCATCACCGACGCGTGTCACCGAGGTGCCACGTGTCCTGATATAACGCCGAGATGATCTCAGCTAGGTCGAGGTTATCTCTAAAGATATTGGAATTCGGGATAAACGGATAAAGGACAAGAGTCCTAGAATGAGGAGGGGACTCAGCCTGGATAAGGATAAAACTCTTAAGGAGTTTATCTCTATCTATTGAAGAGTCCAAGATAAGCATTGAACTAGATTCCAATAAAGCTAGGCTTCTGTTGGGACAAGGATTGAGTTAATTATAAAAGAGAGGCACCCCCATAGGTCTAAGGTACGCAATTTATATTCTGAATAGTGAGTTAAGCACTATTGATTATCTTTGAGATAATCGACTTGATCTGAGTGCCTCGGTGGACGAACCACCGCTAATCTTCTCTTCATTGCAGGTCATTCAAGCGCCATCTATTCTGCCAGTGCTCTCCAACTGAATACTGAGTTGGCAGTGTGATCGGAAATTCACCCACACACCTTTCATGGTAGAGAGAGAGGTCTGGGTAAAAACATCAAAGATTCTCATTAAAAAAATCAAAAAGATTTCTTTTTTTTATTTCTCTCTCTCTCTCTCTCTCTCTCTCTCTCTCTCTCAAACAATGGCATCAACCACATGAAAAATTCTTTGTTGTTCTTCAGGTGTCACATAGTGGTACTACTCACCAATCACAATACACTATGTTCTCTCCTATTTTTATATCACCTAATATAAAATTGTGAGTTCCACTTCTTCTATCAATCACAATACTATCGGACACTATCTATGCCTAGACCAACCAATAACTTCTCCAATAACAGACCCTTGTGCAAATTGACATTTTTTTTCTTTTATTTATTTATTTTTTTTAAACATCTGAGAGCTAGAAAAAAAAAAAAAAATATATATATATATATATATATATAAGAGGGTTGTCCATTTACAGAGCATTTGATTCTGCGTGCGTGTGTGTGTGTGTGGAGTGCCTATGACGAGATCAAGAAGATGAGCCTGCAGCACGTGCTTCCACTGATTTTAATTTTTTTGGGTGAATTACACTGACACCCCTAAGCTTTGATCTAATTACATTTTATCCTTTGATGTTTTAAAAATTATATTCCAACCCATGTGATTAATAATCTCATTTCATAAATCCCCTACTTATGTAAAATGTAACAATCCCTAATAGAAAAATAGAGAAAATTACATTGAAAAAAAATTAAAACAAAGGAAAGGAAAAAAACAAAAACAAAAACAAAATAGAGGAAGTAAAGCAAAGCAAGAAAAATGAGAGTGTATGAGTTTAATGTCTTACATTGATAGGGGGTTAGTGTAATTTCCTAAATGTCAGGGGTGATATGTATTAAACCTATATCTCATGGGATATAAGTGTAATTTACCTTCTTTTTTTTTTTTTTTTTTTGTTGAGTTTTGCTGTCATAGCAGGGTGCTGTGACAGGACCCGATTATATTTGTTCCAACACAATTTTAATGAAATAATAATAAAAAAATTAATCGAGCATTGATAAAGTAAGGGGCTTGTCACGACCCGAACCCGCCCCGAAAAGGTTGGCATCGTAACCGGCCAGTAATCTTAGATTACCACAGGCCTTCCCATACAAAACATAAATAAATGGGGCTCGCGGAAGCGAAAACAAACTACAATAGTCCAAAGAGCTGTGCATAAATATGAACATACATTTACATGCCAAAAAGGTTAATTTACCCACAACTGTACATCACATAACATGTATCAAGGATCATATACAAAATTTAGACATCTGCCACTAACAACAAAACTAAACAAGAGCTCACGAAACGGCCTTCCAGGCCTAGCCCCAGCTCGGAGGCACCCAAAACTCTGGTTAGGCTTTCAAAACGGCGGCTCGGCTAGAACTCCGCCTAGGCTTGACTCCCAGCATGCTCACCTATAATACATAAATACAAACAATGAGCTAAAGCTCAGCAAGTAACATTAACGTAAAGGGGTTAGTGAACGAACTCCAACATTTCATAAATCTGTAAAACGTAACATTCGTAAACATAATCATAATCACCCCTTAAGAACATACATAATGGCATACTCCATAGAATATATCATGTGTCGACTAACGACTAGAGTAACCGGTCCCGGACACCGATTAAACACATACCGAGATCTAAATCGGGTCATGGGTTTGTCCTTCCATGCCGCCCCCATGACTAAAGCGCATGGGCTGCATGTTCTCGCCACGATCGACTAACTATGGATGCCATACTAGATTCGCAAATCAGGACATTCGTTCACAGCTTAAAATCACCTTTCATAAACATATCATATCGCATAGCATTTCGTATAACAATTCAAATACGTTGCATATTAACATAACTTTACAGAAATGTTACTCACAGTGGGTTTCCAAAACCGAGGGCACGGTCTTCACTTCTTGACCTGCAAATCATCAACAGTATAATACATTTCTTATCATTCATCATCAATACATCACATAAGTCATGCCATTTCACATTCATTTCATGCTCAATTTAATCCTTCTTTACTTTAATTCATGCTCATGAGATGCTAAAAGATACCATTAACATGACAGAATCACGTAATTCAATTTTCCAAAATTTTCTGAAAACAAGCCCTTCCGCTCAAGCGCTACTTTGTCCGCCGTGACACAGCATATTTTCGCAAAGCCGCCGAGAGGTGATTTACCGCCGGCGGGCTTCTCTCCGCTCGAGCGGACCCTGCGAAATTCTGAAATTCTGGTTCTTCTTCTACACTTCATCCTTTTCTTTGAAACATTAACTTCCCCTCTTATGAAATCAAAACCCAAAACATTTAAACCACATAATTTCAACATCAAGGCTTCAAATATCAAAACCCACATGAACCATAATCAAGATCAAACCCATGAATCAAGGTGGAAATCCATAAACATATACATGCAAGCTTCATATCTCTATAGCCATGGAGGTTCTCCCTCACTATGCCATATAATCATAAATTCATGTCATACATGCTCAAATTAAACATATGTCTCTTTCAATCTTCTTATTTAACATGAGATCACACATGTTTCAACCTTAATTGAAGGAAATATGAAGGAATTTTTACCTTGATCACTTAAGTTAGAGAAACTTTGAGCTTAATCCCTTTTCTTCCTCTTCTTCCCCTCTTGCTCTCTCTCTCTCTCTCTCTCTCTCTCTCTCTCTTTCTCTCTTTGGTCTTGAGTCAATGAGTCAAAACACCCTTATCTCTAAGTCATATATAGCATAAAAATGGAATTGTGTCAACACTTACCAGCCAAACGGAGCTTAACGAATCAGACGAAATTCAGTCCTCAATTTATTGTTCCAAATGGCTCTAAAAATCCTCGGTATCACATAGGCGTGCTCAATTTCGTTTTCTGAAGCCATTACAGTTGTCAATTTAAGTCCCAAAGTCGTAATTCCAACAGATATGTTTCCAATTCCAACAGATAATTCCCAATTAATTCATATAAATACATGATTAATTACCGGTAATTATGACGTATATTTCGGGGTCATTACAGGGCTGGGCTTCCCTCCAGTCCATGATCGAACTATAGGGTACTATTGGGCCCGTAAAGGCCCACCGTGGGTCCCGTTTCGATAATCCAAACCGTTTAATGTATAGAACTCATCGAGAAAAATGCTTGTAAACAATCACGTTGATTGGATATCGATGGCTATCTCATCGGATCAGATTTTTGTCAGCCATTTATTTTTTCACCGCCAATTTTTTTATATAAAACGAATTTAATCATGTAGCTATCGATGTCCGATTAACATGATTTTTTACAAACATATAATACTCGATGAGTTTTACACATTAATGGTTCAGATTATCGAAACGAGACCTATGGTAGGCCCCCACGGACCCACCAGTACCCTCTAGTTCGTGATCGAACTAGAGGGAAGCCAACCCCTAAAGTAAGATAAAGTACATATAAGGGTGAGAACTTGTGACATGACACGATAACATGACTTGAACCGTAGACGAAATTAGTGGATGGTGGGCCCCCACGAGCCCAACAGTACCCTCCAGTTCAATCACGGACTAGAAGGAAGCCAACCTCTAAAGTAAGATAAAGTACATATAAAGGTGAGAATTTGTGACATGACACGATAACATGACTTGAACCGTAGATGAAATTAGGTGATTAGGGTTGACCATTTCCTGACATGAACACATATATGACACGATCCGATAACACGAATATTGAACAGGTTGGGTTAGTCTCAAATCTATATAACGAGAAATTGACACAGATAACACGTATAATGAAAATTTAGTCTCACATTTTAATATTATTTGTACTAAAGAGTATCATAACATTTTTTAATCTCTTACATAATTACTTTTAATTTATTAAGAAATATGTCATACGATTTTAAGTTTAATATAGGTTTTGTGTTTGCTTTTTTTTGAACTTAATGTTTTTTTTTTGTCTAATATTTGAGTGAATCTAATAAAATAATTTCTATAAAAAATTTTCCATACATTTGATATTTTTAGTTAATAATAAAAATTTTTGACATGACACGTTAAAACAATACGAACCGGACATAAATCGAAAATAACATGACATAATAATATGAAATAATAAATAGGTTGGGTTAGTGTTGAAATAATTCTAACACGAATCCGAGATGACATGACGCGAATAAGACCCAACATGATATGATGTCTGTTAGCATTTGTGCCCCTCAAAAACCAATTTATTAATTTTATTAATTGATTATATAAAATTGCTTGGCATTTTATTTTTCATTTTGTATATTATTATGGGTAATGTTATATTTAATGTTATATATGATGTGAACATAAGGTCCCTTGGATAACATTGTAGAAAAACATGCTAATGGTTAATGAACCAAAAGTTGGGAGTTATGATTTTTCGGTGCCTTGTAGACCCAATTAATGTTCTAGGCTATGGGTGTTGATTGGGCGTCGCACTACTATGGCCTACACCTGTTTTGCTGCTATATGATAGAATGATTAACTCTATCATTGAGGTAGTGACCTTAAGCAAATAGGTGGGTGTTATGCAATAAGTGCATGCACTAAACAGAATCAGTTTTGAGAACACCTATGGAATGATTACTGTCAGTTTAAAATGTAGTTCTATTACAGTACACTTATTTTCTTTTGACCTAAGAGGCTTGTATAAATTAATTAACTATTCATTTAACTTTGATATTGTCAATCGATGACGCCGAACCAAAGGCTATATACGGACATGTTGGGTTATATAAATGATAACTGATTTATATATGTGCTTAACATGGAATCTACCATTCTCAAAGTGAGAAAGTATATTCAACCAATTTTTCCTATTAACATTGGACCAAAAGAAAAACGGCCGGTTACTTTTTCATAAAAATATTTCTATACATATATAATTACAAAAGTACTATTTTTGAAAAATGCTTTTGGGGTCCAATTAGAAAAAGGAAAAATTTAGAATTCGGTTACATGAGTTAGGGCTTTTTGATAGTGATAAATTTGTCCATACCTAATAGCTCATGTGGAATATGGTTTGGTAGAAGGAAATTTGTGACTAATTGTAAGAAGGGCCTCACTTGTAATTCTCTACTTTTAGAAGTTTAATTGTAATGTGTTGATGGACATTATTACAATTAGTGGAAGTTCTATATTATCTATTTAAAAGATAATTAATGAAAAATTGAATAAGTTGTATCCTGCATATTTAAGATGAAAGATACATATTTTATTTTATCCCCACAACTAAAAGATGCAGATCCCTAAGGATCCCACCTACATGCAAACTCTATCATGTGTTGTGTATATATATCATATGTATTTGATACAAAAATTGGCCATCATAATTTTTAAGGTCTGTAGAAAAATATACACAAAAATAAATTTAAGAGAGTGCAAGGTGAATCACTTTAGAGGCGAGACACTTGAATCGCTTTGTGAGGTATTATCAAATGCTTGGATTGAGGTATTTTAGATTGTGTAATCAAATAGTATTTCTTTAAATAATTATTTTTCAAAATAAATTATTTTTCTACAAATTTTCAATGTCAACCCATAGGTATCTGAATATGTCGGTTAAAACTATTAAAATTAAGATAAAATACAAAATTATATCATTAAAATAGTTGAGTTTAAAGTGAAAATTTCACACAGACGCTTGCTTCCCTCCAATAGGCAAAACTAAGGGCTATTTTAGAAAAATAGTTGAAAGTCATTTTTCAACTTTTAATTTATTTTGAGTTATATTATCTCTCATATTTTTTATTAATTTTTTTTTTTAAAAATCAAAAAAATTAAAAAATTAACTTTTAACTATTTTCTTAAACAACACTGCTGGGAGCTTAGTAGGGGTGACCCCCCAACACCTCGGACTCAGATCCTCGGTAGCCCTTTCTCTGTGCGCCAGAGCCCCCAAAGGCGTCGTTTTGGGCGATTCGTAAAAAAAAAAAAACGCAGAAGAGGGAGGGAGAATGAAGGAGGAGAGGAGAGGGAGAGGGAGGGAGGAGGGAGGAAGGATGGAGGAGGAGGGGCCGGACTGAACTGGAGGGGGCCATAAATATTGGGAGAGGAGGAGGAGGAGGAGGCGGAGAGGTGGAGGGACGACGGCCATGGACGACGGCTGCCATGGTCACTATGACAGGCAAGCGGCGGCAGCGACGAGACGAGGAAGGAACGGCGGCTGACGGCCGATGCCTCCTCCTCCTCCCTCCCTCCTCCTCCTCCTTGAAACCGCCCCCAAAACGACGTCGTTTTGGGGGCTACAGGGGGCGCTACAGGGAAAGGGCTACCGAGGATCTGGATTCCAACACCTCCACCTCAACCTCCACCTCCACATAAAGGATTGTGATTGCAAGTCAAAAAAATAAAATAAAATAAAAAATTTCAACCAATCAAAAAGTAACGAGGGTGGGGGGAGTCACCCCGCCGGGGTCTCAATCATTATGCTTTCTCAAAACAATCCTAGGCGGAGTGGAGCTGTTGTTAGACTTCTATAGATCTGCTACGTAACCCAACTTGATGATTATCATGGAAAAAAGTTAAATTATTTGGATAATTGTAATTACATGTTAAAATCATATTTATAATAAAAAAAATAATAATAATTATAACTTTAAGAATGATGCTACATGTACTAATTAATTTATTAATTAATATACTAACATTAGTTATAATCATTTTATTGACCCACTCATTATATAACTTACAAATACTAAAAATTATTTAAATTATGTCACATCATTAATTAGTATATTAATTAGTGCATATAACATTACTTAAACTTTAAATATATATATATATATATATATATCATTTATTATTTGAAGGACAATTGTAATTTAATAATTTATCTATACTATTTAGATCAATTTAATTTTTTTGTAAAAGTAATATTCTTGATGAATCTTTTAATATAAATAATTGAGATTATCAAAATAGACAATTGGTAAACCGACGGAAGCATGACACCTCCAATTGACAGGGAAGAATTGTCGTGTAACTAATCTCTCTCTATTAATTTTAAAAGTGGATTGGTTTGAAATTGAAAATGCACCAAACCAACCTTGACAATGGCATAATCAAAGGTTCCACAATCCATGCACTCGTTAAGTGATGATACCGAACCAAAGTTTGGCATGTTAATTTTAGGAGTAAAAGGTTAAAATAGTTATAAAAATAAAAAATAATTAAAAAATTAATAAGATAAAATGTCAGATTTAAATCATAATTTTTATTTATTTATAAAAGATCAAAAAATAAAAAAATCAAATCCAAACAAGAGATTTTAACCCAAACTAAGGCCTTGTTTGGGAACAGGGTTTTTTAGTAACTTTTTGACTTTTTAGCTAAAATATTATCTAAAAAGAACTAGTATGTTTTGAATGATTTTTTGACTTTTTACGAAAAGATATGCAAAAAGTAGAGAGAAAATGGAATCTTTAACTTTTTGGTATGAGTTATTGACTTTTTAATTTTTTTAGTAACTTTTTGACTTTTTGACTAAAATGGATACTTGCCAAACGAGGTCTAAATATCAAAAAAGCTAACTCTTCCCAAATGAAGCCCTAAATGACTAATGCTATATCAACTAAATCATATATAAATAAAAAATTCATGTATTATTTTTATACATCATTTAACAATATAACTCATTATTAATTATTCACTTTAAAATAAAATATACATACATTTATTAGGGAAACTTATTGAAAAGTCTTAGTTGGGAACTTACCATTTGGTCCCATGTTTTAAATGGTTGGTTGTAAAGTCTTTATTAGGTATAGTGTGTGACCAGTAAGTCTCTTTTCAAACGTAGATGGGCATTGGTTAGACAAATATACTCTCACTAGTTAATTAGAAAAGTTTTTTTTTGGAATGTGTGCAAGGTATGGTGTGATACTCTAATATAACATGTATTAATGTGACACTTCAACAATTAAAAACTCATTAGTACACTTTTTCCAAATGTGACAACGTGGCGTGTATAATGTGATACAACAAAATATTTACTCATCCTCAGTACTCCATTCGTCCCAAAATATTAGTCAATTATTCTATTTTTTATTGTCCCAAAATATTAATCAATTTTCAAAAATCAAGTACAAAAATAATATAAATTTCCTATTTTGTCATTCTTTTCAATTTATTAACAACATGAAAAGTATAATTATAACATTGATATTCCCTTTTAAAAAATGTACTATCAAAGGGTAATTTTGGAAAATTAATTTTTTTTAAATGCAATAATTGTATTATCAAAAAAAGTTGAATTCTCCAAAAGGAACTATTTTTTTGGGACGAATGGAGTATATTTTTTCCAAATGTGACAACGTAATAGGTATTATGTGACACTAAAAAAAAAACTTTTTAGTATCTTTTTTTTCACATGTGACAACGTGACAAGTATGTTATGACACTTTAAAAAATACTAAAAACTTCTTAGTGTACTTTTCTTAAACGTGATATGTGACATTTCAATATGACGGACCAAATTTGATTGAATTACTGCGTGTATTCACGTCACGCGTCAAAAAATAATTAGTAAGGAATTTATGTTTCACATTGTGCGTGTTAGAAACAATCAAACTTTAAAAAGCTACTAGTGCGCTTTTAAAAAAATGTGACACACAAATACTCCACCACATTTCTCATACATAATCACGCCACATGCCCCTCAACTATACTAACAATAGCAAAACAATCAACAAATAATGTAAGGGATTACTCATTCACCAAAAAAAATATTTAGAAACTTATATATTACAAGTCTAAAAAACAAGATTTGGTGATCTATTCTCCTATTTATTAACAATAATAATATTACAATGTCATTCTTGTAAATTTTTTTATATTATTTATACGTACGAATAAAATTTTCCTACATATGCCTCGTTAAGAAACATATATTATTTTAGTAATTTAAAAAAAAAAAATTTACAAAAAACTGTTAAAAAAAAATTAAAATGAGATGATAATTTATAATAATTTTTTAACTTTTTAACAAAAAATATATAATGGTGTTTTGAGAACTTGACTTTTAGCCACTTTTTTAAGTTTATAGTAAAAACTAAAAGTTAATTTTTTTATATTTTTTTTCATTTGAAGAGTTGGTTTTCAGCCACTAGTAAAATTACAATTTTACTTCTCATGGGTCAAAATGTGCTACATTAATGAAATTGTAAATATTTTAAATTAAATGAGAATAGTTTAATTATTTTATTATGATTTGACATTATAAACAAATATTAATAAAAAAAATTAAAAATAATTTTTTACCAACTTTTCAAATCATTAGTATAAAAAAAATCAAAAATTTGATTAAAAGTAAAAAAAAAAAATCACTTTTTATTATCTTTTCAAAATAGGCTATAATTGACAAATGAGATCTTAAATTACATCAACACTACTCCAGAAAATATTTTATGAAAATTATCTCAAATTCTTTGTGGGTGCCGATCGTGATTAGTAGTAACATTTTTGAAAATATCTATAACAAAAATAAAATACACTACATAAACAAAATTCTAAAACCGAGAAAATGACAAATCCACAATTTATTCAACCCAAACCATTAAAATAAAATCTTAAAAAAATAAAAATAAAAAATAAAAAAGTGAAAGCAAAATCTAAGAAGACAGATTTGAATTCACAAGAAGTGGGTCCACCACCTCAACCCCACCATCCTCGTCCAAATCATCACCGTTGATCTGATCAAGAACAAGAACTAATCCCATGGCAAAGCAACCATCAAAGCCAGGCTTGACGAAGAGGGAGAAGACGTCTTTCCCAAGCACCACTTTTGCCGAAGCATCCACTTTCCGTTTAATCTCAGCCACCGATTGCTTCTCTGCATCGAAGATTGTGCAACTTCTCTGCGCGAACGACCCTTCAATCTGGTACTCCTCACCCGGATTAGTGTACACCTCCACCGTCAAACTCGACCGTCCGATTATCGACGACCTCTTCACGCTGAAGATCGGTTTCTGACCGTCCGTTCTCTCTCCCACGAAACCTTCCCACCGTTGGTGCAGACTCGGCCTCTGCTTCAGAACACAGATAAAACACACCATTATCAACATATATTGAATAACACCGAGTTGACTCGGATCGTTCTAAATAACGGGTCACAAGTATTCACTAGAATCATTACCGTTTTTTATTTTTTTCTAAAAAAAAAATATTACTTACATCCAGTCAACCAGACGTTTCAACTATCATATCATTTTGATATCATTATTTATGAACCGTACATTTTTATCCAAACAACTAAACAAAAATGGTAATAGTTTCACCCTTCTAAACAATCTTAAGCAGAGGATATATTTCTACGATTTTTATATAGACGACGGGTTTGAACTAATATTTGCTACCCTAAAAAAAAGTAAGAAATCTCCACGGGTCGACTCGGAAGGGAGGTTCCAGATATCACAGTAAATTCAAATCCAACACAAATCAATCGAACACAGTTTTTTAAATTGATTTACTTCATTACATTTGCGCAATTTTAGTATTCAAAACTTCAAAGAGAAATGATCGGTGAGGTGAGCAACTCACGAGTCACGACTCACAACACAGGAGTCAACTTTACAGCAAATTAAATGCAAATCAATACCCATTTGTTCAAACTAGAAACTGACGCAAACCCATATCCTCATGAGATTCAATTTTCCGTTTGTTTTCTAGATTCATTGTTACATCACCGTCTAAATTGACTCACCGAGTCGACTCGCTCTACAGTGTGGAAAAGGAAGAAGTAAGGGATAGGTTACCTTTCGGCGGACAGTGAGGAGGCACCTTCCAGAAGCATCCATGAGGACAACTTCGCCCGTGTCGCGAGTGTCGGGCCCGTACGAGTCGACTCGGAAGACGAGTTCTCCTTTGCAATCGTAGACAGTGAAGCCATCGCCGGAGAAGAAAACAGAGGTTTTGAAAACGGTGAGATGGGTTTCTTCTTCGTATATGAATCCATCTTCAACAATAACCCCACCTTTCATCCTTTTAATTCACAATCTTACAGGGTTTTTGAAGATTTTCCAGTCCAATCTCTTTCTGGGTGTCTGTGTGGCTGTGATAGTGTGAAGAGGAAATGATAATGGAGAGATGTATAAAAGCGAGAGGACAGAGAGGAGAGATAGGAACCGCACACGGAGAAAAAACGGAGCCAGTGGACGAGAGACGTTTTCGAAATAAATAGTGGATTGTACCTAAAAAAGAAATAAAGTAATGATACCAACTTTACAAAACACAACCTTTTCAATCCACAAAATCACCTAAATTATTTATATCATTGTTTAAAAAAATATATATATAAAAATATAAAAAATTTAAACACATCAATCAACAATACGATTGTGAGATCTTTCTGTGCGGTAATCTCAAATATTTTGATTTACGTTACTTCTCATATGAAAAAATTTAAAAAGATAATTTTTAATTATTTTTTCAAAATATTTTATAATTAATAAGAAATAAAATTATCGATAAATTCTATTTAGGAGTGTTTTAATGTAAGAAATTTATGAAGAAAATTTATAACTTACTTAGGGCTCTTTTGGGAAGAGCAAAAAAAAGTTAACTTTTGACTTTTAACTCATTTTGAGTCATATTACCTTTCATATTTTTTACTTACAAAAAAATAAAATAGATTAAAAAAGTCAAAAGGCTAGCTTTTTAGTAGCCTTTTGGGAAGCAAATAAAAAGATAACTTTTAACTTTTAACTTATTTTAAATTATATTACCTCTCACATTTCTTATTTACAAAAAAAAAAAATAAAAAAATAAAAAATAGGTAAATAAAAAATCAACTCCTAATCAACTAGAAGATGAATAGGTATCAAGTTCCCAGTCCACCAAGAAGCATCCATTTTGGTGGTGAGTGGTGACGTCAGAGTCATCCCACCACCACCCCACAGCACCCAACATATCCATTTTATTAGTATGCACATTTTATTTTTCTCTATAATATGCACATTTTAATAGACTACTATATTATATGAAACACCTACGTACGACTTGCATAAATATGTATACATATAATCATTGATCAATAAGGCTGGGACACCATTTTTCCTATTATTATTATTTACAACTGTTTCACACCTTTATTAGTTTAATAAATTTTATTATGAGAAAATTACCAACAAAAAAATAAATAAATTAAAGTTTGATTTTATAACAAAATAAATTTTTAATTTTTAATTTTACCAATTTAAAATTTAGTATTTTTATTTGTTTTTAATAATTAACAACTTATTTCCATTATGTAAAATTGACAAAAAAATAATATTATAATACTTAAACTCAATGTAGATTTATATAAAATGTCTAAATATCTTTCTGTTGTGCCATAGTGTATAAGTTTTTACAGATGATATCGTATTAGTAGATGAGACTAGAAAACGAGTAAACACTAAGTTGCAAACTTGGAGAGAAATACTTGAATCTAAATGATTTAGGATAAGCAGAATTAAAACATTGTACATTGAGTGTAATTTTAATAACAGTAACAGTGGAAACAGAAGAGAAGTGAAGATTGATAATTAAGAACTACCTAAAAATAAACGTTTTCATTATTTAAGATCGATTATCACAATGGCTGGAGAGGTTAGAGTAGACATAATCCATAGAATTAGGGATTTTCTCCCATAACTCCTTCTTAGAGCTTTTTTTTCTTGAAAATGACAAATTTTAATTTTTTGGCTTATAAACTCTTCCAAAATGAAGAAATCTTGTAAGAAAGACAAAAAGTTTTAGATTTATATTGTGTGACAAATTTACCCCTTCACACTCGCGCGCGCGCACACATACACACACTCTCTATCTCTTTCCTTATCTATCTATATTTTTCTTTTTTCTCTCCCTCAAGCTCTCTCTCTCTCTCTCTCTCTCTCTCTCTCTTAGCTTTCTTTACCACTACCATTACTATCTACACGAACACCACCGTTTCCACCACCTTCACCATCTCTACTGCCACAGTTTCAACAATCAACGCCATTCGTCACTACCACCACCACCACCACCACCACTGCTGCCGCCGCCATTTCCACCACCACTATTTCAATCATCGGCGCCATTCGATG
This sequence comes from Camellia lanceoleosa, assembly GCA_025200525.1. Taxonomy (NCBI): domain Eukaryota; kingdom Viridiplantae; phylum Streptophyta; class Magnoliopsida; order Ericales; family Theaceae; genus Camellia; species Camellia lanceoleosa. The sequence goes on along the minus strand of CM045759.1, from coordinate 132,928,907 downwards.
TTACTATACCACCGACAACCACCATCGTCATCATTTACTTCCAAAATCTCAAATCTGAGATTGACAACCTCAGATCTAAGATCTATCATCTCGAATCCATATTCTCTCCATCTCTTTCTCTTTGTCTCCTCATGGTGTTCTATTTTTCAAACAGTAAAATTTTACCCTGGTTTGAACCAGATTTGAGACAATATATGTGTTCTCTCTCTCTCTCTCTCTCTCTCTCTCTCTCTCTCTCTCTATATGTATATACTTTTATTTCAGTGCATTTTTTTGTCATTACTAGTTTGAATATTGATTTTGAGATCTCAAATGAAAATATTATTTTAGTATGTTCAATAGCAAAATAGTAAAATTTTACCGTGTAAGAGTAAAATTTTACTATTAACGTTGTTAATTCAATATTTTAACTAATTTCTCATTTAATATCTATATGAATAATGGTAATAATTATAGTACGTATGGTGGTTAGTGACAACAATGGAAAAAATTCACTATTTATATGTTTAAAGTAAATAGTAAAATTTTACTGCCACTGGAGAATCTTGCCGGAAAATTTTTGCCGACTAATCGTGGTCACTGGAAAATTGTCACCGGTTGGGGTGATCAATGGTGGCAGGCTATGGTCTGTGATTGCAGACAATGGTCGGTGATAGTTGTAGTAATGTAAGAAAATGATAGAAATTGAGGATATTATTGTTATATTTTTTAAATAATTTAAACTTTGTCCTTAATAAATTACATATTTTTAACTTGTCCTTTTGGCAATAAAGATTGAAATTCAGGGACTTATTACCAAAAATCCTATAGAATTAAGGTATAGTGGCTTAAGTGGCAAAGTACGTCTGGATTACTGTACGATAAACTAGTACCCACTAGACTAAAATGAATGTTTTATAGAACAACTATTAGACCAACAATATTGTATGGGTCGAAATGTTAAGCAATTAAGAAACAATATGTAGATAAGATGAGCGTTGGTAAGATGAGGATGTTAAGGTGGATGTATGGCAAAACTAGAAAAGATACAGTTAAAAATGAGTATATTCAATAATAGGTAGGAGTAGTACCAATAGAAGATAAATTGAGAGAGAATAGATCGAGATGGTTTGGTCATACAACGGAGACGAACAAAGGCAATAGTGAAAAGATGCGATACAGTGACGATAAATAGAAGTGTCAGAGGAAGAGACAGCCCTAAATTAATGTGGGATAGTGTAGTAAATATAGATATGAACCTCTTTAACTTGACTAATGAAATGACCTTGGATAGAATCGAGTGGAGAATAAAGATTCATGTAGCAGACCCCATTTGATGAAACTTAAGGTTTAGTTTGGTTTTATTTTGGTTTGGTTTAATTATTACTTAACAGAAATAGTCAGATGATTTAGAATGAAAATAAATTAAAAATTTAGTATTTAAATTGATAAAATTAAAAATTTAGCATTTATTTTGTTATAAGAATCAAACACTAATTTTTATTTATTTTTGTTGTAATTTCCCCTTCTATTATTCATGTTTATTAGCTCATTCTTATGTTTAGTTGTAACATTGATATATAAGATGACAAATAATGAAGTATAGTAAATAAATGTGATGATCACAGTATGATTGATATATATTTGCTTTAATGGCTCTACACAACGCTTTATTTTGAGTGAACCAGCCGATGCAATGGTGCAGTGTTGTGACTGCTTTTATATATATATATATATATATATATTAATTAATGTTAAAGTGTTTACTATAATTTTTATTTACAGTTTATGTGATATAAATAGTTTAAATAAATTAAAAAAATTGATCATTAAGAAGTAAGGAAATACGTGTTTTTAGCTCATTCTTATGGTTACCAACTTTTTAATCATAAGAAGTTAAATGCTCATGTCTCATCTGTTTGACAGATTAGATTAAATAAGACTATTCATATGGTGAGGTTCAGTAATGATAGTGGCGACGCTAGAAATTTTCATGAGTGGTGTCATTTCAATATTTTTTTAGTATTATGTTCAATATTTTCATGATGAAGAACAATTAAAAAAAAATTGAAAATACTCATCATTAAGGGAAAAAAAAAATTATAAATAAGGGTAAATTACAAGGTTGGTCCTCTGCAAAATTTAATTTTGAATCTTGAAGTTTTAATTTAAACGGCACACTTTTAGTTTTGTCGTAATGTGATTCTTCATCACTTACAATTAGAATTTTAAATGGGAAAAATACCATGTGCAACTTGCATAAAATTTTTAGCAATTTTCACACAACAAAAAAAGAATAAATTGCATTGGTGATTCCTATATTTTTTTTTGATTTCTGCATTGGTCCTAATTCTTCACTAGTTGTTTTTTTATTCAAAATGTTAGTAGCGCATAATGGAAGAATAATTAATAAAACTAAAAATATAGAGTTCAAATTATTCAAATTGAAATTAAAATTCAATAATAAAATTTTGAAAACTGAATCAAGACCTACTTTAATGATATGAAAAGTGCAATGAGTAAAAAGAAACTTATAAGATTTATTAGTTTATATAGGCATTACTCCAAATAATATAACAAAGTATTATAAAAACAATATAATTGTGTTTTCTATACAAGTTATGCTTTATTTGGTTTACTGGATTGGGATGGAAGAGAATGAAATTATATTATTATTCCTTAAGTTTTTCTATGGAATGATAATTCTTTTACAATAGTGAATATCAATTCTATTTTTAGTGTATTTTTAATTATTTTTTAGTCAACCAAACATTAGTTAAAGATTTTGAGAATTCCCAAGATATACAGAGTTCAAAGATTACAATGAATGGGTTCATTCACAACATTGCCGACTTTTATTGGTAAAACTTCACATATCTAATACTCATTTTGCAAATTTCAATGGGTTCACATGAACCTTGTTCAGCGTGTCGATGCCCCTGAGTCAGGAGATTATTAATATGGTAGTGTTAGGTTAAAAATATAGGATAAATTATATTTATTTTGTATAGTAGTATAATTATATTAATTGATTGGGATTAGATTTATATAAAAATCCTCAATATGAAAAACACACCTTTACTATTTTTGTAAAGTCAAAATGTAGTGTTCTAATTGTGAAATCCAACCTCATATAAAATTGTTAATACCTCTTTAAAAAAAATTATATATAATTGTGAGAGCCGAATAAAAATAAACATAGAATGGCAAACAGGGTACATCTTTGATAGGCTAGATGAGGCCAAAGCTCACTAGATTTGAGGTGATTGTTGAATAGATACAAAAAGCAAGATGAGGAGCGCGCTGAGTTAAGGGTACCTGGGCTCTACATCTGAGTTGAGTACGTTATATAAGTCGGCAAGATCATGTTGGGTGGATCCAAGCTATCTCTTTCTAAAGAATATAGTAGGAAGATAGGCCCTGACAAAGTGATGGTAAGGGCCTAAGCTACAAGAAAAATATCAAGACAAGTGACTCTATAAAAGGAAGAGAAAGAGAGAGAGGTATGTTCCAAAAACGTGTACCTTAAGAAGCCAAAAAAAAAAAGAATCTTTCCATGGAAGCTAACTTGCTCGTCAGAGTTCTAATTTCGGCACCACCGACCGGAGTTTTACTTATGTTTCAGGTGACAGCTGGGAAGATCTTACAAGGGCATGTTTGGATTGAAGAAGTACTCCAAAACTACCTCTCCACAATTGGGGCTGTCTGCGGGAATACTCAAACTCATCCATGGCAAACCCAAATCAAGATCCTCTAGTCATCGGAGTTGATAATGCTACAGTAGGAGCAACTTTCGATACGAAAGATACTCTTGCACGAAGGTCTCTGAACTTTGACCCGACAACTCATTCTTTGCCTTCAACATTAGCGGAAGACACCATGTAAACAATGATAAACCAAGAAAAGCGGAATGATCAGTGTTTGGAGGATATGGCAGCTGACAATGAGCGCTTATGCCAAGAACTGTCAAAATCCCAACAGATTGCACCACGGCGTGAATGGGGTCAATCGCCAAGAAAGAAAGCCATGCAGCGACATCAATCCTAGAGGAATGATGATAGTAGCAGTTCGTCCGATTCCTCTTGGGAAGAACCCAGAAAGCGAGGCTGAGTAGACTCGTCTAGCTCGTTAGATGATGGAAGTCCTCCGCAAGTGCAACGCGGATGTAAAAAGAGAGATGATGATTTAGATTCAAAAGACAAGTATGATCCTTTCATACGATGTATAGCCAAGGTCGTCTTGCTTAAGAAGTTTGAAGAACTGTTGTTCACTTTATACGATGGAAAGTCGGATCCCACAGATCACATTCGTTATTATAAGAAAACAATGACACAACATGCAAACAATAAGGCACTCATGTACCGAATATTTCCCAACAATTTGGGACCGGTAGCCATCAGATGGTATTACAAGCTTGAACCGGCTTCGATTGAAAGTCTCCATCAACTTCAAAAATCCTTCAGGGTTAGATTCATCACCCATGAGACTCAACCGAAACAAGCAGACTCTTTGTAGGCAATGAAAATCAAGCCGAACGAGACTTTGCGCGAGTATTCAGCGTGCTAATGGTGGCGCTTTAATTTGGTGGATGACAATTGCAACGACTCCATGGAAATCATTGCCTTCAAGATGGGATTGCATCCCAATAGCCCGCTTAGGAGTTCATTGACGCGAAAGCCCCCCAAGACAATTTAAGCCTTGATAAAGAGGGTCGAAGAGTATTGCAAAGTGGACAATCATGCAATCTGAGTTAAAGTTGCACTACAAGCTACAAAATTGGCAACACCTATCTTGGTACAACCACTGACTAGTGCACCACCAAATAGAGCCCCGTCAAGGATGATCCTAGAGCCAAGAGGTCGATCAAAAAGGGAGAATTGTCGAGATTTGTGCCGATAGAGTGAATAATATTAGGTGAAAAATAGGCACTCTTGGCAGTCAGATAAAAAATACACAGAATTGTCTGAGCCGATTAGTAAGATTCTGCCAAAAATCCAACATCTAGCTTTCTTCAAATGGCCGACAAAGACGTCTGGGCCCTCTGACATGAGCTGGAGAGACCAGAGATGCAAGTATCACAAAGACCATGGGCACGTGACCAACAAATGTTATGCTCTGAAAGATCATTTGGAAGACTTGGTCCAGGATGGCCGACTAACTGAATACCTCCTAAAAAGGGTTGACCCACCAGGTGCACTTGCCGTACGCCATGATTCACCTCCACTCGGCGTAATTCACATGATATACAACTTATCCCCACTAAACAGAGTGAATACAATCCAGTTGCAACAATCATCCTAACCCAGCTCTAAGCCTAGTATATCAGCCAAATGACCGCGATTGTCGAACAAAATTAGCTTCTTCGATGTTGATCTCGAAAGGGTCACCATGCCTTATGATTACGCTCTCATGATCGAGTTACGAGTAAATAAGTTCATCGTTGGGCGTATCCTGATCAACTAAGGGAGCACCTCTGAAATAATGTACTACAAAATGTTTCTCAAGCTCGGCTTTAAGGATACGGATCTCATGCCAGCCGACTACCCTTTTTTTGGCTTTAATACCAATCCAGAATACCCTCTTGAAAAGATTATATTATCAGTGCGTGCAAGCACTAAGATGCTAGAGGTTGAATTCCTAATCGTCAAGCTTCTATCACTTTATAACATAATCATGGGTTGAATATGGCTCCACGCAATGCAGGTCATACCGAGTACTTACCATCAGCTCCTTCGTTATTCTACTCAATACGACATCGAGCAAATTCGCGGTTCTCAAAAGTCAGCGAAAGATTGTTATCTCACAGCCTTGGTGAAGAAACCAAAGGAATTGGAGGTGAATTCAATTGAAATTTCGGATTAGGAGAGTCTTGAGGATGTTGGAAAGACCCCAATTGAGAAAGTAAGAAAAGCTCTGGACTGAGTGATAATTAAAGATGATCTTGAGAAATTCTTTTGATCAGCACATGTCTTAGTGCCGCCGAGCGACAAGAGCTGGTTTCTTTCCTCCTCGACATCATCGATGTTTTTGCATGGTCACCTAATGACATGCCAGAAGTAGACCCTACCATAATGATGCATAGCTTGAATGTTGACCCCAAAGCTAAGCCAATTGTTCAGAGAAGCTACCATTCAACTGTTGAACATGTCGCGACCGTAGTTGACAAAGTTGACATGCTATTGGAAGCTGGGGCAATTCGGGAAGTTGCTTATTCTATGTGGTTGTCCAATACTGTCATGGTAAAGAAGAAGACAGGTTTGTGCCATATTTGCGTAGACTTTACATATTTGAACAAAGCTTGCCCTAAGGATTGTTTTCCTTTACCCTGAATTGATCAACTTGTAAACGCAACTGCCCAACGTCAGTGCATGAGCTTCCTAGACGTTTATAGGGGTATCACCAAATTGCCATGGATTCGAATGACCAAGACAAAATAGCATTTCTCACTCCAAGGATAACCTATTGTTACAAGGTCATGCCTTTTGGACTGAAAAATGTCAGCGCAATATATCAAAGATTGGTCACTACCATGTTCAAAGATCAAATCGGCAGAACCATGGAAATTTATATCGATGATATAGTAGTGAAGTCCAAAGAAAATGATGCACACTTAGCCAATCTTGCCATAACCTTTGATATTCTTCGGAAATATAAAATGAAGCCCAATGCCTTAAAATGTGCATTTGGCATTGGATTAGGCAAATTTCTTAGCTATATTGTAAATCAGCATGCAATTGAAGCTAATCCTAAACAAATCAAGGCCATCATAAAACTCGAGTCACTAGGGTCGGCAAAAGAAGTTTAGAAGTTAATGGGTATGGTCGCAACATTTAACAGATTTATCAGTCGGTCCTCAAATTGGTGCAGACCATTTTTTCAAACACTTCAGCAGGGAAAATTATTTAAATGGACTCCAGAATGCCAAACCGCTCTAGAAAGGTTGAAAACCTATATTAGTTTCATCTCACTTTTGGCTACCCCATCGCTAGGTGACGTGTTTATCCTATATCTAGCAGTATCTAATCGAGTAGTAAACGCTATCTTGTTTAAGGAGGAACTCGGTGAGCAGAAGCCCATCTTCTATGTTAACAAGGCGATGGTGGATGCCGAAACCTGGTATTTACCCTTAGAGAAGTTAATTCTAGCTCTTATAGTAGCTGTTAAAAAATTGATGCATTGCTTTCAAGCCTATACCATTAAGGTATTAAAGGATCACCTTCTCCGTTCAGTCCTTTGCAAGGCATCGGGGACGAGTTTCCAAATAAGCGTTGGAACTCGGATAATATGACCCCCAATTTTCACCAAGGACAGCTATCAAGGGGTAAGACTTGGCCAACTTTGTTGCCGAGTTTACTACGCCTACTTCACATGCCAAGTTAAACTTCTAAAACCAGTCAGCTTCCCAATCACAGTCGAAATGAAGAATGTATGTCGGGGATATTTGACAGTTGTATTGTGACGGGTCATCCAATTAGTGTGACAGTGGAGTAGGAGTAGTTATTATGACCCCCAAACCCAAAGGAGTAGTAGTAAAACAATCTGTTAAACATGGCTTTGACGCCTCAAACAACAAGATCGAATACGAAACATTGCTGGTCGGCCTTAGAAACTCACTTCAAATGGGAGCTTGAAGATTGCAAATCTTTTGTGATTTGAATTTGGTCATAAACTAGTTCAAGGGTGACTATGCAGCTAAAAATGACCGCATGACGACTAACTCGAGGATGGCCAAATCCTTGCTTGTGAAATTTGATAGCCATGAACTGAATCAGATTACTCGTGATCAAAATACACATGCCGATGCTCTCGCTTGTTTAGCTTCAGCTGTAAACTTAGAAGTTAAACGAACCATCGAAATGGGTTTCATTCTGGAGTCGAGTATCAACATCCCCGAATGTCTCGTTGTGAACACTATCCAAAGGAAGCTAAGTTTGATGGATCTCATTGTTGCATTCCTTGCTTCAGATTAATTACCAGAGGATGAGAAAGAAGATCACAAGCTGCGGAATAAGGCTTTGAGATATTATTTGGATCCTTAAGAAAAACCTTATAAAAAATCTTTCTCTGAGCCTTACTTGAAATCTGTCCATCTAGATGAGATTTAGGATTTTTTTGGTTGAAATACATGACGGTAGTTGTGGCGCTCATTCAGGAGGTAGATCATTGACTCACTAAGCCGTTACTCAAGGGTATTGGTGGTCTGCTATGCGTTGAGGATTATGTTAAGAAATGCAAATAGTGTCAGAAATTTTCTCTATTAACACAGTTGCCCATTGAAGAACTGAACTTTGTGACCAGTCCTTGGCCTTTTGCTCAATGTGGTTTGGACATAGTTAGGCCACTACTGAAAACTCCAGGCAATAAATGGTTCTTAATTGTTGCTACTAACTATTTCACAAAGTGGGTTGAAGTAGAATCATTGGCACACATACGGGATGCAGATATCAAGCGCTTTGTTTGGAAGAATATCATTACACGATTCGGCATACCTAGGGCACTTATTTCAGATAACGGCTATGGCATCTACCGAGAGTTATGCGACATATATGGCATTCGGTTCTATTTTTCTTCCCCAGCTTATCCGCAAAGTAAAGGACATGCAGAGGCTTCCAAAAAAATAGTCATGGACAACATCAAAAAGCATTTGGAAAAAACCAAAGGCAAGTGGGTTGAGGAATTGCTGAGTGTATTATGGGCCCATCACACTATGCCAAGACGATTTACGGGGGGGACACCATTTGTCTTGTGTTTTGGCAATAAAGCTATCATCCCCCTAGAGATTGGTTTATCAACCCTTCGATTGAGGGCTTTTGATATAGGCCGAAATGATATAATGCTGGCCTTGGAAATGGATTTACTTGAAGAACGCCGAGATCGGGCCCTTGTGACTATAACGTGATATTAGCAGCAACTTGTTAAGTCATACAATCAACAAGTGCATCTGCACTGATATATTCCTGAAGAGTTGATCTTTAAAAACTTATTACTTGCTACTAAGAATCCTGTGGATGGTAAACTCGGCCCAAATATAGCCCATACCAGATCAATTCCATCACCAAGGCAAGGACATATCGACTCTCAAACATAAACAATAAGAAGCTACCCCGACCCTGGAATTTAACTCATCTTTGCAAATTTTATCATTAATATTGACGGTTATGTTAATTTCTTCAACTTTCTCAGATTAATGTTTGTCGGCTTTTGTGTATATTACTACTTTATATTCGTACAGTCAATCAATGATATAAGACGTTATGTTACTTCATTGTTCATTTAACTCTGATTGCCTTACTTTTATTCAACTTCCGAATTCGAGGGAGATCTCTTCGTGCTTGTCACGAAGCGCCATCATTTAAGCCTCTAAATTCGGAGTGCTCTTCGTGCTCGGCACGAAGCGCCATCAATAAAAACCTCCAAATTTGGAGCGCTCTTCATGTTCGGCATGAAGCACCATCATTTAAGCCTCCGAATTCAGAGTGCCCTTTGTGCTCAACATGAAGTGCCATCATTTAAACCTCCGAATTCGGAGTGCTCTTTGTGCTCGGTATGAAATGCCATCAATATAAGTTTCTGAATTCAGAGCGCTCTTTGTACTCAGCACAAAGTGCTATTTAAGGTTCCAAATTCAAAAGGCTCTTCGTGCTCGGCTTGAAGCGCCATCAATAAAGCCTCCAAATTCGGATCGCTTTTCATGCTCAACATGAAGCACTATTAATAAAGCCTTCGAATCTGGAGCATCCTATAAAGCATCATTTTTAATTACGGTATATAATTTAGAGACATAATTAGTTTGCAAACAAACATAATTGAAGTTTTATTAAGAAAATATCATGACAAATTCAAATTACATTACGAGTGCATTTATCCTAAGGCTAATTGGCGTCATAGTTACAGGAGTTGAATCCAAGAATCAAATCGGAGTTTATTACGCCGATTAGCTTTTCTCAGGGTTCATAGCCTCCTCGTCATCGTCTGTTTTCTTGGCATTGTAGGCTTTAAACGGCATTACATAGCTCTGGTATAATGGTAAAGTGGAGTCCACACCAGCTGCTTGAAAACCCTTTGTCCATCCATACTTGAAACCACTATTTTCACATCGGCAGACATCACTGGTCAATTTCTCCCTCGTCTTTTCAATGCCAATGTTTCTTTCCTCGAAGAAGCCCTTGTTGTAGGTTCGACTTTCTATTACTTCCCTTACAAATACGCTGGCCGTATCTCAATCGGCTATTGCCTGATCCATAAGGCGTTGGGTTACTCTGTCTTTTGACATCACTGTATCCATTGCACTCGCCACCTTGAGCTCTGCCACCCTAGATTTCCAAGCTTCGTTCTTTGCCTTCTCCTGGGCTTCTTCAAGTTAGTGCTCTAAATTTTGGATTCGTCCATCTTTATGATCAATTTCCTTCTGGGTGGCGCGAAGGCACATGCCGACTTCATATGAACTGCACAATCCTTTGATAGCCCTATGGACTCATTCTCTGAAAACCTCATAGTCGCCCTGATTAGTTATTGATTGGTGCACTTTAAGGGAGAAGATTTGCCATGTAAATTCAACTGCCACATTCGGGTCGTGGACGATTGAATGGGATTCAATCATGGGTTTATTCCCAATAAAAATAGAGAAACTCAATAGACGTGGCGGTCTACTCGACTCATTTCGAACTGGGGTCTGGACACTAGTAATTCTAGTGTTTTCTTTCTTTTGGATCCCACTTCTGGGAGATTTGCTTCATTTATCCCTTCTAGGAGATCTGCTTTATCACCTGGGCGATCGATTCCTGTTTTGCTCATCCGGTTCCATGGTGTTTTCCGCATAGAGTCGCTGAGTGCTTATTGATTCATTTATGTGTCTAGTTTCACTAAAGTCTTCTCATCTCCACTGCTGTTGAAGAACAATCTACCTGACAAACAAGTTTCTGAGTTTTGCCGGAGGTGAGTTTCCCCACTACATTCTGTGCTTTGCTGGCAACAGAATTTGAGGTGCGATGGACAGTTGGCCAAACAGACGTTTGTTCGCAGTAACAACCCACTTTAAGCAATCACACTAATTATAGGAGGACCATGTGTACAGCTTTAAATTGATCATGGAGGCGTCACTTTCAATGTCACTTAATGATTCCACGTGTTCGCTTTCCCATCAATAATCAGAGAACACGTTGCTAATCGCATTCTACGTAGTTAGCTCATTTTTGACATATGATACCTTCATTCCAACCAGGACAGGGGCATATATATGTATCTACTTGGCGTACACATTGCCCCGCATGTAACTCGGTAGGATCCATTGTGTCGATCTCAATGCATTCGTTTCCAACTGAGGCAGGGATAGATAAATGACTATGTCCGACACTTGATATACCCTATCTGAGAAACAAAAACACATTTAATCAGCTTACAGGTTGCCTTCGTTCCCAATCGGGATAGGGGCAGATATATGAATCTACTCGGCATACACATTGCCCTAGTTGTAACTTGACAAGATTCATTGTGCCGATCTTAATGCATTCATTCCTAACCGGAGTAAGGGAAAATATATGAATCTTTTCGGCACATGATATACCCCATGGTAGACATTCCATTTTTGACCGCCCTTAAGATTTAGGCGCCTTGGGGTGAACACGCAATGATGAAATACTACGTTGTACAAACGTTCGATTCTTCAGCAAGAAATCTTGGTTTTGAGTTTCAGAGCCTAGAACCTTGCACCCCTTTTGATCTAAAATCTAATTTGTTTTTTTTCTAGCCTGACCACTTAGAGGCTTGCTAGCCAACAAGTGGCCGGCTGATCAAAACTTTATGGCTAGCCATCCCTCTACATGGCCAGCTGGCCAAGTTTACCGTCAGGAAGATATTTGCTGCCAGCTGTCTCCCCCATGTGCATGTACTGCACCAGCTGGCTCAATACAGATATTTCTGAGATAGAAACATGTTTTTTATTTTATTATATATATATATATATAGAGGACTATCCCTCTTGGTTTTAGGTTAGAAAAATTCTCAAAGAACCTAAAGCTTGCCAAACACTCTCCCTCTCTATCTTGCAATATACATACACTTCCTAAATCATTATTTTAAGGCTCCTTGCTTAGATTATTGAGCTAAAATATCAACCCTTGAGAGTGAGCACCTTGTGGTTTGTGAACAAAAGAGTGTCTTCTTTTCAAAGGTATAACTCTTGCCATCTTTTGCCTACTTTTTTTCCCATCTTTTTCTTGGTTTTCTATACTGTTTTGAACCTTTTTGAACTATTTTTGGTGGGCTGAAACTTGTGATTTAAAGCTACCAAAGGTGGAGGGGTTAACAACCCTTTCTTAAACCTTATTCCATAAGCTTTTATCCTTGTATTTCCCACTTGTTTCTCAACTTTTGACCACCATCTTTCAGAATTCTAAGGGGCTAAAACATGTGGTTTTAAGGTCCAATAAATGTAGGGATTAGCCATCCTTCCTTAGGCTTGCATGTTAGCTTTATTCTCTTCCATCTTGTTCACCATTTTTCATTCTTTTAAAATTAATTTTAGCATTGTTTTGTGCTATTTTAATTGTTTAGTTAGTTCATGCGTTGAATATTATGCTTGTGTTGTTGTAAGTCTTCATAGGTTTGGTAGTTTAGGCTTTAGACACCAACTTATTTGAGTTGATAGCTTTTATTTCATAGTTTTCATACATATACACTTGTAATAATCATTCTGCAACCTCCTTCCTTTCTTGGTTTTCTTTCTTCTTTTTCTTTAAGAGTTGTTTCAAACAATCGATTGTTGTTTAATGCATGAGAAAGAGACCTTCCATGCTTAATGGTTTAATTTCTTCGGAGGTTCATTACTAAAGCATTACATCTTTCTCATGCTAAGGATAACTTCTTATTTGACACTTCTCTTCATTAGTAGATGTAACTCTCATTTTCAAACAAAATGAATAAAGAATGGCGAGGTAATGTAAAAGAGGCTAATAAAATTGGACTAAAAGTGGTAAAACATGTAATAAAATCAAGTTGGGTTCGATCGGATGTTATTGAACCTATTGCATCTCAAGTCATTACATACTCTTTAGTGATGTTAATAATTCGAGAAGAGATGTCTACCACTTCCCTTGTGGTAACTCCATGATAGGGAGTAGATTTTGTTGGTCTCTTATTTTCAGATATTGAACCTTAGTCTCGTCGATTCATATATCATCACGTAACGAGTTTGTGACAATTGATGGTTTGCAAATCGATCCTACTCTTCCATGGATCAGTTTCATGATAGGGAGAGGTAGAAGGGACAAACTCCTCCTGGAAACACTCTGTTTTTGCTCTATTTCATTTATGTAGTAGCAGGGCAGATCCTCAAAGCTGGCCACCCTTCCATCCGATCGACCACTTTTCAAGGTCGACCAGCCACTCTATTTTATGCAGGCAGTGCCATTTTCATGGTAGAATAAAGCAGAGGCTAGGGTGAAAATAGATTAATTTTCTGACTGCAAAACAGAATAGTTCTGGTAGCAAAACAGAGAAGTTTTCGGGCAGATATTCTTGTTCATGCATGTGTGACTTTGTGATTTCCATAGTCCTTTAAGTAATGTTTGTTTTGATAGTAATATGTTGTGTTTATGGCTCCATTTGAAACTTGTAATAGCTAGTTAATTAATTAGTTAATTCGGCGTTGTAATAATTTCGGACATTCGGACCCTCTTATATGAGGGCTAACTTGTAATATTGTGTATGTCTTCTAACCCCCATTCTTTCTCTCTTTTATTTACTTGCTTACGATGGTTGCCTGTTGCATCATATTTTGATTTCATATCATTACCATGTGAAAAATACCCATTTTTGCATGCATCGGTTCGGTTCATCATTCTAACACAATGTTGTAATTTTTTACTTCTTTGAATACATGTGCTATTGCATGTTTAAATTGATTCATATAACATACTAAAAATCGAACCTTGTAGTTGCATTTCGTATGTGTTGCATTAGTCACTTGCATAGTAGAGCATGCATTTTTCTAATGGTTTTATTTCCTTTGGCTTGCCTCGGTTGAGTACTAGGTGAGCATTTCTTGCTTTAGCATATTGCATGTATATTAGTGTTGCCATATCAAGTATGTTTATCGTGAGGCTAAGTGCTCACTTGATATATCTCTTGAATGCCTATGAATGAAGGCTTTTTCGCTTACGTTGGGATGATTTGATTAATGTAAATATAAGCTTACCTTTTCAAAGTAGTTCATATTCAAAACACTTTTCAAAACAAATATGAAATCAAAACGTTCCAAAATGAGCAAAATAGTCCATACTTGTGTGCCTCACATAGTAAGTTAGCATTAATAATCAGAACAAGAGCATATAATGTAAATAAGAATCACATCATGATTAGTAGAGGCCGATCTTTGATCGGGTGAGTGGGGTGCTCAATTCATGACCTTCCTCTCTCATACCTAAGTTCTCGAGCCGAGACACTTTGGTTATAACGGAAAAGTGGCCTTTGGCACGAGTTACGGGTTTTCCAAATTTCCTAAAAATATTTAAGTGGTGACTCTGAAATCTGGCATTGCAGTTCATTTTTGACATTTTTTATTGTAAATCGATTTTTCAAAGATTTGCCGGATTTGGACTCTTTGTGTTTTTTTTGTTTCACATTACACTTGTGAAACCAGATTTAGAACCACGAGAGTCCAAACTGTTGGGCTATTGTATCTGAGGAGACTAAACCCCTCCAAGGAGTGCGAAAAGCAAGCTGCACCCATCTGAGAAATGGAAACACATTTAATCGGCTTATAGTTTGCCTTCGTTCCCAACCAGGGCAGATGCAAATATATATGGATGTCAGAAACACAATTAATTGGATTGATTCATTACTAGGGACGGTTAAGTTGGCCTCGACAACTGTCTGAATATATTCGGCAGTTAAGTCTAAGTTCAATTGCATCAATAATTACACTGTGCCGATCGTGCGAACAACAATTCAGACATATGACAAGTACATTTACATCACACCCATTCATAAAAGGCATTTTTTGTGCTTAGCAGATTGTTAAGGTTTATTACTTTACCAATGAAAATAGCCCTAGTACATCATGTTAACAAAGAAAAAAACAAAAACAAAGAAAATACAAAATAGTAACTTTCGTCTTCTACTCTCTACCTTGTCTTCATTCCAGATCTAACTCCAATGGTTCGACATCCTCTAGCTGAAAAGGAATCGACACGCTAAGCAAAACTTGAGCTGCAGCAAGGACCTTTTGCCAACCATGTTTGAAGTTTTTATTTCCAAAGGCCAAAACCTGATCGGCATATTTTTCAGTGGTTGTATGCTCTCCTTGCTCAAAGGCCTTTGTCGTCGACAATTGAGCCTCCGTTATAATCTTTGCACCTCAAGCAACTCGACTCTCAACCTTTCCAGTTCTTCATTGGTGGCTTTTAAGGCCTCTTCAAAAAGCTTCGCCCTTTCTTTAGCAGAGTGACAAAGCAAGTCGGTGTGTGTAGACCGCCCGAACTCGCTCCGCGCGCCCCCCTTTTCGGAAAGGGTACGGATTGTGTTCTAGCTACTATAGTTCGGAATCCTGTCACAGTTCTGAATCTAATCTTACAAAATACAATGTAAGACTGATAAATCACCAAAGAGTTCAAATCCAGCAAATCGTTTTGGAAAATTGATTTTGATCAAAAGCGCCAAACATGGACTGCTTTGCCAGATTTCAGAGTCGCCACCTAAATATTTTGTTTTGGGAAATTTAGGAAACCCTGACTCGTGCCTAAGGTCACGTGTCCATCATCACCAAAGTTGTCTTGGCTCGGGAACTTGGATACGAGGGGGGAAGGTCATGAAATGAGCACCCCCGCTCACCCGATCAAAGGATCGGCCTCTACTGATCATGATATGTTATTTTAAAAACACATGTGTTCTTATTTCAGTTATTAATCTAGAATTACTATGTGATGTGCACAGCATACAAGTATAGACTAAATCACTCAATTTGGAACAAAACATCTGATGTTTGTTTTTCAAAAATGGTTTAAAGATGCTACTCGCAAGTAGGCTAAAACGTGGATTTGCCACCCTCACGTGGGCTTAAAATATGATGATTTGCCACTTCAAGTGGGCTCAAAACTCACATTTCGATGAATTGTTCCAATTCAAGTAATGAAGCCTTCATCCACAGGCATTCATGCAGTTATAGTGTAATAACCCGACTCTCACATGTGTTTCTAACATATTTTTTGTCCCTTATTCTTTGCATTGAAAACTTAAATGAAAGATTTCATGAGAAATTAAGTTTAAGTTTAAGTATATGGATCTTATGAATCGAACCTATCTGTTTAATAAGAAAAGTATCTGTCACGATTAGACTGTTTAAATCAAGAATTGAGGTCCTTAGAGACTTGATAATCCGAAATTTATTTTATTTTTGAAATCAGCATAATTTTCAAGTAATTATAAGTGTGGTAGCAGGAATTTGCTTTGGGAATGATTAAACTGATTAAATTTCGTCTCTAGCTACATTAGATATATATATATATATATGTATGTGAGTTCCTTAGCTAGGGCTTAGTTCAACATAATTTCTGGGAAAGGAAAGCAGAAGTGTAGAGAAGCTAGAAGGGAGTTGCAACAAAGATTAAAGATTGACTAATCTAGAGGGAATTTGGGAGATTTAAATTCAAAGTAAGTTTGTTTACCTTCTATACTCTTGAATTTGAGTGTGATTCAACCATAATTGTGTAACCTAGGACTTGAATTTGAACCTAGGGTGGAAGTCTTGCTAGACTTGGATTAAGTTTTGTCAATTGGATGATTTTGAACTAAATTGCTTATGCCTATATGTGTGGAAACTATCTTTTGTTTCTTATTTTCTCATAAAGGTCATGAGGTGATGTTATATGTGCTGTTGAATGCAAAAGAAAACTAGGTTGTGTTTAAGAATTCAAGAGCTAGTGTATATCTAGATTGATGTGTGTATTTGAAGCTCCTATTACCATGTTTTTAGGGCCATGTTCTATCAATTAAGAAAGCTAATTTGAGCCTTGAAAACATTCACCAAAAGATGAGATTTTGTTGCAATTTTCGGACTGAAGCAGAGCAATCGCCGCATATGCGGCAAATGTTGAATTTTGGAAGTTTGGTTCTGACTAAAAGGCACGTCCAAGCCTGACGCATATGGACCTCGAGACGACGCAGGACCAACCGTGATGTGCGAGGCTCATGACCAAGACGTCAAATTTCATCTTGAGAAAAATTATTTGCTCTATTTTGCGTGTTGGAACCTCGAATATTTGTAGAATTTGTATTTTATGCCTATTAATGTATGTAAAATTCATTTGAAGTGAAATAACTTCGGAAATGATTCAACAAAGAGAATGAACTAATTAGCAAGTTGTGAATGTGTGCAGGGCACACTCTGGAAGGAACTAGCACGTCAGCACAACACTGTGAGTAGTAATAACTACAGCTAATGTTTGCTATTCACATTATGTTATTTCCGTTAATTATGTAATTGTGTGTGAATGACTCAAAAAAATGAGAACAATGAATGGAAAGGATGTAACTACTTTCCTATGACTATGGAATTTTGTAATACACTGAACTCAGTTTGCTTTGAAGATATCTGGGCCAATGGCCATTCTGTTTAAGTTGTTATGGTATGAAACAAAGTGCTACACGGAACTAAGTGCTACGAAGTGAGACACCTCTAGAATTCGTGTGAGACACCTCTTGGATTCCTACATACATGTTCAAGGACTTAATGCCAATATACTCAAGGGCTCAATGCCAACATGTTTAAGGGCTTAATGCCAATATGTTCAAGGGCTTATTGCCACTCTATTCAAGGGCTTAAGGCCATTATGCTTCAAGATTAGGCCCAAGGCCATTTTAAAATTAATACAGAATTAGATTAAACATGTAATCTTTGCGTTTATGTATGCATTGATTTATTTTAAGTTGGGTATTACTATTCACTGAGTCTAGCTCACCTTGTATTATGTCTGTTTCTGTAGGTAACCGACCGAGGGGTCAGTCCTAACCCATGACGTCCGTTCATTTTTGTCAACCTCCGAGTGTTCAGGCACTAAACGAAGCCACTTGGGGTTTGTGAAGTTTTGTCAAGGCGATGGCTCGTCTTTTGATTTCTTGTTTAAGGTTGATTATACATAACTTCCTTATCTCAAATGTTTTTGTTATACACCCAGTCGTCGGGCTGGGTCTTTATATGTATATGTATATAACCGATGCTCAGGTGCATGTCTTGGTATATTATTTATCTGTTATGATATTTGTGATCCTGGCATAGTAGTGATAGCTCAATGGACTTTGTTTTATTACTTTAATGCTTCCGTTCAGGCCCCGTATGTTATGTATACTAGGCCAAGTGTCCGTTTCTGTATAAGTCATGCCCAAACTTTTAGGGGCGAGTTTGGGGTGTGACATATAGCAATTAAGCAAATAGGCTCATGGCAAGCATGCTATCATGACAATCACTTACATGCATGTAAGTATGCTAAAGCGTAAACACTTACAGTGTGCTCCGAGCCAAAGAAAGAAAATGTCATGACCCGAACCCACCCCTATGGGTTAAGGACATAACCGGCCAGTAACCCTGAGATTACCTACGGCCTCAAACCAAAATAGACATAACTCAACAGAGTAAAGGGGCCAAACGAAAGCAATAATTAAAAACTTTGTCCATAGAGCCATACTTATATGCACATCGAACAAACCATACACATATACATTAATAACCCACCACAAAATACAGTACCATAAAATCTTTTATAGATAGGATCATCCAAACTGAGTCAACCCATAACAAAACTATATACAGATATACACAAGGTCTTTGCCAACAAGTCAAAATGTAAATACATAACAAAATGGCAAGGATGGGTCTCACACCATTCATTTATGTCAAAATGGCCTTCGGCCCATTCGTTTATGTCCAAAATGGCCTTCGGCCCGTACATTCGTGTCAAAACGGCCTTCGGCCCATTCATTCATGTCAAAACAACCTTAGGTCCATTCATATATGTCAAAACAACCTTCGGTTCACTCATTTCTATTGAAACAACCTTCGGTCCATTCATTTCTGTCAAAATGACCTTCGGTCCATTCGTTTATGGCAAAACGACCTTCGGGCCATACATTCGTGTCAAAACGACCTTAGGTCCATTTATTTCTATCAAAATGACCTTAGGTCCATTTATTCATATCAAAATGACCTTCGGTCCATTCATTCGTTCATGTCAGACTTTTGTCCACAATCCCAATTAGCAACTCATAAAGCTTATAAGGGAATAAACAGTTGGACATTGCTAAGCTTTCAAATATTGATATTACTCACAATGATCGGCTTGTGGATTTGCCCTGGAGCTTAACCCTACACATTTCATGAACACAAAAGGGTCACTAACTGTTCAATCCGTTCTTTAATTCACATATTCCTCTTTAGGCTTTATTCTTATCTCATTAACTCATTTACAATGCTTAACATATGCCTAAGAGTGCTTACAAGTGAAAGAGAACGGAAAACGAAATACAGAACGCATGAAGAAAATTTCAGAAAATAGGGTCCCTACTAGAGCGTGGACTTCCCCGCTCGAACAGACCTAAGAGGCGTGCAAAAGTACTGGTTACCTCAAAATTACGCTCGAGCGTGAATTAGGGAGCGAGCGAAGGAAGGTTTACAATGACTCCTTTCGAGCGTGAAAAATCTCAGCATGGCGAAGATCCAACTCTGCAAAAAGTACTGGAAGCACGATTTTCTCGCTCGAGCGTCATGTTCCCCGCTCGAGCGGACATCAAAATTCTGGAAAACCCAGAATTGTGTTCTTGAACTTCATTTCGACTTCCAACCAACAATTCATGCATATTATGGCTCATATTACTCATAGACATGTACTAACATGGTACAAGCATAAATTACAACATATTGAAGCTCAATTTCATAATTTAGTTGCATGCATGTCCCAAAATATCACAACTCAACACCAACATGCTCAAATTCAAACATGCAAGACTTATACTCCCATGATTTGTACATGCATGTCCTTTTTGACTTCACATTCACTTCAATTAATGCAATTAGTGCTCATTCCCATAAAATTCGACAAAGACATGCTTGCATGTGGGATTACACTACCAATCTTTCACAATTTCACAAATTACATGCTAGATTTGTGATTCCATGGGAGTTCATTACATGCATGCACATGTCAAGCCTCAATTTCAACCAAATTAACTCAAATCATGCTCTTGATCACAAATAACCCCTTGAACACACAAGATTACACATTAAACTCATGAATTCAAGAATCAATGCTTACCTAGAGGCTCAATTCTCTCAATTTATGGTCCAATTTAGAGTTGGCCTTCAAATTCCAAGCCTTCAAAATCAAACTCTCAATTTCTTTCACCCTCTCCCTCTTAGCCGATTCTCTCTCCTTCTTTGAGTCCAAAAATCAGCCAAAATGCACTAAGGGAAGGAATTTGAGGGTGTAGAGTCGTTACAACATAACCCACTAACTATTATTTAATAATATTAAATAATTGGGCACTAAATCGTCAATATTAATCTAATTAATTTGATCCAAATCAATTTTCAATTAAATTTCACCGTAAGCTCTAAAAATTATGCCAATCACAATGTCGTAATCAATTTTGGATTCTATGGCCGATAAGGCCTTCAATTTAATTTCCGAAGCGGGAGAATCAAACAGATATTCCTACGGTGAATATGTAGAAACTCAAAACCACATATTTTCACACAATGGCACATGAAATCATATCAAACACATAATCATATTCAAATTAAGGACCAATTAGCATATTTCGGAACACGGGTATCACAGTCTTCCCCCCTTTAGGAAGTTTGGTCCTCCAAACTTAATTTACCTTCGTCGGGAAACAAATGTGGATAACGTAGATGCATTTCCTCATCTTTTGCCCACGTGGCATCCGTCCTATAGTGTTCTTTCCATTCCACTTTCACCATTGGGATGGATTTGTTTATCAATTCTTTCACATATCGGTCAACAATTCTTTCTGGCCATTCGGCGTAT
Source organism: Camellia lanceoleosa (assembly GCA_025200525.1). Lineage (NCBI taxonomy): Eukaryota > Viridiplantae > Streptophyta > Magnoliopsida > Ericales > Theaceae > Camellia > Camellia lanceoleosa. The sequence continues at coordinate 132,907,893 of CM045759.1, read as the reverse complement.
TCCATAGTCTCATCAATAGCTACCCGGTGATAATCAATCACATGTAACGGCTCTCGGAGGTAACCCCTCAACATCAACACATGAAACACATTATGGATTTGCTTGAATCTCGGTGGCAAGGCAACTCTGTAGGCAACTGGACCAAGCCTCTCCAAAATTTGAAACGGCCCAATATAACGGGGCGACAGCTTGCCCTTCTTTCCAAACCGGACTTGGCGTTTCATCGGAGAAACACGGATGAACACATGGTCTGCAACGCCCTCAAAATAAACCCATAAATCAACCAACAATAGCATGCTCATACATAAGAAAATAAAGCATAATTGTATTCCATCAGAATAATCTTTACGAGATGTATTACATGTTGACATCAAAAGTAAATGCCCTAAGGGCTTACAACTTTCCAAGTCAACACTTGGTTACAAAAACAGAGTGCTAACTCTAAACAAAGAAAGCACTTGGCTTGATATACATGTAATACAACCAAAAACACAAAACAGCCCAACAATCCCAAGCCTCCCAAGCTACGTCCTTGGAGGTGGCATGCTACCTGTACTTGAAAATGATGTCCCATATAGGGTGAGCCACAGCCCAGTAGAAATATGCTAAACCAACTATAAACAATGACTAAAATAATAGCATTCAACAGATGGTCCATACTTATATTCCAACTCATGCCATATTACCGTTTCATGACAATCATAACCATGTTACATTTCACTTTCTATTTCTTATTCAATCTTGAGTTTGAAAACAAGGCTCAGAACCTAGCCAAATAATTTAATGAGATTATAACTCATTTCTAAAACACTTTCGAAATTTATGACGGATACACATTTTGGTGTTGTATCAATAACACATAAACCACTTATTTACTTCACAAGTGATATACATTTTGGAGCTGTATCAATATAACATAGAAACACTTCTATACTTCACAATTGATAATGATATACATTTTAGTGCTATATCAAATCAACAAACACTTCCACACTTCACCATGATACACATTTTAGTGCTGGATCAATATCACACAAATTCCAGTTTAGAGGTTCATCCCCCATCTTCCCCCAAACCATGGAGTACATCCCCTATCTCCTCCCACACAACACAATGTATATAAACACAGATCATATACATAATCAATCAATACATAAAGTTAATGTATTACTCAACCGTCATATTCGATGACATATTTCATTGATTAGTTTTAGTTTGCCTAATCATCATGCATTGTCTACAATAATCAAGACTATCCTCCACTGATAGCCCAAAGCAGTTATTTCTAAACAGGAAATAAATGCACCACATGGATAAAATATCAACATTTGTCTAGGTGAGCGATAAATCAATTCAACTACACCCTTTAATCCCAAACATTTCCAATTTGAATATTTCTTATTCAATTTCTCATTTCCCAAAACTAATTATACAAATTAATTTATCAACAATTGGGGCTTTTGGCCCTGTTTGGTAGAGCTGTGGGAAAGTGCTTATATAAGCTGTTTTGATATGTTTGGGTTAGCTTATGCTTATAGCTTATAGCTTATAACTTTCAGCTGCTTATAGCTTACGCCCAAACAGCTTATAGCTTATAGCTTACGCCCAAACAGCTTATAGCTTATAACTTAAGCTGAAAGTTATAAGCTATAAGCAGCCCTGTTTGGTAGAGCTGAAAATCGAGATTGCTATATGGTCACCAACCTCATACTCAAGAGGTCTTCTCCGAACGTCTGCATAATTCTTTTGTCGATCCTGAGCTGTCTTGAGCCTTTGTCGAATAACTTTGATTTTCTCAGAAGTGTCTTGCACAATTTCGGGCCCAAACAAAGCTCTATCCCCTACCTTTGTCCAGCAAATAGGTGATTTACACCTTCTACCATGCAAAGCCTCATATGGTGCCATACCGATGCTGGAGTGGAAGCTGTTATTATAAGCAAATTCTGCAAGTGGCAAATAATCTTCCCAACTCCCCTGGAAATCCAAAGCACACATGCGAAGCATATCTTCCAAAGTTTGTATCGTTCATTCTAACTGCCCATCTGTCTGTGGGTGGAATGCAGTACTGAACCTTAGTTCTATTTCCATAGCTTCCTACAAACTCTTCCACAATCTAGATACAAATTTTGGATCTCTATCTGACACAATAGATACCGGAACTCCGTGTAAACGGACAATCTCATCAACATAAATGGTAACCAATCGGTAAGCAGTCAATGTAGTTTTGATAGGCAGAAAATGTGCAGATTTAGTCAGTCTATCAACTACAACCCAAACAGAATCCATACTTTGAGAAGTCCGAGGTAGGCCAACAACGAAATCCATAGTCACATGTTCCCACTTCCATTCTGGAATAGGGAGAGGTTGAAGTAGACCGCCTGGTTTCTGATGTTCAGCCTTAACTTGTTGACATTGAAGGCACTTGGACACATATTCTGCAATCTCTTTCTTCATTTTAGGCCACCGATAGGTTTGTTTCAAATCCCGATACATTTTATTGTTACTCGGATGCATAGCAAATACGGACTTGTGGGCTTCATCTAAAACCCTCTTCTTTAGTTCCGGGATATCTGGGACACATATTCGGTTCCGGAATTTCAACATTTCATTCTCAACAGTGAATTTTGCTTTCGGGCTTGCCTCAAATTCGTCAATCACTTTCTTGAGGAACTCATCCTCTTTCTATTTCTGTTTGATTTCATCAATGATCACCGGCTCGGCTGCAATAGCAGCTATCAATCCGCCCTGTTCACACATTACCACTTCAATTTCAGACCTCTCAAAATCTTGCAAGATCTCTTTCTGTTCAATAAGCAAACAAGCCATACTCCCCGTTGATTTTCTGCTCAAGGCATCAGCAACTGTATTAGCTTTCCCAGGGTGGTACTGAATTTCTAGGTCATAATATTTTATCAGTTCCAACCATCTTCTCTGACGCATATTCAACTCTTTCTGCATGAAGAAGTATTTCAAGCTCTTATGATCTGTGTAGACTTCACACTTTACCCCATACAAATAATGCCGCCAGATTTTCAAAGCAAAAACAACTGCGGCCAATTCTAGGTCATGTGTTAGATAATTCTTCTCGTGTGGCCTCAATTGTCGGGAGGTGTAAGTGATAACCTTTCCGTTCTGCATTAACACACAACCCAAACCCTTGTAAGATGCATCGCTGAAAATTACGAAATTTTTCGTACCTGAAGGTAATGTCAAAATTGGTGCAGTAGTCAATCTCGTCTTCAATTCATAAAAGGCTGATTCTCTTTCACTGTTCCACTCAAATGGTTGCCCTTTACGTGTCAATTGGGTAAGAGGCACAGTTAATTTCGAAAAGTCCTTCACAAACCTCATGTAGTACCCAGCCAAGCCCATGAAACTATGGACTTCTGTCACATTTGTCAGTGTAGGCCAATTCACAATTGCCTCTATTTTTTGCGGGGCCACTGAAATTCCTTCCTTGTTGATCACATGCCCTAAGAAAACAACTTCATCCAACCAAAACTCACATTTCTTTAGTTTAGCAACTAATTTTCTTTCCTGAAGTATTTGTAAAACAGTCCTCAAATGATGCTCATGTTCAAGTCTATTTTTAGAGTATATCAAAATATCATCGATGAAGACTACAACAAACTCATCAAGGTAGGTTTTAAAAATTCTATTCATCAAGTCCATAAACGCTGCCGGAGCATTAGTTACTCCAAATGGCATAACAAGAAACTCAAAATGACCATACCTCGTTCTGAATGCGGTTTTCTCAACATCCTCTGCCTTAACTTTCAGCTGATGATATCCGGATCTCAAATCAATCTTAGAAAACACTTGTGATCCCTGCAACTGATCAAATAAATCATCAATACGGGGTAAGGGATATTTGTTCTTTATCGTTACCTTGTTCAATTCCCGGTAGTCGATGCACAGGCGCAAAGTACCATCCTTCTTCTTCACAAATAACACTGGTGCACCCCAAGGCGAAGTGCTAGGTCGGATAAACCCCTTATCAAGCAGGTCTTGCAACTGTTCTTTCAATTCCTTCATTTCAGCAGTAGTCATTCTGTAGGGGGTTTTAGAAATAGGCTGGGTGCCCAGCACCGTTTCTATGGTGAACTCTATCTCTCTGTCTGCCAATTCCCCTGGTAATTCATTTGGAAACACATTTGGAAATTCTCTAACAATAGGAATTTCATTCAATTCAACATTCACAGATTGTTCAGTCAATACATAGCACAAATAACCCTAGCACCCTTTCCTGATCAGTTTGCATGCTTTTATTGCAGATATCAAATAAGGTGGAGGCACTACCCCGTTACCCACAAACACAATCTCTTTCTGTTCTTGTGGTTTAAACATAACCCTTTTTGTCACACAATCTATGGTGGCACAATATTTGGTCAACCAATCCATGCCTAAAATTACATCGAAATGTCTAAAATTCAAGGGCAACAAATCTACATATAGAGTAGCATCCTCGATATGCATGTCACAAAACCGATATATATATTCACATAACACAGATTCCCCCGATGGAGCAGACACACATAACAAATATGGCAATAACTCTAGGGGTCTATTCAGTCTAGATGCAAATGTATATGTCACAAATGAGTGTGTTGATCTAGAATCAATTAATACAAAGGCATCCTGATTACATATTGAAATAGTACCTGAGACAACGGCATTAGCATTCCCTGTATCGCTCGGAACAAGTGCAAAACTCTCCTCTGTCTCACTGTATCCCCAGTAGTAGCAGATCTCAAAGTATTTCCCGGCTTTAGAACTGATGCAGTTGAACTGGCTGCTAGTTTCCCACTGTTCTGATTACATTCTCGGGCTATGTGCCCTTGTTTCCCACATTTGAAACAGGCTCCTGATGCACGGTAACAAACTCCATGGTACCTTTTGCTACAAATGTTGCACCTAGGAGCTGTGTCTCAGGAAGAACTCGAAGTATCTGAGGAGCCCGTGTTTTGCTTTTTCAGAAATTTCTTCTTCGAGAAGAAGCCCTGTCTTTTGTTGCCTTTCCATTCTGTAGTTGGCTTAGATTGTCTAGCTATGTTAGCCTCTGATATAATGGCCCTGTCAAGCACCCCTATGTAAGTCTCCAACTTCAGGACATTCACTCTCTCTAGGATGTCACTTCGGAGCCCACCTTCAAAATGTCTTGCCTTCTTATAATCAGTGTCAATTACATGTGGTGCAAACTTGGCCAATTCAGTGAATTTGGCCTCATACTTGGCTACAGTCATGCTGTCTTGCTTGAGTTCCATAAACTCGGCTACTTTCCTATCCCAAGCACACTGCGGGAAGTACTTGTCATAAAAGATCTCCAGAAATTTCACCCAGTTAACATCTTTATGGTTTTCTCGTATTAACATCCACCATCTTCTTGCCTCGTCTTTTAGCATAAAAGTGGCTAGAAGAACTTTCTGCGTCTCTGAACAAGGGAACACTTCAAATAATTTCTCAATGCTGAGGACCCACGCTTCGGCTTTCAACGGATCTAATCCCCCGTGGAACTATGGTGGTTTCATTTTCTTGAATTCCTTGGTGAGAGCTATTATCCGGTCATCATTTTGATTATCTGGCACGGGTGGTGCCGGAGGTGGAGGTGGCGGGTGTGGTTCTTTGCCCTTGTTGTTGCCACTCTGTTCTTTGTCTCAAAGCCTCTGCCATTTCCTGAATCAGTCTTTCCATTCTGTCCAGTCTAGCAGTAGAATATTCCTCTATCTCATCACCCCTGGTTTTCACCATCTGATTAAACTTGCATTATATTCCATACAAAAGGTACACAAGCATGCATATACTAAGAAGCACATATTTCCAGATAATTTTGCAATGCGAGTAGTTCACAAACTTATAACATATCATTGTTCATATCAAACAGTAAAGCGTATTTTCGATACTTTCAAATTCGTACTTATGAATGCATCCTAGATCTTTTCTAGACACTTATCACTCTTTTGGACAAGTGTGTGAGTTATTAACTTATGCTCGGATACCACTCTCTGTCATGACCCGAACCCGCCCCTATGGGTTAAGGACATAACCGGCCAGTAACCCTGAGATTACCTACGGCCTCAAACCAAAACAGACATAACTCAACAGAGTAAAGGGACCAAACTGAAGCAATAATTAAAAACTTTGTCCATAGAGCCGTGCTTATATGCACATCGAACAAACCATACACATATACATTAATAACCCACCACAAAATACAGTACCATAAAATCCTTTACGGACAGGATCATCCAAACTGAGTCAACCCATAACAAAACTATATACAGATATACACAAGGTCCTTGCCAGCAAGTCAAAATGTAAATACATAACAAAATGGCAAGGATGGGTCTCGTGCGTGAGACACAAGGCTAACTCTTCAAAACTCATGTTGTTCCTGACGGACTTCACTGGGGTTGAGTTTGGACTTCTCTTGGCTCACCTACAAGCACATGAATGAGCGTGAGCGATAACCCAGTGAATAATATCAAATCAAATGTAGAAGTTACATAACAACGTAGAACAACATGTTCCAAACGGCCTTGGGCCCAATCCATATTTCTATTGAACAGATATATAACTATACGAAATTCAAATAAAATGACTGTAGTTCCAAACATTCTGGCCTTTGGCCCATTCAGATTTCCATTCATGTCAAAACAGCCTTCGGCCCATTCATTTATGTCAAAATGGCCTTCGGCCCATTCGTTTATGTCCAAAACGGCCTTCGGCCCATACATTCGTGTCAAAACAGCCTTCGGCCCACTCATTCACGTCAAAACGACCTTAGGTCCATTCATATATGTCAAAACGACCTTCGGTTCACTCATTTCAATCGAAATGACCTTCGGTCCATTTATTTCTGTCAAAATGACATTCGATTCGTTCGTTTATGGCAAAACGGCCTTCGGCCCATACATTCGTGTCAAAACGACCTTAGGTCCATTTATTTCTATCAAAACGACCTTAGGTTCATTTGTTCATATCAAAACGACCTTCGGTCCATTCATTCGTTCATGTCAGACTTTTGTCCACAATCCCAATTAGCAACTCATAAAGCTTATAAGGGAATAAATAGTTGGACATTGCTAAGCTTTCAAATATCGATATTACTCACAGTGATCGGCTTGTGGATTTGCCCTAGAGCTTGACCCTACACATTTCATGAACAAAAAAGGGGTCACTAAAAGTTCAATCCGTTCTTTAATTCACATATTCCTCTTTAGGCTTTATTCTTATCTCATTAACTCATTTACAATACGTAACATATGCCTAAGAGTGCTTACAAGTGAAAGAGAACGGAAAACGAAACACAGAATGCATGAACAAAATTTCAGAAAACAGGGTCCCTGCTCGAGCGGACTCAAGAGGCCTGCAAAAGTATTGGTTAACTCAAAATTACGCTCGAACGTGAATTAGGGAGCTCGAGCGGAAGGCCTGTCTACAACAACTCCCCATTCGAGCGTGAAAAATCCCGCTCGAGCGAAGATCCAACTCTGCAAAAAGTGCTGGGGGCACGATTTTCCCGCTCAAGCATCATGTTCCCCGCTGGAGCGGACATCAAAATTCTGGAAAACCCAGAATTGTGTTCTTGAACTTCATTTCGACTTCCAACCAACAATTCATGCATATTATGGCTCATATTACTCATAGACATGTACTAACATGATACAAGCATAAATTACAACATATTGAAGCTCAATTTTATAATTTAGTTGCATGCATGTCCCAAAATATCACAACTCAACACCAACATGCTCAAATTCAAACATGCAAGACTTATACTCCCATGATTTGTACATGCATGTCCTTTTTGACTTCACATTCACTTCAATTAATGCAATTAGTGCTCATTCCCATAAAATTCGACAAAGACATGCTTGCATGTGGGATTACACTACCAATCTTTCACAATTTCACAAATTACATGCTAGATTTGTGATTCCATGGGCGTTCATTACATGCATGCACATATCAAGCCTCAATTTCAACCAAATTAACTCAAATCATGCTCTTGATCACAAATAACCCCTTGAACACACAAGATTACACATTAAACTCATGAATTCAAGAATCAATGCTTACCTAGAGGCTCAATTCTCTCAATTTATGGTCCAATTTAGAGTTTGCCTTCAAATTCCGAGCCTTCAAAATCAAACTCTCAATTTCTTTCACCCTCTCCCTCTTAGCCGATTCTCTCTCCTTCTTTGAGTCCAAAAATCAGCCAAAATGCACTAAGGGAAGGAATTTGAGGGTGTAGAGTCTTTACAACATAACCCACTAACTATTATTTAATAATATTAAATAATTGGGTACTAAATCATCAATATTAATCTGATTAATTTGATCCAAATCAATTTTCAATTAAATTTCACCGTAGGCTCTAAAAATTATGCCAATCACAATAGTGTAATCAATTTTGGGTTCTGTGGCCGATAAGGCCTTCAATTTAATTTCCGAAGCGGGATAATCAAACAGATATTCTTATGGTAAACAAATAGAAATTCAAAACCACATATTTTCACACAATAGCACATGAAATCATATCAAACACATAATCATATTCAAATTAAGGACCAATTTGCATATTTCGGAACAGGGGTATCACAGAAAACTAGTTAGAAATCAATGTATAATCCTAGCTATATTAAGATACCTAATGCAATAATGCAACTAAATAAGCTCGGCTATTCTAAGATGGCATATGAATGCAATACTCGATAACATGTTTTGAAACACGTATTCAAGTAAGTATTGAAATTCAATGCGGTTTGAATGATGCGCCGAGCCCGGTGCATGCAAGACAAATGAATGATGCACGCATGCATAGCATAAGGTATGCTAATTGAGATATGCCTTAAACTAACCATCGAAAGCTGATAAGTAAAAGGGAGAAAGAAATGGGGGTTGGAAGACATGCACACACACACGCACCCTTATTACAACATTTGCCCTTTTGACGAAGGGCCCTAATAAATAAGCTAAGCTAAGTTACTTATTACAGACCAATTAATTAATTATGTTAAGCTAATTAATTACAAACCAAATTGAAACTAGCTATGCTAAGCTAATTAGAATATTACAATAATGAATTAAATTAGCTAAATACATTAACTAATTAATTACAAAACCAACAAACTAACTAGCTAAATAAAGCAGTTAAATGGCCTCGAGGGAAGGGAGATATGCATGCTCAGTTTGCTTCGCCCGAAAATGCATTGCCTTGCCATGAGTTGTCTTTGCTAGCACTCGTGGTGACCTCAGAGCATCAAGCACATTTTCAGGTTACATCTGCCCCAAAACAGGAGCATTTTGGAAAATTTTGCTGCAAGTGGCCAGTCGGCCACTTCAAATGGTCGGCAGGCTAGTACAACTGGCCGGTCGGCCACTTTCTTTTCCAGAATCTCAACTTTGCTGCAACAGAGATCAACAAAGGCACAACAATGCATTTACAAGGAAATGTGTGTGCAACTACTCTCCTTATCATTTCTTAAGCTTAAAGGAGTGTAGTATTCAACTCTCAAACCACCAATCACGCATCTCAATGCATGATGGCCAAAGAGCCAAGCTCGCACAATATTAGTGAATGCACAAATAACACATAAGCGCCTCCACCTCTATCATACATGATCAACAGGGTTGGCGACCAAGAAACGCAACACGTTTCATCACTTTGAATATGAAACGTGCCACATTCCTTGTGTTTGGATTAACATCCGATCCAAACACGATGCAAAGCATACAACATGCCTATCTATCAATGCTAAAGTGGCATGCGCAAGACTCTATCATGTAAACAATGCATGCATGGCATGTTTAAAAGCTAAGGCATCAAAGCTAATGAAGTGCATTATACTAGAAGCATGCACTATCAATCTCAAATGGTCGAATCACATATGGACAGACCTAAGACACTCCAAAACAGTGGCCAATACACAATAAGACTTAGGTACAGAAAGCAAAGAACTCATGCTCATTGGTTTGTTCGCAAGCAAGGCACAAAGCTTAATTTTCAAACGCATTGTAAGAACGACACATATGAGAGCATGACAGAGGTACAAGCATTGAAATCATATGCCAAATGATGACATATCATGTGAACAACACAGGTATAGCATGCTAGAAGACTCAAGCATTAAAGCTAGCAAAGCACGTAACACTAGGGCTATACAATACAATGCTCAATGGACTAAACCAGCCCTAAACAGACCTCATGCATGCCAAGATAGTGGCCAAAATGATCTGAAATGATAGCATGAAAGGCAAGATAATGATGCTCATGCATTGACTCATCAACAAGGCATAAGGGCACAACTCTTAAACACAATTAAAGAGTCATAAACATCAGAGTTTAACAAGGCTATATGCTCTGAAATTATGTGTTTAATGATGCCATATCAAGCACACATAAAAAATAAGGCATGCTAAGGGTCTCAAAACTCAAGACTAGTGAAGCCAACTATGCCATAGCTATACAAAGCAAGCCCCAAGAGTCCAAGACCACTCAAAAAAGTCCTAAAGCATGCTAAAATAATGCCAAAAACATGATGGAGTGGAGCCAAAGCAAGCTAGAATGGTAAGCCAAATCACCAAGTATGCTAGGCTAGTGAGCAAGAATGCACTACAAGTGCAAAAACCAAGCAAGAGGTGACCTCACCAACCAAAATTAGAGCTAAAGCATGCTAAAACTAGAGTAAAGGAATGTGAGAGCATAGCCAAAATAAGCTAGAATGATGAGCCAAAGTAGCAAGCATACAAGGCCAAATAGCAAGATTACACTACAAGTGTAAGAAGCATGCATGAGGTGACTCAACCAAGCCAAAACAGAGTTATGCCATGTTGAAATAAGGCCAAAAATAAGCTGAGAACAAGCCAACACATGCTAGAAAAACATGCTCAATAATTAGGCCAACAAGACAAGCAAGCAAGACAAACGGAGAGGGGACCACCCTCTCCTATTTGGTGTCTCAAAACCACCTTTCCACCATTGAAATTCCTCTGGAATTCAATGATTAAAAGGCCCAAAAGAGATAGTCTCAAAGGCTTTAGAAAGTAGCACAAAATAAAGCAAAATAAGCCACAAAAAAGGGGTAGACCACCCCCAACTCAAACAAGGCCTCAAACAACCACTTTAAACACTTAAAAACAAAGGTTTTTGTAGTTGACAACTAGGCCAAAACAAGCATGCAAAGGTGGCCAAACACTTGATCAAAATAAAGCTTAAAGAGGGAAGACACTCACCCTTGAAGCACAACTTTAACACAGCAACTTCTCTGAGCTAAAACTAGCTTTTTGGGTCCAAACAAGACCCTCAAGTACCTCAGCAACAAGATAATGGCGTTTCACTAGGTGTTGTAGTGCAAATGTGTGAAGAAAACACACTTCTAAGCACTATAGAGCACAATATATATATATATATATAGAGAGAGAAAGAGAGAGTGTGTGTGTAAGAATTCTAGAGAGAGAAAGAGAGAGAGAGAGAGAGATTTTTTCTCTAAAAAGTCTGAACCCCTCTAAAGGGGGAGGGAACTCCTCTTATATAAGCAATGCAAGTAAAAGCTTACTTGACAAGCTTGAAACTTGCCTCCATCCCTCCATACACTGTATGGAGGATGATTCAGTGAGCACAGCTGGCCCAAAATATCTGAAAATATCTAAAAATGAGAAAAAGTGGCTGCCGGCCAGTTAAGGTAGCTGACCGGCCACTTCCACTAGCCGGCCGGCCACTTGAAGTGGCCTACAAAAGGGAAAAGTGGCCAGTAGATGCCAAAAGTGGCCGGCAAGGCCCTCTTCTCCTCAAGGCAAGAGGCAACAAGGTTTGGCCCAAAATCCAAGGCCAAAACACAAAGGGTTAAGAGGCTCAAAGACAAGGTTTGGCCCAAAAACCAAGGCCAAAACACAAAGGGTTAAGAGACTCAAAGACAAGGCACCCAGCCGAGACCTTCGGGCGCTCAAAACAAGCACAAACATGTGCAATCATCGCATGCACAAATGATGACATCTGAGTCTTAAGATCGGTAAAAAATGGGGTGTCTACAGTGTGCTTTGCTTTCTCCTCTTTGGCAGAAGCTTTTTATTTTTTTTCTGACCTTTTTTCATGCACCTCTACTTTTTGCATCATATGCCAGTTCAACCAACTTGACTCTACTTTATCTTTGCTCGGCCATCATACCTTGAAGTCGATTGTTTAACTCCACTGTGTCATCGAGATAGTGGCCAATCCTAGTAACTTGTTTGGTAGCTTGCAAAAAAAGATTTTGAAGACACTAGACATAACCAAGGGAATGAGAAGTAATATAACTTACCAAAATCACCGATTACGCGGCCCTTGCAACAGACAAAGCATCATGTTCGGTGCTGAACATTGCCTTGTCTAATGGAAGTGTAATAAAGATGGCCATGCTAAGTGCAACTCTAGGCTCCTTGACGGTCGAAGCAATTGTTGGAATTGGAACACCTTTGATTCTAGGCAAAATTGGAAATGGCGCTGTCAAGTTAAGATTAGATGCAACTTTAGCTCTTTTATGAATAGGCTGCTTAGTCAATTGCGAAGATTTAGCAGGACGCTTGGAGCCATTCGCATAGACGACTTCTATTGACGCTGATGATGAGGCTTTAACCGACGTCGATGGTAGTGGTTGCGCAGATATTTTGATTGCGGCTTGCTCAATTGCCCTTTCTATCTAGACGACAAGAGTATCGACTACTTGGTTAGAGGTATCAATAGATGCCTTTTTAGCCGTAACTCTTTCAACATTCCTCTTTTTGGCAAATTGAGCGAGGGAAAGGACTCACCCATAATTTCCTCTGACCTGGACCGAGGCAAATCATCAAAATAAATGAAGATATCTTCCTCTCAAGGACCCTTAATATCTATTTGGTTACGGGAAGCTGCAAGCTTTGAGTCACTAACTTCAACTCTTTTCCTAGAGCTGACTTGATCAAAAGCTATATCAAGCTTCCTATCTAATTCTTACTCTTCGACCTGATGGGCGTCTTGTTCAGTGTAATGTTCAAATCAACTTCTTGATTGACATCTTACTCAACGTTTACACTGTTATGTCCAACGTTTTGCTCGGCGTCTTGTCCCATGCCTTGTTCGGCATTTTGATCACTGTTTCCATCGCCTTGCTCACTGGAAAATGAATCCTTAGCCTCAATATCTCTCAAATTGACGAATCTAGGGAATACAAGAGCTAAAAGTTATTGTTCACCTCTGGAATTGGTATGTGATCAGCCAGTGTGAAGGATGAATAAGAAGGATCGTATCTTAGTAGAATGTGAGTAGCGCTTCCCTGTCCTTGGAGATTCAGGTGATTGGCAAAGTCAAGAACAGTCTTCACTTGAGCTGGAACGGTTTCATCTGTCAAAGTGAGGGATTTCTTAAGGTCGTTGCCTGCACGGAGAAGAAACATTGTTAGCCTACAAAAAAAAAAAAAAAAAATCGATTAACAAATAAACTGACCAAAAAACTACTTGGCCACCTGGTTCACCTTTCTATCTAGGTATAGGATTTAGGTGATCTTCTCCTTCGCTAAATTCCCAATTACCTCGAACGACAACCATTACATCATCTACTTTTTTTTCAAAGCTGGCAAGCATGGTTACTAGGTGGTGGTTAGTGTCCTTGGCTCTTAAGAAGAACCGTCTTAGCCAACCAAACGGTTTGGAGAGGGTGTAGCGATGCCGAATGGTAGGAATCCCTAAGTTAAGTTAGAGTCAAAGGTTTAATTCTATTATGCCCATGATCATTCGGTAGAAATTTATGTTAGGCTAGGAAGGAATCAAATCCCAAAAATGAAGAACAAATCTGAGTAAAAGGTGGAGAGGGAAGCATACTTCACCCTCGACAATCGCCAATAAGGAAAAGACAATGGTGTTGACGTCAGCCCTTTCCATGTTAACCTCTACATCCCCGATGAGGGTTAGTTGAATGTGGTCAGGGATCGAGAAGTGACAATGAAAGGCGACGACTCTATCCTCAAAGAGGAGGGCTTTCAAGTGATTAGCCATAAGAAGGCCGAAATAGAACATGAGAAGGAGAAGTAGTAGAAGAACGGACATAAATTATGAAAATGAAATAAAGATTGAAGGTTAGAGGACTTATAAGTTGAAATGAAAGATTCACGAATGATAGAGAGAAAGTAGAGCAATCGCAGATGAGGTCTTAAAGGTGGAGAGTTGCGAGGATGAAGTATTTTCGAAAATAAAATGGTGGAGAAAATAGTTTTCAAATCACATTAAATGAATGAAAATTTCGAAGAGGCGACAAATTGTACACATTCCACATTGCGTCACATCTGACGTGTCAGCAATAAAATGGCATGTCCATTATGTACCCAAATTTCAAGGCATCTCACGTGTCAGAGAATGCTGACTAAAATAGCTCTTCGGTGGCCGAGCATACCGACTACTTAGAACTCAAGGATAGTCAGATACTTGGGAGGCAATTGTGGGAGCCATATAAAAATAAACCTAAAACGACAAACATAGTACATCTTTGATGGACCAGATGAGGCCAAAACCCACTGGACTCGAGGTGATTGTCAAACAGATACAAAAAACAAGATGAGAAGGAAGGCCGAGTTAAGGGTCCTTGGGCTCCACATCTGAGTCGAATACGTCATATAAGTCAGCGAGATCACATTTGGTGGATCAAGACTGTCCCTTTCTAACGAATATAGTAGGCCCTGACAAAGTAATGATGAGAGCCTAAGCTATAAGAAAAATATCAAGACGAGTGACTCTATAAAAGGAGGAGAAAGTTGGAGATAGAGGTATATTCTAAAAACTTGTACCTTAAGAAGCCCAAAAAAAAAGAAGAAAAGAAGCTAATCTTTTTGTGGAAGCTAACTTGCTCATTGGAGTGCTAATTTCAATACCACCGACCGGAATTCTACTTTTGTTTCAAATGACAATTGAGAAGATCTTACAAGAGCTTGTTTGAATTAAAAGAAGGCACTGGTTTCCCTCTAGTCCCAGATCAGACTGAAGGGTACTTTTGGGCCCGTGGGGGTCCACCACGAGTCTTATTTCGATAATCCAAACCGTTCAGTGTGTAGAATTTGTCGAGTACTATATACTTGTAAAAAATCACGTTGATCGGATATTGATAGCTATCTCGTCGAAACAATTTTCTGTCAACCATTTATTTTTTTACCGTATATTTTTTTTTTTATACAAAACTGATTTGATCACGTAACTATTGATATCCGATCAATGTGATTTTTTACAGGCATATAGTACTCGACGAGTTTTACAGATTAAACGGTTCGGATTATTAAAACGGATCCTGTGGTGGGCCCCTACAGGCCTAACAACACCTTCCAATCTAGGAAAGCCAGGCCCTTAAAAGAATATTTCAAAAACACCTCCCCACAATAATCCATGAAATTGTTTGTCGAATCCCATCTCTGGGACTAAAACAAACAAGGCCAATTTATTATCTTCCAAAGTTTTTGGGTAAATTATAAACATACTTTCTGAAATTTACTTAAATTACAAATTATCCTCTGTGATCTTAGAAATTACATTATGCCCCATAAGGTTTTTAAATTAATAACAAATCGGTCTTTTTATTAATAAATTATCAAGTTAATTAAGAGTTTTTAATAATGTTAAAATTTTATTTCAATTAAAAATTCAAATAATTTTATTATTATATAAGTGAATAGTTAGAAATTTCACTTTTTCAACTAATTTTGTTAAATAAAAAATTTTGATAAAAAAATATTTATAATTTTTTAAATTATAAAAAATAATTTATATTTTAAATAAATCTCAAAAAATAAATTTATAATTTATGTAAAGTTTCTTTCACTAGTGTGAAATGTGGGGGACATGAATATCTCCACCAATTTGTTCGACTAATCGCTATCCACATTCTATTATTTCAATATGAGCACAGAAAATGATGCGTGGAATATATCATATGTGGTAGGTTTAAAAACAAATGAAAAAATCAAAGCATCGGTCACCACCCACCGACCACATTGAGACTTGACAGAGTTGGGCAGTAAGATTTGTTGAACCACGTTACCATAACCTCTAATTAAACATCTCTTCAATTGATTGTTACCCTTGACCAAAAGAGGCTTAAATCATATAAGGTGTCATTTGATGCAAGACCCTAAATGAGTCAAAAGTTTGAAAAGTTATTTTAGGTGATGTTAAGGGTATTTATGGGTCGGCTTGATTTCATTTGATATTAAATTTATAATTAATTTAATTATAATTAGTTTTAAATTTTTAAACTCAAAACCAAATTAATCATGTATTAGAATTAACTCAACTCCATCCAACGTAGCTCAGATTTGTTTGGATTAAAATCATGGTTCAACTATATTAAAAATAAGTGAATCAATTAATAATAAATAATTAAAATAAATAATTTTTTAACATTCAAACATAATACAAACAAAAAGTAAAATATTATTTAATAGGGGTCAATATAAATTAAATCTATTAATACGATCAATACAAATTAAATCAATTACGAAATCTAACTCAAGGTTCTAATATTTCTTTTATTCACGTAATAATTCTTATATGTAAAAAATTATTAGGTTTAATGAAGTTCTTTGTAAGAGATTAATTAAGTGAAGACATGTCAATATAAATAAATTTTTAATTTAAATATAAATAGGTTCGATTCTCAAGCTGGTTAACCAAGAACCAATCCAAACAAGATTAAACGGGTCAAGCTCACCCCGAGCCGCAGACGAGTTTCGAGTCGCCCACAGACCACAGACGATTTTTACACTCCTACCCCCGTCCAAAAAAAATGACACAAAATATTAGTTGTGAGTTTTCGCCGAAGACAAACTTACCATAAGACAATGCAAAGTTGGTCCATATCAAGTGTCTCGTGTCATGTGTCTTAGTTGGAATATTTGTTAGTAAATTAGTAAAAATTTTTAGAATTACTGGCAAACATCGCCTCTACATTTATTCCTAATGCTAAATTTGTTAAAGATCTAAACCTCTGTTGGGGAAAATTTTATTTTCACATACTTATTTTATTTTTGTACGTAACATTTCTCAGTGCACACACTTATTAGTTTAATTATTAATTGTTATTCTCATTCCACAGACCAAATATTCCAATCATTTATACACACACCACCTCAACCCTTCTTTTACATACATGTTCAAAATTATAGACCGGTTCCAGACACAATCACGATTACAGTGAAGACCCCTTCCATTGACAAATTCTATTGAAAAAGAATTATTATTTGTATTTGTGGGGGTCGAATGTATGTGCGCTCAGAAGAGGTTCAAACAGGACACCGAGAATGCTAGTGATGCTAACTCGGCATGACCAAACCCATCTGAATAAGAACAAGGCCGAGTAGAATCCATCTCGCGGACCAAGTATGCCGAAAAGCTTCTGGTGTAACTGGAGGTCCCAGATATGATGGTGAAAGGTGATGATGGGAAAGTGGGCCCTTGGAGAACAATATAAAAAGGAGGAGCGTCACCCAAAGTGAGGTATGTGAAAAAGAACGATAACTTGTGAAAGAAGAAATATTTGAGAAAATACTGACTGGCTCGTCGGAGTGCTAATTCTGGCATCCCTGACCAAAGTGTTCATTCCTTTCAGGTAACAACCAAAGGATCAAGAGCGTCTACCTGGATCAAAGAGTATTTTCAAACCACTTTACCACAATTGGCGCTGTCTGTGGAAATACTCAAGTACGTTTGTGATAGGCGTAACAAATGATCCTCCGCTCGTTGCTGACGATATTACACCAAGAGATGATGTTACACCAAGGAACATGCTTGGACCAAAGAATATCACCGCGCAAAGGGCTCTAAACTTTGACTTAGTAGCTCAAACCTCACCCTCAACCTCTATGCAGGAGACTGTGCAGACGATCATGGATCAAGCAACACAAAATGAACAACGCCTAGAAGCTATGGCGGCCGATAACGAGCGTTTACATAAGGAATTGGCCCTGGAGGTAGCCAAATCCCAACAGGCTTGTCACACCTGCAAAATATAACCATAAGTTCAACCCAAATATGTATAAATAACTGCACGAATCAGAGTGTAAAGTTCTTTCATTTCATAGAATTAATAGTACAAAAGAGTTTAACATAAATAAATGCCCTATAAGCTTACACCTTTTCAAACCTTGACTTGGTTACAACAAAAATTAGACTAGCTTATACAATTGAAGACCTAAGCTATACAAGAAGTGAAACAAAACAAAAAAGCTCTTGCTTCCCAAAAGTCCCTCCAATGCTATTGCCTTGGTGGAGGCATGCTATCATCACCTGAAAATGTTTTTTCTAAATAGGGTGACCCACAGCCCAGTAGGTATAATCTAACACAATATATGAAATTTTATAAAGGTATAAGTACAATATGCATAAACAATGCATGTGATAAAACATTCACATTTTATATAGTTGTAAGGTACTAAATCCAAATCTTAATCTATTTCCATTCAATTCATTCAATACATGAGCCAATTTTATTTATTTCTTAATAACCCAAATGAGACTACAACTCAATAGTTCTACAATCACATTATTAACACACAAACATTTCAATCTACCATTTTACAAAAAAATTTGTCTGCGGGATCGGCACCCATATATAAATTTCGGGACTTTCACCCAGGACACTTCGGCCAACTTAATTATATTAAAGTCTATCCCCCTTCTCCTCCCAAACAATCATATATATACAATGTATTTAAACATATAATCATACATGGAGTACATCCCCTTTCTCCTTCCAAACAATCATACATATACAATGTATATACAACATGATCATATTCAATGATAACCAACCATGGATTAGTTTTAATTCACCTTATCCTCATGCAATTTCTACAACAATCAAAACTATCCTCCACCGATAGTCCAAAACAGTTATTTCTAAACAGATATACAATCTCAAGACAGATAATTTATTCAAAATTTCCAAAGATGAGGCGTATCATTTACTAACATCCACTATTTATTTCAAAACTCGTTCAATTTCATATTCACAACATCAATTTCATTTAATTATACAAAATAAATATTATGATCATTTTAGGGCAAACCCCCTCTTTTCTTAAGTATCAACCAAGTAGCAAAATCAACTATTTTGATCCCATAAGACATCATTTTTAAACCCCACAATCATTTATCCCTCATTCATCAAAACTCCTTTTTCCATTTTACACTCAAACCCTAGGTTTGTTCACATTATCCCTAAATCCTAACATTGTTACACAACAACAAATAACGAAGTTAAAAACCATATTAAAGTGCGGAAAATCTCTACCTCAAGTTTAGGAGATCAATGGAGCAAGGATGAAACTTCAACGATGCTGAAATCAAACTCCAATCTGATCAAAATGGAGCTTTTGGAATGCTCTAACTTTTTCTCAAAGACACTAGGGTAGATAATCCAAAGGATCTAGGCCAAAATGTAGAGAGAGGAAGGAAGAGTATTTTAGAGAGAGAGTCAAGATCTAGGTTTTTGGAAAGTTTTAGAGAGAGAGAGAGAAGAAGAATGAAAAAGTGATATAAAATGTCACTTTTGCGATCTGATATACACATAGTTCGCTCGAGCAGAAGAGTTGATGCTCAAGCATCATACATAAAAAAGTTGTTCTGCTTGAGCACAATAAAGGCCCCTTGAGTGCCAAGACACAACGAACGCTCACCACTCGAGTGCAAGAATTCGCCGCTCGAGCGTAGAAAACACACATCTAGAAGTTTTACAGACAGCAAAGCAACGCTCGAGCGTAGGAAAGGCCACTCTAGCGCCCACACGCTCAAGCGTAGGAAACGTCGCTCGAGTGTAGAAAACACTCTCCTAGTAGTTTTGTAGACCTGCAAAGTACTGAGAGTTTGTAAAGCCCGCTTAAGCGCGAGAAGTGCCGCTCGAGCAGAGGAGCAAAGATTGCAAAGGCTGCTTGACCGCAAGAATGGCCGCTCAAACGGAGGAGCAAAAATCTGGGCATCAAAGGCTTGGAAAAACAAGCAACTAACCTGTTCCAAACGCACAATTACAATCCAATAACCAAAATACTGGAGAGACAAGGGAAACAAGATATGGATCACCATTCAAAACCATACAAACCCGAGTCTGGAATACAACAAGTGACGGGTCAAATCCGGAATCGCTATAACCTCCCCCCTTAAAGAATTTCATCCCTGAAATTACAAATCAAGTTCAAAATCAACATTAGACCATTCATAACAATGTTATTCTCACAAGTTCAATACCATGACCCATTCTCTGGTCATGCATTCTCATCGACTCGATACACAAGTCCCATATTAAAATGAAATGTACAATTTCCCAAAACATTTACAATGTTTAATTAAAATCCGAGTTTTCAAAATTTTCACAATATATACAATGCTTCCAAAAGTGGTACAACACCCGCAATATTCCATATTCTCAAAGCATATACATTACTCATTTTGAATCCATGTTTCCAAAATACCCATAACATATACAATGTCTTTACATTTTATTTACATAATGGAAATCTCAATATAAAATTACACATCAACAAATAAGTCTGGATATTTCTCTCGGATTTCCAATTCACGTTCCTAAGTTGCTTACTCAACTTCGTGATCTTTCCACAATACCTTAACCAAGGGAATCGTCTTGCCTGGCAAAACTTGATCTCGAGTATCCAAGACTCTCACCGGTCTCTCTTCATACGATGCATCCTCATCTACCTTTAAGTCGGTCCAATCCAACACGTGCAATGGATTTGGCTTATACTTCCGAAGCATACTAATATGAAACATGTCATGAACTCCGGAAAGTTATGGTAGTGACGCTAGACGATAAGCAACCTTCCCAATCCGCTCAAGGATCTCAAAAGGGCCAATAAACCAAGGGGACAACTTCCCACTCTTCCCAAATCTCATCAAACCCCGCCTAGGTAATATTTTCAAAAAGACGTGATCTCTCACCTCAAAAGACAAGGGTCTCTTCCTACAGTCGGTATAGCTTTTCTGGCGACTTTGAGCTGTAACTAATATCTTATGAATAAGTGCTACCTTCTCCATCGTTTCTCGAACTAATTTTGGGCCCAACAAAGGTGCATTACCCACCTCGGCCCAACACACCAGAGATCTACACGATCGGCCATACAAGGCCTCAAATGGTGTCATGCCAATACTCGATTGGAAACTGTTATTATAGGCAAACTCCACTAAGGGCAAGTGTCTCTTCCACGACCCTTTAAAATCAAGGATACAACCTCGAAGCATATGCTCAAGAATCTAAATGGTACGCTCGGACTGCCTGTCAGTCTAAGGGTGATACGTTGTACTAAAAGTCAATCTAGTGCCCATGGCATTCTGCAAGCTCTGTCACAATCGAGCTATAAAACGTGGATCTCTATCCGAAACAATCGTTATAGAGACCCCGTGCAATCTCACTACGTCCCTAATGTAAAGGTCGACAAGATAGTCTAGCGAATATCTCATGTGCACAGCTATAAAGTGTGCCGACTTGGTCAACCGGTCAACTACCACCCAAATGGCATCACTATCCCGTTGAGTCCTTGGAAGACCCACAACAAAATCCATCGTGATATGCTCCCACTTCTATTCAGCTATAGGCAAGGGTTGCAACAAACCCACTGGCCTCTAATGCTCGGCTTTCACTTGCTGACAAGTAAGGCATTTCAATACAAACATAGCTACATCATTTGTCATGCCTCTCTACCAAAACTGGCAACTAAGATCGTGATACATTTTTGTGCCTCCCGGATGTACTGCAAAGCGTGAATGGTGAAACTCTTGGAGTACTTCCTTTCGACAAGACTCCGACACGAATAAACAATCACGGTATCTCACACTTTGGTCGGGATATACAGTCAAGCCTCTTTCTACCTTCCCATTGGAGATCTTCTCCTGGAGGGTTTCTACTTTAAGGTCACCCTTCTGTGCCTCGGTTCATAAGTGTAGGCTGTGCAACTATCGTAAACAAAGCCGCAGATTCAACGGACTCGCTGAGATGCAAGTCAAACTCCCCAAGAGCACCCAACATTTTCCACTCTCGGATGGCAAAACAAGCCACACTACTAATAGACTTCCTACTCAATGCATCGGCTACTACATTGGCCTCCCAGGATGTCATAGTCCTCTATGAACTCCATCCACCTTCTCTGTCCCAAATTCAAGTCATTCTAAGTGAATAGATACTTCAGACTCTTGTGATCAGAAAATACCTCGAATTTCTTACCATACAGATAGTGTCTCCAAATCTTCAAGGTAAATATCACCACTGCTAACTCTAGATCATGGGTTGGGTAATTCCTCTCATGTATTTTCAACTGCCGTGAGCCACAGGCTACTACATTTTCCTCTTGCATTAATATACAACCCAAACCTTCTCGTGAAGCATCACAATAAACTGAATAACCCAAACCGCTCTTCGGAATAATCAAGACTGGAGCAGTGGTAAGTCTAACCTTAAGCTCTTGAAATGACTTTTCACAGGTCTCTTTCCAGACAAACTTAACTCACTTCCTCGTTAGTCTAGTTAACGGTGAAGCTAATTTAGAGAAATCTTTCACAAATCTTCAATAATACCTGGCCAACTCTAGGAAACTACAGATCTCAAAAGCATTCTTAGGTTATGCCCAATCCTACACTACCTCTATCTTGGATGAATCTATAGTCACCCCTTTCTCGGATACCATATGGCCTAAGAACTTAACTTCCCTCAGCTAGAATTCACATTTCCCAAACTTAGAATACAACTTATGGGTTCTAAGCAACTCAAGCACTACTCGTAAGTGTTCCTTGTGTTCTTCTTCAAAGGGCGAATAAATCAAGATGTCATCCACAAAGACGACCACAAAGTGGTCTACAAACTCATGGAAGATCTGATTTATCAAGTCCATAAACACAGTTGGAGCATTGGTCAGCCCAAAAATCATCACTAGGAACTCATAATGGCCATACCACGTGCGGAATGCCGTTTTCGGGATATCCTCCTCCCTTACCCTCAACTGATGGTAACCCGACCTCAGGTCTATTTTAGAAAAACAAAAAGACCCCTTCAATTGATCAAACAGATCATCTATATGAGGCATTGAGTAGTTGTTCTTAACAGTTACCTAGTTTAACTTTCGATAATCTATACAAAGTCGCAACGCTCCATCTTTCTTTTTAGCAAAGATAGCCAGTGCCCCCTAAGGTGAAGTACTAGGGTGGATAAAACCCTTATCTAACAATTCCTAGAGTTGAACCTTCAAATCACTCAATTCAGCAGGTGCAAACCTATACAAAGCCATAGAGATCGGTGCCGTGCCAGGCACTAAATCAATAGAAAACTCAATCTCTTGGTGAGGTGGTAAACTAGAAAGATCCTCGGGAAGGACATCCGGGTATTCACATATCACCCTTGGCAACTCAACCCGGACTTCATCACATTCACCACTCAAGAAGCTAGCAAGGAGACAACTAAGTTCACTCCTCCCACGTGGATCGTACACCGGCGATAAGACTTTATCCACCTGGTCCCCTAAGAAATAAAAGCAATCACCACCCAAGGTACATACAGTAACCGTTTAACAGTAACAATCTATAATAGCCTAGTATGACGATAACCAATCTATACCCAAAATAACGTCGAAACTAGTCATATCATGCAACACAAATGCAAATGGAAGTCGACGATTGGCAACTTCTATGTCACAACCCGGACACCCATGTTTCAAGGTAACCTCACCACCAATAGGTGACTCTACACAAACAGAAGATGCTAACTACGCCAACTCCAACCCCAAAATCGATGCAAATGCCACTGAGATAAAAGAATGGGATTCACCCGTATCAATCAACACATTAGTAACTAAATTGCAAAACAAAAAGGTACCTCTCACTACAGAAGGCACTGGTCCAAGATCTGGCACGGTAATAGCATACACATGCCCCATAGGTCTCTGCTCAACCTGTTCACCCCTTGGAGCATATGCCTGATGCACTAACTGAGCCGAGGAGACTCCTTGATTAGCTTTCAAGACCTGTGCTGACTGTACAGGCTGGTGACTCTGCGTTTGCCTCAAACCGGACGCATCAGATGTGCCACCTAACTGTGGGCAAAACCTCTTTAGGTGCCCCACTTGCCCACACTGATAACAAGTGGGCGACTGCCTTCTCCCTTGGCTCTAGCCCTGAGAACGAGCCGAAAACGATGCTACTCGCAGCCTTCCTCGTCTCTGTGGGCAAGCTGGAGACTTGTGGCCCAACTGACCACATTTGAAACAAGTGATGTCTCCCTGAGCACTCTTCTTAGAACCCAAACTCGGTACTGGAAAGGTAGACCTCGACTGTACTCCATGGGACTGCTGAGGGTTAGAACCCCTCTACCTCTTACCGTCTCCCTAACTGTCCTGCCTCCTCCTGGAGTCCCTCATCCTTTCCTCTTCTGCTTGCATAATGGTCTCAAGATGGGCTGCCGCCTCCACGAGGCGCCCATAGTCTCTAATCATGGATCCGACCACTCTAAACATGAGCCCGGTCCTCAATCTCTTCTAAAACTCCAAACAACGGCACTCCTCGGTCGCCACCAACTTAGGTGCAAACCTAAAGAGGCTAGTGAATGTGGCTTCAAACTCAGCCACTGGTGTATTCAACTGCACCAGCTTGGAAAACTGGTCCTTCAACTTCTCTCTAACAATGGGAGGCAAAAACTTGTTCTGGAAGGCGTTGACAAAAACCTCCCAAGTCCTTCCAATGCATCCCCACGTATACTTCAACCATTGACCCGCGTCTCCTTTCAACTAGAAGGACGCCAAGGTCACTCTCAACCCCTGTCTTCGATGCCGAGCATCTCAAAAGTCTTCACCATCTGCTTTAGCCACTCATCCGCTTTCAGTGGTTCCTTAGGATCACCCAAAAACTCATCTGGATTCGATCGAAAAAACTCATTCTTCAGAAAAGACGGACTTACCTCAGCAACCTGGGCCTAGACTTGATTCTCAACTCTAAGAATGTCCATTGATTCCCTCAAAGCTCTGGCCATTTCGCGGGCTAAGGCGCCCATGGCTTGTTGACCTACTAGCTTAGCCACATTGGCCTGACCAACTCCTTATTCCTGTGCCGAAATTTCATCCAGTATAGGCATCTCGTGCCTCTTAGGCCTACCACGCCTACCACCACGACCACATCCTGACATCCTAATAAAGGTAACAAAAGATTACCACATTAACAAATGTGCCGAAACTAACTCACTTGCGTCCTAGTGCAATGGACAACAGTAAATCACTCCATATAAGCACGTAATCACATAAAAACATACGAATTTCCTTCCTAGATAATGACCGTCCTGCGGCGTTACTAGAGTTTTAATTGGAAATAGAAGTGATCAAGTGCTCTTATAATATAACTTCTAGAAATCCGTAGACCCAATCAACATCTTAGGAGCTAAATCCCATACCCATATAATCATATAAGCATGTTATCACACAACATTACTAGCATACAAGTATCTCTGTAAAGCAAGAAAAGCCCATTATAGAACTAACCACTTCCTACGTACCCAAAGTATTCAAACCCGGTACACTCTGATACCACGTTGTCACGCCTCCAAAATATGACCATAAGTTCAACCCAAATATATATAAATAACTGCATGAATCAGAGAGTAAAGTTCTCTCATTTCATAGAATTAATAGTGCAAAAGAGTTTAACATAAATAAATGTCTTATAGGCTTACACATTTCTAAGCCTTGGCTTGGTTACAACAAAAATGAGACTAGCTCATACAATTTAAGCACTAGGCTATACAAGAAGTGAAACAAAACAAAGAAGCTCTTGCTTCCCAAAAGTCCTTCCAATGCTATTGCCTTGGTGGAGGCATGCCATCATCACCTGAAAATGTTTTTCCCAAATAGGGTGAGCCACATCCCAGTAAGAATAATCTAACACAATATATGAGATTTAACAAAGGTATAAGTACAATATGCATAAACAATGCATGTGATAAAACATTCACATTTTATATAGTTGTAAGGTTCCAAATCCAAATCTTAATCTATTTCCATTCAATTCATTTCAATAAATTAGCCAATTTCATTTATTTCTCAATAACCCAAATGAGACTACAACTCAATAGTTCTACAATCACATCATTACTACACAAATACTTCTATCTGCCATTTTACGAAAATTTCGTCCGCAGGATCGACACTCATGTATAAATTTTTAGACTTTCACCCAAGACACTCCAGCCAGCTTAATTATAATGGAGTCCATCCCCTTTCTCCTCCCAAATAGTGGAGTCCATCCAATTTCTCCTCCCAAACAATCATACATATATAATGTATTTAGACATATAATCATACATGGAGTATATCTCTTTTCTTCTCCCAAACAATCATACATATACAATGTAGTTACAACATGATCATATTCAATGATAACCAACCATGGATTAGTTTTAATTCACTTAATCCTTATGCAATTTCTATAACAATCAAAGATATTCTCTACCAATAGCCCAAAACAGTTATTTCTAAACAGATATACAATATCAAGACAGATAATTTATTCAAACTTTTCAAAGATGAGGCATATCATCTACTCACGTCCACTATTTATTTCAAAACTCTTTCAATTTCATGTTCACAACATCAATTTCATTTACTTATACAACATAAATATTATGATCATTTTAGGGCACACCCCCTCTTTTCTTAAGTATCAACCAAGTAGCAAAATCAACTATTTTGATCCCATATAACATCATTTTCAAACCCCACAATCATTTATCCCTTATTCATCAAAACCCCTCTTTCCATTTTACACTCAAACCTTAGGTTTGTTCACATTATCCCCAAATCCCACCATTGTTACATAATGACAAATAACTAAGTTAAAAACCATATTAAAGTACATAAAATCCCTACCTCAAGTTTAGGAGATCAATGGAGCAAGGATGAAACTTCAACAATGCCGAAACCAAACTCCAATCGGGTCAAAATGAAGCTTTTGGAATGCTCAAACTTTTTCTCAAAGACACTAGGGTAGAGAACCCAAAGGATCTAGGCCAAAATATATATATATATATATAGAGTATTTTAGAGAGAGAGAGAGAGTCAAGATCTAGGTTTTTGGAAAGTTTTAGAAAGAGAGAAGAATGAAAAAGTGATATAAAATATCACTTTTGTGATCTGATATACGCACAGTCTGCTCGAGCGGAAGAGTTGACGCTCGAGCATCAGACACAAAAAAGTTGTTTCGCTCGAGCACAATAAAGGCTGCTCGAGCGCCAAGACACAACAAATGCTCACAGCTTAAGCGCACGAATTCGCCCGCTCGAGCGTAAAAAACACACATCTAAAAGTTTTGTAAACAACAAAGCAACGCTTAAGCGCAGGAAATGCTGCTCTAGCGCCCACTAGCTTGAGCATAGGAAACGCCGCTCGAGCATAGAAAACATTCTCCTAGTAGTTTTGCAGACTTGCAAAGTACTGAGAGTTTGCAAAGCCTGCTCGAGCGCGAGAAGTGCCACTCGAGCGAAGGAGCAAAGATTGCAAAGCCCGCTCAAGTGCAAGAATGGCTGCTCGTGCGAAGGAGCAAAAATTTGAGTAACAAAGGTTTGGAAAAACAAGCAACCAACCTGTTCCAAACGCACAACTATAATCCAATAACCAAAATAGAGAGAAAACAAGGGAAATAAGATATGAATCACCATTCAAAACCATACAAACCCGAGTCTGGAATATAACAAGTGACGGGTCAAAATCAGAATCACTATAAGGCCGCGTGTCATGTTCGGGGTCGATCACCAGTGAAACAGAAGAATCGTTGGAAACATGGTAGTGGCAGTGATTCCAACTCGCCATCTCAGGAACCTAGAAAGAAGGGGTGAGTTGATGTATCTAGCTCATCTGAGGGTAGTCCATATGTGCGACACAGGCGAGGGAAAGGAAGTGATGGTTCGGATGAAAAGGACAGGCACGACCCTTTTGTATGACGTATTGCAAAGGTTGTGCTGCCTAAAAAGTTCAAAGCACTGACATTCACCCTGTACAATGGAAAATCAGACCCTACATACCACATTCGTCATTACAAAAAAGTGATGACGTTGCATGCTGATGATGAAGCCCTTATGTGTTGAATGTTTCCAAGTAGCCTAGGATCGTTGGCCGTCAGATGGTACTATAAAATAGAGTCGACATCAATAAAAAAGCTTTCATCTACTCCAAAAATTCTTTAGGGCAAGATTCAACACCACCGAAGTTCAGGCAAAACAAGTTGACTCTCTCTAGGCGATGCAAATTAAACCAGAAGAGACCCTCTGTGAATATTCGGCGCATTATTGAGAGTGTTTCAACTTGGTGGATGATGCCTATAATGATTCCATGGCCATTACTGCCTTTAAGATGGGGTTGCACCCCGATAATCCTCTCCGCAGTTCGTTAACTAGGCGGTCTCCCAAAACAGTCTAGGCACTAATAAAGAAAGTTAAGGAGTACTGTTAAGTGAAAAACGATGCCCTGGCGTCAAGGCCGAACATAAAGTCATTAAATCGACTCCATTTGGTTTGGTTCAGCAGATAAGCGTCATGCCATCAAAAAGCCTCGAACCTCAAATGAGATAACCTGTGTGACTTGCGCTAATCAATCGGGTAGTGTTCGCACCGTTCAAACGAACAATATCAAGTGGATAGTAGGCGCACAAGATGTTCGGACAAGAAGTATATGGAATTAGCGGAGCCAAACAGTAAGATCCTACCCAAAGTCCAGCATCTTCTGTTTTTTAAGTGGCCGTCCAAGATGATGGGAGCCCCTGATACTAGGAGAAGGGATAGGCGGTGCAAATATCACAAGGACCATGGCCACGACACTGACAACTTTTATGCACTGAAGGACCACCTAGAGGAGTTAGTACAAGATGACCGGCTAGCGCAACATGTCCGAAAGAAAAATCCACCGAACACAGTAGCTTTATGGCTGGATTCACCTCCACTTGGTGTAATTCACATAATATACAGCCTACCATCATCAGAAGAGGTACATACAATTCAGTTGCAACCTAGCCTATCCAAGCTAATCACACCAGCCAAACGGCCCCATGAAATTGGCAAGATTAGCTTCGATGACACCGACCTAGATGAAGTAACTCTCTCCCACGCTCTCCTTATCATCGAGCCATATGTGAACAGATTCACAGTCGAGCGTGTTCTCATCGATCAGGGAAGCACCTCAGAAATAATGTATTACAAGACGTTTGTTAAACTTGACTTCACTGATTCAGATCTATTACCGGCCGATTACCCACTGTTCGGCTTCAACGCCAACCCCGAGTATCCCTTGGGCAAGATCACACTACCAGTATGGGCAAGTACCAGATCAGTCAACATGGAATTTTTTGTCATCAAACTCCCATCACCATACAATCTTATCATGGGAAGGACTTGGTTGCACACTATGTAGACTGTGCCAAGCACCTACCATCAACTACTCCACTTTTTAACTGAACATGGTATTGAGCAAATTTGGGTCTCTCAGAAATTGGCACAGACATTCTATCTTATTGCTGCTACAAAGAGGCCAAAGGAATTGGAAGTGAACTCGATTGAAGTACCGGATCAAGAGAGCCTCAAGGACATTAGAAAAATCCCCAGTGAGAAGGCAACTAAAGACCTTGATCGGATCGAAATCAATGGGAACCTTGACAAATTCTTCATGATCGGCACTTTCCTGGATGAAATTGACAGACGCGAGCTGGTCTCCTTCTTACTCGGCAACCTCGATGTGTTTGCATGGACACCATATGAAATGCCAAGGGTAGATCCAATCGTGGCCCAACACCATTTAAACATCGATCCAAAAGTTAAACCAATCGTTCAAAAAAGTTGGCGATCAGCCGCGGAGCATGCATTAGCCATTGTTGATGAAGTTGACAGGCTGTTTGATACCGGGACAATTCGTGAAGTAAATTATCCCATGTGACTGTCCAATACCATGGTTATAAAGAAGAAAAATGGATCTTAGCATGTTTGTGTGGATTTCACGGATTTGAACAGGGCCTATCCAAAGGATTGTTTTCCTCTTCGCAGAATCGACCAACTTATGGACGTAACGACACATCATCAGTGCATGAGCTTCTTGGATGCCTATAGAGGTTATCACCAAATTGTCATGTATCCGAAGGATCAAGAAAAGACCACATTCCTCACCCTAAGAGGAACCTATTGCCAGAAGGTCATGCCCTGCAGACTAAAGAATGCGGGGACAACTTACCACAGGCTGGTTACCACTATGTTTAAGGAACAACTCGGCCGCACCATGGAAGTATACATCGATGACATGGTGGTGAAATCCAAGGAAAAGCACGCCCATCTAGCTGATTTAGCAAAGACCTTCGACATTCTATGAAAGTACAAGATGAAACTGAATGACTCGAAATGTGCATTCGGCATTGGATCTAACAAGTGTCATGGCTATATTGTCAACCATCGCGGAATAGAGGCCAACCCAAGGCAGATCACATCAATTCTAGAACTTGGCTCTCCTCAGTCAGTCAAAGAAGTTCAGAAGTTGATGGGAATGACTGCTGCCCTCAATAGGTTTATCAGTCGTTCCTCAGATAGCTGCCAACAATTTTTTCACACACTTCGGCAAGGCAAAGCATT
This sequence comes from Camellia lanceoleosa, assembly GCA_025200525.1. Taxonomy (NCBI): domain Eukaryota; kingdom Viridiplantae; phylum Streptophyta; class Magnoliopsida; order Ericales; family Theaceae; genus Camellia; species Camellia lanceoleosa. The sequence goes on along the minus strand of CM045759.1, from coordinate 132,877,265 downwards.
TGAATGGACCCTTGAGTGCGAGGCTACGCTGGATGGCTTAAAAACTTATCTCTGTTCAGTGCCACTCTTGGCAACCCCATCGCTAGGCTATCTGCTCATCTTGTATCTGGCGATATCCCATCGGGCAGTCAATGCCGTGTTACTAAAGAAAGAACTCGGGGAGCAACGACCAATTTACTATGTAGGCAAGACAATGGTCGATGCTAAAACACGATACCTACCACTGGAAAAGCTCATCATTGCTCTCGTAGTGGCTGCAAGAAAGTTGATGCACTATTTTCAGGCTCATACCATAGGGGTATTAACGGACTATCCTCTCTGATCAGCGCTCCGTAGCACCGAAGCATCAGGGCGATTCTCTAAATGGGCTTTGGAACTCGGTTAGTATGATATCCAGTTTTTTTCCAAAACGGCCATCAAGGGGTAGTGCTCGCTGACTTTGTAGCTGAGTTCAAGTCCGATCAAGTCCACTTTCAACATAAACTCGACTGGCGAATATATGTTAGAGACATTTGGCAAATGTATTGTGAGGGATCATCCAACCAACGTAGCAGTGGGGTAGGCATAGTAATCATGACCCCTGAAGGGGCAATAATCAAGCAGGTAGTCAAACTGGGCTTCGATGCATCAAATAACGAGGCCGAATACAAAGCATTGCTAACCGGCCTTTATAACGCACTTCATCTTAGTGCACGGCGGTTACATGTTTTCTATGACTCAAAGTTAGTCATCAACCAGTTGAAAGTGGAAATATGTAGCTAAAAATGACCGTATGACAGCCTATATGAAAACCGCGAATTCCTTACTCACAAAATTTGACCACCATGAGTTAAATCAGATAACCTAGGATCAAAACACGTATTCGGATGCCCTTGCTTGCCTAGCCTCCACCATTAACTCAGAAGTCAAACGAACAATTGAAGTAGGTTTCATCCCAGATTCGAGCATCACCTCTTCTGAACCAGTTTGAATTAACATCATTAAGCTAGGATCGAGTTGGATCGACCCTATCGTTGCATTTCTTTCCTCAGAACAACTCCTAATAGATAAGAAAGCTTTACAAAAAATCTTTCTCTAGGCCATATCTGGAATGTGTTCATCCAAACAAAGTTGAGGAATTCTTGGCCGAAATACATGAAGGTAGCTGTGGTGCCCACTATGGAGGACGCTCGTTGGCCCACTGAGCCGTAACGCAGGGGTATTATAGGCTGACCATCCATACAGATGCCGAGAACTACGTAAAGAAATGGGAACAATGCCAAAAGTTTTCCCCATTAACTCATCTACCTGCCGAAGAATTAAATTCCATTACTAGTCTTTGGCCGTTCGCTCAATGGGGACTTGATATTGTCAGACCATTATCGCAGGCTCTGGGGAACAAGTGATTCCTGATTGTCACAATAGACTATTTTACAAAGTGGGTTGACGTAGAGGCATTAACACATATTCAAGATGTCGATGTTAAACACTTTGTATGGAAAAACATTATAACTCGATTCGGCATACCAAGAGAACTTGTATCCGACAACGACACCCAATTTAATTGTGGTGTTTATTAGGAGTTATGCAATACATACGGTATCCGGCCCTACTTTTTCTTGCTGGCGTACTCGCCAAGCAACAGTCAGGCTGAGGCCTCCAATAAAATGATCTTGAATGGCATCAAGAAATGGTTGGAAAAGGCCAAAGGCAGGTGGGTTGAAAAGTTGCCTAGTGTGTTGTGGGCTCATCGCACCACTGCGAAGCGATCTACTAGAGAAATGCCATTCGATTTATGCTTTGGAACACAGGCTATTATCCCTCTTGAAATTGGCCTGCCCACACTGAAATCCAAGGTTTTTGACATGGGGCGTAATGACATGATGTTGGCCTTAGATTTGAATTTGATTGAAGAATGCTGAGATCGTGCTCTTGCGTGCATGGTACGGTATCAGCAGCAGCTCGCCAAGTCATATAACCAGCGCGTGCAGTTGCATCGTTATACACCTGGAGAACTGGTTCTCAAGAAAGTGCTTCCTGCTACTAAGAATACGGCAAACAAAAAATTAGGCCCCAACTGGGACGGTTCTTACCAAATTGATTTGATTGCCGGAACGGGGGCATATTGACTTTCAGACATGGTTGGTAGAAGTTTACCACACCCCTGGAATTCGACCCAGTTGTGTAAATTTTATCATTAAGCCAACTTGTACGACATACTAGTTCATTTTTTATTTTTGTTGCTATACTAACATGTACACATCTACGTATTCCGCAACGCAGTATGCCTTTTTATCACTGTCTCATTAAAAATGGTTGAATGATGAAAAAGCCTCTGAATTTGTAGCACCCTTCGTGGATATCACGATTGGCCATAAAATAAGACTTCGGATTCGGAGTGCCCTTTGTACATGTTCACGTTTGGGCTGAAAAAGCCTCCGAATTCGGAGCACCCTTTGTGGATATCACGATTGGCCATAAATAAGACTCCGAATTTGGAGTGCCCTTCGCGCATGTTCATGTTTGGGCCGAATAAGCCTCCGAATTCGAAGAGCCCACTATGGATATCACATTTAGCCAACATAAAGACTCTGAATTCGGAGCGCCCTTCATGCATGTTCACGTCTAGGCCGAATAAGTCTCCGAATTTGGAGCACCCTTCATAGATGTCACGATTAGCCATAAATAAGACACCGAATTCTGAGCACCCTTCGTGCATATGCACGTTTGGGCCAAATAAGTCTCCGAATTCGCAGGGCCCTTCGTGGATGTCATGATTGGTTGTAAATAAGACTCCGAATTCAGAGCGCCCTTCGTGCATGTCTACGTTTCGGTCGAATAAGTCTTTGAATTTGGAGTGTCCTTCATAGATGTCACGATTGGCCATAAATAAGACTCTAGATTCGAAGCGCCCTTCATGCATGTGCACGTTTGGGCCGAATAAGTCTCCGAATTCTGAGCGCCCTTCGTGGATGTCACGAGTGGCCATAAATAAGACTCCGGATTCGGAGCGCCTTTCATGTATGTGCATGTTTGGGCCGAATAAGTCTCCGAATTCAAAGCGCTCTTCATGCATGTACACGTTTGGGTCAAATAAGTCTCCGAATTCGAGGGCGCCCTTCGTGCATGTGAACGTTTGGGCCAAACAAGCCTCCGAATTCAGAGCGCCCTTCGTGGATATCACGATTGGCCAGCACCTGAATTTGGAGTGCTCTTCGTGCATGTTCACGTTTGGGCCGAAAAAGCTTCCAAATTCAAAGCGCCCTTCGTGGATGTCACAATTGGCCATAAATTAGACTCCGAATTTGCAGCGCCCTTCATGCATGTGCACGTTTGGGTCGAATATGTCTCCAAATTCGAAGTGTCCTTCATGGATGTCACGATTGGCCATAAATAAGACTCCAGATTCGAAGCACCCTTCGTGCATGTGAATGTTTGGACCGAATAAGCCTCCGAATTTGGAGCGTCCTTCGTGAATATCACGATTGGCTAACACTTGAATTCGGAGTGCCCTTCGTGCATGTTTACGTTTGGGCCAAATAAGCTTTCAAATTCGAAGCGCCCTTCGTAAATGCCACGATTGGCCATAAATAAGACTCCTGATTTGAAGCGCTCTTCGTGCATGCTCACAATCGGCACCAAATTTGGGACACTCATTGGCAGGATTATTAAATCACCATTGCCTAAGTCGGTGAAAGTAATTAAACTGCGACGGTCAGTAGAAAAACAATAAAGATACATGGGACCACAATACATATTTCCAACAGGGACAACTAAAATATCAAACAAACAAGTACATAGGAAATTTATTCGTTACAATTTATACAAGTACATGGGTACCGACACACTAAGAAATACAATGCCTGATTATCTAGACCTTCTCTTGTTGGGCACTTTCTTCTTCGTCATCAATCTTCTCGACTTCATAAGCCTCGAAGGGGACCTCGTAACTTTGGTATAATGACGACGCCTATAGCGACCCTAATTTTTCTTAAGTCATTATTTATTATTATTATGATTATTATTATCTTATTTTATTTTTGACTTTATTAATTGTGTGGTCACATGAGAATTTAATATGGTATTTAATTAATTTAATGTGTTATTTAATTATAGGTAATTAATTTTGTTTATAAAAAAAAAAAAAGAAAAGAAGGTGTTACATGTATTGATTTTATAAAGCATATTTATATATGTTGTAGTTATTTAATAAAATAATATATATATATATAATATTTATTTATTTATATTGTATTTTTATTCTATAATATAATAGGCCATTAGTTATATTGTAAATGATTAGGTTATATAATATAATAACTATTAGGTTGTAAACTAAAGAAAGAAAAGAGAGGTGCATTGTGCGGCGGCAAGCCGAGTGTGCTGAGAGAGAGAGAGAGAGAGAGAATTCAAAGAAAGAAAAAGAGAGGGTCTGTGTGTGTGAGGAAGAGGAAAGGGGAGAAGAAAAGTTTAGGGTTTTATTTTGGGGGTTTAATTAATTATTTAAGTAATTTTTTGATCTTTAAAAAAATATAGTGAGTACAAAATTTATTTCTCTTGATTTATGTTTAATTCTTTGTTTTTATTTATTTATTTGATGTTAGTTTGATTTTCTATTTACCTAAAGATGATAGATTGATTTTAATTATTTTGATTAGTGGTATATGTAAAGTTTAGGGTTTTTAGATGATTGATTGATTTTAATTATTTTGATTAGTTGTGTATGCTAAGTTTAGGGTTTTTATATGGATTTATTTTATGGTTGTAATCACACTCATGGTTATATGAAATTAAAATTAATTAGAAACCCATAGATAAATTCATTATATTTCACCATGACTCCATGGATTGTTATTTTATTTGAGTGTTGGTGAGAAAGAGTGTATTAAAAAAAAAAAGTGAGGATTATGAGATTTATTGGAATGCCTTAGGCTTGGCATTGTCATGTTTGTTCTCAATAATGAGATGTTTTGTATATGTATATTGTTGCCTCGTTCTTATGAGTAGACAAGTGCTTTGATTTGCGTGCGTACGTATATGCTAACCATCCGGGGAGTGTGAGTCAAACTCGGGACGATATCCCTGTGCAGGTTTGACTTTGGAGCGGTGTTAGATATACGGAAGGCACATGGGATATATGTGTAGGCCGGAAGTGGAGGGCCGAAGTGGTAGAGTTAAGGTACAAATAATTTAATTATGAGTTTATTATTATAGTGTGAATTGTATTGATTTGTTCATGTTGAGAAATAGTAAACGACCTCGATAAATTATGAAATTTGAGCAAAGGCATGTATACGTGATTCTAGACAACTTTTGTATTTTAACTTTTTATTAAAAAGATCGATTAGAACTTGTAATCAGATGATCTTAGATATTATAGTATTGATTCATTTTAACAATGCAGATTGTAGAGGCTGTTTCAACCCACTAAACGAGCTCATTTTTATTGGTTTCACGTAAACTGAAGTAAAACATTATTCTGCATACTTTTCGTGTTTTGAACTTTTCCGAAAAAAATCATCTTAAGACAGTTTTTGTTCATTTTCAGCTTCAGATTTTTTGATTGAATTCTATCTAGGTTTTTCTCTCAAGTTTTTCTCTCAACTTGTTCAGTTTTTGTTAAATTCGTTCGCATTGTCTTTTAGGAAATTTGATTCTATACAACTTTCGTTTTTTGAGTTTTGGTCAATTCAAATTATTTAAGCATGAAATTATGCATTTTTATATTTCTTCAGCAAGTTACTTATGATTAAATTATACTAACTTTATTTTTTTTGCAGGATGGTGGGTCTTACTAACTTTTTTATGCAGGGTTGACCCACCATATTTTTATTTCTATTTTGTTTATTTTATAATCAATTTATATTTTGTTGTGTACGGATAAGAAACTAAATGCCACTGTATCTCGGGAAACTACTCATTCATCTCGGTGCGGTTGGAACTACTTGTCTTGTCCCGTAATAAGAATTAAATGTATTTTTATTTGTGTCTGATGGACACGTGGGTGTTAAATCTTGTACTCATACCAGTATACCTGTATACTGACCCGTTTTGTCTCTTGGCAACTCCTGCGTTAGTTGAACGCAATGTGGAGCTTCCTTTGCAGGATTAGTTGGGGCTACAGTGGTGACGTGGAGTGACTATAGTTTTTGGACATATCTCTTGGATTTCTTTTGTTTTCTTGAGCTTAGGGTTGATATTAATTTATGTATTTATTTTTTTATTTTTTTATGACTTTAGTATTGGAATAATTTGGCATGGTTTGTAACCATACTCTATTTAAGTTGTTTTGACTAGTTGTTGCTACCTTAATGTTGAGGTATTGGTTGTTTATGAGATTATGGTAGATGGTTTGGTTGGCGTTTAGTTTTTTTTTTTTTTTTTTTTTCACCCCTAGGATTTGGATGATGGAATATTGATTGGGGTTTAGTTCTAATTTAATATTTAATTGTCCAAATTTTGGGACGTGACAGTTTGGTATCAAAGCTCTAGGTTACCCTAGACTTGTGAGAGTTTAGGTGATCCTTGGATTGTGGAAATATGGGTTAGCTGGTTTAGCTTGGTGGTTGAGTTTATTCTAAGTAGTTTTGAACGAATTCTTTTTGTGTGTTTAACTTAAAAGTGATGGCTAGAAGGTATCTTTAATCTTTTTCCAAAACCCATTAGGGTACTTTTTGATATTGATGTCTCTCATTGTTTCATATCTAAGCAGTTTGTGGAAAGATAACATATTGTAACTACCTCCTTGTCTATATCTATCCGTGTTGAGATCCCTTTAGGAGAGGCAGTTACTCTTTATGAGATGTGTAAAGATTTTGAGATTGACTTTGCGGGTAGAATCTTGTATGCAGACTTAATTGTTTTAGGGTTTGAGGGGTTTACAATTATTTTGGGTATGAATTGGCTGGGAAATTACTTTGTGACTCTAGATTGTGCTGGAAGGACTGTAAATATAGCTATTCCCGGTATGCCACGACTCACCCACACTTCTAGCGATGGAGAAGAGTCGGTGATGACGAGTTTTCTGTGCTCGGTAGAAATCCTTAAGCAGGATATTAGTGAGGTAGATGTAGTGCGTAAGTTTGAGGATGTATTTCAGGAGATACCTGGACCTCCTCCTCAACAGGTAGTAGAATTTTGCATTGACCTAATGCCAAGAACTGCACCAATTTCTAAGGTGACATACAGAATGGCGCCTAAAGAGCTTGTGGAGATGAAGAAACAGCTGGAAGAGATGCTTCAGAAAAGGTTCATTCATTCAAGTAACTCCCCGTGGGGAGCACCCATGATCTTTGTCTTTAAGAAAGATGGCACTCTCCGTATGTGCATAGATTACAGAGAGCTAAACAATATGACTATCAAGAACAAGTATCCGCTACCTAGAATTGATGACTTGTTTGATCAGTTGAAGGGGGCAGCCATTTTCTTTCAGTTTGATCTCAGAATAGGTTATCATCAGATGGGTGTGTCAGAGAAAAGTATACCACTTATTACTTTTCGGACCCGATATGGGTTGTACGAATTTCCTGTAATGCCTTTTGGTTTGACAAATGCTTCTGCCTATTTTCATGGATTTGATGAATAGAATTTTTCAACCGTATCTAAATAAGTTTGTGATTATCCTCATAGATGATATCCTGGTGTATTCTAAGAATGAGGAGGAACATTGAGAACACTTAAAAGTTGTATTGCAGATTTTGAGGGAGCAGTAGTTATACGCTAAGTTCAGTAAGTGTCACTTTTGGGAGAAAGAAGTTCAATTTTTGGGGCATGTTGTATCCAATCAAGGGATAGCAGTAGATCTTGAGAAAGTTGTTGCAGTCAAAGAATGGAAGCAGCCCATGAACCCTACAGAGGGGAGAAGTTTTTTAGGACTAGCCGGTTATTATAGGAGATTTATAGAGAAGTTTTCCACTATTGCAGCACCCATGACCAAGTTGACTCGTAAGAATGTGAAGTTCGCATGAACAGATGATTGTGAGAGAGCTTTCCAGGAGTTAAAGCGGCGGTTGACTATAGCACCAGTGTTAACTATACCAATACAAAGGGAAAGGTTAGTAGTGTTTACTGATGCGAGTGGAACTGGTTTGGGATGTGTGTTCATGCAACATCAAAAGGTTGTATCTTATGCTTCTCGACAATTAAAACCTCATGAGAGACAATACCCTACTCATGACTTAGAGTTGGCAGCAATTGTTTTTGCGTTGAAAGCATGGCGACACTACTTGTTTGGGGAGCATTTTGAGTTGTACACAGATCACAAGAGCCACAAATATCTCTTTTCTCAAATAGAGTTGAACATGAAGCAATAGAGGTGGGTTGAATTCGTTAGTAGTTATGATTTTGAGATCCTTTACCACCCAGGAAAAGGAAATATAGTCGCTGATGCACTTGGTCGACAACATGGGATTATAGCTTCTTTGATGATTTAAGAATGGAAGTCCTTAGAGTTAATTTCGACGCATGATGTTCAACCAATAGAGTGTGCTGAGAGGGCATACATTGGTAGTTTGACCGTACAGCCGACGTTACTGGGTAGAGTTCGTCAGATGCAGAATTTAGATGGGTTTCTCATCAGTAAGATCGATGACCATGTAGTGGATTTGATCGATGTTTGTCCTACTAATTGGTCGGTGGACTCAGATGGGGGATTGCGATTCAAGGGTAAGTTGTGTGTACCTAACATTGTTGAATTGAGGAAAGAGATTATGGATGATGCCCATAGGTCCCGATATACTATTCACCCTGGTGGGACTAAGATGTATCATGACCTGAAGAGGACGTTTTGGTGGGAAGGTATGAAGAAAGACGTAGGAGAGTATGTTTCCCGATGTTATGTATGCTAACAGGTTAAGGCAGAACACCAACGACCGTTTGGACTTTTGCAGCATCTTGAGATTCCTACTTGGAAATGGGAGTGCATCTTTATGGATTTCGTAGATGGATTTCCGCGGTCTAAGTAAGGCAATGAATCTATTTGGGTGATAGTGGATCGACTCACCAAGTTTGCTCATTTTATTCCTATCAGTGTTCACCGAACTGCGGATAAACTAGCTAGGTTGTATATTCAGGAGGTGGTGCGACTTTATGGTGCGCCAGTTTCTATAGTTTTGAATCATGATCCATTGTTTGTGGCAGAGTTTTGGGAGACTTTTCAGCATGCTTTGGGTGCTAGGTTAGACCTGAGCAGGGCTTATCAGCCTCAAACAGATGGGCAAACTGAGCAGGTAAATCAGATCTTGGAGGATATGTTGAGAGCTTGTGTCCTCGATCTTGGTGGTAGTTGGGAAGAACACTTGCCATTGGTGGAGTTTTCTTATAATAATAGCTATCACTCCAGTATCGGGATGGCACCTTTTGAGGCTTTGTATGGGAGGCCATGTCGATCGCCTGCTTGTTGGATGGAGGTAGGAGATGCGCCGTTGTTAGGGCCAGAGTTGGTGTGAGAGACCACGGAGAAAGTGAACATTATTCGGGAACATATTAAGACTGCACAAAGTCGTCAGAAGAGTTACGCTGATAGAAAACATAAGGGGGTTGAGTTGAATGTTGGAGATTTTTTGTTTTTGAAGATCTCGCCGATGAAGGGTATCATGTGATTTGGAAAGAAGGGAAAGTTGGCACTTAGATTTGTAGGACCATATGAGATCATTGAGAAGATTGGTAATGTGACTTACAAATTAGCTCTAGCACCTGCTCTAGCTATGATTCATAATGTGTTCCATGTATCTTTATTGCAGAAGTGTGTGCAAGACCCTTCCCAAGTAGCACCAGAAGTGTTGGAGATCAGTGATGATCTAACGCATGTGGTGCGACCGGTTATTATTCTAGATCAGGATGTAAAGCAGTTGCGGCGCCAGAAAGTGAACTTGGTGAAAGTGCAATGGAGTGAAGATGAGAACGATATTACCTAGGAGTTAGAAGAGAAAGTTCGGCGTATGCACCCGGAACTTTTTGCCTAGTACTCTCTCCTATCGAATCTTGGGACGAGATTCTTTTGAGGTGTGTATATTGTAGCGATCCTAATTTTTCTTAAGTCATTATTTATTATTATTATGATTATTATTATCTTATTTTATTTTTGATTTTATTAATTGTGTGGTCACATGAGAATTTAATGTGATATTTAATTAATTTAATGTGTTGTTTAATTAATTCAATGTGTTATTTAATTATAAGTAACTAATTATATTGTTTATAAAAAAAAAGTGTTACATGTATTGATTTTATAAAGCATATTTATATATGTTGTAGTTATTTAATAAAATAATATATATATATATATATATAATATTTGTTTATTTATATTGTATTTATATTGTATTTGTATTCTATAATATAACAAAATCTATTTTCCTTGATTTATGTTTAATTCGTTCACTACAACAAAAACATACTTTAGTGGCACTACACTAGTGGCATGTTTTTAGAAAATGCCACAAAAAATGATATTTAGTGGCACGTTTTTGAAAAATGCCACAAAACGACAAACATAAAAGGCTCTAGTGACATTTCAATGAACAAGTGTCACAAAACTACAACAAAAACATACTTTAGTGGCACTACACTAGTGGCATATTTTTAGAAAATGCCACAAAAATGATATTTAGTGGCACGTTTTTGAAAAATGCCACAAAACGACAAACATAAAAGGCTCTAGTGACATTTTAATGAACAAGTGTCACAACACTACAACAAAAACATATTTTAGTGACACCATACTAGTGGCATGTTCTTAAAAAATGTCACAAAAAGAATATTTGGTGGCATTTTTTAGAAAAATGTCATAGAGCCCCAAACATACAAGGCTCTCTCTAGTGGCATTTCAATTAAAAAAAAGTGTCATTTCACTACAACAAAAATGTCACTACAACAAATTTACACTTTAGTGACACTACACCAATAGCATATTTTTAGAAAATGCCACAAAAATAAAAATTGGCATTAAATGTTTTAGAAAAATGCCACAGAACCACAAAACATATAAGGCTCTAGTGGTATTTCAATAAAGAAATGTCACTTCAATTTTATGGCATTTTATAAAATAATGACACAAAAAATTATGTTCGTGACCTTTACCAACAGATGCCACTAAACTTTAGTTGCAATGGCTTTGTTTTAAAAATGTCAGGACACTAGGTAGGTGCAAATTACTTTTTATGGCACTTAGGTGAAAAGTGTCATAAACAAATATTTTATAGCATTTTGAGAAATGCTACTAAGCCAAAAACTTTCCAAGCTTATAATGACATTTTTGAAAAAACAAAAAATGCCAATATATTTTCTAAAATTTTAAAATGCAGTAAATGATTAAAAATAAATGAATTAAACTCAATATACACTATAGGAAAAAGCATATTCGGCGACTAAATTTCCAGACCAAAAAAATTTGGTCATTTGAAAAGTCGGCGACTAAATTTCAGACCAAAAATTTGGTCATTGAAAGTATAACTTTTCGAAGAACAAAACAAAGATTAGTTGCCAAAAGTAAAGCTTTTTGGCGACTAAACAATTTTAGTAGCCAAAAGTCTACAATTGGCGACTAAAACTAAGTTTGGTCGCTGATTATATGAGTTTTAGTGACTAAAAATTTTTTAGTAGCCCAAAGTAAAGCTTTTTGGCGACTAAAAAAATTTAGTAGCCAAAAGTCTACAATTGGCAACTAAAAATAAGTTTGGTCACTGATTATATGGATTTTACCAACTAAAAAAATTTTAGTAGCCAAAAGTAAAGCTTTTTGATGCCAAAAAAAATTTTAGTAGCCAAAAGCCTACAATTGGCGACTAAAAAATAAGTTTAGTCGCCAAAAGGGGTCATTTTTAGCGCGGGAGAACTAAAATCCTAATGCGGGAATAAAATTTTTTTGTGACCAAAATTTTGGTAGTTGAAAGTGCATCTTCGACGACCAAATCCGATTTTGATCGACAAAAGTTAAGTTTTTTAGTAACTAAAAAATAATTAGTAGCCAAAAGTATAGAATTGGCGACTAAAAAATATTTTTTGTCGCCAAAAGTGGTCTTTTTTTATTTTGGTAGAACATAGTTTATTATACATAAATTATGTTCAATAAAATAATTATGTTTATACATATTAATATAGATGTATGTACTATATAAATAATATATATTGCATATATAATCATGTGGTGCTATAGAGGTGTAGTGGGAAGAGTGTGGTGTATAAGGCTTATGGTGCGGGAGGTTGGCAGTTCGAGTCTCCGCAAGAGCGGATCAAATTGTTCTACAACGAATTATTGTCATGGTAGGCACTTGATAGTGTCACGAATAGTGCCTACCATGACATTAAAGTGTCACTGAAAGGTTTTAGTCTTGATGGTGTAATGACACTTATAAGTGTCACTAACTCTTTTTTTAATGGCGCTTGATAGTGCCACAAATAATATCTACCATGACATTAAAATGTTATTGAAAGTTTTTAGCCATGATGGTGCAGTGACACTTGCAAGTATCTACTGTGACACTCGTATCTACCGTGGCACCGATAGAAGTGGCACTTGTTCAAAATGCCACAAGACTAAAAAATGTCATTAGAAGAATAGTTTTGTGGCACTTTCAAATGTCACTAAACTAAGAAAATGTTGTAGTGGTTGTTTTTATTTATTTGATATTAGTTTGATTTTGTATTTACCTAAAGATGATAGATTGATTTTAATTATTTTAATTAGTGGTGTATGTAAAGTTTAGGATTTTTAGATGATTGATTGATTTTAATTATTTTGATTAGTTGTGTATGTAATGTTTAGGGTTTTTAGATGATTGATTAATTTTAATTATTTTGGATTAGTTGTGTATGTAAAGTTTAGGGTTTTAGATGATTGATTGATTTTAATTATTTTGATTAGTTGTGTATGTAAGGTTTAGGGTTTTTAGTTAATTGATTGATTGATTTTAATTATTTTGATTAGTTGTGTATGCTAGGTTTAGGGTTTTTATATGGATTTATTTTATGGTTGTAATCACACACGTGGTTATATGAAATTAAAATTAATTAGGAATCCATAGATAAATTCCTTATACTTCACCATGATTCTATGGATTGTTGTTTTATTTGAGTGTTGGTGAGAAAGGGTGTATTAAAAAAAAAAAAAAAAGTGAGGATTATGAGATTTATTGGAATGCCTTAGGCTTGACATTGTTATGTTTATTCTCAAGAGTGAGATGTTTTGTATATGTATAGTGTTGCCTCATGCTCATGAGTAGACGAGTGCTTTCATTTGCGCGCGTACGTATATGCTAACCATCCGAGAAGTGTGAGTCAAACTCGAGACGATATCCCCGTGCAAGTTTGGCTTCAGAGCGGTGTTAGATATACGGAAGGCACATGGGATATATGTGTAGGCCGAAAGTGGAAGGCCGAAGTGGTGGAGTTAAGGTACAAAGAATTTAATTATGAGTTTATTATTATAGTGTGAATTGTATTGATTTGTTCATGTTGAGAAATAGTAAACGACCTCGATAAATTATAAAATTTGAATAGAGGCATGTATACATGATTCTAGACAACTTTTGTGTTTTAACTTTTTATTAAAAAGATCGATTATAACTTATAATCGGATAATCTTAGATATTATAGTATTGATTCATTTTAACAATGCAGATTTTAGAGGATGTTTCAACCCACGAAACGAGCTTATTTTTACTGGTTTCACGTAAACTGAAGTAAAACATTATTCTGCACACTTTTCGTGTTTTAAACTTTTCCAAAAAAAAATCATTTTAAGATAGTTTTTGTTCATTTTCAGCTTCAGATTTTTCGATTGAATTTCATCTAGGTTTTTCTATAAATTTTTTTCTCTTAACCTGTTCAGTTTCTGTTAAATTCGTTCGCTTTGTCTTTCAGGAAATTTGATTTTGTGCAACTTTTGTTCTTTGAGGTTTGGTCAATTCGAATTATTTAAGCATGAAACGGTGCATTTTTATATTTCTTCAGCAAGTTACTTATGATTAAATTATACTAACTTTTTTTTTTTTTTTTGCAGGATGGTGGGTCTTACTAACTTTTTTATGCAGGGTTGACCCACCATATTTTTATTTCTATTTTTTTATATTTTATAATCAATTTATATTTCGTTGTGTACGGAGAAGAAACTAAATGTCACCGTATATCGGGAAACTACTCATTCGTCTCGGTGCGGTTGGAACTACTTGTATTGTCCCATAATAAGAATTAAATTTATTTTTATTTGTGTTTAGTGGACACGTGGGTGTTAAATCTTGTACTCATACCAGTATACTTGTATACTGACCCGTTTTGTCTCTTGGCAACTCGGGTGCGTTCTGTTTGAGTGCAGCCGAGCTTCCTTTGCAGGATTAGTTGGGGCTACGATGGTGACATGGAGTAACTATAGTTTTTGGACGTATCTCTTGGATTTCTTTTGTTTTCTTGAGCTTAGGGTTGATATTAGTTTATGTATTTATTATTATTATTTTTTTTATGACTTTAGTGTTAGAATAATTTGGCATGTTTTGTAACCATACTCTATTTAAGTTGTTTTGACTAGTTGTTGCTACCTTAATGTTGAGGTATTGGTTGTTTATGAGATTATGGTGGATGCTTTGGTTGGCGTTTAGTTTTTTTTTTGTTTCACCCCTAGGATTTGGACGGTGGAATATTGATTGGGGTTTAGTCTTAATTTAATATTTAATTGTCCAAATTTTGGGGCGTAACAACGCCGAATTGACACTTACGACTTGCAAAGCCTTAATCCATCCGTGCTTAAACCCATGATTTTCTCATCGGCAAACATCATCCGCTAACTTCTTCCTGGTCTTCTCAATGTTGACCTTTCGGACATCAAAAAAGCCTTGTTCATAGGCCCTCGTTCTTATCGCCTCTTTTGTGAACATGCTTGTTGTATCTCGATCAGCTATGGCATGATCAAGCAGGCGCTGGTTTACTCTGTCCGTCACAATCGGGTTTGACCCGCCAACTGTGTCTCAGTAGCCTTGGCCTTTCTTAGCTCGTTCTCAGCCTTCTTTGCGTGGTGTTCCATGCTTCGAATGAAGCTGTCTTTTTGTTCTATCTCTCTTTGCGCGGCACGAAGGTGCATGCTGATCTCATAGGAGGTGTATAGTCCTTTAACCGCTCCATGGACGCCCTCTCGAAAAATTTCTTAATTAGGCCGACTGACCATTGATTGTTGGACTTCGGGTGGAAAAATTTGTCAAGTGAACTCTACTACCACATTCGAATAGGGGATAATTGAGTTCGCTTCGATCATCAGTTTATTTCCAACGAAAATTGAAAAACTCAACGGGCGTGGTGGCTTGCTGGTTTTGTTTCACGGTGAGGCATGTGCACTCCTAGTGTTGGAGCTCCCTTATTGTTGCCTCTCCCTTCTTGGTGATTTTTTACCCTGCCCCCTTTTGAAGACCTGCTTCGACGACAAGGAGAGTGACGCCTCTTACGCTCCTCCGATGTCCTATTACCCATTTGTGCGGGTTTGCCACCCGCTCATCGGTTCGTTTCTGAATCCAGTTCAGCTAGCGTCCTGCCATCCCCTTTGCTGTTAAATACTTTTCTTCATAAACGAATCTCCTCAAGTCAATGCAATGCTCTTTTCCCTCTCGTACTCTGCTAAATTTGAGTAGTATATATTTAACAACAGCACAAGTCCCACGCGCGCCTAGGGCCCCCCTCCCCCCACTTATTAATTACGGATGCAACGTTTACAAAGCGACCGTTTACATATATATTCGGCGGTTATGCTCAGTGATCATCCGGGGCATGGGTAGATTTATTAATCTATTCGGCTTATCTTTAAGTATTTTGTTGAACAAAGACAATGCCCTACCTGATCCCATAAACATTTTTCATCCATATATTCGACGATTATGCTTAGTGATCAGCTGGGGCAAGGTCAAATTTATTAATCTATTCAGCTTATCTTCAAGCATTTTGCCAAATAAAGATAATGCACCACTTGATCCCATAAACATTTTTTCTTCATATATTCGGCGATTATGCTCAGTAATCAGCTAGGGCAAGGGCAGATTTATTAATCTATTCGGCTTATCTTCAAGCATTTTACTGAATAAAGACAATGCCCCACCTGATCTCATAAACATTTTTCTTCCATATATTTGACAGTTATGTTCAGTGATCAGCTAGGGCAAAGGCAGATTTATTAATCTATTCGGCTTATCTTCAAGCATTTTGCCGAATAAAGACAATGTCCCACCTGATCCCATAAACATTTTTTCTCCATATATTCGGCAGTTATGCTCAGTGATCAGCTGGAGCAAGAGAAGATTTATTAATCTATTTGACTTATCTTTAAGTATTTTACCGAATAAAGACAATGCCCCACCTGATCCTATAAACATTTTTTGTCCATATATTCGGCGGTTATGCTTAGTGATCAACTAGGGCAAGGGCAAATTTATTAATCTATTCAGCTTATCTTCAAGCATTTTTCTGAATAAAGACAATGCCTCACCGGATCCCATAAACATTTTTCGTCTATATATTCGACGGTTATGCTTAGTGATCAGCTGGGGCAAGAGAAGATTTATTAATATATTCGATTTATCTTCAAGCATTTTGCCGAATAAAGACAATGCCCCACCTGATCTCATAAACATGTTTCGTCCACATATTCGACGGTTATTATTAATATATTAAGCTTATCTTCAAGCATTTTGCCGAATTAAGATGTAGAGGTCATGATCTTAATTGATATGACACATTTTTGTTTTTCAATACTTAATTATTAACATTCATTAACAAAGCAGACATTTTCATTAATAAACTGTGTGAGTACATCCACTTTATACATGAAAATGGCGTACATCTAAATAAAGTGCTGACAAAACTAATAAAAGCTTACAAAACAAAGCTAACAAAAACCAATAAAGGCTGAATATCCATTACAAAAACACCGATCAAAATTCCAAATCCTTTGGATCCGATTCCAACGGTTTGACTTCTAATTGTTCATAAGGAATCAGTTGATCGAGAGGCACCTTAGCGGCCACTAAAGCTTTGAGCCATCTGCGCTTGAAGCCTCGATTCTCGAACTTCAAGGCTTCATCAGCATACAACTCCTTGGCCTTTAGCTAGCCGACATCAAGGGCTTTGGCTGCGTCTGCTTTAGCGAGCTCCATCGCCTTCTTCTTAGTTTCAAGATCGGCCTTCAGCTGGGAGACTTCTTCTTAAGTCGACTTTAGAGAGTCATCTATCAAATTTGCTCCCTCTTCAACAGTCCTGCAGAGCAAATCAGCATGTTGAGCTTTATCTTGAGCAGTAGCTACCCTTTGCCTGCTCTTCTTTGGCTTTTGCAGTTGTTGCAGACAAATCGGTGATTGCCGTAGTGGCCTTGCCCTTCTCTTTCTCTAGTTGACGCTCAGGGATGCCGAATCGCTCTACGACGTCGTAGTGACGACGACTGATCTCTGTGATTCTTCTTGTCATCTAGAAAAGCAATGAATTTAGTTTGAATATGAACAAGTATTTAAGCTAATTGAAAATTTGAGGTGTTTTAACTAACCAAAATGGTCGAAGGTGCCACCAAGGCAATCGAGATGACATCCAGTTTGGCATGGAAAGTTGTTCGGTCTGAAGGCAAAAAGAGGGTCGAAGCCACACTTAGGGCCACAGTGGGATCTTTGATTGTCGACCCACTGGTGAACACCGATATATTCTTTATCCTTGGTTGGATGACAAATGCCTTGGCCAAATCATCTTCGACGGGCGACGTATCCACCCTTGGTCATTTCTAGATCGCGCGTCTCTAGTAAATAGATTATAGTCTCTGCAGGTCGCTTCTGTCTTGTGAGATCGGTTTCTTGAACTTCAGCCTAATTTTGTTCAGGAACCAACTAGGCCATAGTTGTTTCGCAGGCCGTTTCTTCTTGACGCACCTCACGAGTCAACACTATTTGGCTCTCCCCAGACCCGCCGGTTTGCCTCTTGGTCATCATCTTTTCTGCATTTCGTCGCCTGGAAAACTGGGCAAGTGACTCTTCGCTCATCTCTTCGGCTTCAGATTCGGATTCGTCCCAGGAAGATTTTCTAAGCCGGTAAAGATATCATCCTCTGAAGCAGATAAGTCTACTCGGCCAGAAATAGAAAGAAGATCGGTGCAATGGTCTGGGTTAATATGCTCAAACGCCAAGTCGATTTCTCTATTCAATTCCTGGTCCCTTGTATGGCCCTCAAACTGTGCGCCTTCACCGACCTCCTCACCGATCTCCTTGCCAGCGTTGGAACCCTCGACGCCAATATGCCTTAGGCTTTTGTAGCTAGGGAAGATAAGTGCAGTAAGCTGTCGTTCGTGTGTCGGTATAGGGATATTATCTACGACCACGAAAATGGAGTAAGTTGGGTCGTATCTTAGCAAAACATAGGCTGCACGCCCTCTTCCTTGGAGGTTTTCACTGCCTTTGTAATTGAGGACCGTCTTAACCTGCTTCAAAACGCTTCATTCGCGGATGGCAATGCTCTTTTCAAATTGTTGCATGCAAGAAACACAAGTGATCAGCATGGTATTTAAGTTGAATAAACCGTTCATTTTAAAACATGTTAGCAATTCTAGCCAACCACTTGGTTCACCCTTTTGCCTTGGTACTTGGTCTTGGCGATCTTCTCCTTCATCGAATTCCGAATTACCTTGGACGGTGACCATGACATCATCAACCCTTTTGCTAGAGCTAGCGAGCATGGTTACCAAATGATGGTCAACATCCTTGGCTCTTAAAAAGTAACAGCCTTGTCGACCGGTTGATTTCACTATGACGTAGCAGTGCCGAATAACTGGGATTCCTAGGTTAAGACCTAGTCGGTGATTCAATTCCACTATATCCATGATAATACAGTAAAAGTTCACGTTTGGCTGGGAGGGAATTAATCCCCAATAGCGCAGAACTGTCCTAAGAAGATGATGGAGGGGGAATCGAACTCCACACTCTATAATTGCCAAAAGAGAAAAGTTAATGGTGCTTGTGTCAGCCATTTCCATGTCCACTACATTGTCTGAAACAAGGGATCGGTGAACGCCATCTGGAATTGAAAAGTGACAACGGAAGGCTGCTACTCGATCCTTAAAAAGGAGAGCTTTCAAATGCCTCGCCATTTGAGATGAAATGAAAACAACGTGTACAAAAAACAAAAGCAAAACATGTAGGGAAACTGGAATGAAGAATAGAATGAGAAAAGAAAGGGGACTTATAGGCTGAGGAAAAAGACAGACAGTAAGAAGCGGGGTTACAGAGGTCTTGAAGGAAGTTGCTATGAAGGATGCTCAAAGGATGTCAATAACCTTTCAATTCAAGAGTATACGGGCTTAAAGAATGTCAATAACCTTTCAATTCAAAAGTATATGGAGGTACAGATTTCAAAACACATTAAATGAATGTTAAATACGAAAGGGCGAGAAGCTGTAATGATTCAAGTAGCATGTCTGGTCTGATAGCTCTGACGAATTAGTACGAAAAGGAGTGCAACCACTGTATCTTTGTCTTTTGAGGATTTTCATTTTGTTGGCCAAGAAACCAAACACGCCGAGTAAATATGTTATTCGGATGTTTGGGGGCAATTGTAGGGGGCCAAATATATGTGCGCTCAGAAGAGGTTCAAACAGGATGCCGAGAATGCTAGTGAGGCTAACTCGGCATGACCAAACCCATTTGAACAAGAACAAGACCAAGTAGAATTCATCTCGCGGGCCGAATATGCCGAAAAGCTTCTGACATATCTGGGGGTCCCAGATATGATGGTGAAAGGTGATGATGGGAAAGTGGACCCTTGGAGAACAATATAAAAGAGAGGAGCGTAAGCTAAAGTGAGGTATGTGAAAAAAGAATGATAACTTGTGAAAGAAGAAATATTTGAAAAATTACTGACTGGCCTGTCAGAGTGCTAATTTCAGCATTTTCGATTGTAGTGTTCATTCCTTTTAGGTAGCAATCAGAGGATCAAAAGTGTCTACCTGTATCAAAGAGTATTTCCAAACCACTTTACCACAGTATTTATGCTGCATATAAATGTATATAGGTATAAATAGATAGACACAATGTTATTGGGAATGGTGATTGAGATGTTCATATGTGTATGAAACTGTTTGAGAACTTCTAATGGCTCAAATAAACCTTGGGTTTAGTTTATTTGCATTATCCAAAGGTTTAGACATGTTTAGATATGTCCCTTGAGAGTTGAGTGGTTTCATTATTTATTTATTTATTCTGTATAAAAACTTTTTGTTTTTGGTTCCACAAACAAATGCAATATGATGTGTAAAAAAAAAAAAAAAAAAAAAGGAGGGAGTGAAATGGTGCAATCCCATAAAATCCCAGATGTGCCACTAGTTGTTGATGACTCAATTTTCATGAATTTGGTATCAGTCGCTCCAGCGCACCTAATTGATTGGGACTTGGGACTTTGAATAATACTGAGAAAGTTTTGATTTTGACTAAACTTGATCTGTTTCGGTCATAATTATTTCTATACAAATGCTTGTATTTTTGTAATGATATTTCTTCTTCTCGTGTGCTTAAATGGTTAATTCTTTTAGGAGCAGGAGTCACTTTTTTCCATTGTCAAAATTGAGTATGTGGGTTTTTCTCGATTTGAACAATTCAAATGACTGGATGGCGAGTCAAGTCCAAACCTTTAGGTGGCCAGCTGTGAACCAGCAATGCACAATTGATTAAAGTCAAGTTTCACATATTACAAAAAAAAAAAATAAATAATAATAATAATAATAATAATAATAATAATAATTATTTAAAAAATTTAAAAGTTAATACTATTCATTAAAAATCAATAATTACGATTGTATAACTCTTAATCTTAATTTTTTTTTACAAATTAATTTTTACAATTTTTTATTACACATTTTTTTTTATAAAAAGTCAAAAAATTAATCCAAATATTCATATTTTTTTTCTTAATTTTTTAGTCTAAAAAGACAAAAAGTACACTTATTTAGGACACCCCAAACAACCCCTAAGTGAAAAATAATAAGAGTGAGAAATAATGAAGAAGTTAGGAATTAATTATTTTTTACTGTACTGAAATTTTTTATTTTTAAAAAATGTGCATAGAGAAAATTTGATATAATATTAAGGATGTATTTTGATGCTTATTATGGCCATTTAGTTTAGGGTATAATTGTTATTATAATAATATTTCATTAAATATGTACACAGAAATAAATAGATGAGTGAAAATAGAATTTTTCCTCAGTTAAGAATTGACTTTTCCTAACGAGAATTGGTGAGATACAAAATAATAAATAAGTGAAATAAAATAAATCAAACAAATCATACACACAAGAATATAAATATTTATGTGATTTATTCTCAAATAGGATTATGTTCACAACTGTTGCGCTTTTCATTATGATCAAAAAAATAATATAACTCTCTTAACATACAAAAGGTATTTCCTTTATCTACTTATAAGTATAAAATTAAGATAATACAAACATAATTAAAAAATTACCAAATTACCCAAAAATGTTGGGCGTCAGGACCCCTCTCCTTGGGAGAGGTTCCCAACAGGGCCGGCCCTGTCCTAAGTAGGGCTGCTCACGAGTCGGTTTTGGCGGGTTGCGGGTCAAAACCGACCCGACCCGCACTTATGCGGTTGGGGAAAAATGGACCCGCAACCGCCCGCGATGCGATTCGCGGTTTGTGCGGGTGGGTGCAGTTTGGTTTGCGGTTTAGTTTTTTTTTTTTTTTTTTTTAACTTAAGCAAATTTGGCATTTTTTATTACTTTCTAAACACTTTTTTTTTTTTTTTAGAAGAGTTATAAATTAAATTACAAGATATACAATTCATGATCATAATAAATAGTCCACATGTTAGATAAGATGATATGGAACCATACTTAAGGATAGTGGATTAATCTTCCTCCTTAGCTTGCAAAAACAAATCCTTAAAAGTCAAACTAGTAACACTAATTTAAATATGCAAAAACAAACCCTTAAAAGTCAAACTAGTAACACTAATTTTAATAGTGGATTAATCTTCACTATTTAGTTTTTAATATGCAATAATGTGATAATAGAATGACAATTCAAAATATCATATTTAACTGTGTCTACTAGACTAATGAAATATAATGATTATATATATATATATAAAAGTCAAACTAGTAACACTAATTTAAATATCATTAGATTATGATAATGTATATAAGTACCCATATAATAAATTTTACATTCATCCAAAATGTAAAAATAAAAATAATAACTAGTTATCTCCATCTATTCAAAATGCAAAAAATAATAATAATAACTAGTTATTTTTTCTTTTTTAAAAAAAAAAAAAACTGCGGGTTGCGGGCGGGCGGGTCGGGTTCGACCCGAACCCGAACTTTTGTGAATTTCTTGACTCGCACCCGCCCGCCTACCTACATCGAAACCGCCCAAACCACTGCGGGTAGGTTAGGGTCGGGCGGTTTGTGCGGGTAGGTGGGTTGGTTGCCCAGCCCTAGCCCTAAGGCAGGTAAGGCTTGTGCCTTAGGCCCATATTTTGGCCCAAAAATAGGGCCTCCAAATTTAAAAAATGTTATAGATCCAACCTTTTTTTTTTATTTTTTATTTATTATTTTTTTTTTTTTTGGATTTTAAGATTAATTTAAAGGGCCCCAAATGTTTTATTGGGCCCATGTATAATTTAGTTTATATTTATTTATAAATGTGTTTGGCCCATATTTATTAAAATTAAAATATATAAATAAAAAAAAAACAATAGGGCCCCTAAATTTGGTAAAACATATAAACATATATAACATAGGGCTTCTAAATTTGGCCCAAAAATAGGGCCTCTAAATTTGGTAAAATATTATAGGCTCAATGTTTTTTTTTTTTTTTGGTTTTAGGATCAATTTAAAGGGCCCCAAAATATTTTTTTGGGACCATGTATGATTTACTCCATATTTATTTATAAGTGTAGTTTGGTCCATATTTATTAAAATGAAATATATATTAAAAAAAAAAAAGTGTTTAGGCTCAAGAAAAATAATACATACAATATATGGGCAATATTTTTTTATTTTTTATTTTTACCTTCTTTATCTATTAGATTTTAGTGGAATAAATAATTTTGCTCAAATTTTTTTACCTAGGTCTTTATCAATTTTAATTGAATAATTTTTCTTAATTTTTTTGTTCTAATTTTGTTTTATTAAATTGTTTTGTTTATAATTTTAATGATTATATATGTAAGTAAATTTTGTTATAGCTACAAACAAATAAAAAAATTGTAATTTATCATTTTATTCATGAATTTTTTTTTCAATATAAAAGGGCCCCAATTTTCGAAGTTCGCCTTAGGCCCCAACGAACTCAGGGCCGGCCCTGGTTCCCAAACCCCCTATTAACGACTCAGCAAAGAGTACTTATTGGGCATGTTTAATTGGGTGGATTAGAGTATATGATTGGAATTATTAATCCGTGGGTTCAATTATCCCATAGTTGTCTTAACATTTTCGTTTAGGATTATTAATCCAATTGATAATTAATCTAACAAATTTGTAAGATTATTAGTAATGGGGTAGGGTGAGATTATTAATCCAATAGGATAGTGAATACTACACTAATTTAATAAGAATATTAATACTTCACTATTAATCTTTTGAATTAAACATGACCATTAAGGGTTTGTTTGGGAAGTGGCTCATTGGGCATTTTTAACTCAATGAGCCACAAAAGACAAAATAGCAATTTTGAGTCACAAAAGACAAAAAATCATATCCAACCCATAATCATTACACTATTCTCTCACAAAAAAAATCAAAAAAGTCAAAAAATAAAAAAGTCTTTCCCAAACCAAACTTTTGAGCTCAGACTCATATAGCTAAAAGAGCTAAAAAGCTAAAGAGCCAACCCACTTTCCAAACGGAGGCTAAGACATATATACCTAACAATCTCCTACTATTTAAATATAGCAATTGTTAATTTGTATCACGTTAATATAAATTTAAAAGTGATATTTTGAACGTTTGGTAACGTTTACGTTTTCAGTTTATATTTACAAAAATTTTATAAACTGATTTTTGTTTATTTTTAGAAAAACATAAACTACAAACGCGTTTGATAATTAACAAAATGTTTAAAAAAAATTTAAAATAAAAAAAAGAGTGAGAAATGGCAAGTGGTGACAAGTGGCGGCGGAAGACGGTAGTGGAAAGTGGTAACGGTGTGTGGTGGGTAGCTGGTGGTGATGAGTGTGGCGGGTGGGTGGTGGTGGTGGTGGTGGGTGGGTGGGTGACGGTGGCGGGTGATGGTGGTGGCAGGTGGTGGGTGCTGGTGGTAGGTGGGTGGCGGATGGCGGTTGGCAGCTGGTGGTGGTGGGTAGGTGGCGGGTGGTGGTGATAGATGGGTGGGCGACGGTGGCAAGTGGTAGCGAGTGGGTGGTGGTAGCGGGTGGTGGGTGGTGGTAGCAAGTGGGTGGCGGATGGTGGCGGGTGAGTGGTGACGGTGGTGGGTGAGTGACGGTGGTGAGTGGTAGCGAATAGGTGATGGTGGTAGTGGTGGTGGCGGGTGGTGGGTGACGGATGGCGGGTGGTGGCGATGGGTGGGTGGGTGATGGTGGCAGGTGGTAGGTGGGAGTGAGTGGGTGGTTGTGGTATTGGTGGTGGTGGTGGGTCGTGGTGGCAAGTGGGTGGCGTGTGGGTGGTGGGTGATGGTGGTGGTGGTGGTGGTGGGTCGTGGTGGGTGGTAAGTGGTGGTGGGTGGTGGCGGTGGATGGTGGTGGGTCAGTGGTGGTGGTGGCGAGTGGTGGCGGGTGGTGGTGGTGGTAGTGGTGGCAGATGGGTGGTGAGTGGTGGTGGCAGGTGGTGGTGGGGAGTAGGTGGTGGTGGCAGAAGACGGTGGTGGAAAATGGTGGCGGGTGGTGGCTAGTGTTGGGTGGTAAAAAAAAAAAAAAAAATTTTGAAAACTCAAAATGAAAACACATTTTTTGTGTTTTCATTTTTTAGCTAAATTTATAAACTGAGACCACTGATTTATAAATCAAAAATTTTACCAAATAAGTTTTTATTTGAATTTTTAAAAATTTTATAAATATAAATAAAAAACTAAAAACGTAAGTATTACCAAACGACAACTTAAAATTTTCAACATTATTTCAAGAACCACTATCGTTCTTTTTGAAAACCAACGTTGACAATTAGCATGGAAACATCTGTACGTCAAGTAAAAAAAAAAAAAAAAAAATTCTTTCAAATTGATAGGAGAGTAATTGTAATTATAAAAAAAAATAATTATATAAAATAACTCACTAGTCCAGTAGTTAAAAAGTTAACAAGCCTAAACTCAAACCTAACAACTATTAATAGCTACAAACAATCTCACAATGAGAGATAAACAAACACTATTGCGAAATATATCAAACTTCTATATAAGAATTAAACTGAAACCTCACATCACAAAGTGGTGTTACATAATCACTACGCCAAAAATTTTAATTACCAAGGTAAAATAATCTACAAGAAATTAATTTATATGGTAATAATTTATATCAAAATGATTTGATAATCACAATTATAATTTCAAAAATATATATCATATTTTTTTTTCAAAATAGTAATGTCTAACATTAATATATTATTCTGATTAAAAATTTATAAATTATTTTGTTTATATAACACTAGTTATAGGTTGAAACAGAATAATTGGTCTTGGTTTTCTCACTGCTTTATGGAGCAATTTCAACCATATTTTTTTTATTTTTTATTAGTTAAAATATATATTAAAAAAGTTCTTTATTTTGTCTATTTCTTTTTTTTTTTTTTTTTTTTGTCTATGTACTCTAATCACAAACTATTTAGCCTCCGTTTGAGAAGTGGGCTGGCTCTTTGACTTTTTAGTTTTTTTAGTTATATGAGTCTGGGTTCAAAGTTTGGTTTGGGAAGGGCTCTTGACTTTTTAATTTTTTTGACTTTTTTTGTGAGAGAAGAGTGTAATAATTATGGGGTTGGATGCGATGTTTTGTCTGTTGTGGCTCATGAGCCTATTTTATCTTTTGTGGCTCATGAGCCCAATGAGCTCTTGCCAAACGGAGGCTAAATATTCTCTCAAGCCTCTTTAAATGTAATTAGTCTTAAAATTTTTTTATGGAAGTAGCTATTGTAATAGTAGTTTATTGAAGTGACTAAAATATAATAATATTAACTATAGTTAACAAGCCTCATTTAACAGTCCCGACTGAGACCTTTAATTTAGCTATTCTAAAAATAACTCCAAACAGGTGGCATGCTCAACAAAAAATAAAAAATAAAAAAAATCAAGGTATAGAAACATTGTGGCAGTGGGTGGAACCAACTGCCACATCATTAGTGGTAGCTCTAATTAAAGCTCTCAAGCATTTTTGCTCATTTAAAGAGTCCCTTGAAAATGTCCTTAGAAATGGTTTGGCAACTAAAAAAAAGAAAAAAAAAAAAAAAAAAAGTAAAATTCAATTTTTAGTTAAAAATCTTGAAAATTATTAAACTAGATTGTCATCGGTTAAATTTTTTTAATACTACAATTTTTTCACTTAGCCTCCGTCTGGGAAGTGAGTTGGCTTTTTGGCTTTTTGACTTTTTTGGCTATTTTAGCCTGAGCTAAAAAGTTTGGTTTGGGAAGGGTATTTTGGTTTTTTGACTTTTTTGACTTTTTTTGTAAGAGAAGAGTGTAATGATTATGGGTTGGATGTGATGTTTTGTTTGTTGTGGTTAAAATAGCCTATTTTATTTTTTGTAGCTAAAATAGCCAAAAAAGCCCCAAACGAAGCCTTAATATTTTTAACTTCTTAAATAAATTATTATTATTTTTTTTAAATCAACCCTAAACTACCATTTAAAATACTACAAAGTCGGGCTCAGAAAAAAATCAAAAACTTTGCAAATCGAATCGGTTCAAACCAATTCAGTAAGTTTGATTTGATTTTTTTAATTTGTGATTTGGTCTTGGTTTGAAAAATTAGAGAACCGATCTCTACAGATTGGTTCTAAATTTAGATCCACAGTTCTAGATTTGAACCGAACTAGATGGTACAACTTAAATCATCATATATGTTTATTTGCTAGATATTATATTTGTTTAAATTTTATTTATTTTTAGAATGGAATATTTGTTTAAGTTAACGGGGCAACAAAATATATATATATATATATATATTATGTTTTAAAAGTTTATGTTTAAAAAATTATGATAGATTAATATTGAATAATATTTGTTTAATGTTATACTTTTTCTTAAGTGGTGAATATTATGAAAGTAGCTTGTTTGATAAATATGTTATTATTATTTTTAAAATTTATGATAAATTAAATTCTTTTAAAAATATTATAGAATTTTTATTATGAACAAATTATATAATACCATTGTTCCAAACGGAATTAGATCATATTTAAATGGTTTGATTTTATTTTAATTTTTATAAGGGAGTAGCTTCTCTCTCGTCTTAGATCAGATTGGGGGTACTGTTGGGTCTGTAGGAGTCTATCATGGGTCACATTTTGATAATTCCAACATTTCAATGTGTAAAACTCGTCGAGTATTATATGTCTGTAAAAAATCACATTGATCGAATATCGATAGCTATATCATCGGATCAGTTTTTTGTCAACCATTAATTTGTTCATCGTCTATTTTTTATACAAAATGGATTTAATTACAAAGTTATCGATATTTGATTAACGTGATTTTTTACAGGCATATAGTACTCGACGAGTTTTACACATTGAACGGTTCAGATTATCAAAACAAAACCCGTACTGAATCTTCAAAAATTCAACAGAACTCTCTAATTTGATATAGGACTGTAGGGAGGGGTGTAATTTTGGTCTGTGGCCCGCGGGCGGCCAGAGATGGGTTCGGCCCATTAAGGCCCGAGCCCAAGCCCAGCCCGAGGGCTTGGGCCATTACTTTGAAGCCCATGGGCCCGGTCCATCGGCCTACTCAAGTCCTGCCCAAAAGCTCGGCTCGAGGCCCGGCCTACTCGAGGCCCAGTGTTATTTTTAATAGAAAATAATAAAATTTTGGTGATAAAAATAAAAAAAAATTTAAAAAATTGTTTAGGCCCTCCTAAACCCAAGCTCAAGTCCAAGCCCAAGGCCTCACTCACTGGCCCATTCAAAGTCCGAATATTCCCAAACTTAGGCTTGAACATAAACTTAATTTTTTAACTTGTGAACCGACCTAACCCGGCACGACCTGAGTCCGAATAGGCCGAACCGGGCCAAAATTACACTCATAACTGTAGGACGCTGCCCCCTTTTTATAAAACTATGGACAAAAAATCCATCCAAATCAAACCATGGTGACCCAATATACAAAAGTCAAACAAGACAACTGGGTTTGAGGATTTCCATAAACTTTGTGGTCACTACTTATCAGACATGGCATGAGAGATTTGACATTACCTTTAAATCGAGGAAACTCCAGGGTCAATTTAATTTCGGATATATATAATAAGGGCTTTGTTAAAAAGCTCTAATTAGAACTGTCCTTCATCACTTAAAAAAAAAAAAAAAGAAAAAAAAAAAAGAGACAATTTAATGTCATTTTAGAGTTCAACTTTTAGAGCTCTCACTCATTTTTTATATAATAATCCATGTGAATTGGGTTTTTGTTCAAGCTCGTGAATCATAATTAGAATTACAAATAAATAGAATCGTCTTGTAAATAGGTTTAAGATCAACTTAATAAGAACTCATTTGAATTCGGTTTTATAAAATTTTTTTACTTTTAAATTTAAATTTGTTAAAATTTTAATAAATAAATTTAAAAACATTAAAACTTGGCTTGAAAAGGCAACTAACTAGTTGGCTTGTTTAACACTTGTTATTTATTATATATATATATATATATATATATAAAATAAAATAATTATGTTATTTATATATTTAAATAATATAAATGTAAATAACAGATAACTATGAATAATAAATTTCTACAATAGTGATGGTAGATATTATTTAGCTTGTTTGGTTTAGATTTTTCAGAATTCACTTTTCAGAAAATTGAAATTTTTTATCTTTCGTATTTTTTTAGTTTTTATTGAATTTTTTTTTAATATTCTAAGCTTTTTTTTATAAATAAAATTAGATACACCTAACATAAATATACTTAAAAAATATAATATTAGTGATTTTTTAAAGAAAATTCATTAAATACTAAAAATATTAAAAAAAAAACGAAAACTCAGTATATTTTTCATATTCTTATGTATTTATTGATTTTTTAAAATATTTTTTTTACAAATATTTTACTTTTTAAATGCATCTAAGAAAAGTGCATCTAAAAAAGTAATAAAAGTAAAAAATTTACTTAAAATTTTAAAAATATTCACTAAAAAATATATGAAAAATAAAACTCAATTTTCAGAAAATTGAATTCCAAAAATTGAAACTAAACACACTGATTATTTTGATAAAATATTGACTTTTTTTAGTATGTTTATATATATTGTATTTATAATTATATAATCAAAATTTCAATTATAATTTTAGTCTCATACGTAAGTATGAATTTATAATTTTTTTTAACTCATTAAGACTCATGAATAGATTCGAACTCGGGTCAAGGCGAAGCCAACTTGGCTCGAGCTCATTCATTAAATTTTTATTGAGCTCAAACTCGAGCTTGAACTCATTAAAATCTTAATGAACAAGTCTAAAATACTAAATCTCAGTTTAATTCGGTTTGGCTCGATTTGGTTCAGTTCGGTTCGGCTCAACTTGGCTCAGCTCCTTTGCAACCTTAGCCGTAATCGATCTTGATTTGGTAATCTAAAATATTGATTTTGTAACAAATTTTAATAAAAAAAAATTAAATTAATTAGATAATAATATATATTTTTAAATATTATTTTATCTCATTTATTTTAAAAAAGGATAACTTATTTTTAAAAGCTATACTTATCGCATGTTTTTTTTAGAAAATAAACGTGATATAAAAAATGTTAAGATTATCAGATCAATTTAATATTTTTTTTATGAATAATATACACAAAAAATTATATAAAATAAACAATTCAAATCATTAAAACGAAATCTATAATGAGCTCTACTGGCATAAACATTCTCTCAAGAGAAGTACAATTCAATGCATATATACATATGTCCATTTGTGTGCTAATAATTGAAAGAGTTGAACTAATTTTAGCTATGGTGATTTTAAGTGTGGAGCACTTTATCCTATGGTTCAAATTCAAATATAGTTAAAAAGATCTCAGGTAATATTGAATTAAAGTGTTATCGTTAGTTTTTCCATCAAAACTAATGAAAATTATATCACACCATTTTTTAAAGTGAGCTTGGTTTATAAAAAAAATTAAGGCCCTGTTTGATTGGGGGATAAGGAGGGTGGGATTGGATATTATATCCGGTGGGATCTATATATCCCATGTTTGTAATTTTTTTTTGAAGGGGATATAATATCCGGTGAGATTGTATATCCCCCAAAAGTGGAGGATATACAATACCAACCCCCCCCCATTATATCATATCCCCTTGGTTGGGATATGATGTAAAAAGTCCAATTTACCCTTTTGTCTATCTAACATAATATAATTTAATATATTTTTTGAATTTAATATAATATAATTATTGAATTGAATTTAATATAATATAATATTATTTAATTTAATACAAATTTAATATAATATAATTTAATACAAATTTTGAATATAATATAATATAATATTATTGAATTGAAATTTAATTTAATATAATTTAATTTAATTTAATATAAATATTATTGAATTTAATATAATATAATATTATTTAATTAACACAACAAAAAGATAATTTTATCCCTATTTTCTTGAAATTTAAAATTACATTAATATGTTGATTAAAAGAAAAATATAATTGGGGATTGATTTAAAATATAATTAAATAAAATATGAAATAATTAATAATTAAATATTGATCTAAAATATAATTAGATTAACATGTTAGGAATTAAAATAAATGATTAAGAATTTAGGATTCATTATAATCTAAAATACAATTAAATTACAATTGGATTAAAAAGTTAAGAATTACAATAAATAATTAAGACTTTATTAATTGTGATTTAAAATATAATTAAATTAAAATTACAATAAAAGGTTAAGAATTACAATAAATAACTAAGAATTTATGATTAATTGTGATTTAATTGAATTAATATTAAACATTATAAATTATGTGTATAAGAGAGGAGAGAGAAAAAAAAATTACAAAAAATGTATAAGGTTTAAAGGTATTATAGTTATTTCATATTTATAGTTAACGGGGTTTATATATATATAGTTATTTATTTATATTTTAATAATTTGCCAAGATTGTAGGATGTTAGTTTGTTAGTAAAGTTAGAGGCAAATTACACTAATAGTCTTTGTAGTTTGAGATTTGTGTCACTTTAATTCCCGACCTTTCAATTGTGATATATTTGATATTAAATTTTAAATCTCGTTTCAAATAAGGATAATTGAAGACATTGTTGCTCAATTTCAAATGCAACGTCATCAATTTGATAAAATATTAACTAGTTTGACAAAAAAAAAAAAAATATGTCAATTTTTAAAAAAATTTTCTACTCGCCAAATATTAAAGGATTAATTACCTAAAAATCCTATCTACATATTTGGTAGTAGCTTAGGTCCTGTCAAATTTTTTTTGAACCAATAAGTCTCATTTACAAGTAAAAAGACGTGTTGCCCTTTAACCCAAGTGTATATATAATAGCATTGCTATTAAACTGAGTCAACGCCAAAATTGAGAATGTTCTCAATTTCAAAACAGAGAATGATTTCAGTATATAATTATTAAAATTAAGAAATTTCTCAATTTTTTTCTAGTATAAACCGAGAATATTATCAGTTTTGAGAAATTTCTCAATTTTTTTCATGATTAAAATTGAAAATATTATAAATTGAGAGTGTTCTCAACTTCAAAACAGAGAATGATTTTAGTTTATAATTATCAAAACTAAGAAATTTCTCAAACTTTTTTTCTAGTATCAACTGAGAATATTATCAGTTTTGAGAAATTTCTCAATTTTTTTCATGATTAAAATTGAAAATATTATAAATTGAGAGTGTTCTCAACTTCAAAATAGAGAATGATTTTAGTTTATAATTATCAAAACTAAGAAATTTCTCAATTTTTGTTTCTAGTATTAACTGAGAATATTATCAGTTTTGAGAAATTTCTCAATTTTTTTTCATGATTAAAATTGAAAATATTATCAATCTATTCTCTCTCTCTCTCTCTCTCTCTCTCTCTCTCTCTCTCTCTCTCTCTTACATTTACCTTCTCCTCCTCCTTCTACACTTTCCAAATCTAGAAATCTCCTAATCTAGTTCTACATCTAGTTTGAGATGAGCATGATTAGATCACAATGGTGAAAGGCAATGATGGAGACAATGAGAGGTGGCAATGGAACACGAAGAGTGAAGAAATAGTGTGACTCGTTGAGCTTCACAACAGCTTTGTCTTTCGCTAATGGCCATTGAATTTCATCGTCGATGCGGGCGAGAATAGTGACGACGTTTCTTCATTGCAAGAGACGAACGATTGTGAGCTCCTTACAAGCAAGCTCGACACTCTGCTCTTTGTCTATGAGATGGACGATTGTGCCCAGAACCTTGAGAAGACATGGTGATTGAGAACTTTCTTTACTATGGAGTTTTGAGAGAGAGAGAGAGAGAGAGAGAGAGAGAGAGAGAGAGAGAGAGAGTCTATTTGGTTTTTGTTGTTGTTGGGGAATGGGTGTAAAAGTAAGAGAGAGAGAATGAAGACAACAATTGTTTGGCAGCAATGCGGTCTTGGAAGGGTAAATTGTCTATTAAAAATTAGTGGGACTTGAAGGAGCAAATAATTTTATCTAGGACTTAATGGATTATAAGTTCACAAAATGAGACTTATATGTAAATGCCCCAATATTAAGTTATATAAAAATGATGAATCTTTTTATATATTTTTTTATTTTTTTATCAAATTAATTTTAAGTATGTGTTTGGATGATGATCATGTAATAGGTGATTGTTTTTGTTGATATTTTTGGATGGTTATCATATAATAGATTATTGTATTTGTTGTTAACAGGTTTTTTGAATGATTATCATGTAATGGATAGTTATTAGGCTTTTAACGTATAATCAATATGTTTAACATATGAAATGTTTTTAGTATTAGATTTTTTAATCTAATGGATTAGTTTAATAATGACATCAAATGTTTAATAGATGAAATATTTTTAGTTTTGAATTTTTTGATTTAATGGATTGGTTATGAAGTTCTGTTTGGTTTGGTTTTCAGAACCTAGTTTCAATTTTTTTTTCTCTAAGAAACTCAAAATTAAATTGGTGAAAAAAAAAAACCACATCATTTTTATATAATTTTATCTTTTTGGAGGGTAGAAATAATCTTTTTAAATAATTTTTTTTGTTAGTTGTTTTTATTAATTTGTTTTTGTTTTTTCAAAAGTCAAACATGGTGACAATTTTGATGTGACAATATTATTCATTAAGAAAAAAAGACCATTATATTTCAAACAATATATGTTAATCATGTGGTTTAATTTTAATGATGTTTAAAATATTATGAGATAAATTGTAATTTTTTAATATACATTTTTTTTTTACAATCATTTGATACAAAATATGAAAATAAAATTTGTCATTTTGATATAGATTACACCGATTTAAAAATAACAAAATTTATTATGCATCTTTTGAATATTTTAATTTAATTCAAATTATTTCCACATCTTTTCTTATTCATTTTCTTCCTTTGATTGATTTGAGGTGTTTCTTGGCAAAAATGATGCAAGTCCAAATGGCTAATGAATTGAAATGGAAGAAAAATGAATGGAAAGATAAGCTTACCTAGAATCCCTCCAACGGCTATATATATATATATATATATATTTTATCGGTATAAAAGAAGCTTTGTGGAGAAAAGAAAAGGCATGAAGTGAAGAAGAGAAAAAAAATCTATTATATTGAAATATTTTTATATATTGTATTGTACTTCATTGAGTTGTATTTTCTGTAAGAAAATTTGTTGAGAGTTTGAGCAAAAATTGTAAAATGGTTTTCACACCTATGGGTGTTGATTTTCGACTACACAGCCAAACATGGAACTTAGCTGGAGAGCACACTGCAAAATATATTAAGCCAACTACCTACCAACAAGAAGATGAGAATGCCACGGTGGTTCGTCCACCTGGGAGTACTCTGACGATCAAGTTAGTCAAATAATCTCTCAAAAATCACAAACAAGTACTAAATTCACAAAATAAAGCGTACCTTAGACCCACGAGGGTGCCTCACTTTTATAGCCAGTACTGACCTAGTCCCCTAGAAGCCTCACTTTATAGAACTCATACACAATGCTTATCACGAACTCTCAGCTAGATAAAGATAAACTCCTCAAGAACCTTATCCTTATCCAAACTAAGAGATTCCTCTTATCTAGGACTCTAGTTACTTATCCAAATATCTCGGAATTTGGCATTACTGCACTGAATCTCGACAACATACCCTGCCCACGTGGCATCTCGGCTGACACCTCAGTAGTACCTCGGCCACGTGGCGTCATTCACAAAATACTTCCCCACAGCACCCTTTTTATTATTCTTGTAAAAGAGAATTTTTGTGAGTAATTTTTTGGGATAAAATCACTTAGGTTAGGTGTGACTAGGTATCAAATTCTAAACTAGTTGGAGTGATTGGATTTGGTCACTTGTTATCAAGGTTCACTAGTACCCATAAAACTAGTGGTGTAATCACTATTTGAAAAATAGTGAAGAAATTCCCAAGGAGGATACTTAGGGAGTGGATGTAGGCCCGCTGTGCCAAACCACTATAAATCATTGTGTTTGATTTTATTTCCCTATCTGTTTTACTTTTATATTAATTATTATTGCTCTGTTATTTTTACTTGTTGAAATTTGAAAATTTTGATTACCATAATTAATATTGTGAAATTATTTTTAATAACTTAATTCACCCCCTCCCCCCCTCTTGGGTTGCCTTTCTGGATAACAAGTGGTATCAGCACAAAGGCTCTTATTTATTTTTTGACTTAACAGTTTAGAGTTGATCAATGACAATCATTGTAGGAACACAAATTATTGATGGTCACTCACCTTCCAACCCTTCATATTTTACTAGTGATAATTACAAGTATTGAAAAAATAGAATAATGATATATATTCAAGGGATAGACTACATGGTATGGAAGGTTAGTAAAAATAGTCCAATTATTCCTTCCAAAATCGTAGATACAAAGAAAATTCCTAAAACAGAAGAGGAATGGGATGTGGATGATATTAGAAGCATTCAAACAAATGCTAAAGCAAAACATATTTTCTATTGTGTATTTGATCCTAATGAATATAATAGAATTTGTGTTTGTGATACAACAAAGGAGATTTGGAAAAAATTAGAAAGCACACACAAAGACATGACTCGCGTAAATGGAATCACAAAAGAAGTAAAATTCGCATGTAGAGATTATGATGATGTAAATTACCCAAATGAAGAAAGCAACGACAACGAAGTGGCAAATCTTTGCTTCATGAGAATCAAAGATAATGAGGTAATTAAAAATTCTCTAACATGTGATGAATTATTAGATTTTATTGAGAAACTTCATGAAGATTTTCAAAAGATAATTTTGAAAAATTTTGCTCTTAAAAATTCAAATGCTTTGCTTGTCAACAAAAATGAAAATTTGAAAAAAGGAGAATGATTCTTTGAAAAATTATTCAAATGATTTGTATAGCATTTCTGGTTTAGACTTGACCCATTGTGTATTCTAGACTCGGGGTTCATAGCCCCGTATGGTTGTTCATGTCTTTTCCTCCTTATTCTTCCTTAAATTTGGTTATTGGATTGCATTTGTTGTGTTTGGAACAGGTTGGTCACTTGATTTTCAAACCTCTGTTGCCCTAATTTTTGCTTCTCCGTTGGAGTAACTGTAACATGCTCGGGGGGTACCTGTGCGCATTAAACAGTTCGGACTCTCTGTCTTTTTTATTTAGTCTCACTAGTGCAATGTGAAACATAGATGAGAGTCCAGATTTGGCAATTTTTAGAAAATCCATTTTATTGCAAAATCTTTTGCCAGAAATGGACTGCATCATCTGATCTCAGAGTTGCCATCTAATATTTTAGGAAATTAGGAAACTCATAACTCGTGCCAAGGCCATTGTTCGTTATAACCAAAGTTGTCTCAGTTCGGAACCTTAGGTATGAGAGGGGAAGGTCATTAATTGAGTACCCCCACTCACCTGATCAAAAGATCGGCCTTTACTAAACCATGATATGAATTTTATTTACTTTATATGTTCATATTTCGATTATTTAATAAATCCTAAAAATTACTATGTGAAGCATACAAGTATAGGCTATGTCATTTATTTTGGAATAATTTGATTTCATGTATTTTGAAAGAATTTTGAAGATGTACAACCCAAATAAATTGAGTTTACAAGCATGAAAAATTAACATTATTTCAAATTAAGCGACACAACCTTCATCCACTGGCATTCATATAGTTCTATCAAGTAAGCAAGTAGCCACATGGTAGGATGCTTAAACATAAAAAGAAAAACACACACAAACGGGATGCTAAAGCATACAAACTTACATATTTACCGACGTCCCGCAAACAACTACAAAACAAAGTTAGTAAAACATGCATGATCTTATATACAAAATCCTAATGCAATTCACTCATGAGATGCAACTAAAGATTCGGCTTCTAAGATATGTGTAGACACCCCATTTTTGACCGCCCTTAAGACTTGGGCATTACTAATTGCTTACTTAGTGATGCAGGCTGTGCAGTGCAAAGGTTCGATTCCTTCGGCAAGAGGAGAGTCAAATCCCAACTTCATACCCCTTTTGGACTAAAATGATCTTGATCAAAAGATTTTGAGACCTTGAAACCCTCTCTTTCAAAATACTTTTGAAAATGATTCCTACGATGTTCCGACGCTCGCATTTTGTTAAATGTCGCGCTTTTCGGTAAACCGAGCAAGGACAAAGTGGAATGTGATTTTGTCATTACTTTGATTATCTTTATTGAATCACATTTGATTTGATGATGTATTCTATTGATTAAATGTAATATTTTTTATGTGAATTAATATGTGTTACATTTTAAAAAATCTGAAAATTTGATTGTGCACTCATTGACAAATGCATGACTTGATATGATCACATCTTCTAAATTGCATTTTTCATGAATATGAATGACTTGTATTGATTGGATAATTTTTCATATTCACAATAGAAATGAAAAGATTGCATAAACTTGTTGTTTTTTAAATCTTATATATTTGAAAATCCTCCATGGGAGAAATTTTTTTTAAGAGGAAGCATCATCTTAGGGGGAGCTTTATGAAAAATTTATATGCATAGCTTGAGGTGGGTTTTTCTTAAAATTATATTCTAATTATATGCATAACTTCAGGGGGAGTTTTATAAAAATTATCAAAGGATATTTGTTTTATTCCTTATCTGCACCCAAAAAAAAAAAAAAAAAAAAAATTATGTCAAAGGAGGAGAATTTTTTACAACGAAAAATATAAATGCTTGCATTAGTATTGTTGAATTTTGTTGTTGCATTTATTTCAAAAAACTAAACTGATCTTCTTTACCTGCATTAATATTTTATTTTGATGATATCAAAGGGGGAGAAGAAATAAGATTTATATATGAATCTTTGACAAAGAATTTGTTAGTAAAGGAGGAGAAAATATAATGCAAATAAATCCATGTATTATGATGTTGAATATTTTGATGTAGCATTTATTCCTATTGTTATGTCCCTTTATGTTGTCAATTATGCCAACAAACATGTTTTAAGTTGTAATTTGTGCTTGTGTTTTTTGCTGGACCACTCGAGCGAAGCTTTTACCGCTCAAGCGAAGTATTTGGTTTCTCAGCAATTCAGGCAGTCTGCATAAATACTGAAATTTTTGTTTTTACACTCGAGTGAGCTTTTCATCGCTCAAGTGAAGGAATTCAAGGCTTTTCCACGTATAAGGCACACCACTCAAGAAACCATTTCTACACTCAAGCGATCTCCGCGACCCTGTTCACTATAAAGTTGTGTGAAACTCAGATTTTAGGGCTACAGCTTCCAAATTTTATTTTTGAGAGTTAGGGTTTTTCTCTAGAGCTTTTTGCTTGTTTTCCTTTGATGTCTTTGTGAGATTATCTCATGAGTTTACTAGATTACATCAAAGGGGTTGTTTGATCATTCTATTCAAGAGACACTACAAGAAAAAGCACTTTTAGTAGCGTTTATGTTACTCACCAAAAGTATAATTTTCGTCGTTGAAAGTATCAGCGACCAAAAAAAAAAAAAAAAAAAACGGTCGCTGAAGCCATGTCACAAAATAATTTGGCGATCAAATAAACTATTGTCACCTTGTAAAAAGAATCAGTGACAAAATATTTTACTCGCCAAACGCCAAAAATTTTATCGCCATAAATTAACATTTAGTCGCTCAAAGTAGCCTGAAATAGATGCTTATGTTAGGTTTTAGTGACTTATGAACGCGCTGCCAAAATATCTTTCAGCGATGAAGTAAATTGGTTGCTGAATGTTTGGCGACCAATGAAGTTTTTGGTTGCTAAACGTTAATGTCCTATTTCATATAGACTTTTAGCAACCAAAACAAATTGTCACCAAAAGTAAATTAACAACTAAAAAACCTTTCGCCAAAAATTCATTATTTATATTTTTTTACAATTTTCCTATTCAGTTTATAAACCTATAAAAAATAATCCAAATTCAAATCAAAAGTAGCAACATATTAAACATAAGTAAAATACCAAAACCAAAACATCCAACATAAGTACAAATTCCTTATAATCCGAAACTTCAGACACGTACACAGTCATTCTAAAATAACTTCCAAGCTACAAATTCATGACAAAATCCTATGACAAAATATATTCAAAAAGTCAAAATGTAATCCTCTGATACTCCCTGAACTACGTTTCATCTATTGCCAATCTGTCAAACATATGAAAAATTTACAATATTAAAATGTTAGTAATAAAATGCTAGGTCTCAAAACTATGATATACCAAATTTAGCTCGATTTTTATAACCGAGAGTTCATTAGGGGTTTGGTTTGTTTCTAGAAGTTCATATATATTTTAGTGAGGTCATTGTGCTGATTTTTAGTTGGTTTGGTTTCTATATCATAATCTCAGCCCCAAACAAGCTATAGATTGATCCAAAACTGAAAAATAATGAACGAGTGGTTTGAAATGATTTGAAATTTAATAAATTTGACTACTTTAATACTAAGTGTTGTCAAGAAAACTGGGGCAAAATGCAAACTCATAGTATTTTAACCTTCTAAGATATACCCTAAAGGATAACCAAAATAATTTGTTAAACACATAAGCTGCAAACAAATATAACAAAATAACAGAGATCACATTGTTTCTTTTGATTGGCAAATAAACACAACAAAACTAAACAGGATTAGTGCTTTAAGCATCATAGTAAGAGCTTAGATCCCAACTAGGTTGGCACCAAAAATCACTACCTAATCATCTGCAAGAAAATCCCACTAAACTAGCAAACTAATGGATGAGAACTCAACCAAAAAGTATCAGTCATAATACAAAACACTAACAATAGCCACAAAACAAAACACTAATAGCAGCAATAAAGCCCAAAAACAATCAACATCTCCCAATGCAATCCAACCTGAAAACTAAGTCGTTGACTGAATAAGACAAGCTTTTCTTGTTATATTTTACCTAAGGAGTAATATTCACATTGATGGATAACAAATATTAGCCAACGTAACTTCAACTTCTATTATAGCAATCCCAGTATTGACCCGACTCTTGCGGTATTCTAGACTCGGGTTTAATGCTTACATTTTGTTGTTTATCTCTTTCTTTCCTTGTATCTATTTGAAATTTGGTTTTGGGTTGTTGTGATTGTGTTTGGGTAGGTTGGTCGCTTGTTTTTCAAATCTTGTGTTGCTTAGAATTTTCGTCCTCCACTCGAATAACACTTCTGCGCTCAAGCAGGCTTTGCGTATATCAGATCACGAAAATGACTTTTTACATCACTTTTTTAGATCTTTTCTCCCTAAAACCTAAAGTTGAGATCCTCT
Organism: Camellia lanceoleosa; assembly: GCA_025200525.1. NCBI lineage: Eukaryota > Viridiplantae > Streptophyta > Magnoliopsida > Ericales > Theaceae > Camellia > Camellia lanceoleosa. The sequence goes on along the minus strand of CM045759.1, from coordinate 132,837,177 downwards.
CTCTCCAAAACACACACACACACACACACACACACACACACACACACTCTCTCTCTCTCTCTCTCTCTCTATTTTCACCTAGTTTCAGTGATTTCTTCACCTTAATCCCTTTGATAAAAAGGTAGACCATTTCAAGATCTCCATTTTGATCCGAATAGAGTTGGATTTGGAAATCTTTGAAGTTTCACTCTTGCTTGGCTTGTCATCTCTCTTTGAGATAGGGATTCTCTACACTTTTATATGGTTTTTAGCTTAGTTATTTGTCGTGTAAAAATGGTGGGATTTGGGAGTAGTTTGAACAAACCTAAGGTTTGGGTGTGAAATAAAAATAGGGGTTTTTTTTGGTGAATGTGAAATAAATGGTCATGAGGTTTGAATATGAGGTTGTTTTGTGACAAATTGTTGATATTTGGAAAAAGTGGAGCTTTGCCCTAAATGGGTCAAATTGTTATTTTGTATAAATAGATGAAATTGGTATTGGTAATGTAGAATTAGAGGATTATTGATATAACTAGTGGAGTTGGACACGTGTTGTCTCTCACCTATGGGAATTTGAATAATTTATTTATTGAGAAGATTGTATATCTGTTTAGAAATATTTGTCTTGGGCTATTGCTGGAGGATAGCTATGATTGTTGTAGAAATTGCATAAGGATTAGGTAAATTGAAACTAATCTATTGTTGGTTGTCATTGAATATTACTATGTTTTAAATACATTGTATATGTATGATGTTTGAGAGGAGAAAGGGGATGTACTCCATTGTTTGGGAGGAGAAAGTGAATGTACTCCATTGTTTGGGAGGAGATAGGGGGATGGACTCCATTGAAGTTAAGTTGGCCAAAGTGTCTAGGGTGAAAGTCCCGAAATCTTGTGTATACATGGGTGCCGATCCCACGGAAAATTTTTTCGTAAAATGACAGATTGAAGTGTTTGGCCCCGTTTGGTGTAGCTGTTAAAACAACTTATAGATTATAGCTTAACAGATTATAGATTATGACTTTAATCAGAAGTTGTTAATCTGTTTGGTGTAACTATTGGATTATAGATTTAAGTTGCTGAGTAGTGTTTGTTAAATAAGCTGTGAAATAGCTTTTTCAATTAATTTTTATTCTTTGTTTGTCTACATTTCTCATAAAAAATAATAATAATAATCTATAGTCCATTTGAGTCTTTTTCTATTTTTAAAAAAATAAAAAATAAAAAAAATTAAGAGTATAACCATAAATTAAAATGTCTACAGCAGAAGCTGATAATCAGAAGCAAGGGGTGAGCAGCTTCTCAGAATCAGCTTTTTTGAGTTAAAATAAGCTGTTAGAATCAGAAGTTGTTTGAAATAAGTTTAACCAAATAGTCCAAAATAACTTTTTCAAAGCTAAAAGCCATAAGTTGGCTCTGAAAAGCTGAAACAAACACCCCCTTTATGTGGTAGTGTATTGAATTGGAAAACCACTGAGTTGTAGTCTTAGTTGGGTTATTGAAAGATAATGAAATTGACTCATGAATTAAGAATACTGAATGAACTTGAACTAAATGGAAGGAAAATGAATCGAAATATGAACTTTGACATTTTATGATCATATAAAAATGCGAATGTTTTCTCACAGGCATTGTATGTACACATTGCACTTATATCTTTGTTAAATCCCATCTATTGTGTTAGATTGTTCCTACTGGGCTTTGGTTGACCCTATTTGGGAAAAACCATTTTCAGGTGCTGGTGATATGCCTTTGCCAGGGCAATCGCTTGGAAGGACTTTTGAGAGCAAGAGCTTATTTCTTTTCTTATATTTTTGTATAGCCAAGGGGTTTAAATTGTATTGAGCTAGGCTCACTTTTGTGTAACCAAGCAATGACTTGGAAAGATGTAAGCCTATAAGGCATATGACTATTTGGTCAGTTTCAATTCTCTTATCATTGTAACACATGCTGTAGATTCAGGATGAATATTAGTGAATGTATATCGCATGTGTTAACTTTTGTAAACAAATTTTGATGAACGAAAGTATTTTGTTTCTATCATTTTTTCGATTATGAGTTGGATTTATTGTGTTATTTTAGGGGAGTGACAACTTGGTATCAGAGCGTACTAGGTTTGAATACTTTGGGTATGTGGGAAGTGGTTAGTACCATAATGGGTTTGCCTCGCTTAGTTGAGACGTTAGTATGTGTTTTATGCTTATGTGATAACATGCTTATATGATTACATGGGTATGGGATTTAGTTCCTAAGATGTTGATTGGGTTTACGGGATTCTAGAAGTCCTATTAGAAGAGCACTTGATCACTGCTATTTCTAATTGGAACTGTAGTAACGCCGCGGGACAATCATTATCTAGGAAGGAAATTCGTATGTGTTTATGAGATTACGTGCTCATATGGAGTGATTTATTGTTGTTCATCCCATTAGGACGCCAGTGAGTTAACTTCGGCACACTTGTAAATGTGCTAATACCTTTTGTTACCTTCATTAGAATATCAGGACGTGGACGTTGTGGTGGTGGTGGTGGTAGGTGTGGTAGGCCTAGAAGGCATGAGATGCCTCTATCGGATGATATTTTGACACAGGAAGAGGGGTTGGTCAGGCCAATGCGGCTGAACCGGTTGGTCAACAGGCCATGGACACCTTAGCTCGCAAAATGGCCAGAGGTTTGCAGGAATCTATGGACATTTTCAGGGCTCATAATCAAGTCCAGGCCCAAGTTGCTAAGGGAGGGCCATCTTCCTTGAAGAGAGAGTTTTTTCGGTTGAATCCGGATGAGTTTTTGGGAGATCCCAAAGAGCCACTGAAAGCGGATTAGTGGCCAGAGCAGATGGTGAAGATGTTTGAGATGCTCGGTATCGAAGACGGGGGTTTGAGAGTGACCTTGGTGTCCTTCCAGCTGAAGGAAGACGCGTGTCAATGGTGGAAGTATGCACGAGGGCGCATTGGAGGGACTTGGGAGGCTTTTGTCGATGCCTTCTAGAACAAGTTTTTGCCTCCTACTGTTAGGGAGAAGTTGAGAGATCAGCTCTCTAAGTTGGTGCAGTTGAACACACTAGTAGCCGAGTTTGAGGCAACATTCACTAGTTTGTCGAGGTTTGGACCGGAACTCGTGGTGACTGAAGAGTGCCGTTGTCTGGAGTTCGAGAAGCGGTTGAGGACTAGGCTCATGTTTAGAGTGGTCGGATCCATGATTAGGGATTATGGGCGCCTTGTGGAGGCTGCAACCCATCTTGAGACTATTATGTAGACGGAGGAGGAGAGGATGAGGGGCTTTAAGAGGAGTCAGTACAATCAGGGAGATAGTAAGAGGCAGAAGGGTTCTAACCCTCAGTCGTCCCAGGGAGCTCAGTCGAGGTCCACTTTTCCAATACCGAGTTCGGGTTTCGGGAGAGGTGGTCAGGGAGACATCACTTGTTTCAAATGTGGTTAGTTGGGCCACAAGTCTCCAGCTTGCCTGCAGAGAGGAGGAGGGCAACGAGTGACATCGTCTTCGGCTCGTTCTTAGAGCTAGAGTCAGGGGAGAGGCCAGCCACTCACTTGTTATCAGTGTGGGCAGGTGTAGATTGCCTGAACTTCCTCCGCGCGCCCCCCTTTCGGAGAGGACGCAGATTTGGGTTCATAGCTACTACAGTTCGGACTCTTGTCAGGGTTCTGAATCTAATCTCACAAAGTGCAATGTAAGACTGATAAATCACCAAAGAGTCCAAATCCGGCAAATCGTTTTGGAAAATCGATTTTAATAAAAAATCGCCAAACATGGATTGTTTTGCCAGATTTCAGAGTCCTCACTTAAATACTTTGTTTTTGGGAAATTTAGGAAACCCTGACTCGTGCCTAAGGCCATGTGTCCATCATCACCAAAGTTGCCTCAGCTCGAGAACTTGGGTACGAGAGGGGAAGGTCTTGAAATGAGTACCCCTGCTCGCCCGATCAAAGGATCGGCCTCTACTAATCATGATATGTTGTTTTGAAAAACACATGTGTTCTTGTTCCAGTTTTTTAGCTAACTTACTATGTGATGCGTATAGCATACAAGTATAGCCTAGATCGCCTAAATTGGAGCAAAACAATTCAATGATTGTTTTCGAAAATGGTTTGAATTTGCCACCCTCAAGTGGGCTTAGAAATGCAGATTTGCCACCAAACAAGGTGGGCTTAAAACATGATGATTTACCACTTCAAGTGGGCTTAAAAACTCACATTTTGATGAATTGTTCCAATTCAAGTAATAAAGCCTTCATCCACAGGCATTCATGTAGTTTAGTATTTAAGCAAATAGCCTCATGGTAAGCATGCTATCATAGCAACACTCACACACATGCAAGTATGCTAAAGCGTAAACACTTATAGTGTACTCCAAGCCAAAACAGAGAACTAGTTAAAAATCATGCATGATCCTAGCTATGTTAAAATGCCTAATGCAACACATGAAAAAATGCGACTAAATAGGCTCGGCTAGCTAAGATGGCATATGAATGTAATGATTTGATGCACGTATTCAAATAGGTATTGAAAGTCAATGCAGTTTGAATGATGCGCCGAGCCCGGTGCATGCAAGACAAATGAATGATGCAAACATGCAAGCATAAGGTATGCTAATTGAAACGTGTCCTAATCTAACCACCGAAAGTGGGTAAATAAAAGGGAGAAAGACGTGGGATTGGAAGACATTCACACACACATGCACACTTATTACAACATTGGCCCTCTCGGTGGAGGGTTCGAATAAATAAGCTAAACTATGCTAAGCTAAGCTAATTATTACAGATCAACTAATTAACTAACTTAGCTAATTAATTACAAACCAACTGAAATTGAATAACTAGCTAATCTAAGCTAATTAGAATATTACAAAGATGAATTGAATCAGCTAAACACATTAACTAATTAATTACAAAATGGCCTCGGGGGAGGGAGACATGCATGCTTGGTTTGCTTCACCCAGAAATGCATTGCCTTGCCATAAATTGTCTTTCTTTGCACTCGCGGTGACCTCAGAGCATCAAACACACTTTTAGGTTGCATCTGCCCCAAAACAGGAATATTTTGGAAACTTTTGCTGCAGGTGGCCGCCCGGCCACCTCAACTGGTCGGTAGGCTACATCAACTGGCCAGCTGGCTAGTACAAGTGGTCGGCAGGCTAGTGCAAGTGGCCGGCCGTCCACTTTTCCTTCCAGAATCCCAACTTTGCTGCAACAGAGATCAACAAAGGCATAGCAATGCATTTGCAAGGAAATGTGTGTGCAACTACTCTCCTTATCATTTCTCAAGCTCAAAGGAGCATAGTACTCGGCTCTCAAGCCACCAACCACGCATCTCGATGCATGATGGCCAAAGAGTCGAGCTCGCACAATGTTAATGAATGCACACATAAGACTCGAAGTGTTGTCACCCTATCATGCATGATCAACGGTGACAACGACCAAGGAACGCAACACGTTTCATCACTTTGAGTATGAAACGTGCCACATTCCTTGTGTTCGGATTAACGTCCGATCCAAACACAATGCAATGCAAACAATATGCTTATCTTTCAATGCTAAAGTGGCATGCATAAGACTCTATCATGTAAGCAATGCATGTAAGACATGTTAACACATGAGGCATGCACTATCAATCTCAAATGGTTAAACCAGCTATGTACAGACCTAAGATACTTCAAAACAGTGGCCAAAACGCACTAAAACTTGGACACAACAAGGCAAGAAATGTATGCTCATTCGTTTGCTCGCAAGCAAGGCACGGAGCTTAACTTTCAAACACATTGAAAGAGTGACATATATGAGAGCATGACAGAGGTAGAAGTACTAAAATCATATGCCAAATGATGACATATCATGCAAACAACACAAGTATAGCATGTTAAGGGTCCTTTAAACATTGAAACTCATGAAGGACACAACACAAGGACTATGCAATACAATGTTCAATGGACTAAACCAACCCTAAACGGACCTCATGCATGCCAAGACAGTGGCCAAAATGATCTGAAATGATAGCATGAAAGGCAAGATAATGATGTTCATACATTGGCTCATCAACAAGGCATGAGGCACAACTCTTAAACACAATTAAAGGGTGATATTCATGAGAGCATGACAAGGCTATATGCTCTGAAATTATGTGTTAAATGATGCCATATCACATAAACATCACAAATAAGGCATGCTAGAAGGCCTAAAGCACAAGGCTAGTGAAGGGCACCACCTAAGAGGCATGCAATACATAGCCTAAACAACTAAACCAGCTTTGGACAGAGCTCAATTAGGCCAAGACAAAGGCCAAAACATACTGAAATGGAAGCCTAAAAACTTAGACAAGCATGCATGCATATTGGCTCACAAACAAGGCATAAGGAACAACTCACAAAAGCTATGAAAGAGTGGAATATGTGAGAGTGTGACTGCGCCATATACACTAAAATCATGTGAGAAATGAGGCTAAGGCATGCAATCATCACAAATAAAGCATGCAAAAGGCTTTGAAACTCAATGCTAGTCAAGGCCTTTACACTACAACCATGCACAACAAGTCTCACATGGCCAAGACCACCCAAAATAGAGCTAAGGCATGCTAAAATAATAGCAAATACATGCTGAGATAGAGCTAACACAAACTAGGATTAGAGGCATAAAGCATGATGCATGTTAGGCCTACAAGTAGGATTGCACTACAAGTACAAAAACCAAGCAAGAGGTGACCCCACCAACCAAAATCAAAGCTGAGGCATGCTAAAATAACACCAAAAACATGCTGAGATAGAGCTAACACAAGCTAGGATTAGAGGCATAAAGCATGATGCATGTTAGGCCTACAAATAGGATTGCACTACAAGTGTATGAAGCATGCAAGAGGTGACCCCACCAACCAAAATCAGAGCTAAGGAATGCTAAAATAACACCAAAAACATGCTTGAACTAAGCCATAAAAGAGTAGAAAAGCATGCTCAAGTATGAGGCCAACAAGGCATGCAAGCAAGACAAAAGGAAAAAGGGGCCACCCCCTCCTATTTTGGACCACAAGAGCAACTTTTTACCACCGAAATTCCTCTAAGTTTCAGTGGTTAAAAAGCCAAGCAAGGGGATATTCAAAAGCTTAGAGAGTTGGCTCAAGAGGCTTAACAAGCCAAAGAGCAAAAGAGGGGGACCACCCCCCTAACCCCACAAGGTTCAAACCAACATTATAAAGCCTTAAAATCAGAGTTATTGAGAGGCTAAAATCAGCCTCAAAGTAGCATGCAAAGGTGGTATAACACTTAATCAAAACAAAGCTTTAAAAGGAGTATATGCTTACCCTTGAAGCACAATGGCAAGACTGCAACTTTAGCAACAATTTTGGACCAAAACCAATGCTAGGACCTCAAAACAAGCTCCAATGGACTTCAACTCCAAAGTGAAGGTGCTTAACTAGGTGTCTTAGTGCAAAAGTGTGAAGAAAACTCACTTTTAGACTCAATATAGCATAAATAAATATATATATATATAGAGAGAGAATTCCAGATAGAGAGGGATATTTTAGCTCTAAAATTCTGAACCCTCAATTACGTAGAGGAAGCTCCCCTTATATAGAGCAAACAAGCCAAAAGGCTTGCTCCATCTCTCCATACACGTGTATGGAGGATGAGTTTGTAGACACCCCATTTTTGACCATTCTTAAGACTTGGGCGCTACTGATTGCTTACTTAGTGATGCAGGCTGTGCCGTGCAAAGGTTCAATTTCTTCGGCAAGGAGAGCGTCAAATCCAAACCTCACACCCCATTTTGGACCTAGACTATTTTGAATGGTTTTTAGACCTTAAAACCCTCTCTTTCAAAATATTTTTGAATGAAATAAAGTTCCTACGATGTTCCGACGCTCACATTTCATTAAATGTTGCGCTTTTCGGTAAACCGAGTAAGAACAAAGTGGAAATGAATGAAAGAGAGATGAAATCTTTGAAAAATATTTCAAAACACCTTGTTTAGGGGTTTGGAGTTGAAGGAAAGAGGAGAAGAGGGAAGAAACAAAGTTGGGGAAGAAGTTGGGCACGAATCGTTAAGAGAGAGTCGGGTAGTCCTCGTTAAATTAGGCCTATCTGTTTGCACACTTGTATTTCATCTATGAGGCCACCACCGTTGGAAAAAAGACTTCTATGGCTTCATTTTTCACTCAATAATGTTCTAAAGTCGAATCCGGATGGGGGAGATATGATTGGTTGAAGTTGGGCATCATTCTGGTTGGACCGAAACTGAGCAGCCTTCACTAAAAGAGAGATATCTCTTAGCACAGTTGGAATTTCAATGCAAAGCCACCACCATTGAAAGCTTACTTCTGGGGCTTCAATTTGGACACAAGAATGACTTGAGAATGAGTCCAGATGAAGGAGATATGCCCATTTGAAGTTTGACTTGCAGAGCAGATTTTTGCTGTCGACTAGTTAAGTAGCTGTCGACCACTAAGGGTGGTCGGCCGGCCAAAAAAGGTAGCTGACCGACCAGTTGAGGTGGTTGGTCAACCACTTATGCTCAGAAAGCGCAGATTTTGAAGACATTTCACCTTTAGCTGTTTTCACACTCCTCCAGATATTTCTGGACTGATATTTCGACCAAATGCTCTTGAATTGCTATATATGGAAGCTTTCTCTCATTTTGGAAAGAGTTAGAAAATTTGGAAGCTTCTCACTCTAGAATCCTCTCTCTCTAGAATTTTGAGGAGCAATTTTCCTCTCTCTCTCTCTCTAGAATCATCTCTCTTTTCTCTTTTAGTGTTAGAAGGTGAGCTTTCTTCACACTTTTGCAAGGAGACTCCTAGCCAAACACCACCATCTTTGTTTTTGAGGTTCTTGGAGGGTGCATTTGAGTTCTAAAAACTAGTTTTGGGCTCAAGAAGCTGCTGTTCTTATTGTTCTCCAAGTGTGAGTCCTATTCTCCCCTTTTAAGCTTTGTTTTGGTTGCATATTTGGCCACCTTCACATGCTATTTTAGGCTTAGCTTTCAATTAAAAAAAGTTCTATTTTGAAGTGTTTAAAATGGTTGTTTAAGGCCTAGTTTGAGTTAGGGGTGGTTTACTCCCTTTGGTGGTTTGTTTTGCCTTGTTTTGTGCCATCTTTTAAGACCTTTGAGACCATCTCTTTTTGGCCCTCTCACCATTGAAACTCAGAGGAATTTCAGTGGTGGAAAGTGGTTTTGAGGTTCCAAATGGGTGGGGGTTGTCCCATCTCCTCTTCTCTTGTTTGCATGTGTTGATGGCTCTCCAAAAGAGCATGTGTTTCTACTCCTTAGAGGCTTTGTTTAGGCTCATTTTTGTGACCTTTTAGACCTTCCATAACTCTGTTTTTGGCTGTCTTGGTCACCTCTTGCATGCTTCTTATACTTGTAGTGTAATCCTACTTGTAGCCTTGCAAAGTAGCATGTCTTTGTGCTTTGAATTGGCTCCATTTTAGCATGTTTTTAGCCATTATTTTTCATGTCATAACTCTATTTTGTGTTGGTTTGGTTGCCTCTTGCATGCTTCTTGCACTTATAGTGCAATTTTGTTCAGTAGCCTAGGGTATTCTGTGTTTTAGCCTATTGATCTAACATGTGTATGATCTACTCCAGCACATTTTTTCCTTTGATTTAACGTGCTTTAGGTCTAATTTGAGTGGTTTTGGTCATGCATGCTTAGCCTTGTATAGCTATAGTGTAATTGGCTTCACTAGCCTTGCCCTTAGCATGCTATATTTGTGATGTGTGCATGATATGGCATCATTTGGTAGGTAATTTCAGAGCTTATATTTCTTCCATACTCTCATGTTTATCACTCTTTCATTGTGTTTAAGAGTTGTGCCCTTATGCCTTGTTTGTGAGCTAATACGGGAGTATATCTTTCTTGCCATCTATGTTGCAAGTCTAGCATGTTTTTGCTACCATTTTGACCTGCCTTAGGTCTGTTTTGAGTGCTTAAGGTCATTTGAGCATTGCTTAGTATGGTTGTAGTGTAAAGCCCTTGACTAGCTTTGTATTTCAAGTCTCTTGGCATGCTTTATTTGAGCTATTTGCATGATATGACATCACTTGGCATGTAATTTCAGAGCATATGTCATTGCCACACTCTCACATTTTCCACTCCTTCAATGTGTTTGAGAGTTGTGTCTTCATACCTTGTTGGCGAGCCATCAAACGTGCATATTTTCCTTGTGTTATATGCCTTGATCTTAGTATATTTCGGCCTCTATTTTGGCACATTTAACCTCTGTCCGGCATTGGTTTGGTCACTTGTGCTATGTATTGCATGCCTCTAGTGTTATGCTCTTTGCTAGCTTCAATGCTTTCGACTCTGAGTATGCTTTGCATGCATCATTTTCATGCTTTGATGTCATTTAGCATGTCATTTCAGTGTTGAAATATATGCCATTGCATCCCACTAATTCACTCTTTCAAAACTAGAGGACTCTCACATTTGGACTTAACCGATTAAGGGACTAATTGGTAATCTAAAATGTGTATACAAAATGAATCAAGTAAAACATGGCCAAGATAAGCATGTTGTTTGTATTGCATGTGTTTGGATCGGACGTTAATCCAAACACAAGAAATGTGGGACGTTTCATACTCATAGTGATGAAACGTATCACATTTCTCGGTCCCCGTCCCCCTTGATTGTGCATGATAAGGTGGAGGCCTTTCGAGTCTTATGTGTGCATTCATTGAGATTTGTGCAAGCTTGATCCTTTGGCCATCATGCATTGAGAATGCTTGGTTGTTGGCCCGAGAGTCAAGTGCCATACTCCTTTGAGCTTGAGATATGATAAGGAGTGTGGAAGTGCATGCATTTTCTTGCAAATACACTGTCTTGCCTCTGTCTGTGCTCTGTTGCAGCAACAGGAGGAATTTCAGCCCTTAAGGTGTTCTTGAGATCAGAAAGAAGCAACTTGGAAATCGGTGTAATTTTCAAAGATTCAAAAGAGTGAAAACAGAAGCGTCTTGAGGCAAGGCGGTGGATTTTCGGGAGGATGCAACCAAGCATGCATATCTCCCTCGCCCGTGAGGCCATTTATCGCTTTTTCTAGCTAGTTGTAGTTGATTACCTGTGTTGTAATTAATTTAGCTTAGTGCTTTGTAATATTCTAATTAGCATAGATTAGCTAGTTATTCAATTTGGTTTGTAATAATTAATTAGCTAGAATAGTTAGTTAATTAGTTGGTTTGTAATAGTTAGCTTAATTAGCGTAGTGTAGACACCCCATTTTTGACTGACCTTAAGACTCAGACGTCATTGATTGAGCGCTCGGTGATGGTGCGTGTTGTGCTTGTTTCAAGCTTCGGAGTTTTGGGCTGAGAGCCTTGTCTCCAGGTCTCCGAACTCTTTGTGCTTCGGCTCGGCTTGTGGACCAAGCCTTGTTTCCCTTCCTAGAGGGAGGGAGAGGTCTTGTAGACCATCTCTCTATGGTCGTAGACTACTTTTTGTGGTCGTAGGCCACTTTTCCCGTTTGGAGACTAGTTTTCGGTTTTTGGAGCCTTTGGTCGTGCGCCTTTTCTCAGGACCGCTTGACGTTCTCTGTTTGGTTTGGTTTTTGAACTACACCTTGCTTCCTCTCTCTACAAGGACACTGTGGTTCGGGAGACCACTTTTGTGGTCGTATACCACTTTTGGTGCTCAACAGCTGGGTTTCGAGGCTCCCGGCTGTGCATTTTGCCTCCCGAACTCTCGTTTTGCATCCGTGTTGGTTTGTTTTTGGTACAAACCTTGTTTTCCTTGCTTGGAAGGTGGTACGAGGGTGGGAGACCAGTTTTTCCCCTTTGAGACCACTTTTCTTCCCGCTAGTCGGTTTTCTGGTCAGGAAACTGGTTTTCTTGGTCTTTGGGCCACCTTTGCTGGTCTCCCACCCTGCCATCGGCTTGCTTTTAGTGTGGAGACCACCAATTCCTCCTGCCGACCACCCTTTTTCTTGGGAGACCCCTTGAAGTGGTCGTCTGACCACTGCAAGTAGTAGGCCGACCACTTTAAGTGGTCGGCAGCTCTCCCCCTGTTTTGGCAGACTGTGTGGATGCCAGCTGTGCCAGTTGGAGGGCACAGACTGTATCCTCCATACACGTATATGGAGGGATTGCATCCAAGTTTTAGCTTCTCTAAGAAGCTTTAACTTTTGTTTTTCTATAAGATAGGCTCTCCCTTTCCATTCTAGAGGTTCTAAAATTTTCCTAAGGCATAAGTATACATCTCCCTTTATATCTCTATATTTGGTGCCTAAAGAGGGTAATGTTCTTCACTTTTGCACCACAACCCTCAACCATACACCCCCATCATTGAACTAAGGTTCTTGGAGGACATTTTTGGAGGTTAAAAAGCTGGTTCTTGGCTGAGAAATTTGCTAGTATTGCAGTGCTTCAAGGGTAATCTCTTTTCTCCCTTTTAAGCTTTGTTTTGATCACTTTCTAAGCCATATTTGCATGCTTCTCTTGGCTTAACATTGAACTACAAAAAGCTCTATTTTTCAGTCCTTAGCATGTTTGTTTAAGGCCTTTTTGTTGTTGAGGGCCTTCTACCCTCTTGTATGCCTTGTTTAGTCTTGTTTTGTGCCATGCCTTAAGGCCTTTGGGTTGGTCTTTGCTTGGCCTTTTAGCCACTGAAATCCAATGGATTTTCAGTGGTAGGCATGTGGTTTTGAGGTCTCAAATCAGAGGGGGGTGATCCCCTCTCTTCTTGTTTTGTTTGCTTGCATTTTTGGCCTATCAAAGGAGCATGCATCTTCATACTTTCAAGGCTTGGTTCAGGCACTTTTTCATGACTTTTAGGGTCTGCCTTAGCTCTGTCTATGGCTGGTTTGGCCACCTTGTGTTTGCTTCTTGTATGTGTAGTGTATTCCCATTTGTGGCTCATCAAAGTGGCATGTCCTTCTAGCATGTATTGGCTCCATTTCAGTAGATTTTTGGCCATCATTTGACATGTCATGACTCTATTTTTGGCTGGTTTGGTAGCCTCTTGCATGCTTCATATGCTTGTAGTGTAAATCTTGTTTACTAGCTTTGTATGCATGATGTTTTGGCTCATTATCCTAGCATATTTTGGCTATGCCCTAGCATGATTTTGTTCTTATTTTGGGCTGTCTTAGCTCTGTTTTGAGGCTTCTTGGTCGAATGAGGCTTGTCATGCATGCTTGTAGTGTAACAGCCTTGACTAGCTTTGAGTTTTGAGGTCTCTTGCATGCTTAACTTGAGGTATTTGCATGTTTTGGCATATTTGAGAATGACATTTCAGAGCATGTAGGGCTGTTATACTTCCATATTTTTCACTCCTTAAGTGCTCTTGAGGGTTGTGCCTTTATGCCCTATTTGTGAGCCATTACATGAGCCTCATTTTCGTGCCTTTCAAGCCATCATCTCAACCCATCGTTGCTAGTGTTTTGGCCTGCATAGGGTCTATTTGGGGCTGGTTTGGCCATTTGAGCATTGTCTTGCGTGCCTCTAGTGTAATACACTTCACTAGCTTCGACGCTTGAGCTTTTCAACATGCATTACATGGGTTGTTCGCATGATTCTAAATCATTTTGCAGGCCATTTCAATGCTGGAGCATATGCCATTGTACTCCATGTTTCATCCTTTCAATGCCTTTGGAGAGTTGTACTTTGTGCCTTGAGCTTGGACCAATATGTATGCATGTTTGTATAGCATTTTGAGTTTCTATCTTAGCATGTATGGCCACTAATTTGGACATGGCTGAGGCCTATCCATTTTGGTTTAAGTCCATTATGCATTGAGTATGCCATGTGGTTCATAGTATTGAGAATGCCATGTTGTTACATGATTGATTATTGCATTTGTGCATGCCATGTCCATTGCCTAGCGTATGCTAGTTACCATGCACATTGTGTATACTAGTTGTCATGAGCATTGTGTATGCCACGTAGTTCATAGCATTGTAGATGCTAGTATGTTAGTTGCATGTTTTCATGCTTGTCCCTTGCATCGTGTTCATATGCTTGTTTCATTGCATTGAATGTTTGCATGCTCGAGCCGCGTTGTGTATGCCATGCCATGTCATTTGTTGCATTGTGTTTGGAATAGGAGTTAGTCCAAACACGGGAAACGAGGGATGTTTCATACTCGAAGTGATGAAATGTGCCTCAATTCTCAGTCGCCGACACTCTTGACTATACATGATGGAGTTTTAGGCTTTATGTGTTCGTGTGTGCATTCATTTTATATTGAGTTGTGCAATTTGGCTCCTCGGCCATCATGCATCGAGATGCGTGGTGGCCCGAGGGTCGAGAACCGCACCCTCTTGAGCTTATGTAATGAGAGGGAGGGTGGTTGTGCATACATGTGTTGCAAATACTTTGTCATGCCCCTTTCTTGCTCTCTGTTGCAACAAACTGAAGTCTGGCAATAGAAACTGGTCGGTCGACCAGATAAAGTGGCTGGCCGACCACTTTTTCTGGTTTTCAGCACAGAAAGTGGTCGGTAGGTGGTCTCCAATGCCAACAACTAGTCGTGACCCTCCCTCTGATTCCCATGATGGAGTTTGACCTTTTGGAGCTTTTTGCGATGTTGAGACCGGGTTGCAACGAAGGCAAATCGGGCATCGTGATGGATTTTCGATGAGGTGACCGGCACGCATCCTTCATCATCCAAAAGCGAGTTGAGTGACCTATTTCATATAGTTTACATGCTTATTCAATTGCTAACTTAGTTAATTTGTTAATTAGTTAGAGTTGTGTAATAATTAGCTGTAGCTTGTTATTCATTCTGTTGTGTAATAACTAGTTTAATTAGATTAGCTTAGATTAGCTAGTTGGTTCTGTATTATTCATTCGGACCCTCCATCAAGAGGGCACAACTGTTGTAAATAAGTGTGCGTGTGTGTGATGCATGTCTTCCAACCCCCATTTCTTTCTCCCTTTTATTTACCAGCTTATGATGGTTAGTTTTAGGGCATGTTTCAATTAGCATCCTTATGCTCGCATGTTTGCATCCATTCATCTGTCTTGCATGCACTGGGCTTGGCACATCATACTAACTTCATTGTATTTCAATTCCTGTTTGAATACATGTATCAAATTGCATTTCACATGACATTTTAGAATAGCCGAGCTTATCTTAGTTGCATTTTGTATATATTGCATTAGGCATTCTTGACATAGCTAGGATCATGCATTGATTTCTAACATAGCTTTTGTTTTGGCTCAGAGTACGCGGTAAGTGTTTATGCTTTAGCATCCTTGCATGTGTGTGAGTGACTGCCATGATAGCATGCTTGCCATGAGGCTAACTGCTTATGTGATATAACTGCCTGAATGCCTGTGGGTGAAGGTTGGATTACTTGAATTGGAACAATTCATTAATTGCGAGTTTTAAGCCCACTTGAGAGTGGCAAATCACTATGTTTTCTAAGCCCACTTGAGGGTGGAAAAATCCGCATTTTAGCCTACTTGCGAGTAGCAAACCGCCTTAAAAAACAAACATGAGATGTTTTTTTCCAACTTAGGCGATCCAGTCTATACTTGTATGCTACGCGCACCACATAGTAATTCTAGGTTAATAACCAGAATAAGAGCACATGTATTTTTAAAAACAAGATATCATGTTAGTAAAGGCCGATCTTTGATCGGGCGAGTAGGGGTGCTAATTGCATGACCTTCCCCTCTTGTACCCAAGTTCCCGAGCCGAGGTAACTTTGGTGATGACGGACACGTGACCTTAGGCATGAGTCAGGGTTTCCCAAATTTTCAAGAAATAAAATATTTAGGTGGCGACTCTGTATCTGGCAAAGCAGTCCATGTTTGGCACTTCTTTCTAAAAATTAATTTTTCAAAACGATTTGCTGGATTTGGACTCTATGGTTATTTATCAATCTCGCATTGCACTTTGCAAGATCAGATTAAGAACCGTGACATTGAGTCCGAACTATAGTGAGCCCAATGAACAAAACAGAATTTTCCTGGGACGTTCGGGCGCGTCTACATGTAGCTAGTTAGCTTTCATTTTATTTAGACCCTCCGTCCAGAGGGCAAATGTTGTAATAAGTGTGCGTGTGTGTGTGAATATCTTCCAATCCCATGTCTTTCTCCCTTTTACTTAACTGCTTTCGATGGTTAGTTTTTAGGGCATATTTCAATTAGCATCCTTATGCTTGCATGGGTGCATCATTCATTTGTCTTGCATGCACCGGGCTCGGCGCATCATTCAAACTGCATTGTATTTCAACAGATTTACTTGAATACGTGTTTAACAGCATGTTATCAAGTGTTGCATTCATATGCCATCTTAGATAGCTGAGCCTATTTAGTTGCATTTTTGCATGTGTTGCATTAGGCATTTTGCATAAGTTAGGATCATGTATGATTTCTAACTAGCTTCTATTTTGGCTTGGAGTACACTGTAAGTGTTCACGCTTTAGCATCCTTGCATGTGGGTAAGTGATTGCCATGATAGGATGCTTGCCATGAGGCTATTTTCTTAGGTGATTAACTGCATGAATGCCTGTGGATGAAGGTTTCATTACTTGAATTGGAACAATGCATCAGAATGTGAGTTTTAAGCCCACTTAAAGTGGCAAATCATTATGTTTTAAGCCCACCTTGTTTGGTGGCAAATCCGCATTTTAGCCTACTTGCTAGTAGCATCTTCAAACCATTTTCGAAAAAACAAACATGAGATGTTTTGTTCCAAATTGAGTGATTTAGTCTATACTTGTATGCTGTGCGCATCATATAGTAATTCTAGATTAATAATCGGAATAAGAACACATGTATTTTCAAAACAACATATCATGTTTAGTAGAGGCCGATCCTTTGATCGGGCGAGCGAGGGTGCTCATTTCATGACCTTCCCCCCTCGTACCCAAGTTCCCGAGCCGAGGCAACTTTGGTGATGACGGACACGTGACCTTAGGCACGAGTCAGGGTTTCCTAAATTTTTCAAAATAAAATATTTGGGTGGTAACTTTGAAATCTGGCAAAGCAGTCCATGTTTGGCGCTTTTTGATTAAAATAAGTTTTTCAAAATGATTTTCCAAATTTGGACTCTTTGGTGATTTATCGGTTTTACATTGCACTTTGTAAGATTAGATTCAGAATCGTGACAGGAGTCCGAACTGTAGTAGTTAGGAACCCAAATCCATGCCCTCTCTGAAAATGGGGGCGCGCGGAGTGAGTTCGGGGCGGTCTACAAAGCTCAGTGAGCCACAGTTGGCTCAAAAGATCTGAAAATATCTAAAAAAGAAAAAAAGTGGCTGTCGGCCAGTTAAGGTGGCCGGTCAGCCACCTCCCCTAGCCGGCCGACCACTCCAAGTGGCCTACAAGGGAGAAAAGTGACCGGCAGATGCCAAAAGTGGCCGGCAGTCCTTCCTCTCCCTCAGGCAAAGGGGCAACAAGGTTTGGCCCAAAAACCAAGGCCAAAACACAAAGTGTTAAGAGGCTCAAAGACAAGGCACTCAGCCGAGACCTTCGGGCAATCGAAACAAGCACAAACATGCGCAATCATCGCGTGCACAAATGATGACATCTGAGTCTTAAGGTCAGTCAAAAATGGGGTGTCTATAGCAGGCGGGCCACACGAAGAGGTTTTGCCCATAGTTGGGTTGCACATCTGGTGCGTCTGGTTCAAGGCAGACACAGAGTCATTAGGTTGCACAGTTAGCACAGGCCTCGAGAGCCAATCAGGGAGCCTCTTCGGCTCAGTCAGTTTATCTGGCATATGCTCCGAGGAGTGAGTAGGTTGAGCAGAGACCTACGAGGCGTGCGTATGCTGTTATAACGTCAGATCTAGTACCAGTGCCTTCTGTAGTGAGAGGTACCTTTTTGTTTTGCAATTTAGTTGCTAATGTTTTAATTGATACGGGTGCATCCCATTTTTTTATCTCGTCTGCATTTGCATCGGTTTTGGGGTTGGAGTTGTCACAGTTTGCATCTTCTAGTTGTGTAGATTCACCTATTAGTAGTGAAGTTATCCTGAAACAGGGGTGTCAGGGTTGTGAGTTCGAGGTTGTCGGTCATCGATTACCTTTTGGATTTGTATTGCTTGATATGTCTAGTTTTGATGTCATTTTGGATATGGACTGGTTATCGTCATACCGGGTTGTTATAGATTGCTACCGTCAGAGGGTTACTGTATGTACCTCAAGCGGTGATTGTTTTTACTTCTTGGGGGACCAGGTAGATAGAGTCTTATCACCAGTATATGATCTACGTGGGTAGAGTGAACTTAGTTGCCTTCTTGCTAGCTTCTTGAGTGGTGAATGTGATGAAGTCTGAGTGGAGTTTCCAAGGGTAGTTTGTGAATACCTGGATGTCTTTCCAAACGATCTCACTAGTTTGCCACCTGACCGAGAGATTGAGTTCTCTATTGATTTAGTGCCTGGCGCAGCACCGGTTTCTATGGCATCATATCGGTTTGCACCTGCTAAGTTGAATGAGTTGAAGATTCAACTCCAAGAATTGTTGGATAAGGGTTTTATTCGCCCTAGTACTTTGCCTTGGGGAGCACTGACTTTCTTTGCTAAAAAGAAAGATGGAGCGTTGCGACTTTGTATAGATTACCAGAAGTTGAACCGGGTAACTATTAAGAACAAGTACCCAATGCCTCGTATAGATGACTTGTTTGACCAGCTGAAGGGGTCATGTTGCTTCTCTAAGATAGACCTGAGATTGGGTTATCACTAGTTGAGGGTAAGGGAGGAGGATATCCCCAAGACAGCATTCCATACACGGCATGGCCATTATGAATTTTTAGTGATGCCTTTTGGGCTGAGCAATGCACCGACTGTATTTATGGATTTGATGAACCGGATCTTCTGAGAGTTTCTAGACCGTTTTGTGGTCATCTTCGTGGATGATATCTTGATTAACTCACCCTCTGAGGCGAAGCATGAGAAACACTTGCGAGTAGTGCTCAAGTTGCTTAGAGCCCACAAACTGTATGCTAAGTTTGGGAAATGTGAATTCTGGTTGAGGGAAGTTAAGTTCTTAGGCCATGTGGTATTTGGGAAATGGGTGATTGTAGATTCATCCAAGATAAAGGTAGTGGAAGATTGGGCACAACCTAAGAATGCTTTTGAGATCCGTAGTTTCCTAGGGTTGGCCAGGTATTATCGGAGGTTTGTTAAGGATTTCTCTTGGCTAGCGTTTCTATTGACTAGATTGACGAGGAAAGGGGTCAAGTTTGTGTGGAATGAGACTTGTGAGAAGTCATTTCAAGAGCTTAAGGTTAGACTTACCACTGCTCCAGTTTTGATTATTCTGGAGAGGGGTTTGGGTTATTCGGTTTATTGTGATGCTTCTTTTTTTTGGGTGGATAGTATTGTGATGCTTCACGAGAAGGTTTGGGTTGTGTTTTGATGCAACAGGGGAAGGTAGTAGCCTATGGCTCACGACAGTTGAAAACACATGAGAGGAACTACCCTACTCACAATCTAGAGCTAGCAATGGTGATCGTTGCCTTGAAAATTTGTAGACATTATCTGTATGGTGAGAAGTTTGAGGTGTTTTCTGATCACAAGAGTTTGAAATATCTATTTACATAGAAGGATTTGAATTTAAGGCAGGGGAGCTGGATGGAATTCATAGAGGATTATGATTTTGAGATGCATTATCACCTGGGAAAGGCAAATGTTATAGCCGATGCCTTGAGTAGAAAGTCTGTTAGCAATGTGGCTTGTATTGCCATTTGAGAGTGGGAGATGTTAGGTGCTCTTGGGGAGTTTGACTTGCATCTTGGCGAGTCCGTTGAATCTAAGGCCTTATTTATGGTAGTTGCCCAACCTACACTTGTGAACCGAGTGCTAGAAGTGCAGAAGGGTGACCTTGAAGTAGAAACCCTCCGGGAGAAAATCTTCGGGGGGAAGGTAGAAAGAGGCTTGAGCGTGTATCCCGACCTGAGTGTGAGATACCATGACCGTTTGTTTGTGTCGGAGTTGTTGCCGAGAGGAAGTAATCTGAGAGTTTCACC
Organism: Camellia lanceoleosa; assembly: GCA_025200525.1. NCBI lineage: Eukaryota > Viridiplantae > Streptophyta > Magnoliopsida > Ericales > Theaceae > Camellia > Camellia lanceoleosa. Next base: position 132,817,288 of record CM045759.1, on the reverse strand, counting down.
ATTCGCGCCTTGCGATGCATCCAGGAGGCACAAAGATGTATCATGACCTTAGTTACTAGTTTTGGTGGAGAGGTATGAAGAAGGATGTAGCCATGTTTGTATCGAAGTGCCTTACTTGTCAACAAGTGAAGGCCGAGCATTAGACGCTAGTGGGTTTGTTGCAATCCTTGCCTATAGCCGAGTGGAAATGGGAACATGTCACGATGGGGGAAGAAGCTCCCCTTATAGAACCCTCAATTAGTGGGAGGAAGCTCCCTTTATATAGAGCAAACAAGCCAAAAGGCTTGCTCCATCCCTCCATACACGTGTATGGAGGATGAGTTCAGTGAGCCACAGCTGGCTCAAAAGATCTGAAAATATCTAAAAAAGAGAAAAAGTGGCTGCCGGCCAGTTAAGGTGGCCAGCTGGCCACCTCCCCTAGCCGGCCGACCACTTCAAGTGGCCTACAAGGAAGAAAAGTGGCCGGCAGATGCCAAAAGTGGCCGGCAGCCCTTCCCCTCCCTCAGGCAAAGGGGCAACAAGGTTTTGTCCAAAAACCAAGGCCAAAACACAAAGTGTTAAGAGGCTCAAAGACAAGACACTCAGCTGAGACCTTCGGGCACTCGAAACAAGCACAAACATGCGCAATCATCGCGTGCACAAACAATGACATTTAAGTCTTAAGGTCGGTCAAAAATGGGGTGTCTACAGTTTCCCCTCTTTGACAGAACTTGGAAGTCATGAAATGATGGGAGTGAATGTCAAAGCCTAGAGACGACCCATTTTTGACAAAGCCAAAGTCTTAGACAAATAGGCAAGATAACAAAAGAAAAGCTCCCGCAGGCAAGGGCAAGATGCAAATGACATGCACAATGCATAACATAACTTAAGATTATGCAAAGAGGGCTGTAAAGAAACATCTAGATGCAAATGTTATGCAAAGGAATATTACAGCAACCTCATACACAAGCAAGTGAATACAAACCAAACCACATCTCATGCAGAAAGGATGTAAGAAAAATATGCAATCTTAACTATGGCTCACGCAGGAAAGACTAAAGGTGACTGTTGGGCAAACCCGAGGTCTCAAACAAAGCACCTCTTAGCATATCACACGCAAGAGGGAAGGGAAACACCTCTCAATGTATCACACGCGAGAGAGGGAAAAGCAAACACCTCTCAGCGTATAACACGCAAGAGAGGGAAAGGCAACACCTCTCAGCGTATCACGTGCGAGAGGGAAAAACAGCACCTCTCAGCGTATCACACGCGAGAGAGGGAAAGGCAAACACCTCTCAGCGTATCACACACAAGAGAGGGAAAGGTAAGCACCTCTCAACGTATCACACGCGAGAGAGGGAAAGGCAAACACCTCTCAGCGTATCATACGCGAGAGAGGGAAAGGTAAACACCTCTTAGCGTATCACATGCAAGAGAGGGAAAGGCAAACACCTTTCAGCGTATCACACGCGAGAGAGGGAAAAACAACAGTGTAAGCACTAAAAAGTTGTAAAAACATCGGAGTGCATCCCAACGCTTCTAATCCACGTGCTAGTGTAAACACCGGGCATACCCGGGTGTTTCTAACCAACGAAAAGTCAGTGTAGACATTGGGCATACCCGATTGTCTCTAACTAACGGAATAAAGAAGAGAAATGGTTTTACTCAGAATTCCTTTGAATGAACCGTACATACAATATCCTACCTGCACAAAAAGAAAACTTTGACAGGTATAATATAGTAGAAAAACATGCTCAACGCTACATCAAGGTACAACTTCAATACGAAATAAACGCGTGCATATACAATGCAAACGAAAAGGTGCATAACAATGCAAGTGGAACGTGCATAGCAATGCAAGTGAAAAGGTGCATAACAATACGAGTGGAATGTGCATAGCAATGCAAGTGAAAAAGGTGCATAACAATGCATATGGAACGTGCATAGCAATGCAAGTGAAAAGGTGTATAACAATGCATATTCAATGCAGTATGCTCAATGAAGAAATACACGTCTTGGCAAGATCAATTCAGTTGTGACCTTTGATTTACCTCTTGGAGGGGTTACAATGTACTCTAAAAGGATACACCTCGTGCGTGTTGAAGAGCGATGATCACCGCTTACAAAGAACATAATACTGACTTCCGCAAAAGCATTTTGAATCCAACTTTGAGAATTCCTTGCATTTCTTGGACACCAAGGACACATAACAGTCTGAAAACATTTAGAGATAGCATTGAGCACCTGTTGGCCACTTTTCAACCTTGCTAGCCACTTTTCTCAACTGCCGGCCACTTGAGTGGACGACCGGCCACAAAAATTGGCCAGCCGGCCAGTTTAAGGAAATCGGGGCAGTTTTGACCTTTTGCACACAGGTCTTTAAAAACTCAAACCCCAAACACTTTTTCTCACACACCCACTGCCGAAAACCTTCATTCTTCCTTCTGAGATCCATTTTCCCCCTTAGATCCGTACTTTATGCGCGTATTCCAACTCCCCCGCGAAGTTGATTCGCAAAAAACTTTCAATTCTCTACGTTTTGAACCGAACGAAAGTTGTTTTCGGAGCCTTTTCCTTCATTTCCACCATTTGAGGTTTGTTTCCCCCAACTTTGACTTGAGTTTTGCACCTTTTTCCTGGGCTTTGACTTTCTTTGACTTTTTCTCTTCCTGAGAGTTGACTTTTTGCATTTTCACCCCATTTTGCCCATTTTTGTCTATCTTTCACCCTCTTTTCAGATGACAAATGACGTACCACACAGCGGGGATCCACCGGGGATGGAGGGAGAGCCGGAGCATGTCCCGCTGCCGCCCCGAGTCCGGCCATTTGATCCGGCGACATACCACCCTGAGGTACACGTGCTACCACCTAGCACGGTGCGTCACCTAACTGGATTTGCGCGGTGCGCGCCTGCAGATCTCCTACTATGGGAGCTCGAGTCCCATTTGTCGCATGATACCCCAGAGGTACACACTGCACTTTTACATTTTCTGCGATGTACTTTATATTTCTTGCATAGGTTCACATTTTTTGCACTGTATTAGATCTGCTCATTTTGAACACATGTACACACTATATTCCTACTCATTCTAAACACACATACTACACACTGCATTTCTACTCATTCTGAACATACATACAGCACACTGCATTCCTGCTTATTCTGAACATACATACTATATCTCTGTATTTCTGCTCATTCTGAACATATTCATACTGTATCTCTGCTCATCCATACAGGTTGACTCCCGTTTCACCCATGGGTACGGATCCACCATGGTGAGGGAGTGGTACCTAGAGCTCCTTGGCGGTGTCCAGCAGGTCATAGACGAGGCGGGGTTTGGCTTATTCTGTTCTGGGCTTTCGCGTCTCTTCGCGAGTTGGACGGTCTTGGGCGCATTGGTAGAGAGATAGTGGGACACCACCAACTCTTTCCATTTCTCTACCACTGGGGACCTGACCATGGCCCCATACGACTTCACTATGCTAACGGGCCTGGAAGTGGGAGGCTAGCCGATCTCATATGATGCTGATATGGGTGAGTGGGAGGCAGCTTGGATGCATCTACTGGGAGCACACCCACTTGTCTATCGATCATCGGGCTCGGTCCGATATACCTGGTTCACTGACCATTTTAAAGGGAGAGAGCCTATGACGGTAGAGAAGATAGAGCTGTACGCTTGAGGCTTTCTTATGTTCCTCTTCGGCACTACCTTGTTTGCCGACGGAGCGAACACAGTGGGGCTATACTTGCTGAGTGCATTGGTGGACCTGTCTCAGGTGCGACACTATGACTGGGGCGGCGCAGGCCTTGCTACCCTTTATTGCTACATGAGCTTGACCTTGCGTAGGAGTGGGAACAGAGTGGGCGGCTATTGGCAAACCTGGGAGGTATGCTTTACATTTATTCTTTATATTCTCTACCGTGCTTTCTGCTTTGCACTTTCTGTACACTGCACACTGTACATACACAGTCTATACTCTGCTCTGCACTTGTGCTTTCTATACACTGTGCTAGACTCTGCTTTCTGCATTTTTTGTATTCTGTATTCTCACTGCCATTGTCTTGCTTTTCACAGCTATGGGCATATGCTTATTTCCCGACGCTTGCACCTGAGCTGGAGGTTGAGACACCTCCTGAGGTACCCTACTCACGCTGATACGATGGTCAGTGTCAACCGAGGGCCTAGGAGACCCTTTCGTACTTGTGCCAGTATTTTGACACTGTGCAGGTGACCGAGGTAACACAAAACCCACAATTTTTCTATTTTCAGCTTCAATTCATTTTGTATATCTACTGGTAACTAATACTTTTGCTATCTGCAGATCACATGGCAGCCCTGGGAGGTGATGCCAGAGTTTGCCCGATTTCACTTTGCCGGGGCTCGAGGTGCTTCTCTATACCAGATCTTGTTCGAGGGACCAGTGGGCCGAGCTTGGTTCCTAGGTGAGCACTTCAAGTGGCAGACATTAGGCTTGCAGTTACAATTGATCCCTTTGCCATCTCTATCGTCTATGCGGGACACAGAGAGCTTCTCCCCTCAGGAGCTTATTCACGTCATGCAGGGTGTGGATGCAGATCGATTCATTGGAAAGGGGGAGTACACAGCTTACGTCGAGACATACCTCATGCCTTCATTGACAGGTGCTCGTGCCCCTGCGAGGACGACAGCTGCTACTGCTTCGTCGAGTAGGGCTAGAACAACAGGTGCCCCCTTGATGAGCAGATCTTGAGCACAGAGAGGCAGAGTTGGGGAGATGCCCACTACCAGACGGAGTGCCGGATGGCCAGACTTGTTTACATCATTGACTTACTAGAGACGTTCTGGGGAGACTTGCCAGATCCCCATTGAGCCTGCACCAGCCGGGCATGCGCTTGCTGGAGTTCGAGGCCAGACCCCGGTATGTACCAAACTTTATATTCTGCATATTTACTTCATTTCAATTATGCTTTGTGGAATACTAATCTCTTCAACGCACTTGCAGGCACCTATTGAGTACACAGGACAAGCTCTTGACTTAGTAGCTTCCTTGATTGAGATGATGCAGACGAGCTTAGACCTACTTAGCCTTTATAGGATCCCGGTAATCTTTTTTCAATTTGCATTTCATGCCACGAAATTCTCTGCTAATGTATTAGCATTTACATAGTTCCTTATTATGCTGATCTGATACTTTGCAATAAAACACTGCATTAATACACTGTTCCCATAAACTGCTCACAGCATACACACACTGCAATCATTTACTGCTCACATCACATCATCTCTTGCTTCAAATATACTGCATGTCACGCCCCAAACTCGCCCCTAAAAGTTTGGGCATGACCGATTCATAACCAGACTCTTAACCTGACATACATAACATATGGGGCCTGAACGGAAGCATCTAACAATATAAAACGAACATAAATAAAGAACTATATCCATTGAGCGACCTCTATTATGCCAGGATCTCATATAGAACATAAAGCAACCAAACATGTAGTAGTATGCATCGGAGAATTTAGCTATGGACATATACATATATAGACTCAGCCCTCATAATTGGGCGCAACAAAAATAGTAAAAAGGAAAAGAATTATATACATTTCAACCTTAGATAGGTAATCAGGGTATAAAACCAAAAGTTCAATAAAACTCCATACAATAGCTGCCCTTACTTAAGGGCTTGGACTCTCGGGGTTGATAACAAAATGAGGGGATGCCACGGGTTAGGTGACCTCTGGTTGGTTACCTCTGAGGAACAAACCTATAAAGGGAGAGCCAAGCTCAGTGAATAGTAATACTTAAATAAAACAATGCTTGACTTGAATCATAGTAGAAGGAAGCATATAGATTCATAGCTTGTTAACATTTATGAAACCATAAATAATGTTTAAAGTGCTTTGACATAAGATGAGAATAAAATTATGAATTTATTGCAACTTTCCAAAACTTCATTTCTAATTCGTATTTGATATTCCAAGACTTAAAGCATATACCTATCAAGCTTCAAAACGTACATTTCATAGTATATACCTGTCATTCTTCAAAACATATACCTGGAAGCATATACTTATCATTCTTTAAAACATATACACGAAACATACACTTATCATTCTTTAAAACTTATACTTGGAAACATATACTTGGAAACATATTAGCTTGCACTTCTTTAAAACATAACAACTTGAATATCTTGAAACATATTAGCTTGCACTTCTTTAAAACATAACAACTTGAATATCTTGAAACATATTAGCTTGCACTTCTTTAAACATAAATACGTTGGCATCAAGCCCTTGGAAATTGGCGTTAAGCCCTTGCATAATTGGCACTAAGCCCTTGAAAGATGGCATTAAGCCCTTGTAACTTGAAAATGGCACGAGGCCCTTGGAAATGGCATTACGCCCTTGTAACTTGAAAATGGCACGAGGCCCTTGAAAGTGGCATTATGCCCTTGTAACTTGAAAATGGCACGAGGCCCTTGAAGGTGGCATTACGCCCTTGTAACTTGAAAATGGCACGAGGCCCTTGAAAGTGGCATTATGCCCTTGTAACTTGAAAATGGCACGAGGCCCTTGAAAATGGCATTAAGCCCTTGTAAACATGTGGCACTAAGGCCCTTGAAAGTTGGCATAAAGCCCTTGTAAACATGTGGCACTAGGGCCCTTGAAAGTTGGCATTAAAAATGCCCTTGTAAATTGGCATTAAGCCCTTGTAACATACTTGAAACACTTAGGTATTACATTCAACCCATTACTTCTTTACATAATATTTCCTTCGTTTTATTACTTCTTTACCTAAGTAACTTCATTCATGTAGAAACATAAAAGTCAGACATTAAAACTAAGTGGCCTTAGGCCAGAGTCTTACAAAATGGAAGGATTTCATCTTCCCCATTTCTTCATTTCCATACATTAGTACATGAACATGATTATATATTGTACATGTACAAAATGATAGTGACAATTAATAACTACATATGAAACATTCCATTACCTCTTTACTTAATGAAGGTATTTCATTCATTCCATTGTTCCGTTCGTAATTAACTTCTTTCACTTAGTGGCGTAGGAATCATGTGTTAAATGAGTTGCTAATGACAATCTTTAGCTATATATAAAGCATATTACTACTCACGGTGATGCGACGACGTCTTTATTCCTCTGGAGTGTGTCACGCACACAATCAAAACTTGTAAATTAATTCTCTTTTCTCTCAAATTATTGAGAAACCATTCCACTGAATCATTACACTTCTTATGAATGCATAATCACCTTAAAAGCATCGAAAATATTCTAAAGAGGCAAACACGCAAAACTAAACGACATATTTTATTTTCTAAAATTAAGCCTCCTGCTCGGCGCAACTTTGTCGCTCGGCGAAAATCCACCAAAGCTATTTGGAAGGCGATTTTCCCGGCGAAGCCTTCCTCCTTCGGCGGACCAAGCTAAATTCGAAATTCAAAACTTCGAATTTGAGTTCCAATTTGACATTCAAAGCTTCAATCTATCCTTTACAACACAACCAAAGCTTCACAAATGAATCTAACATCAAATTAATGTGCCAAATCATACAATAAAGCAATCACCATACACTTTAAACTTCCCATCATTAAATCCATAGTCAAGCTACCCAAGATCTTCCCATAATTTGGGGGTTTATACAAACATATGCATAGAGAACTACTCAACTTCAAATTCAAACCCATAGTTGGATATTTTTTCATGAAATAGCAAATAAACAAGGAATAGATTCTCCTTCTTAACTCAATTTAATTTATCAACATGGATAATCCCATAAAACCCTTACTTTTACCATATCTCCCCAACACAAAGAAGAATTTCAACCAAGATTAAGAGAGTGAGACAAGATCAAGAAATTCCATACCTTGAGTTTAATTTAAGCAATCTTTACAAATTTCCGCAAATCCCTCTTCTAAGTTGCTTTTCCTTCACTACCGACGTTTGCCGTTCTTGGGTACCCACCGAAGATGATGGTAAGGCTCGCAACCTTCACTTGTTGGTGAGTGATCTTGATCTAAACTAAGGGAAATGGAAGGTTTTAGAGATCAAGGATCTAGGGTTTTCGGACCTAAGGGAGAGAGATGAAGAATGAAAAAGGAAAGTGTGAGAAATGATCCAAAAAATCATGTTTTAAGCTGCTGTCCCGTAATTCCCGCTCGAGCGGGCTGGTTTCCGCTCGAGCGGACTGTCAAAGACAGAATTCGAAACTTTGAACAGGCATAACTCTTCCATCCGGACTCCGTTTTAGGTCATTCTTGTGGTCAAATTGAAGCCCCGGAAATAATATTTCCAATGGTTCTAACCTCACATCTAAATTCAAAGTGTGGAAGGAAAAAAGGGCAAAAGAGTGACGGCTGGTCAAAAATTCAAACTGAAATTTGGGACTTTTTATTTAATCTTATCTATATATCTTGTTAAGGCTTCAATCAAGATTCCAAACATCATCCAAGGGTCCTCAATTATACTAGTTAAAGTTCACTTGCCAACCCATCAATATCAAGAGTCCAACAACCATACAAGTTTTAAGGTGACAAGCACCACTATACATCAATCCGATGTGGATTTAACATCCGGGTCGTTACACCGCATTTGCTATATATCGCAATTAATACCTTCTGATATACTCTCATTTTCAGATCTCTTTCGAGACGTCAGCTCCATCAGGTGCGCCAGTAGGAGTGGCGGCAGGACCTTCAGTACCACCTTCAGCAGCACACAGCTGAGGGAGACATCGAAGGCCTACCAGACTCGGTGATGACGATGAACCCAGTGAGGACGAGGTGGTAGTGAGTCCTTAGTCAGGGTTAGCCGAGGAGAGCTCCGAGGATGAGAGCGGGGATGGCTCTGGTTAAGACAGCGGTGCTGATGGTAACGATGCTCTAGAGTCCTCTCAGTCGAGGAAGAGGATGAGGAGGGCCTCTCAGTCCTAAGTTGGATGGCACTGATTCAGACGCTTTTGCTTTTTGCTTTATTTCTCTTTTTGCTTTAGTTTTTTGCACATTGTATAGCCTTAGGCAGTTTTATTTTCTTTAAAACTTTGTACCTTTTGTAAAGAGAAACCATGTGTAGAAACCCCATTTTTGACCGACCTTAAGACTCAGACGTCATCGATTGAGCGCTCAGTGATAGTGCATGTTGTGCTCGTTTCGAGTTTCCGGAGTTTTGGCCGAGTGCTTTGCCCCCGAGCCTCTTAACTCTTTGTGCTTCGGCTCGATTTGTGGACCAGGCTTTGTTTCTCTTCCTTGGAGGGAGGGAGTGGTCTGGTAGACCATCTCTTTGTGGTCGTAGGCCACTTTTCCCGTTCGGAGACTAGTTTATGATTTTCGGAGCCTTTGGTCGCGTGCCTTGTCTCGGGACCGCTTAATGTTCTCCGTTTGGCGTGGTTTTTGAACCACAACTTGTTTCCTTGGCCTTTCCTTGTTTCTTCGCGTTCTCGCACCCTTTTCGTCGTCGGATTCGCGATTACCTTCGCGTTTTAGACATTTTCAACCGAACAAATCTTTGTTTCAGTGCGCCTTTTACTATTTCCACCTTTTTGGGACTTGTTCCCCTCGATTCCCTCTCCATTTCCGTGCCTTTTCACATTTCGACCTTTCCGGCCATTTTCCACCCTCCCGGGAGTTGACTTTTCAGTTGACTCTTCGTATTCCGACCTGATTTTGATTCCTTGACCATTTTCTCATCATTCTCGACATGGCGGACGACATTCCACGCGGTGGGACTCCCTCGGATCACGAGATGGATCCCAGGGTTAAGCTCCTCCCGTTGAGCGAGTGCCTGTTCGACCCAGTGATCTACCGGCCGACGATTCATGTTCTGCCACCCGACGGACTGCGCCAGTTCAGGAGTTTCAACATGGCGTTGGATCCCGAGCTCTTGCTACGTGAGCCTGCCTCCCATCTATCCTCCGGCGCTTCCGAGGTAACCTTCTTTCTCTGTTTTACTTTCTGCAATATAGGATGCTTTAAACTGTCAATTGCCATAATTGATTACAATCTTTAACTGCTTAGTGCCGATACACTGATACACTATATATTGTAATCGATCACAAATGCGTTTGCAATTGATTATCTGTTTAAGACTCACACGCGCACACATTGCACTAACCTTGAACCACTCAAACACAAACACCCGATACATGTCTGAATCTGAAAATATGCACGCATGCCACATTTGCACCGAGCCACACAAACACACTGACGCATCACACGTTGTAGTTCACTGTAAACACACCGGCACCCGATATCTGTTTGAATCTGATAAACTTGCACGCATGCCAAATTTGCACTGAACCACTCAAACACGCTGACGCATCACACGTTGTAGTTCACTGTAAGCACACCGGCACCCGGTATCTGTTTGAATCTGATAAACTTGCACGCATGCCAAATTTGCACTGAACCACTCAAACACGCTGACGCATCACACGTTGTAGTTCACTGTAAGCACACCGGCACCCGGTATCTGTTTGAATCTGATAAACTTGCACGCATGCCAAATTTGCACTGAACCACTCAAACACGATGACGCATCACGCGTTGTAGTTCACTGTAAGCACACCGGCACCCGGTATTTGTTTGAATCTGATAAACTTGCACGCATGCCAAATTTGCATCGATTCACTATTTCTTCAAGACTGTACATTTTATATTGCTTCGTAACTATTTGTTTGAAAACAGGGAGATTCCCATACCATCCGCGGGTATGGGAATACCGTCGCTCGCGAGTGGTACGCTGAGCTTCCCGACGCAGTTCGCCATATTGTGGACCAGCCGCTTTGGCGATTCTCGCAGAGGACTCTCGTGCTCACTACGTGCAGACCCCACCTCGCCGCCCTGGTGGAGAGGTGGTGGGACACCACCGATTCATTTCCCTTGTCCGCGACTGGGGACATGACGATGCCCCCTTATGATTCCTCGATGCGCACAGGCATCGGGGTAGGGGTGATCCGATCCCTTTGACATTGATATGGACGAGTGGACTCGCGGCTTTCGGCACCGCTTCTTGCGTCATGCCCGGCTGTTCGATACTCCCGGTTTGAGGTGCCAGTGGTCCAAATTTCTCATTGTCAATGCAGCCCCGATGACCCCAAAGGCCGTGGAGAGATACGCACGCGGCTTTCTCATGTTCCTGTTCGGGATGACCATTTTCGCCGATCGGGCGAACACAGTGCCTCTCTGCCTGCTCAGCGCACTGGTGGATGTGAGGGACATATTACATTATGACTAGGGTGGCGCCGCTATAGCCACTCTTTATGGGTATATGAGCTCGGCTTCATGCGTGACAGCTGTTTCTGGGGTTCTTGGCGTGCTTGGGAGGTACATTTTTTCTCGCTTTTATTTCGTTCTATATTTTCAGTACTTTTGCACACCGCATTAATCGTAGTTTGTTTTACACTTGTCAGATAATCGTATATACGCACACACATACTCGCTTTACATCGATTGTACATCGCTTCACATCATACTCTGCACAATACATCGTATAAAAACACGGCTCGCTTATTTCCGCTTTTATTCTATATTCTGCTTTATTTGATAAATGCACTGGTATTTATCTTGCAGTTGTGGGTTTACGCCTACTTTCCTAGGCTCGCTCCGCATCTGGCGCAGAGACCCTCTGGTTGTCCTTTTTCGCCGCTTTGGCGGAGATGCACCCGGAGGCCGCGATAGACATTCAGCTTCTTCCGCCCCTACTTTGACACTATCACCCCCGCCGAGGTATGTTTTACTTGCAGTTCATTTAAGCTTCGCCTTTCCACTGCATATTTCAATAACAGTAGGTAACAAACTGTATTTCAATTTCAGATCACCTGGCGGCCATGGGCTCCACTGCCAGCGATGATGCGGGATCGGTTTGCCGGTGCCGATGAGACCTCGCGTTACCGGATTCTGCTCGAGGGCCCGGTCTGTCGGGCTTGGTACCTGGGTGAGTGTTTCTTGCGCCAGACCCTAGGCTTACCGGAGCAGATAGTCCCGGTGCACCCTCCTGAGCACATGCGGGATACTGAGAGGTTCACTGCCGAGCTGATGGCGGACTACACCATTGGCTGGGAGGCAGACGATTTCAGAGGCGAGGGCGATTATTCGGAGTACGTCCGGACCTTTATCATGCGACCTCTGAGCGGCGGCCGCCGAGTGGAGAGAGAGGGACCAACGACGCCAGCGGCTGGAGTGGGAGCGGAGGCTGGAGGGGGAGCGCCGAGGAGGGCTCGAGTCCGCGGTAGGGGTGGAGTTCAGCGGGGGTGAGGGACCGGTTGGCTTGCTCTGCCCGCTTCATTAACTTTCCGAGGGCAGGGTGGGGCGACCTATCAGATCCCCTTCGCCCCTCCGCCGGCTGATCACGAGTTTGTCGGTATCCCCGACTTGCCTCCGGTATGTATTATTGCATTTTCGTACAGTCATTTCATTTCAGTCAATTTGATATTCCACAGAATACTGATGCATTTGATACTTTTGCAGGCGTCTTCTGAGTATACCCGGCAGTCATTGGAGATGAATGCCTCCATGATGGGGATGCTACAGCGGACATTCGACCTCCTAGCCCTTTACAGCATTCCGGTATGTTCTTTCTGACCACAGCCTCAAACCATACACAAACTGCTTTACATAATCTGATGCATAACACAACACTGGATACCCAGCCCTCACGGCACCTGATACACTGTACTCACACACTGCATCCTGCACTGATTCACTGCTCACGGCACTCACAGACTGTACTCATACACTGTATTCTGCACTGATAAACTGCTCACAGTATTCTGATGTATTCGCTTTTTATGCTTTTTCAGCCTCCCTTCCAGATTCCTCCGGTGGGTGGCGCTCCGGCTGGACCTCCCATTTCTACTCGGGATGGCAGAGTATATCCCCGCACCAGAGGGGGGCGCACTCACGTCGGGAGCAGCTCGCGGGCTCCAGTTCTAGATGACGAGTCTGAGGCAGAGACAGAGGCGGAGGAGACCGGTGATGGCTCAGACTCGAGCTCAGACGGCGATGCCCCTGGTGGTGCCCTTGTTGATGATGCTCTTGGACCTTCATCCAGGAAGAGGACCAGGACAGATTGACGGCCCCGGAGCCATTTTTTGACATTTGATACAGATTTTTACTGTTTTTCTTCCTTTTTACATTTTCCCCTTTTGGTTAGTAATTAGGGTACTTTGTACTGCCGCAGGCAGATTTTGTTTCTTTCGAGACTATGTACTTGAAAAAAAATGATATGAAATGAAACAAACTTTTTATCTGAAAAAGTGTTTACATTTGTGTATATTTCATACCTTGCACTGTATTGCATCATATTACACCTCAAATGTAAATGATATTGATCTGTTGTCTGAAAAATGAACACTTGTAAATTGAGCACTTGCACTTATGATAATCGGATAACCAACCAACTAACAGCAAACAACTCATACAAACCACTACTCAAACTGCATAATACAGCCCACACTCTACTGGGGGTTGATCTACATACAGCCTATAACACAGCACTCGGTTCGTTCCTGTACACAGCAAACCCTGAACAAATAGCCTCAATCTGACAAGACGAACCACAAAAGCTAACACGGTTGCTGTTGAAACACCCTCGGAGGTCCCAAATTTTCCCTTTTCTTCCCCTGCTTCGCACGAATGTAGAGAATGGCACAGCATTCTGAGCACAAACGATTTTCTTCTTGAAATAAAGAAGGGTTTTCAACCGGGGTGTCGAGCCTACCACAGAACACAGCGAGACAGACTCAAACAAAGAAACAAAAGGCACACGACCTAATCATAACGAGACATGCTCGAAAAAGACTCAAAGCTAAAATCAAGACCGACAAATCAAAAGACACGACACACGGACATGTTTACAAAAAGACCTCAAATCTCGAGGAGCCAATTCCTCCGAGTATTATTCTCACCCTTTCTGATTTGTGATACTCACATCACTCGGCCCTCATACTCGGTTTTTCTCTCAAAATGCTTTTCTCACTTCTCTCTCTGCTTACACCTCTCTATTCTTTATTCTCTCATTTTTTTATCCCTCCCCAGGGTGGTTAATGGATGAATAGGAAGTCGCAAGTTCAGGTCCAGCACTGTTAGCTCACGGCTATTTCCTTCTGGTGGATAGAGTGCCCTTCTAGCAAGTATGTTGATGGGGGGAGAGACATAACACTTGACTCAATTGTGCCCCTAGTTCGTCACCTTGACCATTTTTTGTTTTCTTCCTAAAACAAGTTTTGACCAAAATGAAAGTTGGATTAACATGCTTGTTCAATTTTTTGATTTGAAAATCATGCAAATCAGGCTGTGAGCACTGAAAATTCTCCTTTTTGGGTCCAAACATGGTCCAATTTTGGAAAATGAAATAGTTTTCGAGAAAATAGTCAACTTCAGTAAAAATTTTCAAAAACTATTTTTGCAAACAATCAACGCTCAACGAGCGCGGAACTTACCCTCGAGATATGCAACCTCGGATTGGGGACGATGGAAAATTACCCCTGGCTTAAAGGGGGGATAAGGCAACGGAAAGTTGCCCCTGGTTTGGATGGCAACTCAGGGCAACTTATGGCATTGTACGGCAACAGAAAGTTTCCCCTTGTTTGGATGATGCCGCGGCATTTTTGTGAGCCAGTCCTCGTCGATGACAATCGGACCCTCGGACGCGGAGGAGGCGAAGACGGTTTGAATCAATATATGGACATAGTCACCTGGAAGGTGTTGGTGGTTGGACTTCAAGAGGAAGTTAATCACGTAGCCCTAGGTTGTTGCAATCGAGACATCAGATTCGGAGGAGGCACAAGTGATCAAAACCATGACATGGACTGAGACGCTATGGAAGCGTTGGGGGCTGGACTTTAGGATGAAGTTGCCTACGTATCCCAAACATGGGAATCATGCCTTACGTAGTTCCGGTTAAGGTACACTCGGGTATTTTAACCTTCACTGTTTAGGCTCTAACTTTTGCCAAGGTGCCCAATGCGGGTTTTCGACCTTGCGAGCTATGTTTTTCTTATTCTTTTTCTTTATTCTTTTCTTTTGCATTTTCATTTCTTTTCTTTCTTTTCTTTTTTGCTTCTTTTTCATATTTTTCTTTTTTCTTTTCTTTTTCTTTGTTCTAACTTTTGCCTGGATCGCCCTTTCGGGTTTTCGGCCCAGCGAGCCTCTCAAAGGGTAAAAAGTGTAGCAAGCCCATGCCAAATGGTTTTGAGATTAAAGCCTTTATGTGTCCAGGAGAATGACCGTTGTGTTGATTTGCAGAAAAGTCCATCACGGCTACTTCATGAGCCTTGCCTGGTGGGATCTAATCTCCTTGATCTGGCTTTGGTGCCTCTTGCTCGAGGGCCGCCTCAAAATGGGCCACACAGGCGTTTCATGGAACTGAAGGTTTTGAATAGATTCCAGGTTTTGAAACAAATAAATTGAATCTTGAGGCTGAGAGCGATCCTAGGCTGCACAATCTCAAGAGCAATTCCACACAGGTCTTCGCAAGACTGCGCGAAACATTTTGTTTTTGAAGGTTTTTAAGAAAGCGACAAATCGCTTGCGCAGAAGATAGTGTGGAACCAGTCTGGATCAAACCAGGATCCTTCTCAGTACTCACGCCGACAAGCATGATTTCATTCATTAAGGGCTTAGCATGCCTCTCTTTCCCTCAAAATGATCAAAATTTTACAAAACCCGAGGAATTACTTCCTCTTCATTTTCATCACCGCAGTGTTCGAAAAGGGGTTTTATGAAAAGCTTAGGTCATTACAACGATGTTTAAGGCACAAGAGAGTAGGCGGTATGTACTGTCGTTCCATTCACATCCTCTGGCACGGCTAACTCAAATAGCAACAAGTACGGAATGTGATAGCCGCGGCTGTTTCATTCAAATTTGTTGATTATGACTGGCTCCTCAACCGAGACAGACTCAAAAAGAAAAACAAAAGGATAATTACAAAACGGCGTTCGAGGCAACAACCCTAGAATCACCTGGTATACTATACAAGAGGGACTAACTCATTACAATAAGACAGACCCTGTAAGCAAAGACTGACTCAAGACAATGAGACAGACTCAAAACAAAACAAAAGACTGACTCGACACCCAAGTCAGAATTTACAAATTAACATTAACAGATGCCCAAAAATGCGTGCCAAACGCCACATCCAAAAATGCGCCAGGCACTGCCCACAGGAAGTTCACCTTCTGATTACATACTCGCAGTATCTGTGTCCTCAAAATCCAACAACTGGGTGGTGACGGACTTTGCTGAGGTTGGGGGGAGGATAACCTCGTTGTCAATCAAATCTTGCACCTCATGACGGAGGCGGAAACAATTATCGGTAGCATGGCCTGTCTGCTGGTGGTACGACAAGATCTTGGCAGATCATGAGTAGCAGGGAGATTCTTCGGGAGAGGCCGAGGCTCCAGGGGTTTAAGGTGTCCCCTCTCGGCAAGGATCTGAAGTGCCCTGGACAATGGCATGTAGAGAGCATGGAAGACCCTGCGCCCTCGGGACAGGTACTTTGGAGCCGGAGCACTCTTGCTAGATGCGCTAGCAAACGGATTGGCGGGTGCGGCCTTGGATTTCTGATCCTTTCCGGATGCAAGGTTGGGAGCGGAAAGAACTGTTTTGGCATGACGGGGCCTATCCCGATTCTCTGATTGACTGGAACTGCCCTCAAGTGGGGTGGGGAAAGCATCCTCCACAGCTTTTGACACAACTGCAGATATCTGCTGCTTATTCATCCCCCCGGCTTTCAAAGCCTCTACTGCCCACAGCAGTTGTTCAATAGGGTCGGCATCTGCCCTCATCTTACCTTTGTCTCTAGCCTCAGCCTGATCTAGAATTTGGTTTGATGCGTCGTTGCCATAGCTGGAGGCCATCTCCGGTTGGTTGAGTTCAATTACTATCCATTCCAATAGCGGGGGCTCCTGGGGTATAAAGCCTTCGGCATATGGTGCGGCTTGTGGCGAAGCAGACATCCCATAGGCAAGATCCCCCACAGATCTTTGAAGATCGCCTATTATTCCCATTAGTTCAAATGTAGTAGGCTCGCGAGCCTGATATAGTTGAGGGGTCTAAACTGGGTGTGTGGCAGGCGACCTGGGTGGATGCGGCAGATTAATATTAGCCTCACCTTGCGGGGTGATTCCTTGACTCAACGCGGCCGTCATGACCACGATCTCTTCTGAATTCTGCGTCATGCTAAGTCCTGCCTCAGCAAGGAGAAGACACTAGCTGTTCTGGATCAATTTTTTGAATCTCTGAACTAAAACGGAAAACAAGCGATTTCAAATTTCAAACAGACCAAACACGGGTGTAGCCGAACAACTGCACTCTACTACTGATCACTGTTCCCCAGAATCACTGTTCAAAACTGAATTGATACCCGCAGACATAACTGATTCTCAACAACATTGATACTAGTGCTCTCGAGCCTGATGCTCAATCTTGCAAGCTGGTATATGCATTTCCCTGCAGAGATACATTCTAAAAGCACATAGCATGTAAAAGAGAGCCAATACACCCCTATGTTGGGGTATGGTTTCCCTGTCCTATTTTGTCAGGAGCTAGGGTTTTACTACGCATACAGTGGCTTCAAACAACCTATATCGGGTAAGCAACCTGTCCTACTTTGGAATGGTCACTATGGATCCGAATATGCACTAGGTCGAATGGTCAAAAAGGGTGCCCCGGTGAAACCGGGGTTTGTGTTCCCATACTGGCAGAGCCCACAACCGGTCAGCCTTATGGTCATGTCTTGACAAGACAAACCTCCAGCAAACCGCTTAGGAATAGCAGATGGCCAACACGGTGTCCTAGGCGCACCAATGCACATGCAATGCAAAGAGACACATAAATGGAATCAAAACAGGATATCATGAGTTCGAGTCAAGCTCTCTAAAATCCCTAGCAGGGTCGCCAGAAACTGTAACACGCCCGCGAGGGACCTCGGCTACAGTTCGGACTCCCCTTTTTTGTTTGTTGTGGTTCGTAATCTGAACCAAAGAGTCCAACTCTGGCAAATCGTTTAAGAAAATAGATTTTTGAAAAGAAGTGTCAAACATGGACTGCTTTGCTAGATACAGAGTCGCCACCTAAATATTTTTTAAAATGGGAAATTTAGGAAACCCTGACTCGTCAAGGCCACGCGGTCCAATCATCACCAAAGTTGTCTTGGCTCCGGAGCTTGGGTATGATTGGGGAAGGTCAGCTATGAGCACCCCCTTTCGCCCGGTCCGAAAACCGGCCTCTACTAACAATGATATTCGATTTTGAAAACATTACATGTTCTTATTCCGGTTATTAGCCTAGAACTACTATGTTATGCGCACAGCAAACAAGTATAGACTAGATTGCCTAATTTGGAAACAAGCATTGCATATCCGTTTGTTTTGAAAGTGCTTTGGAATTTGCTACTCGCAAGTAGGCTAAAACACGGATTTCAACGAATTTTTCTAACTCACGCAACCCAACCTCCACCCACAGGCATTCAAACAGTTATATCACATAAGCAGCTAGCCTCATGGCAATCATGCAATCATGGCAACACTCACACGCATGCGGTATGCTAAAGCAAAAAAGCTTACCTAGTACTCCAAGCCAAAATAGAAACTAGTTAGTAATCACGTGCATGATCCTAGTTCATGTTAAGATGGCTAATGCAACGAGGCAAGATGCAACTAGAATAGGCTCGGCTAATCTAAGATGGCATATGAGATGCTACAAATAACATGTATTCAACTTGGAATTGAAATACAGTGCAGTTAGCATGATGCGCCGAGCCCGGTGCATGTAAGACAAATGTATGAATGCACGCATGCATAACATAAAGTATGCTAATTTAAATATGTCCTAATACTAACCATCAAAGCAGGTAAGTAAAAGGGAAGAAAGACGTGGGGTTGGAAGACATACACACACTCACGCACACTTATTACATAATTGCCCTCACTCGGAGGGACCAACAGAATATACAAATTAATTAACTACACAAGCTAATTAAATATTACAGATCAATTAAATTAACAAATTAATTAATCTAATTAAAACAGTAAAGCCCTCGGGAAGCGGATCAGATGCAGCACATGCTCGGGATTTGCTCGGAATCGCACTGCCATGCATAGTCTGCCTTTGTTTTCCCTGCTTTGCTCCTCTGAAAACTGCCCAAAGTCTCAGGAATGCCTTTCAGGATACTGGGGGATCCCATCGGCTAAGTAGAATGACCACCGGCACTATGATGTGGCCATCGGCACAAAATGAACCCATCGGCTGATGAATTACTGCCGACCAGCACAAAATGTTGCCGGTCGGCAAATAATGCCTACAAAACCTGCAACTCACAGCAGCAGAGGGCAAAACTTGCATGGCAATACAATTCAAACAATGTATGCACCAATCATGCCCCCTATCATGTTTGCGACTCAAAAGGGGTATGTGTCTCGATTCCCGGGCCACCAATCGTGCATTTTCATGCATCATGGCCCAAAGAACCAATGTATGCACTTTCATGTCAAATGAAATGCAAGTCAAACAATCAAAGAGCCTGATCCCCATCACCAAATCAAGGGACAAGGCATGCATGCAAGATGCATTGCAACCTAATCATGTTAGCTAGGGATGCAACATGAGCATGTGAACAAACAATGCACACTAGGCATGCAACCTATGCAAGCAAACTTGCGAGTCAAGAGGCAAGGCAAACCAATGAAAAGATGGACTTGAACATGATCTAGGAAACTCTAATTAGGCCTAAAATCAGTGGCCAAAACCAAGGGAATGAAGGCCAAAATGCACACACACATGCATGCAATCATGGTCCAACACCTTAAGCCTAAACAAGGCAACTCTTAAGCACACTTAAAGAGACCAAACAATAGACAATTAGCATGCAACTCAAGCTCTGAAATTGCACAAAATAGAGGTGCCAAACCAACTAATTCAAGCAAGTAAAGCATGCAAATGGCCCAAGTACTTCAGGCAAGCCAAGAGGCTTAAACCAAGGTCAAACCCACCAAGCCTCACAAGGCTAAGGGGACTCAAAATAGGTCAAAGGCAGACCTAAACAACACCCGAGGAACACCTAGATGGCATCTAAATGGTTTGAATTCCAAAGCATGCACACATGCACTTTCAAGGAGCATACAACACAAGCTCATAAGGCGTTAAAGAGGCATGCAAGGCAAGCATACAAACATGTTAAAGGGACTGAAATATCATGAAAAAAAAAAGACTCCAATCCACTAAATCAAAGCAAACAAAGCATGCTATACACTTACATACTTAAGGATAACAAGCCCAAAAATGCAAAGAGGCCATATAATGCATGCTAGGGTCGACTCAAGCAACCTAAGACAGACCTAAAGCATGGAAAAATAAGCACAAAAGCTTCACAAATCTAAGCCTAAAACATGCTAAAACAAAGGCACACAACCTAAGACATATTAAGGCAATCACAAGGCATTACAAGGTAGGTATGCAAGGCATGCATGGTATACCAAAACCAACTTAAAACCATGTTATATTATGGCAATATAAGCATGAAATGCAGCCAAGGCATGACCAATAAACACTCAAACATAAGCTCCCTTAAGAGACCAAAAATGGTCCCTTTCAAGGACAACAAGGAGAGGGGGTGGAGACTTCAAGGCACCATCCCCACCACTGAAATCTCTCAAGATTTCAGTGGTGAAGAGGCCCAAACACCAAAGTCTCGAAACTTGCACAAAATAGCACAAAAAAGGGGCCTTTCAAGGCCTAAGGGTGGTCAAACACACCCAAATCACAAAACACTCTTAACAAACAATCAAGAGGGCCTAAAAACAGAACTTTTTTATGTTATAAACTAAACACAAAAATAGCTCTAAGATAGGTAGAAATAGGATGCAAAAATGGGGTAAAAAGAACTAGTTTCTTACCCTTGAAGCCTTTCTTCAACAATGGTGGTCTTGTTGCCTCCTTAAGCTTCAATCCAATCAAAAACAGCAAGAACAAGCCCTTAGAACCTCAGTAGCCAAAGGAAGGTGAAGCACTAGGTGCTTGTGTGCAATATTATGGACTAAAACACACACAAGAGTAATATAGAGATAGGATATGTATTGAACCCTAACCCTAAAACCAAAGCTTCCTCTGTATTTTCTAAGCAAAAAGCTTTAATTTTTCTAACCCTTGAGCAAGGGAGAGGAGGGCTTCTCTTATAGAGGAGCCAATCTTGTAAACTTACAATGTAAGCTAACAAGAAGGGCATCCCTCCATACACGTGTATGGAGGGGAAGCAAATGCCAGCCAGCTGTTTCAAAATATCTCCAAAAGTAGCTGAACAGTAGTCGGCCGGCCAAAAATGTCATTTTGACAAAATTGACTGCCGACCGACAACAAAGAGTGCCGACCGGCAACATACATTGCCGGTGGCAACAAAAACCAACCGGTGTCCTCTAGCCACTGCCGGTGGTGTGTGGGGATGCCTCACAAGGCATTCCCTGCCCCTCCAAGGCAAAACACAAGTGTTTGGTGCAAAACCAGACACAAAACGGTCGAGTTCGGAGATCTTGAAACATGGCGCGTAGCCGAGAACTCCGGGAACTCCAAACGAACACAAACATGGATAATCACCGAGTGTCCAAACGGTGACGTCCAAGTCTTGAGGACGGTCAAAAATGGGGTGGCTACACTTTGCGAGGCGAGAAACCGAATGCGTGCATGCATGTTCAACATCTTCAAACAGAGCTGGGGCAGCTTAGTTTAAAGCTTTATTTATTAATTAGCTTGAATTTGTGATCTAATTAATTAATTTGTTAATTAGTTAATTGTTGTAATAATTAGTAACTAGTTTACTAGTTATTCACTTGGTTTTGTAATAATTAGTCTAATTTGTTTAATTAGATTAGTTAGTTAGCTTAGCTTAGATTAGCTTAGCCTTCATTCGGACCCTCCGTCGAGAGAGCACAATGTTGTAATAAGGGTTCGTGTGTGTGCATGTCTTCCAACCCCATGTCTTTCTCCCTTTTATTTAATCGCTTTCGATGGTTAGATTAGGACATATTTTGATTAGCATACTTTATGCTTGCATGCGTGCATCACTCATTTGTCTTGCATGCACCGGGCTCATCGCATCATTCAAACTGCATTGTATTTCAATTCCTATTTGAATATATGTATCAATTTGTTGCATTCATATGCTATCTTAGATAGTCGAGCCTATTTAGCTACATTTTGCAAGTGTTACATGAGGCACTTAAACATAGTTAAGATCATGTATTGATTTCTAACTAGTTGTTGTTTTGGCTCGGAGTACACTGTAAGTATTTATGCTTTAGCATCCTTGCATGTGTGTAAGGGACTGCCATGATAGCATGCTTGCCATAAGGCTATTTGCTTAATTGCTATAACTGCATAAAGGCCTGTGGATGAAGACTTCATTGCTTGAATTGGAACAATTCATCAAAATGTGCGTTTTAAGCCCACTTGGAGTGGCAAATCATCATGTTTTAAGCCCACGTTGCTTGGTGGCAAATCCGCATTTCTGAGCCCACTTGAGGGTGGCAAATTCATACCATTTTCGAAAATAAACATTGAATTGTTTTGTTCCAATTTAGGCGATCTAGTCTATACTTGTATGCTGTTCTCATGATATAGCAAGGTTTGTTAATAAACTAGAACAAGAATGCATGTGTTTATAAAAACAACATATCATTTTAGTAGAGGCCGATCCTTTGATCGGGCGAGCGGGGGTGCTCATTTCAAGACCCTCCCCTTTCGTACCCAAGTTCCCGAGCCGAGGCAACTTTGGTGATGACGGACACGTGGCCTGTGGCACGAGTCAGGGTTTCTTAAATTTCACAAAATAAAATATTTAGGTGACGACTCTGAAATCTGGCAAAGAAGTCCATGTTTGGGACTTTTTGATCAAAATCGATTTTCCAAAACGATTTGCCGGATTTGGACTCTTTGGTGATTTATCAGTCTTACATTGCACTTTGTGAGATTAGATTCAGAACCGTGACATGAGTCCGAACTGTAGTAGCCAGAACCCAATTCGCACCCTCTCCGAAAGGGGGGCGCGCAGAGCGAGTTCGGGGTGGTCTACAATCAGGGTTAGACCCGCTAGTTTTATCATGTGTTATTGTGGATGATCGCTTCTTGCAAATATCTTGTATTGTGTTTGCATATGATGACTGGATAACACTTGCATAATAATCTTTGAAGAACACTTGCGCTTGAATTGGTTCATGAATCAGATAATAATATCAACCAGACAAAATGAAAGAACTACAACTTGATAACAAAAGAAACATAATGAAAACAACTTGAACATACTAAAACAAAAGACTTGGTAATAAAACAAGACTCAAAATGCAACCACAACACAAGAGGACAAAAGGACACAAGAGGACAAAGGGAATCTTCTGGGAGTGCACTCCACAACTACAACACAATGTTTGGCCCATCCACCACTAAAGGCTATCATCACTACTCCATCTAAATTCTAGAAATGGTACTCCCATAATGTTGTTTCTAGCAGAAGAGCAAGGTTTTACATTTTGCTCTCAAAATGGAGATGTTGCCCACCAATAGGCTCCAAGACTGGATAACCACTTTGGATGGCTCAGAAAAGATGAACTTTTGTGGTTTCGGCCTAAATATTCTTTTTCCGTTGAGCCACACTTCACTTTGCTTTCCATTTCTCCATGCCACTGCTCAGTGTTGGAATCAAATCACACATATATTTCGTTTTGGTTCACAAGAGATGTGTCCGGCACTCGAAGAATTTCAAGCATTGATGGAATCTCAACGTGATAAAGAAATCATGCTTCAACCCTGTTTTGGCCATGCTCAAGATTTAGGACGAATGTGTGGGCTTACCTTATACGAAGCTCAATCCTTGGCTCACAATAGGGAACTAGATATTCCAGATTTGATTCGTCGGTTTTCCATCACCGGTGACAAAGACGACCTCATTTGGCGAGGTTATCGCCAGCATGCCCTTTGTTTATGCTTACTCACACACTTCCTTCTTGCCCCTGGTCGTGGTGGAGTTAGCATTAAACTGATTGAAGTAGCCCAATGCCTTAAGGAGAGTAAGAGTTGTATGGGCTTAGTGTTGGCCGAGACTTTGTCGGGCTTAGATGCTTTTCAACGGGGAGAGACTACTCGATTTGCGGGGAGTCCATTACTTCTTCAGGTATTGTTTCCCACCCTCCTTATTTATGATCCTTACATCACTCGGCATTCAATCTCTTCTTCTTCTTTTTTTCAAAACCCTTTTCTTACTTTTCTCTTAACGTACATCTCTCTATTCTTTTATCTCTTATTTTTTTTTATCCTTTTCCCCAGATATGGTTGATGGATAGGCTGAAAGTGGTGGATCCTTGCCTCGAGTACTCAGACAGAACTTACTTTCTTCGTCCACAGCTAGTGGAGTTCTCCTCAGAGGGAATGTGGTGTGACTGGATGCATAGCAGATCTGTGGCTGACATTGCCTGGCGTAGCCCCTGGCTTAACTTGGCTAAGATGAGTTACAGCATGTCCTGACAACCAAGTATACAGTTGATTGGCCTCACACACTGTGTATTCTATTTTCCATTCAGGTTTAGATGCCAGTTTGGACATGATCAGATTTGTCCGGATGAAGGGATAAAGTACCCATCTTCATTTCCCATTCGTGGTTCGTACTTGCCTCGGTACCTCAGTGCTTAGAATACGAGAGAATTTTTGGCCCCTGCCCTTACTTTCAGTTCCATCCTTCCTAACGAATACTTGGTTTGGCTCGAGGATGAGGAACAGATTAGGCCGACCTTGGTTACAGAAACTTCCATAGGCACGAAAAAGAGACGAAGAACTGACACTTGACTCATCTTTGCCCCTAGTCTATTGCCTTGTCTTTTCTTTTCAAGTTTTTATGTAAAATCAACTTTGGTTTGGAGAATTTCAAAAAAATTAAAGTGAGTATTGAAAATTTTCTTTTTGTGTTGTAAACGGTAAAGTTTTGAGAAGAAAAACAAAAATTGAATTAAAACTTTTCAAAACAATTTTTTTTTTTCTTTTTTTTTCTTTTTTTTTTTTTGTTTTTCAGAAATGGTCACCACCGGATACATAAAGAATTAATCCTAAGGTTGTACAACCCCAAATCAGAAGATCATAACCAAGTCGACAAATGATAGAGAATGACGGATTGATAAAACCAGATGAATAGGACAGTTAGGTTGAAAAATAGTGATGGCTGAACTTCGAGATGAAGTTGCCTACGTATCCGAAAGATGAGAATCAGGCCTTATGTAATTCGGAGAGGGTTCACTCGAGTATTTATTCTCTCCTTTTGCGCTCTAACTTTTACCAAGGTTGGCCTTTCGGGTTTTTGGCCTTGCGAGCTTAGTTTTTCTTTATTTCTATTTATTTTTTTATGCTCTAACTTTTGCCTAGGTCGCCCTTTCAGGTTTTCGGCCTAGCGAGCCTCTCAGGGATAATATTTCTTCAACTTGTCCATGTTGATCGACTGTGAAAACTCCAAGCCATCCAAATCCATAAGAATAATTGCTCCTCCGGACCAGATTGACTTGATGATATAAGGGCCAGTCTAATCGGGTCTGAACTTGCCTCTAGGGTCATGGATGGGGGCTCGGTTGTCATTAAGCACCATGTCTCCTTTCTTGAGATTTCTGGACTTGACTTTCTTGTTAAAAGCCCTCGCAATTCTACGCTGGTAACCTTGGATATGATACAATGCCTTCAACCTCCTCTCGTCAAACAACATCAATTCTTCAAATCTACTTTGTTGCCAGTCCGCCTCCGCCATCTAACACTTAACCATAATTCTTAGCAACGGTACGTCAATCTCGATTGGCAGAACAACTTCCATTCCATAAACAAGAGAATAAGGGGTTGCTCCTGTAGAATGTTTGGATTAACATTCTGTAACCCCATAATGCGAATGGAAGTTTCTTCGACCAGTCCCTGTAGGTTTCAACCATTTTCTACAAAATTCTCTTGATGTTTTTCTTTACAGCCTCAACAGCTCCATTGGTCTGCGGCCTATATGTTGATGACTTACGGAAAGCCACGTTATATTTCTCAATTAGGTCTACCATCTCTTTCTTGAAATACAAGCCATTATCTGAGATGATCTCCTTGGGCACCCCATACCAACAGATGATGTTGTTCTTGATGAACTTAGCCACATGCGATGCCTTTAGAACGACATAGGATTGGGCCTCTACCCACTTTGTTAAGTAGTCGATTGCTACCAAAATGAACTCATGCCCGTTTGACCCCTTTAGCATAACTACACCGATAACGTCAATTCCCCATACTGAGAAAGGCCATGGTGAAGTCATATTGTAGCGTTTCGATAGCGGAATTTTCATGCGATTGGCATGGATCTGACATTTGTTGCATCGCCGTACAAAGCCAATACAGTACTCCTCCGTGGTTGACCAGTAGTAGCCATGTCTAAAGATTTTCCGAGCTAGCATTACACCATTCATGTGAGCTCTGCACTCTCCTCCGTGGATAGCTTCCATAAGGCGCCTTGATTCTCCTTCCTTAACACACAACTTATGCATTCCCAGATGACCTCTTTTGTACAACTTGTTTCCGCAGATGATGAATTGGATGGCCAGATGCCGTATTCCCCTTTTGTCCTTGGCACTTGCCCCTGGTGGGTATGCCTCTTTGTCCAGGAAATTCCAGATGTCGTAATACCAGCGGTTCGTGTCTTGAACCTCATTTATCACGACGATGGTCTCATACGCGGGCATATACTTATGTTCAATGATGATCAGGCGCATCTTCACTCCAAGCGGAATGCCCACTATGGAGGATAAAGTTGCCAACGCATCAGCAAATCGGTTGTTCTCTCTGAGCAAATGCGTGAATGTCAATTTCTTAAACCTCGGAATTAACACATCCAGGGCCTGATGATAAACTTTCATTTTCTTTTCCTTAACCCGCCAATCTTCGTTAGCTTGAGACACAACCAAATTCAAATCTCCGATAACATCCAATCTTATTGCCCCTAGGTCTAGGGCAGCTTGCAAACCAACAATACACGCTTCGTATTATGCTTCATTGTTGGATACTTTAAACCAGAGTTTGAAGGCTAGAGGAATGTTTGAATCATTGGGTGCTATGAGCAACACACCAATCCCATAACCATACTGATTAGACGCTCTGTCAAAGTACATTGTCCATGGTTCCTCTTCTATCTGTAGGATGTCTTTATCATCTTCTTCTACTGGGTGATCCGCTAGAAATTCCGCTACAGCTCTCCCTTTGACTGATTTGCGCGTGACATAGTTGAGGTCAAACTCGGAGAGAAGAAGCAACCAACGAGCTAGCTTACCCGTAAGTGCTGGTTTCTCAAAGAGATATTTGATGGGATCTAAGCTCGAAACTAGAATTACAGAATGAGCTAACAGATAGTGTCTCAACTTCCTTATTGACCAAACCAAAGCTAAGGAAGCTTTCTCGAGAGGAGCGTAGCAAGTTTCATATTCTAACATCTTCTTGCTTAGATAATAGATGGCCTTCTCCACCTTCGCTTCTGATTCTTGCGCTAGCATGCACCCCATGGTTGAATTTGGTACTGATAAATACAAGATTAGTGGTTTCCCTGCTTCTGGTGGCGACAACACATAAGGATTCTGAAGGTACTACTTAACCTGCTCGAAGCCGAACTGACACTGATCATCCCATTGGAATTTCTTTTCTTTCTTCAACAGACCAAACAGTGGTTCACAAGTCCAGGTTAATTTTGAGATAAACCGTCTTATGAATTGCACCTTACCCAGAAAGCCGCGCACCTCCTTTTCAGTCCTTGGTGGTGGCATTTCTACGATGGCCTTGAATTTGGAGGGATCTACTTCAATTCCCTTTTGTGTAATAAGAAATCCCAACATTTTTCCTGCAGTTACCTCGAAGGTGCTTTTTTATGGGTTTAACCTTAGTCTATACTCCTTGATCTGCTCAAAGAATTTTTCCAATGCGGTGTAGTGACCTCCTCGCTGTTTAGACTTGACGATCATATCGTCCACAAACACCTCAACCTCCTTGTGGATCATGTCGTGCAAAATGGTGGTTGCGGCCCGCTGATATGTAGCCCTAGCATTTTTCAGTCCAAAAGGTGTAACTCTATAACAATAGGTACCCCACGGCGTGGTGAAAGCAATTTTCTCTCTGTCCTCCGGTGCCATCGAAATCGGATTATACCCGGAAAATCCATCCATGAATGAAAGCAAAGCATGGCCAGCTGTGAAGTCTACCAATTCATCGATGTGTGGCAATGGAAAATCATCTTTCGGACTTGCTCTATTTAGATCCCGAAAGTCGATGCAGACCCTAATTATGTCGACCTTCTTTGGAACCAGAACGATATTAGCCAACTAAGTCGGGTATTCAGATACCATCAGGAAACCTGCATCAATCTGTTTGCTAACCTCCTCTTTGATCTTTAATGCCCAATCTGGGCGAACTCTGTGCAGTTTCTGTTTGACTGGTCGGGCCTCGGGATTAAGAGGGATCCGGTGCAGTACAATCTCAAGATCTATTCCAAGCATGTCTTCATAGGACCATGCGAAAACATCTTTGAAATATTTTAATAAAGCGATTAAACGCTTGCGTTCCTCCAAAGACAACGTGGATCCGATCTAGACCAAATGGGGATCCTCCTCAGTACCCACATTAATTACGGTGATTTCATCTATGCAGGGCTTAACGCGCCTCTCCTCCTCTTGGTCAACCAAATGTTTCAAAGCCCAAGGAATTTCTTCCTTTTCGTTTAAGTCAAAATTCTGAAAATCAAGATCAGTGCAACAAACTAAAGGCACAGAGAAGTAAGCAAACTCTACGACATTCCCATTAGTAAAGTCTGGGTCCTCGGTTACAGTTGACTCAAAAGAAAAACTAAAAGGCGACTTTGACAGGACTTTGGCATCCGGGTTACCACTCCTGGAAGTACCAGACTTAGAAGAACTCGAATCTGACTCTGACTCTACAGACTCGATGGAATCAGATTCAGACTTATTATCTGATTCAGAACTGCTGATGATGCCCTTTTCAAATTTCTAGATTAGGTGTGGAGCTTCAGATGCATCCACAATAAGTTTAGGGAAATCCACTTCTGGTTTATCCCCGATCATTGAGATAGTAAAACTATCCCCCAAGTTGTCAGACTCAGTTCCGACAGTAGAATTTACTAGTAGGTCAGTCAGTGTTTTTCCCAACAGCTCTTTTTCTTCAACGTTCACAATTACAGTCCTGCCTTGACCTGTATTAGTACTCGGGTCCATTTGTTCATCTTCCTCTTCCGGTAACTGGTGCTCGAAGAAGATCTCGAACTTGGGATAGATTGTCTTCATCTCCTAGTCAAACCAAGGCTCTGGAAATCCACAAACGGGGAAATCTTCCCCTTGGCGAACAAAGCATCCGTTCATGGTTCCCGGTATTGGTTTGTGAACTAACTCATATTATTTTCCATCCTTCTTTGTTTTAATTCTTCCATTCAACTCGGCCCACTTCCTTTGTCAATCCTCAGCAATAGGTTTGTATCCCAGTCCAAAAGCGTGAGGGTTGTGAATCAGCTCCTTGGTATCAGCGCCTCCTTGCCTGCCACTCCTGCCTAGTCCTGATCCAGGCATATGCCCATGTTTGTTCATCAGGTAGATGGACTGAGCACTCACATAGATTCTGTCAGCTTCTGCCATGATAGATTGGACTACCCGGGCTTCTATTAGTGAGAAGCCAGAGAGGAATACATCTTCTTCTCCATGTATGAGCTCCAACACTGGTGTGGCAGTTCCCTGGGGATGATGGATCAAAGAATTACCATACACCATAGCAATCCCACCTTTGAAGGGGTATTTCACCAACTGATGGACTGTTGATGAGACAACTTTTATCTGATGCAACCAAGGCCTTCCCAACAGTAGATTGAAGGTAGCCAGAACATCCATTACATGGAATTCTACCTCATGTTCGGATGGGCCGATCAGGATATGGCTCTTGAATATTCCCATGACATCCCGACTTGTATTGTCATAAGCTTGGACAGCTTGAGTTGTGGGTGTGAAGTCAACAGGCCTCAAACCTATGGCATAAACAGTCTGTGTCGGACACACATTGATCACCGATCCAGTATCTACTAACACTATTGGAATCCACTTCTTTCGGCTCTCTAGAGTTACATACAAGGGCCGGTTGTGGTTGGCACCCTCAGGTGGCAGCTCTTTATCCGTGAAAGATATCACTGGCGTAACATCGCCTGCTGTGACTAACGACACCAGTTGACCAGCGGTAGTGTCAATAGGTAGTTTGGTGCGATTCATTGCCTCTAGCAATGCTTTCCTACGTTCCCGGGAAGCCATTATCAATCCCCAGATTGAGATATCTGCCTGAATCTTCTTGAGCTGTTTCAAAACCAAGTTGTCTTCACAGTCCTTCTCTCTGGTGTTACCAACCTCTTTGTTAGAGGATTCAAGTTGATCTACAGCCGCAGGTTTGAAGTACCGACCACTCCGGGTCATGTGATTGATTTCGTCCGTATACCACGTATCATGGGGGGTATTGGATTTCCATCCTTCATCCGTGTATGCATGACTCAAATCATTATC
Source organism: Camellia lanceoleosa (assembly GCA_025200525.1). Classification (NCBI taxonomy): domain Eukaryota; kingdom Viridiplantae; phylum Streptophyta; class Magnoliopsida; order Ericales; family Theaceae; genus Camellia; species Camellia lanceoleosa. The sequence goes on along the minus strand of CM045759.1, from coordinate 132,786,727 downwards.
TTCCCACCACTCTCCAGCAGTCATGGCCAAGCTTTTATCAGACTTTACTTGGAGCATGTTCACATCACGCCCCTCAGCAACATACCTTTCCTTTCCAACTATGGTTTTGGTTTCTGGCAAGGCCATCTTCCTTTGAATTTCTTCCATTCTCTCATGCTGGAATTGTTCCAGCACTTGTTTTGTACTAGTAATGGATGTGGTCTCGGCTTTTTCCTCCTTGACCCCTTTTGTCTGTTCCACCTCATCTAGCTCTTCATCACCAAACCAATTGTTGTTTGTTTCCGGCTGACTTAAATCCACCCAGCCTATCTGGACACTGCTTGTTTCATCTTCTTCAAAGAAGTAGAGGTTGGCTAGGTCTTCTTCTATTTGAACTAGATCCTCTTTCGGTTCAGCCAAGTCATTTAGGCCCTGTTCAGGCCAATCGTTCTGATGTTGCCCTAACTGGCCTTCCTCGATATCATTAACACGGAGAACATCCGGCAATATGACCACTAGTTTTGGTTGATCAATGGCTACAATGTATAAACTAGGGTCATACTCCTCCGCAAGCGAAGCCCCCTTTTCAATGACACAGGTATCATATAACCTTGTCTTTAATGCACTCTCCTCTTTCTCTGTTCCTGCCACAACCTTTTTGGATTGGATTTGTAGGGCTAGATCCAATATGCACATATCCGTGCCTTTTGGAATAACCACCTCCGGTTTCGGTAGGTGGGACGAGGTAATATATATGCTTGGGTTGAAGGTAGGTGGTAGTGTTTGCATGTGGTTAATATTTCTGGGGGGAGGAACTTGGTTATGTGTTAGAAGTGGGTTGGTTGTCACATTTGGTTTAGGAGGGGCGATGACTTTGTTGTCAATGAGATTCTGAATCTCATGACGTAGACGATAGCATGAATCTGTATGATGGCCATGTTGTTAGTGGAAAGTACAATATTGGGTTGGGTCGTGTCTAGCTAGTAGTGGGTCTGGGAGAGGGCGAGGATCAAGAGGCTTGAGATGCCCCTTGTCCATCAACACCTTGAGGGCGCAGGTTGGACTCATATGAAGGGGGGTAAAAGGTCTTCGGTTCCAAGGTTGACTATTTTGTGCAATTTTTGAGTTTGTGGCAGTAGCAAAGGGATCGACCATCATGGCAAATGATGTAGCAATGGTACTAACATCTGCAGGCTGCGAAATAGTGCTAGTACTAGCATTGGTACTCTGAGTGAATGGCCTTTTTGCAGGATCACTTGTTCTGTGGGTGATGCCCTTTTTGAAGGCGCTCTCAATTTGAACCCCTAACTCATGTAAGGAAGCAAATGTGGACAACGATGCCACTATCATTCTCTGCAACATGTTTGGCTCAAGGTTTTGGACCACTAACCTGACTTGTTCTCTTTTAGAAGGTCTGCTCGTCATTCTGGCTGCCTTTCCCTCCATCTTGCCACAAAATCAATGAAGGGTTCTTTAGGGTTCCGAGTGGTTACTTCCAGCTCACTGATTGTTACTTCTATCTGAGTATTGTATGAGTATTGGTTAACAAACCCCTTAGACAGTTCTTCCCAATTCCGCTTCATTAAGTCCTCCAGTTTGGTGTACCAGATGGTCCCTACGTCTGACAAGGTCCTCCCAAATAATGAGAGTTCCTGTGCCCTAGATAAACCCATGGGCTTTAAAACATTTGAAAATAGGCAGACATGCACAATCGGATCCCCACTCCCATCAAATCTATCGATGTGAGGCATTTTGAATTTTTCGAGCAACCCGATTAAAGTCTCAGTGTACCCATCCTCAATGTCGGGAATTGAATTGAAACCCTGGAATTTCTTCAAGGCTTTCTCAAGCCTAGCACTTTTGATCATGGCTGGATCAACTTTATTCATATCGAAGGGAATGGTTCCCGTAGGAGGTTGTACCGGAGGTCTGTAAGCTAAAGCTGTTGGAAACATCTCCTGAGGATCCGGGACCTAAGGAGTTTCTAGTGGTGGAGGGAGATCAGGATTTGGCTGGGTAGCCGGGACCGGATGTACAGTAGATGCAGATGCCCCAGATGGGCATCGCAGCTTAGCGATGACTTCATCCTGTGTGGCTATCTATTGGTTGACTGTATCCATGGTCCTTTGGACTACTGCCATCATGGCAGCAACTTCTTCTATGTTTTGTACTGGGTTCTATGCAATTGTTGGACTGGATAAATTAGATGCTGGTGAGTGAACAAGAGTTTGTTGAGTGCTTGGTACTGATGCTGACTGTCTATTCCTTCTTCGTCGAGTAACCGGCGGGAGAGAAACTGACATTGGCTGACCAACAACAAGATCTTACGTTTTACAAAGCCTACGAGAACGAGTCCAAACAACTCGGGGGATATCGAGTCTTTCTGAAGCTATGATGAAAAACTACCTAGCAAAAAGAAAGACAGAAAACATATTTTTTTTAAAAAAATGGACAGCATTTCGGCCCCAATTCTCAATTAATCACAACACACAGCTGAACTGTGATCCCCACTAAACTTTGTTCTCAAACTAATTGCTCATTTGTACCATTGCTCTGAACCACCCTGTATATTTCACTGTAAAAGCACATACCACATAAAAAGAACCAAAACACCCTATGAGAGGGTAGGGTTACCCTGTCCTAGATTTTGACATGATCTAGGTTACACTATTTGAAGCAAGTGGTTTCATAACATCCTGTACGGGTAGCATCCTGTCCTAATTTGAATAGTCACTAGAGCGTACTATATGCATTAGGTCAAATAGTCACAAACGGTACCTATAGCTCGGCTTTTCGTGCTCCCTTTCGGAAGAATGAATAGCCGTTACAATTCAAACTCCACTTGTGTGTTGGTTCTGATTCTAATTTCACAAGTGCAATGCGAAACAGTGAAAACACAAAAAGAGTCCAAATCCGGCAATTTCTTTTCGAAAATCGATATTTGAATCAAATGCCAAAAATGGACTGCTTTGCCAAATATCAGGGTCGCCACCTAAATATTTATTTGGAAAAATTTAGGAAACCCATGACTCAAGCCAAAGGCCATTAGTCCGTTATTGCCAAAGTGTCTTCGTTCGGGAACTTATGTATGAGAGGGGAAGGTCAATAATTGAACACCCCACTCACCCGATCAAAGATCGGCCTCTACTAACCATGATGTGGTTTTTATGTACAGTAAATGTTCGTGTTCTATATGTAACATACAAAAAAAAACTAATTTCACGAAAAGTTCGAACGTTTGATTTCATTTTTGTTTTGACAAAAGTGTTTTCAATAAGTATCACTTAAAATGGTGATCTCATATATACAAGAATCAAGTATCCCAATTCAAGTGATTAGCCTTCATCCACAGGCATTCAAACAGGTATATCAAATAAGCAGTTATCCTCATGATGGTATGTTTGATATGACAACATTCACACTTATGCAATATGCTAAAGCAAAAATGTTTACCTTAACGTCCGAAGGCGAGTCCAAAAAGAAAGCAAATAGTTAGGAAAAAAATGCATGATCCTAATTTTAATGACTAATGCAACACATGCAATTTGCAATTAAGGTTCGGCTACTAGTATGGCATGTGAGTCAATTCAAGGCATGTCATAGCGCATGTCTGCAAGTAAGGAGTTTGAATTTGACAGTTGAATAATATGATGAGCCGAACTTTTATGCATGTAAACGAAGGGATGTAAATCATGGAAGATGCTAATTAAACATGATGTCCCTAATCAACCCATCATAAGCAGTGAAATAAAAGGGAGAAAGAATGGGGGTTGGAAGACATACAACTTATTACATATTTGTCCTCGCGAAGGAGGGTCCGAATGTCCGAATAAATAATTATTACAAAACCGAATGAATAATAAATGAAAGGGGTTGTCTAATTTATTACAAGAATTGATGTAAGGCAAGCCTTGACACAATAAACTTGGTATAACGTCCGACCGAATTCAATTAATCATATTGGTTCCTTATGTCGGGTGTAATCCAATTTTATTAGCCTTTTTTATTACATGTCCATTTCTTTATCTTTTCTTCGGTTTCTGCAAAAGTGATATTTACGTCCACTAAGTCCAAAATGTAATAAAGAGAAACAAGCATCAACTTAACCCGAGAAAATTTTCTTCGGGAGAAATTACAAAGGAAGAGTCAAACTTATTTACAAGCGATAAAGAAGTCCCAGTCAAACTCAAAAGAGTGATAATGACTTAGAAAACCCCAAACTTGAGTGATAATGACTTGAAATCCAAACTTGATAATAAGTGATAATGACACTTTCTTTGGTGATTTCCAAGGGTCAATTAGTCCCTTAAAAGTAAACACACTGATGAATAAAGAGAAATGAAAAATAAAAGATTGTGCTTTAGTATAAGAACATGTATATATTTGGGGTAGTGAACCTCCAAAGAATTTAAACCGTTAAGTATAGAGCGTTTTATGTTTTTGGTAGTAAATCTCCTAAGAGATTAAATCAGTAAGCATAGAACATTGTATACTTTTGGTAATAAACTTCTTAAGCATAAAACGTTTTATGCCTTTGGTAGTGAATCTCCAAAGAGATTAAAGCATTAAGTATAAAGCGTTTTATACCTTTGGTAATGAACCTGCTAAGTATAAAACGTTTCATGCCTTTGGTAGTGAATCTCCAAAGAGATTAAACCATTAAGCATAGAGTGTTTTATACCTTTGGTAATGAACCTCCTAAGCATAAAACGTTTTATGCCTTTGGTAGTGAATCTCCAAAGAGATTAAACTATTAAGCATAGAGCGTTTTATACCTTTGGTAGAGAACCTCCAAAGAGATCAAACAATTAAGCATGGAAGAGTTCCTTTCTTATACTTGAACCACAATCTTAATTTTTCACAACTTTTTAATCGAAATAAGCAAAGAAGGGAGGGAGGTTGCATAGATGATTATGCGAAGTTAATTAATTGGTTAGTACAAACAAACTTGATATTTAAAACATAAATCATTGAAATAAATTAAAAAGCCCCCTAAATAGCATATAATAGTACTGAAATTAAGCTATAGAAAGCGAGCAAAATGAAATAGCCGGAGGTACTATTTGCCGCCGGAGGTTACTATTCATCCGGTGGGGTAAATTATTTAAAGTAATAAATTACAATAGTTTATACACAATATTTAAATTACAACAGATATGTGGGTGGTGCAGCCTTCCCGTTGAAACAGTATAATAATAATAATAATAATAATAATAATAATAATAATAATAATAATAATAATAATAATAATAATAATAAATTACAACAAATATGTGGGTGGTGCAGCCTTCCCATTAAAGCGATAAAAAAAAAAGTTATGAAAAGAAGTAAATGCAATATTTAAACAAATTATATCATATTTTTAAATTAAATGAAAATTTGCAAAAACTTACTTTTTGGGAAAATGATGAATTTTTTGAGTCACAAACTTTCTTTTGATTACTCTCAAGTGTAAAAAGTGTTTTCACAAATCCTCAGTAGCTATGGAAACTTGGAAGTATTTTGGCTCAAGATTGAAATGTAGACAAAATTACTCTTCTTTCTCTCTAACTCTCTTGAATCATCTGAATAAAAAAAAAAAACCTCTCTTGTCATCAAAAAACTCCTCCTGTAATAAAAAAACCTCCCCATCTTTATATAGCCAAAACATAAAATATAATAATATATAATCATAATATATATATATGCATATAATATAATATTTAATATATATGTGTTTGATGTCGGCAGCCGAGCTGACCGACATCAATTAGTTTTATTATATAATATATATAATATAAATATTATATAATATATCTATATACATATAATATAATATATAAAATATATAATTTATACCAATTTATATAAAAACACTAAAAATATAAACAAACACATAAAATTATGCAAAATTACAAAATACTAAATGAATGAAATATTTAGTAGTTTAAAACAATTTAGCCAAAATGGTGAAGGTTAGGATTAAAGCTCCAATTCCATCTTTCTTACTGAGGATTCTGTGAGAAACATATTCTAATTGTCATCATCGGGTAATTAAAAGAAAGCGCCCAAGTCTTAGGGCCGGTCAAAATTGGGGTGTCTACAGTTGCCCCTCCTTGACAGAGCTCGAAGTCATTTCATGGCGTGAGTGAATGTCAAAGCCCGAAGACAACCCTTTTGACAAGGCCGTAAGACTTGGGCAAACAAACAAATGTGCAAATGCAAGTGGTTGAACCAGAAGGTTGCCTACGGATCCCGTTTGCAAGGAATCAAACCTGCGTAGTTCAGGGGTAAGATGCAGAATGATATGTAAAATGTAACTTATGATCATGCAAAGAAATGCAAAACATAACTTATGATCATGCAATGAAATGCAACCAAGACAATGATGTGACACTGAATGAAAGCATAAATGTTGGATGTAGTGAATGTGAGATCCAAACGCGTCTTGCGCGAGAGGAGTATGTGAACTTGAGATCCAAACACATCTTACGCGAGAGGAGTGTGTGAACTTGAGATCCAAAAGCGACTTACGCGAGAGGAGTCTATGAACTTGAGATCCAAACACATCTTACGCGAGAGGAGTATGTGAACTTGAGATCCAAACGCATCTTACGCGAGAGGAGTATGTGAACTTGAGATCCAAACGCGTCTTAAGCGAGTGGAGTATGTGAACTTGAGATCCAAACGCATCTTACGCGAGAGGAGTATGTGAACTTGAGATCCAAACGCGTCTTACGCGAGAGGAGTATGTGAACTTGAGATCCAAACGCGTCTTACGCGAGAGGAGTATGTGAACTTGAGATCCAAACACGTCTTACGCAAGAGGAGTATATGAACTTGAGATCCAAGCGCGTCTTACGCGAGAGGAGTATATGAACTCGAGAGCCAAACGCATCTTACGCGAGAGGAGTATGTGAACTTGAGATCCAAACGCGTCTTACGTGAGAGGAGTATGTGAACTTGAGATCCAAGCGCATCTGACGCGAGTGGAGTATGTGAACTTGAGATCTAAACGCGTCTTATGCGAGAGGAGTATGTAGACTTGAGATCCAAGCGCGTCTTACGCGAGAGGAGTATGTGAACTTAAGATCCAACCACGTCTTACGCGAAAGGAGCATGTGAACTTGAGATCCAAACGTGTCTTACGCGAGAGGAGTATGTGAACTTGAGATCCAAACACATCTTACGCGAAAGGAGCATGTGAACTTGAGATCCAAATGCGTCTTACGCGAGAGGAGGAATAGTGAACTTGAGATCCAAATGCGTCTTATGCGAGAGGAGTATGTGAACTTGAGATCCAAACGCGTCTTACGCGAGAGGAGGAATAGTGAACTTGAGATCCAAACGCAACTTACGCGAGAGGAGTATGTGAACTTGAGATCCAAACGCGTCTTACGCGACAGGAGTATGTGAACTTGAGATCCAAGCGCATCTTACGCGAGAGGAGTATGTGGACTTGAGATCTAAACGCATCTTACGCGAGAGGAGTATGTGAACCTGAGATCCAAACGCGTCTTACGCGAGAGGAGTATGTAAACTTGAAATGATAAACATCAAATCTTAACACGTTTCACGTGAAAAGAGGGAAGGTAAAGTCAAAATCCAAACGTGTTTCGCACGAACGGAAGAGGGTATAGTAGAATGATTAGGGGTAACCTCTATACGCAGAAACCACGGATGCCGCCTCTTTTTTTTTTTTTTTTTCATATTCACAACTTTCCTTATTCTCCAACGGGGTGACAGATTCGGTTGGTTCAGTATCCAGAATTGAGGCGCATACACGTTACCTCAACCTATGGGGCTGCCATATAGATTTTAAGCCGGGGATACACCCCTGGGTATTTAAACCAGACTTTAGTCTCGGAAATTCCAAACCATTTACGTTCTAGGCATTGCCATTCGAACTCTAGTTTTCACCGTCGTAGTTGATCTCCTAGAAACTCATTACAAACACAGTCGGGTGGCTATACCAGACCGATTGAAGTTGTTCAGGCACAACAAACACCAAAGGAATTGCACCTCTAAAGGATTTAAGGTCTCCTAGACCTCGACAAGCGCACAAGATAGTGCGATGCGCAAGATAGCGCGATGGATTGAGATTGTGTGATAGACGCTTGATTGTGCGATAGATGTACAATATGGTTATGATCGTGCGAAAGATGCACGGTGCGGATGGGATCTTGCGATAGATGCACAATGCGAATGGGATCGTGCGATAGATACACGGTGCGGATGGGATTATGCGATAGATGCATAGTGCGGGTGTGATCGTGTATATAAACAAAATATATATAGATATGTACATACGATATACATATATTCATATACAGACTTATACACAGACAGAGGCAGATATATACACAGATATGTACGATATATATAAACAGACAGATACAGATATATACACAAATATATACGGTGTAGACATATACAGACCTATATACAGACATATACAGAGATATACACAGGTGGAGAATATTCTATTTGCAGCTATCAGCGGGAAGATGCCGTTACTGAGAAGGCATATTCCGATTGCTGACGGCAGCACACGTACTCTAAACACACAAAAAGTAAAGGAAAAACTTAAAATGCATGGATGTGGGGATACAGGGTTTCGAGCCCCTGACCTCAGGCTTAGTCTCTTGGTTCTTCAACCATTGAGCCAAACCACTGAACCAAGCCAGTCTTGTGACAAGATTTGTAAACAAATATATACATACATATATATGAGACATATACACATAAAACCTAAACAAAACAAAAGAAACATTTGTTATGGGGTTCGAACCCTTGACCTCGGGCTTAGTCTCTCAGTCTTCAACCACTGAGCCAAACCACTAAACCTAAGCCACTCTTGTGACCAAAACGTTCAAACAAAAATATATAATACATAGATATACAACATATATACATATATGTCTAAATATACAATTTTCCTATCTCTCTCTCTCTGTTTTTTTCTTACTCTCTCTTCTGTCATCTTCTTCGAGTGTTGTGTCAGCGTGCGATTTCAACAATCGCGACGCCTGACCAACAGGCTATCCAATCCTGCCCCGATTGTTAATGATCGTCTCAGCCTTCCTCTCTCTTTGTCTTCTTCTTTGGCTTCGTCCTCTTCTTAAGTTGAGGCCTGCGAGAGAGACAGAGCAAAAGCCTGCAAACTTTCTCTACCACCACCCTGCAACTTCTTTCTTTTGCATTACTCTCTTATGCCATGGCCTCTTCACACGGTTCTCTCACTCTTTTTCCAGACCTGAATGAGTCCACGATAGAGATGACCGATTCTGACTCCCCGTAACCTCAACCACAGGCTCCTCCCCCTTCCCCTGTTTTCAACTTTCCCGCGATATCAATTGAACAAATCATAGCGGCACAGTCTAACATCAAAGCAAACTCGTATACGCTGAGGTCATGTGTGAAGACCATGATTACGGTCTCCAACTTGTCCCATCAATTGCAGAACAGGACGTGTGAAGTACATCAGTTACATGCACAACTTTCCCTCCTTCAACGTATGTACAAAGATGCTCGAGTAGAAATTAGTGCGCTGAAAAAGCAGAGCAAAGAGCTGAAACGACAGGTCACCTCCATGGCTCGATTCGGAGTTTCTTCGCACAACCAATTTAATGGCCGGCGAGGAATAATCTCCTTCGGAAGCTCTGCCAAGGCCGAGGCAGAGTCTTCAAGAGCTTCGAAGGGGTAAAGATGAAGCGAGGCAGGTGATGGTAAAGTTAGGCAACGAAGTTGTGTACAAATGAAGCTAGTTGTAATCTTCGTCGCTGGGCTGCTGCTGAAGAAGAAAGAAGGAAAAAAAAATCCCTCTCTCTCTCTCTTTTTCTTCTTTTTTTTTCTTCTTTTGTTGTTGTTTCTTTTTTCTTTTTCTTTTTTTATTCTTTTTCTTTTTTTCCTTTCTGTATATATTTTGTACAAATGTGATCGGGTTAATCCCCAAAATTAATAAAACGAGTTTGTTTGTGAATCTGAATGGCAAATCAAAATGGTTTGAATATTTAGACATTAGAAATGGTTGTATTTCAAACCGGACTATTTGAGCCTACGTAAAAGAAAACCCAATGAATTGAAATTAGGAAAAACACACTTGCAAATACAATGGACACAAAACCAATTTATGAAATTGTTTTTTTTTTTTTCTTTCATTATCTTGTTTTTTTGTTTTTGTTTTTGTTTTTTTTTGTTTTTGTTTTTTTTGTTAAACAAAACAAAACAAAAACAAAATTTTGTTGTAACTGTAATATACACAAATTAAATTACGACCTATCGGGACAAAAGAAACGAAAACAAAACAAAAATAAAATACTTCCTTTTTTTTTCATTCATTTTTTTTAGATAAATAAAAACCCTTTTCTTTTCTTTTTTTTTTTTTCTTATTTTAGATAAACTAAAATTCCTACCAAACCCCCGCCTCCTTTTTTTTATTTTTTATATTTGCTTTGTAGTTTAAACACTATCTTCAGATAGACTCTTTTCTTTTTGAATGACTTCTCTTTTGTTTTTTTATTTTGCAAAACAATGAACGGTGTTGGACCCGCTAGTTTTATCAAGTGTTATTGTGGATGATCTCTTCTTCCAAATATCTTGTACTGTGTTTGCATATGATGACTGGATAACACTTGCATGATAATCTTTGAAGAACACTTGCGCTTGAATTGGTTCATGAATCAGATAATAATATCAACCAAACAAAATGAAAAAACTACAACTTGATAATAAAGGAAACATAATGAAAACAATTTTAACATACTAAAACAAAAGACTTGGTAATAAAACAAGGGGTAATGCTATAGTGTGCAACTTACACCTTACACCTTTTTGTGTTCACTTACACCTTACACTTACACCTTTTTTACCTTGCACTTACACCTTTTGTGTAAGTGGCACATGGTGTGCAACTTATACATTTCATTTATACCTTCCACTTACACTTACACCTTACACTTACACCTTTTGTGTGAGTGGCACATGGTGTGCAACCCACTTACACCTTTTGTGGGTTGTACACCTAAGAAAACTCCTAAAACAAGACTCAAAATACAACCACAACACAAGAGGACAAAGGACACAAGAGGACAAATCCATAACTACAACACAAAGTTTGGCCCACCCACCACTAAAGGCTATCATCACTACTCCATCTAAATTCTATAAATGGTACTCCCGTAATGTTGTTTCTGGTAGAAGAGCAAGGTTTTACATTTTTCTCTCAAAATGGAGATGTTGCCCACCAATAGGCTCCAAGATTGGATAACCACTTTGGATGGCTCGGAAAAGATGAACTTTTGCGGTTTCGGCCTAAATGCTCTTTTTTCGTTGAGCCGCACTTCACTTTGCTTTCCATTTCTCCATGCTGCTGCTTGGTGCTCGAATCCAATCACACACATATTTCATTTCGGTTCACAAGAGATGTGTCCGACACTTGAACAATTTCAAGCATTGATGGAATCTCAACGTGATAAAGAAATCATGCTTCAACCCTGTTTTGGCCATGCTCAAGCTTTAGGACGAATGTGTGGGCTTACCTTATACGAAGCTTGATCCTTGGCTCATAATGAGAAACTAGATATTCCAAATTTGATTCGTCGGTTTTCCATCATCGGTGACAAAGACGACCTCCTTTGGCGAGGCTATCGTCAGCATGCCCTTTGCTTATGCTTACTCGCACACTTCCTTCTTGCCCCTAGTTGCGGTGGAGTTAGCATTAAACTGATTGAAGTAGCCCAATGCCTTAAGGAGGGTAAGAGTTGTATGGGCTTAGTGTTGGCCGAGACTTTGACGGGCTTGGATGCTTTTCAACGGGGAGAGACTACTCGATTTGCAGGGAGTCCATTACTTCTCCAGGTATTGTTTCCCACCCTCCTTATTTATGATCCTTACATCACTCGACATTCAATCTCTTTTTTTACTTAAAACCCTTTTCTTACTTTTCTCTCAATGTGCATCTCTCTATTATTTTATCTCTCTTATTTTTCATCCCTTTCCCCAGATATGGTTGATAGATAAGCTGAAAGTGGTGGATCTTTGCCCCGAGTACTCGACCAAGACTTACTTTCTTCGTCCATAGCTAGTGGAGTTCTCCTAAGAGGAAATGTAGTGTGACTGGATGCACAGTAAATCTGCAGCTAACATTGCTTGGCATAGCCCCTGGCTTAACTTGGCTAAGATGAGTTACAGCATGTCCCGGCAACTGGGTATACAATTGATTGGCCTTACACACTGTGTATTCTATTTTCCATTCAGGTTCAGATGCTAGTTTGGACACGATTAGATTTGTCCGGATGAAGGGATAAAGTACCCAGCTTCATTTCCCGTTCGTGGTTCGTACTTGCCTCGGTACCTCAGTGCTTGGAATACGAGAGAATTCCTGGGCCCTGCCCTTACTTTTAGTTCCATCGTTCCTGACGAATACTTGGTTTGGCTCGAGGATGAGGAACAGATTAGGCCGACCTTGGTTACAGAAACTTCCACAGGCATGAAAAGGAGACGAAGAACTGACACTTGACTCATCTATGCCCCTAGTTTATTGTTTTGTCTTTTCTTTTCAAGTTTTTATGCAAAATCAACTTTGGTTTGGAGAATGTACTTGTGATAAATTAATAAAATTAAAGTGAGTATTGAAAAGTTTCCTTTTGTGTTGTAAACGGTAAAGTTTTGAGAAAAAAACAAAAATTGAATTAAAAATTTTCAAAACAATTTTTTTGTTTTTTTTCTCAGAAATGGTCACCATCGGATACATACAGAATTAATCCTAAGGCTGTACAGCCCCAAATCAGAAGATCATAACCAAGTCGACAAACGGTGGAGAATGACGGATTGACTAAACCAGATGAACAAGACAGTTGGATTGAAAAATAGTGATGGCCGAACTTCGGATTGAAGTTGCCTACGTATCCAAAAGATGAGAATTAGGCTTTACGTAGTTCGGAGAGGGTTCACTCGAGTATTTATTCTCTCCTTTTGTGCTCTAACTTTTGCAAAGATTGCCCTTTCGGGTTTTCGGCCTTGCGAGCTCAGTTTTTCTTTATTTATAATTTTTTGTTTTAATTTTTTTTTTTATGCTCTAACTTTTGCCTAGGTCGCCCTTTCGGGTTTTCGGCCTAGCGAGCCTCTCAGGGATAATATTTCTTCACTTGTCCATATTGATCGGTTGAGAAAACTCTAGGCCATCCAAATCCATAAGAATAATTGCTCCTCCGGACCAGATTGACTTGATGATATAAGGGCCAGTCCAATTGGGTCTGAACTTGCCCCTCGGGTCATGGATGGGGGCTCGGTTGTCTTTGAGCACCATGCCTCCTTCCTTGAGATTTCTAGACTTGACTTTCTTGTTAAAAGCCCTCGCAATTCTATGCTGGTAACCTTGGATATGATACAATGCCTTCAACCTCCTTTCGTCAAACAACATCAATTCTTCAAATCTACTTTGTTGCCAGTCCGCCTCCGCTATCTGACACTCAACCATAATTCTTAGCGACGGTACTTCAATCTTGATTGGCAGAACAGCTTCCATCCCATAAACAAGAGAATAAGGGGTTGCTCCTGTAGATGTTCGGATCGACGTTTTGTAACCCCAGAGTGCGAAGGGAAGTTTCTCCAGCCTGCCTCTGTAGGTTTCAACCATTTTCTGCAAAATTCTCTTGATGTTTTTGTTTGCAACCTCAACAACTCCATTGTTCTGCGGCCTATATGTCGATGACTTACAGAAAGCCACATTATATTTCTCAAGCAGGTCTATCACCTCTTTCTTGAAATGTGAGCCATTATCTAAGATGATCTCGTTGGGCACTCCATACTGACAGATGATGTTGTTCTTGATGAACTTAGCCATATGCGACACCTTTAGAATGGCATAAGATTCGGCCTTCACCCAATTTGTGAAGTAGTCGATTGCTACCAAAATGAACTCATGCCCGTTTGACCCCTTTGGCATAACTGCACCGATAACGTCAATTCTCCAGACTAAGAAAGGCCATGGTGAAGTCATATTGTAGAGTTTCGATAGCAGAATGTTTATGCGATTGGTATGGATCTGACATTTGTGGCATCGCCGTACAAAATGAATACAGTCCTCCTCTATGGTTGACTAGTAGTAGCCTTGTTTAAGGATTTTCCGAGCTAGCATCACACCATTCATGTGAGCTCTGCACTCTCCTCCGTGGATAGCTTCCATAAGGCGCCTTGATTCTCCTTCCTCAAAACACAACTTATGCATTCCCAGATGACCTCTTTTGTACAACTTGTTTCCGCAGATTATGAATTTGATGGCCAGACGCCGTATTCCCTTTTTGTCTTTGGCACTTGCCCCTGGTTGATATGCCTCTTTGTCTAGGAAATTCCAAATGTCATAATACCAAGGGTTCGTGTCTTGAACCTCATCTATCACGGTGATGGTCTCATACGCTGGCGTATACTTCTGTTCAATGACAATCAGGCGCATCTTCACTCCAAGCGGAATGTCCACCATGGAGGATAAAGTTGCCAACGCATCAGCAAATCGGTTGTTCTCTCTGAGCAAATGTGTGAATGTCAATTTCTCAAACCTTGGAATTAATACATCCAGGGCCTAATGATAAACCTTCATTTTCTCTTCCTTAACCCGCCAATCTCCGTTAGCTTGAGACACAAACAAATTCAAATCTCTGATAACATCCAACCTTATTACCCCTAGTTCTACAACAGCTTCCAAACCAGCAATACACGCTTCGTATTCTGCTTCATTGTTGGATACTTTAAACCGGAGTTTGAAGGCTAGAGGTATGTGTGAATCATCGGGCGCTATGAGCAACACACTGATCCCACAGCCATACTAATTAGACGCTCCGCCAAAGTACAATGTCCATGGTTCCTCTTCTATCTGCAGGATGTCTTCATCTGGGAATAGATACTCCACTGCTTTATTATCTCCTTCTACTGGGTGATCCCTCAGAAATTCTGCTACAGCTCTTCCTTTGGCTGATTTGCGCGTGACATACTTGAGGTCAAACTCGGAGAGAAGAAGAAACCAACGAGCTAGCTTCCCCGTAAGTGCTGGTTTCTCAAAGAGATATTTGATGGGATCTAAGCTTGAAACCAAAATTACAAAATGAGCTAACAGGTAGTGTCCCAACTTCCTCGTTGCCCAAACCAAAGCTAAGGAAGCTTTCTCGAGAGGAGTGTAGCGAGTTTCATATTCTAGCATCTTCTTGCTTAGATAATAGATGGTCTTCTCTACCTTCGCTTCTGATTCTTGTGCTAGCATGCACCCCATGGTTGAATTTGTTACTGATAAATACAAGATCAGTGGTTTCCCCGGTTCTGGTGGCGACAATACAAGAGGATTCTGAAGGTGCTGCTTAACCTGCTCGAAGGCGAACTGACACCGATCATCCCATTGGAATTTCTTTCCTTCCTTCAACAGACCAAACAGTGGTTCACAAGTCCAGGTTAATTTTGAGACAAACCGTCTTATGAATTCCACCTTACCCAGAAAGCCGCGCATCTCCTTTTCAGTCCTTTGTGGTGGCATTTCTACGATGGCCTTGATTTTGGAGGGATCTACTTCAATTCCCCTTTGTGTAATCAGAAATCCCAACATTTTTCCTACAGTTACCCCAAATGTGCTTTTCTACGGGTTTAACCTCAGTATATACTCCTTGATCCGCTCAAAGAATTTTTCCTGTGTGATGTAGTGACCTTCTCGCTCTTTAGACTTGACGATCATATCGTCTACATACACCTCAACCTCCTTGTGGATCATGTCATGCAAAATGGTGGTTGTAGCCCGCTGATATGTAGCCCCTACATTTTTCAATCCAAAAGGCATAACTCTATAACAGTAGGTATCCCATGGCGTGGTGAAAGTAGTTTTCTCTCTGTTCTCTAGTGCCATCGAAATCAGATTATACCCAGAAAACCCATCCATGAATCAAAGCAAAGCATGGCCGGCTGTAAAGTCTACTAGTTCATCAATGTGTGGCAATAGAAAATCATCTTTCGAACTTGCTCTATTTAGATCCCGAAAGTCGACGCATACCCTAATTCTGTTGTCCTTCTTTGGAACCGGAACGATATTAGCCAACCAAGTTGGGTATTCAGATACCATCAAGAAACCTGCATCAATCTGTTTGTTGACCTCCTCTTTAATCTTTAATGCCCAATCTGGGTGAACTCTGTGCAGTTTCTGTTTGACTAGTTGGGCCTCAGGATTAAAAGGGATCCGGTGCTGTACAATCTCAGGATCTATTCCAGGCATGTCATCGTAGGACCATGTGCAAACATCTTTGAAATCTTTTAATAAAGTGATTAAATGCTGGCATTCCTCCGAAGACAATGTGGATCCTATCTGGACCAAACGGAGATCCTCCTCAGTACCCACATTAATTGCAGTGATTTCATCTGTGCAGGGCTTAATGTGCCTCTCCTCCTCTTGGTCAACCAAATTTTTCAAAGCCCGAGGAATTTCTTCTTCTTCATTTAAGTCAAAAATTTTTAAATCGAGATCAGTGCAACAAACTGAATGCACAAAGAAGTAAGCAAACTCTACGACATTCCCATTATTAAAGTCTGGTCCTCGGTTACAGTTGAATCAAAAGAAAAACTAAAAGAAGACTTTGACAGGACTTTGGCATCCGGGTTACCACTCCCAGAGGTACCAGACTCAGAAGAACTCGAATCTGACTCTGACTCTACAAATTTGATGGAATCAAATTCGGACTTATTATCCGATTCAAAACTGTTGATGATGCCCTTTTCAAATTTCCAAATTAGGTGTGGAGCCTCAGATGCATCCATAATAAGCTTAGAGAAATCCGCTTCTGGTTTATCCCCGATCATTGAGATAGTAAAACTATCCCCCAAGTTGTCGACTTCGATTCAAGAGAATTTGCTAGTATGTCACGTGTTTTTCCCAATGCTCTTCTTCTCCAACGCTCATGCCATAACTCGCCTTGACTTGTATTAGTACTCAGGTCCATCTGCTCCTCTTCCTCTTCCGGTGATTAGTGCTCGAAGAAGATCTCGAACCTAGGATAGATTGTCTTCGTCTCCTGGTTAAACCAAGGCTCTTGAAATCCACAAAAGGGGAAATCTTCCCCTTGGCGAACAAAGCATCCGTTCAAGGTTCCCCGTATTGGTTTTTGAACTAACTCATATTGTTTTCCATTCTTCTTTGCTTTAATTCTTCCTCTCAACTCAGCCCACTTCCTTTGCCAATCCTCAGCAGTAGGTTTGTATCCCAGCCCAAAGGCATGGGGGTTGTGAATCAACTCCTTGGTAACAGCGCCTCCTTGCCTGCCACTCCTGCCTAGTCCTAATCGAGGCATATGCTCCTGTTTGTTCATCATGTAGATGGACTGAGCACTCACATAGGACTGAGCACTCACATAGATTTCGTCAGCTTTTGCCATGATAGATAGGACTACCCGAGCTTCTGTTAGTAAGAAGCCAGAGAGGAATACATCTTCTTCTCCATGTATGATTTCTAATACTGGTGTGGCAATTCCCTGGGGAGGGTGGATCGATGAATTACCATACACCATAGCAATCCCACATTTGAAGGGGTATTTCACCAACTGATGGACTGTTGATGACACAGCTTTTATCTGATGTAGCCAAGGCCTTCCCAATAGTAGATTGAAGGTAGCTGGAACATCCATTCCATGGAATTCTACCTCATGTTCGGACGGGCTAATCAGGATATGGCTCTTGAATATTCCCATGACATCCCGGCTTGTATTGTCATAAGCTTGGACGGCTTGAGTTGTGGGTGTGAAGTCAACAGGCCTCAAACCTACGGCATAAACAGTCTATGCCAGACACACATCGATCACCGATCCAGTATCTACTAACACTATTGGAATCCACTTCTTTCGGCTCTCTAGAGTTACATACAAGGGCCAGTTGTGGTTGGCACCCTCAGGTGGCAGCTCTTTATCCGTGAAAGATATCACTAGCGTAGCATCGCCTGATGTGACTAACGACACCAATTTATCAGCGGTAGTGTCAATAGGTAGTTTAGTGCGATTCATTGCCTCTAGCAATGCTTGCCTACGTTCCCGGGAAGCCATTATCAATCCCCAGATTGAGATATCTGCCTGAATCTTCTTGAGCTATTTCAAAACCAAGTTGTCTTCACAATCCTTCTCTCTAGTGTTATCAACCTCTTTGTTAGAGGATTCTGGTTGATCTACAACCGCAGGTTTGAAGTATCGACCACTCCGGGTCATGTGATTGATTTCGTCCGTATACCATGTATCGTCGAGGGTATTGGATTTCCACCCTTCGTCTGTGTATGCATGACTCAGATCATTATCTTCCCACCACTCTCCAGCAGTCATAGCCAAGCTTTTATCAGATTTTAGTTGGAGCATGTTCACATCACGCCTCTTAGCAACATACCTTTCCTTTCCCACTATGGTTTTGGTTTCTAGCAAGGCCTTCTTTCTTTGAATTTCTTCCATTCTCTTCTGCTAGAATTGTTCCAGCACTTGTTCTGTATTAGTAATGGATATGGTCTCGTCTTTTTCCTTCCTGAACCCTTTTGTCTGTTCCACCTTATCTAACTCTTCGTCACCAAACCAACCATTGTTTGTTTCCTACTGACTTGAATCCAACTAGCCTATCTGGACACTGCTTGTTTCCTCTTCTTCAAAAAAGTAGAGGTTGGCTAGGTCTTCTTCTATCTGAACTAGATCCTCTTCCAGTTCGGCCAAGTCATTTCGACCTTGTTCAGGCCAATCGTTCTGATGTTGCCATAACTGGCCTTCCCCGATAGCATTGACACTAAGCACATCCGGCAATAGGACCACTGGTTTTGGTTGATCAATGGCCACAATGTATAAACTGGGATCATATTCCTCTACAAGAGAGGCCCCCTTTTCTATGCCACAGGTATTAGACAGCCTAGTCTTTGGTGTATTCTTCCCTTTCTCTGTTCTTGTTGCTACTGCTTAGGTTGGATTTGTGGGGTTAAGTCTATCATGCACATGTTCGTGCTTTCTTGAATAACCACCTCTGGTTTTGGTAAGTGGGACAATGTAATATATGTGTTGGAGTTTAAGGTAGGTGGTAGTGTTTGGATGTGGTTAATATTTCTGGGGAGAGGAACTTGGTTATGTGTAGGAAGTGGGTTGGTTGTCACATTTAGTTTAGGAAGGGCGATGACTTTGTTGTCAATGAGATTCTGAATCTCATGACGTAGATGATAGCATGAATCTGTATGATGGCCATATTGTTGGTGGAAAGTACAATATTGGGTTGGGTCGTGTCTAGCTGGCAGTGGGTCTGGGAGAGGGCGAGGATCAAGAGGCCTGAGATGCCCCTTGTCCATCACCACCTTGAGGGCGCGGGTTGGACTCACATGGAGGGGGGTAAAAGATCTTTGGTTCCAAGGTTGACTATTTTGTGTAGTTTGTGAGTTTGTGGCAGTAACAAGGGGATCGACCATCTTGGCTGATGATGTAACAATGGTATTGAGATCTATAGGCCGCAGAATAGTGCTAGTACTGGCATTGGTACTCCGAGTGAATGGCTTTTTTGCAGGTTCACTTGTTCTGTGGATGATGCCCTTTTTGAAGGCGCTCTCAATTTGAACCCCTAACTCATGTAAGGAAGCAAATGTGGACAACGGTGCCACTATCATTCTCTGCAACATGTCTGGCTCGAGGTTTTGGACCACTAACTTGACTTGTTCTCTTTCAAAAGGTCTGCTCGTCATTTTGGCTGCCTTTGCCCTCTATCTTGCCACAAAGTCAATGAAGGGTTCTTTGGGGTTCTGAGTGGTTGCTTCCAGCTCACTAATTGTTACTTCTATCGGAGTATTGTATGAGTATTGGTTAAAAAACCCCTCAGACAATTCTTCCCAATTCCGCTTCGTTGAGTCCTCTAGTTTCGCATACCAGATGGCCACTACATCTGACAGGGTCCTCCCAAATAATGAGAGTTTTTGTGCCCTAGATAAACAAATGGGTCTCAACACATCTGAAAACAGGCGAACATGCACAATCGGATCCTCGCTCTCATCAAATTTATCGGTGTGAGGCATTTTGAATTTTTCTGGTAACCTAACTAAAGCCTCAGTGTACCCGTCCTCAATGTTGGGAATTGAATTGAAACCCTGGGATTTCTTCAAGGCTTTCTCAAGCCTAGCAATTTTGATCATGGCTGGATCAACTTCATTCATGTCGAAGGGAATGGTTCCCATAGGAGGTTGTACCGAAGGTCTGTAAGCTGAAGCTGTTGGAAACATCTCCTGAGGATCTGGGACTTGAGGAGTTTCCAATGGTGGAGGGAGATCAGGATTTGGCTGGGCAGCTGGGACCGGATGAACAGTAGATGCAGATGCCCCAGATGGGCATCGCAGATCAGGGATGACTTCATCATGTGCGGCCAACCTTTGATCCATGGTTCTCAAAGTTGCCATCATGGCAGCAATTTCTTCTGTGTTCTGTGCCATTCTTATAGGTGGGTGATATTGGTGA
The DNA here is from genome assembly GCA_025200525.1 of Camellia lanceoleosa. NCBI lineage: Eukaryota > Viridiplantae > Streptophyta > Magnoliopsida > Ericales > Theaceae > Camellia > Camellia lanceoleosa. The sequence continues at coordinate 132,766,295 of CM045759.1, read as the reverse complement.
ATTACAAATACAAATAGGTGTTTGTGGAGTGCTTTGTACTGGTGGTGATGCCTGTTTGTTCTTTCTTCGTCGAGTGACCGACGGGAGAGAAACTAGCACTGGCTGACCGTCAACAAGATCTTGCGTTTTACAAAGCCTACGAGAACGAGTCCAAACAACTTAGGAGAGATCGAGTCTTTCTGAAGCTATGATGAAAAACTACCTAGCAAAAAGAAAGAAAGAAAACATTTTTAAAAAAACAGACAGCACTTCGGCCCCAATTCTCAATTAATCACAACACGCAGCTGAACTGTGATCCCCACTAAACTTTATTCCCAGACTGATTGCTCATTTGTACCACTGCTATGAACCACCCCGTATATTTCACTGTAAAAGCACATACCACATAAAAAGAACCAAAACACCCCTATGAGGGGGTAGGGTTACCCTGTCCTAGATTTTGACATGATCTAGGTTGCACTATTTCAAGCAAGTGGTTTCATAACATCCTGTACGGGTAGCATCCTGTCCTAATTTGAATGGTCACTAGGGCGTACTATATGCATTGGGTCAAATAGTCACGAAGGGTACCTCAATAAGACAACCTAATATACCTCTTACACCTAACACCGAGAAGTGAAGGAGGATCAAGCGATACAGTGGTAATCCAGATCCAAGGGTTGTGTTCCCAACTTGACAGAGCCCATGACCAGTCAGCCTTTTGGCAAGCCTTGTAGGCAAGCCTCCAGCAAACCGTCCAGGAATAACAGATGGCAAACACAGGGACTTAGGCGCACCAATGCAAATGCAATGCAAAGAACATATATATGTAGATAAAATTTCACATCATGAAATTTGAGTCAAGTTCTCTAATTCCCTGGCAGAGTCGCCAGAAACTATAGCTCGGCTTTTCGCACTCCCTTTCGGAAGAATGAATAGCCATTACCGTTCGGACTCCACTTGTGTGTTGGTTCTGATTCTAAATTCACAAGTGCAATGTGAAACAGTGAAAACACAAAAAGAGTCCAAATCTGACAATTTCTTTTGGAAAATCGATATTTGAATCAAATGCCAAAAATGGACTACTTTGCTAGATATCAGGGTCGCCACCTAAATATTTATTTTGGAAAATTTAATAAACCCATGACTCGTGCCAAAGGCCATTAGTTCGTCGTTACCAAAGTGTCTTGGTTCGGGAACTTATGTATGAGAGGGGAAGGTCAATAATTGAACACCCCACTCACCCAATCAAAGATCGGCCTCGATTAATCATGATGTGGTTTTTACGTATAGTATATGTTATTGTTCTATATGTAACATACAAATATAGACTAATTTCACGAAAAGTTGGAACGTTTGATTTCATGTTTGTTTTGACAAAAGTGTTTTGAATATGTATCACTTAAAATGGTGATCTCATATATACAAGAATCAAGTATCCCAATTCAAGTGATTAGCCTTCATCCACAGGCATTCAAATAGGTATATCAAATAAGCAGTTGGCCTCATGGTAGTATGTTTGATATGACAACATTCACACTTATGCAATATGCTAAAGCAAAAATGCTTACCTTAACGTCCGAAGGCGAGTCCAAAAAGAAAGCAAATAGTTAGGAAAAAAATGCATGATCCTAATTTTAATGACTAATGCAGCACATGCAATGTGCAATTAAGGTTCGGCTACTATTATGGCATGTGAGTCAATTCAAGGCATGTAATAGCGCATGTATGCAAGTAAGGAGTTTGAATTTGATAGTTGAATAATATGATGAGCCAAACTTTTATGCATGTAAATGAATGGATGTAAATCATGGAAGATGCTAATTAAACATGATGCCTCTAATCTAACCATCACAAGCAGTGAAATAAAAGGGAGAAAGAATGGGGGTTGGAAGACATACAACTTATTACATATTTGTCCTCGCGAAGGAGGGTCCGAATGTCCGAATAAATAATTATTACAAAACTGAATGAATAATAAATGAAAGGGGCTTTCTAATTTATTACAAGAATTGATGTAAGGCAAGCCTTGACACAATAAACTCGGTATAACTTTCGACCGAATTCAATTAATCATATTGGTTCTTTATGTCGGTTATAATCCAATTTTAACCAATTTTATTTGCCTTTTTTATTACCTGTCCATTTCTTTATCTTTTCTCCTGTTTCTGCAAAAGTGATATTTACGTCCATTAAGTCCAAAATGCAATAAAGAGAAACAAGCATCAACTTAACTCGAGAAAATTTTCTTCAGGAGAAATTACAAAAGAAGAGTCAAACTTATTTACAAGCGATAACGGACTCCCAGTCAAACTCAAGATATGCAACAAGGACTAGTCAAACTCAAAAGAGTGATAATGACTTAGAAAATCCCAAACTTGAGTGATAATGACTTGAAATCCAAACTTGATAATAAGTGATAATGAAACTTTCTTTGGTGATTTCTAAGGGTCAATTAGTCCCTTAAAAGTAAACACACTGATGAATAAAGAGAAATGAAAAACAAAAGATTGTGCTTTAGTATAAGAACATGTATATATTTGGGGTAGTGAACCTCCAAAGAATTTAAACCGTTAAGTATAGAGCATTTTGTGCTTTTGGCAATATATCTCCTAAGAGATTAAATCAGTAAGCATAGAACGTTGTATACTTTTGGTAATGAACCTCTTAAGCATAAAACGTTTTATGCCTTTGGTAGTGAATCTCCAAAGAGATTAAACCATTAAGTATAGGACGTTTTATACCTTTGGTAATGAACCTGCTAAGTATAAAACGTTTCATGCCTTTGGTAGTGAATCTCCAAAGAGATTAAACCATTAAACATAGAGCGTTTTATACCTTTGGTAATGAACCTCCTAAGCATAAAACGTTTTATGCCTTTGGTAGTGAATCTCCAAAGAGATTAAACTATCAAGCATAGAGCGTTTTATACCTTTGGTAATGAACCTCCGAAGAGATTAAACCATTAAGAATGGAAGAGTTCCTTTCTTATACTTGAACCACAAACTTAATTTTTCACAACTTTTTAATCGAAATAAGCAAAGAAAGGAGGGAGGTTGCAGAGATGATTATGCGAAGTTGATTAATTGGTTAGTACAAACAAACTTGATATTTAAAACATAAATCATTGAAATAAATGAAACAACCCCCTAAATAGCATATAATAGTGTTGAAATTAAGCTATAGAAAGTGAGCAAAATTAAATAGCCGGAGATACTATTCACCGCCGGAGGTTACTATTCATTCGATAGGGTAAATTATTTAAAGTAATAAATTACAATAGTTTATACACAATATTTAAATTACAACAGATATGTGGGTGGTGCAGCTTTCCCGTTGAAACAGTATAATAATAATAATAATAAATTACAACAAATACGTGGGTAGTGCAGCCTTCCCATTAAAGCGATAAAAAAAAAACAGTTATGAAAAGAAGTAAATGAAATATTTAAACAAATTATATCACATTTTTAAATTAAATGAAAATTTGAGAAAACTTACCTTTTGGAGAAATGATGAATTTTCTGAGCCACAAACTTTCTTTTGATTACTCTCAAATGTAAAAAGTGTGTTCTCAAATCCTCAGTAGCTATGGAAACTTGGAAGTATTTTGGCTCAAGATTGAAATGTAGACAAAATTACTCTCATTTCTCTCTAACTCTCTTGAATCATCTTAATAAAAAAAAAAACCTCTCTTGTCATCAAAAAACTCCTCGTGTAATCAAAAACCTCCCCCTCTTTATATAGCCAAAACATAGAATACAATAATATATAATCATAATATATATATATATATATGCATATAATATAATATTTAATATATATGTGTTTGATGTTGACAGCCGAGCTGACCGACATCAATTAGTTTTATTATATAATATATACAATATAAATATTATATAATATATCTATATACATATAATATATAATATAATATAATATATAAAATATATAATTTATACCAATTTATATAAAAACACTAAAACTATGAACAAACACATAAAATTATGCAAAATTACAAAATACTATACTAATGAAATATTTAGTAGTTTAAAACAATTTAGCCAAAATGGTGAAGGTTGGGATTAAAGCTCAAATTCCATATTTCTTACTACTGATTCTGTGAGAAACACATTCTAATTGTCATTATCAGGTAATTAAAAGAAAGCACCCAAGTCTTAGGGCCAATCAAAATTGGGGTGTCTACAGTACCTCAGCAAAACTACCTAATATACCTCTCACACCTAACACCGAGAAGTGAAAGGAGGATCAAGTGGTACAACGGTAATCCAGATCCAAGGGTTGTGTTCCCAACTTGACAGAGCCCATGACCGGTCAGCCTTTTGGCAAGCTTTGTAGGCAAGTCTCCGGCAAACCGTCCAGGAATAACAGATGGCAAACACAGGGATTTAGGCGCACCAATGCAAATGCAATGCGAAGAACATATTGATGTAGATAAAATTTCACATCATGAAGTTTGAGTCAAGTTCTCTAAGTCCCTAGTAGAGTTGCCAGAAACTGTAGCTCGGCTTTTCGCGTTCCCTTTCGGAAGAATGAATAGCTCTTACAGTTCGAACTCCACCTGTGTTGGTTCTGAATTTGATTTCACAAGTGCAATGTGAAACAGTGGAAACCCAAAAAGAGTCCAAATCCGGCAATTTCTTTTGGAAAATCAATATTTGAATCAAATGCCAAAAATGGACTACTTTGCCAGATTTCAGAGTTGCCACCTAAATATTTATTTTGGAAAATTTAGGAAACCCATGACTCATGCCAAAGGCCATTAGTCCGTCGTCACCAAAGTGTCTTGGTTCGGGAATTTAGGTATGAGACGGGAAGATCAATAATTGAACACCCCACTCACCCGATCAAAGATCGGCCTCTACTAATCATGATATGGTTTTTATGTACAGTATATGCTCTTGTTCTATATATAACATACAAGTATAGACTAATTTCACGAAAAGTTGGAACGTTTGATTTCATATTTGTTTTGAAAAAAAAAAAGTGTTTTGAATATTTATCACTTAAAATGGTGATCTCATATATATATGAATCAAAGTATCCCAATTCAAGTGATTAGCCTTCATCTACAAGCATTCAAACAGGTATATCAAATAAGCAGTTAGCCTCATGGTAGTATGTGTGATATGATAGCATTCATACTTATGTAATATGCTAAAGCAAAAATACTTACCTTAATGTCCGAAGGCAAGTCCAAAAAGAAAGCAAATAGTTAGAAAAAAAAAATGCATGATCCTAATTTAATGACTAATGCAACACATGCAACGTGCAATTAAGGTTCGGCTACTAGTATGGCATGTGAGTTAATTCAAGGCATGTGATAGCGCATGTATGCAAGTAAGGAGTTTGAATTTGACATTTGAATAATATGATGAGCCGAACTTTTATGCATGTAAACGAATGGATGCAAATCATGGAAAATGCTAATTAAACATGATGTCCCTAATCTAACCATCGTAAGCTAGTAAATAAAAAAGAGAAAGAATGGGGGTTGGAAGACATACAATTTATTACATATTTGTCCTCGCAAAGGAGGGTCTGAATGTCCAAGTGTCCGAAAAAATAATTATTACAAAGCCGAATGAATAATAAATGAAAAGGGCTGTCTAATTTATTACAATAATAATATGCAATGATTGCTCGATACTCCTCAGGAATTATTCTGTTTGCCTTGCTGGGATTTGTTCTGTTTCACCCCTAGTTACTGCTTTTGACCAAAAGTGTATTGTTTTGCAATTTATTGGAGCCTTGCCGACCCCAAAACGCGACTCAGTCGAGCCCCAAATAAATCCAATACTTTGTTTTCTTATGGAAATCTATTTTTTGTACCTGTGGTGAAACAGTGCAGACAGGGTATTCCTAGCCATGTTTGTCTTTTTTTTTTTTTTAACCCTTCTTTATCATAAAAATACTTAAGAGAGGGTTGGAATCATCTCCAAAACCATTAATTAGCAAGTTGATTGCTTAATGATCTCGGATACAATTTGGACAATGATCAGTAAATGCAATGAATAAACAACCACCCCTCCCCTCCTATCATGAAATGAATTCAAGAAGGGAAGTAAAGACACTTCAAGATTCATCAAATTATCATGACTTGATGTAAGACAAGCCTTGACACAATAAACTCGGTATAACGTCCGACTGAATTCAATTAATCGTATTGTTCTTTATGTCGGTTGTAATCCAATTTTATTAGCATTTTTCATTACCTTTCCATCTCTTTATCTTTTCTCTTGTTTGTGCAAAAATGATATTTATGTCCACTAAGTCCAAAACACAATAAAGAGGAACAAGCATCAACTTAACCCGAGAAACAAATCTTATTATCTTCAGGGGAAATTACAAAGGAAGAGTCAAACTTATTTACAAGCGAGAAGGGATTCCGAGTCAAACTCAAGATGTGCAACAAGGACAAGTCAAACTCAAAAGAGTGATAATGACTTAGAAAAACCCAAACTTGAGTGATAATGACTTGAAATCCAAACTTGATAATAAGTGATAATGACACTTTCCTTAGTGATTTCCAAGAGTCAATTAGTCCCTTAAAAGTAAACACACTGATGAATAAAGAGAAATGAAAAATAAAAGATTGTGCTTTAGTATAAGAACATGTATACATTTGGGGTAGTGAACCTCCAAAGAATTTACACCGTTAAGTATAGAACGTTTTATGCCTTTGGTAGTAAATCCCCTAAGAGATTAAATCGGTATGTATAGAGCATTGTATACTTTTGGTAATGAACCTCCCAAGCATGAAACGTTTTATGCCTTTGGTAGTGAATCTCCAAAGAGATTAAACCATTAAGCATAGAGCGTTTTATACCTTTGGTAATGAACCTCCTAAGCATAAAACATTTTATGCCTTTGGTAGTGAATCTCCAAAGAGATTAAACGATTAAGTATAGAGCATTTTATACCTTTGGTAATGAATCTCCGAAGAGATTAAACCATTAAGCATGGAAGAGTTCCTTTCTTATACTTGAACCACAATCTTAATTTTTCACAACTTTGTAATCGAAATAAGCAAATAATGAAGGGAGGTTGCAGAGATGATTATGCGAAGTTGATTAATTGGTTAGTACAAACAAACTTGATATTTAAAACATAAATCATTGAAATAAATTAAACATCCCCCTAATAGCATACAATAGTGCTGAAACTAAGCTACAGAAAGCGAGCAAAATTAAATAGGATCAAGTTAGTGAACAAGTAGAAAGAAGGGTGGCTAACCCCTCCACTTTTACAACTTCAAATCACATAGTTTAGATGTTGAAAAATAGCCTCAAAATAGTTCCAAATCAGCCCCAAAACAGTGCGTAAAAATTAGCGAAAACAAGTGGGAAACACAAGGATTCAAGCTTGGAATAAGGTTCAAAGAAGGGTGATTAACCCCTCCACCTTTGGGTAGCTTTTAATCACAAGTTTCAGCCCTCAAAATAGTCCCAAAATAGTACCAAAATAATATGAAAACATAAGAAAAAGATGAACAAAGGAGGCTTTACCTCTTGTAGAGAAGTGTTCTTGTTGTAAATCAAACTTGATTCCAAAGCACCCTCAAGTTTGAGAATGATTTTCAATTCTCAAATCAAGATCCAAGTTCAAGCTCTTGTATGGTATAGATGGATGGAAGAACTTCAACTCTTGGATATTGCCTAACACCTTGATATTTCTCTTTGATATATGATATTTCTAACTTGATATTGTTTTCTTAACTCTTGATAATGTTTTTTTGTCTCCTTTAAAACATCACTTTGAGCCTTGTATTTATAGGCCTTGATCTGTTGCTCCTCAAAATATCTGCACATTTGGAAAGCTTTGAAAAGTCAAAAGGGGTGGCATGACCTCGGTGAGGTCTTATTGGACTTCAAAATCTGCATTCAGGCCCTACTTCAAATAGGCATATCTCCATCATCTGGGCTTCGTTTCAGGTGATGCTTGAGTCTAAAATGAAGCCCCGGAAGTCCTCTTTCCAATGGAGGTTGACTCACATCTAAATTCTAAGTGTGCTCAGAGATATGCCTATTTTAGTGAAGCTTGCTCAGTTTTGACCTTATTAGATTTATGCCTAACTTCAAACAGCCATATCTCCCTCATCCGGACTCAGTTTTAGGAGATTCTTGAGTCTAAAATAAAGCCCCGGAAGTCTTCTTTCCAATGGTGGTGGCCTCACAGCTAAAGTCTAAGTGTAGAAAGAGATAAACCTGATTTAATGAAGGCTACTCAGTTTTCTCTTAACGGTTTTATACCTAACTTCTCCCCAACTAGTTTTCTTCCCTTTCCTCCAATTTTCTTCAACTCCAAACCTTTAACCAAGATGTTTTAAATATTTTTTTGTTTTCAAAGAGTTCACCTCCCTTTCATTTATTTCCACTTTGTCCTTGCTCGATTTACCGGCAAGTGCAGTTTTAAATGAAATGTAAGCCTCGGAACATCATTAAAGCATTTAGACAAATATTTTAAAGGAGGGTTTTGGTTTAAAATAATTTGGCCCAAACGAGGTGCAAGTTTTGAGATTAGAGCTTGAATCCAAATTTCTTTGCTGAGAATTCAAAAGATTGCACAGTGTAACTTTCATCATCGGGTGTTCGAAATAAAGCGCCTAAGTCTTACGAGCTGTCAAAATTGGAGTGTCTACACCGAGGAACACCCTGAACACCTTAGAGGGGCCAATGTAAGTTATAGAAACTTCCAAAACTAGCACGGGACTCCCTGTTTGAAAACGAAGTCAAAAAATACATTTTCCAACACTTTAGCTTGAAAAAAGGCCATCGGGGGCCAAAATTGTGTAACTGCCATGAGAAGGCCTAGGAAACACCCTGAACACCTTGGAAGGAACCAATGTAAGTTATGAAAACTTATGGAACTAGCACGGGACTCCCAGTTTGAAAACTAAGTCGAAAAATGCATTTTTCCAACTCTTAAGCTTGAAAATAGGCTATCCGGGGCCAAAATCTTAAAACAACTACGAGAAGACCTGGGGAATACCTCAAATACGTCAAAAGGGACCATTGTAACTTTTGAAAACTTATAGAACTAGTATGGGACTCCCGATTTGAAAACTAAGTAAAAAAATGCACTTTTCCAACACTTAGACTTGAAAATAAGTCATTGGGGGCCAAAATCGTGAAACAGCCAAGAGACAGCCTGGGAAACACCTAAAACACCTCGGGAGGGACCAATGTAAGTTATGAAAACTTACAAAACTAATACAGGACTCCAGGTTTGAAAACTAAGTCAAAAAATACATTTTTCTCACACTTAAGCTTGAAAATAGGTCATATGGGGCTAAAATCGTGTAATAGTCATGAGAAGGCCCAAGGAATGCCTAAAACACCTCGGGAGGGACCAATATAAGTTATGAAAACTTATAGAACTAGCACGGGACTCCCAATTTGAAAACTAAGTCGAAAAATGCATTTTTCTCACACTTAAGTTTGAAAATAGGCCATCAGGGGCCAAAATTGTGTTACAGTCAGGAGAAGGCTTAGGGAACACCTCAGACACCTCAAGAGGGACCAATGTAAGTTCTGGAAACTTACGGAATTTGCATAGGACTCCCAATTTGAAAACTAACTCAAAAAATGCACTTTTCTCACACTTAAACTTGAAAATACGCTATCGGGGGCCAAAATTGATAAAAAAACCATGAGAAGGCTCGGGGAATACCTCAAACACCTTGGAAGTGACCATTTTAACTTGTGTAAACTTACAAAACTAGTACGGGACTTTTGTGTAGACCCGACTTTCTTTGCGCACCCCCCTTTCGGAGAGGCGTGAATTGGTCTTACTACAGTTCGAACTCCTGTTACGGTTCTGAATATAATCTCACAAAGTACAATGTGAGACTGATAAATACCAAAGAGTCCAATCTGGCAAATCATTTTGGAAAATTAGATTTTAAATCAAATAATGCCAAAATTGGACTGCTTTTCCATATTACAGAGTCGCCACCTAAATATTTTATTTTTGAGAAATTTAGGAAACCCTGACATGTGCCAAAGGTCACGTGTCCATCATCACCAAAATTGCCTCGGCTCGAGAACTTGGGTACGAGAGGGGAAGGTCCTGAAATGAGCACCCCCGCTCGCCCGATCAAATGATCGACCTCTACTAAGCATGATATGTTGTTTTATAAACTTCATGTGTTCTTATCCGGTTATTAACTAACTTTACTATGTGGCGCACACATACAAGTATAGACTAAGTCGCGAGAATTGGAACAAATGGGCCAAAGTGCGGATTTGCCACTCTCAAGTGGGCTTGAAAACATGATGATTTGCCACTCCGCAAAGTGAGCTTAAAACTCACATTTGATGAATTGTCCAATTCAAGCAACCAAGCCTCCACCTACAGGCATTCATGCAGTTAAGCACTTAAGCAAATAACCTCATGGCAAGCATGCTATCATGGCAACACTCACACTCATGCAAGTATGCTAAAGCATAAAACTTAAAGTGTACTCCAAGCCAAAACAAAAGCTAGTTAGAAACAATACATGATCCTAACTATGTTAACAATGCCTAATGCAACACATGCAATATGCAACTAATAGGCTCGACTATCTAAGATGGCATATGAATAGAACAATTTGATACACGTATTCAAATAAGTATTGAAATACAATGCAGTTTGAATGATGTGCCGAGCTCGGTGCATGCAAGACAAATGAATGATGCAAACATGCAAAGCATAAGGTATGCTAATTGAAATGTGACCTAAACTAACCATCGAAAGCGGTTAAATAAAAGGGAAAAATAAGTGGGGTTGGAAGACATGAACACGCACACGCACGCTTATTACAACATTGTGCCCTCTCGAAGGAAGATCCGAATAATTAAGCTAAGCTATACTAAGCTAAGTTAATCTAACTAATCTAATTAAACTAATTAGACTAATTATTACACAACCAAATTGAATAACTAGTAAACTACTTACTAATTATTACAAAACAATAAAGAAATAGCTAAACTAAGCTACTTAATTATTACAACACTTAATCAATTAGCAAACTAATTAAATTACAAAACCAATGCTAACTAATAAGTAAAGCATTAAATTACACTATTTCAGCTCTGCTTTAGAAAGTTGAACATGCATGCATTCAATTTCTCACCCCGAAAAGCCCACCAGTTTGCTCTTGAGAGGCTCTGTTTGCAGGGTTTCTCCAAGAACTTTCTGCTCTACCTTACCAATTCCATATTGAGGAATGCACCAGTGGCCTGCTGGCCATGAGAAGCTTTGCCGCCACCACTGTCGCCAAGAGAGGCACCGCTTAGGCCAAGGATGAAGCCTTGCTTACCATTGGTGACTGCTGCCTTTGGCTGACCGCACCTTTGGTGTGTTGAATTGCCACACTGCAACAGAGCACACACAGAGGAAAATTGAGGGTTTCCCAAGGGTATTTTGTACTATGCCCCTCCTTATCATCTCAAAACATCAAAAGAGTGGCATTCTTGGATCCAAAACCACAAATTAAGCATTTTCAATGCATGATGGCCAAAGATCCAAGTTGTACACTTTTAATAAATGCACAAAAACAAGACTCAAAGGACCACCCCCTATCATGCATGATCAAGGGTGATGGAAACAAAGGAGATTAGCCCATTTCATCACTTTGAGTATGAAATGGACCAATGTACCTTGTGTTCAATATAACGTCCGATTGAACACAATGCAATGCAAGCACAACATGCATATCTTGGTCATGTTTTACTTGTCCAATTCTTGTTTACACATTTTTCATTACCAAGCCATTCTTTAACCGTTTAAGTCCAATGTGAAAGTCCTCTAATTAGAAAGATGGCCTAAGCCACAAGTGCCTTGAGCATGAAAGAGGTCTCATGCTGTTGGTTAGTGGAAACCCTCAAGAGAGGATTAAAACCATTAGGCATGAGAGCCTCAAGTTCACATTCAAGCCAACAAGGAGCTCAAGGCCACTTTCAAAAAAAATTGAAAAATGAAGAATAGAGGGAGGTTGCAGACTTTTAATGCTGAAATGGCATGAAAAATAGTTCTACAACATGCAAGCAACACATGCACAACAAGTTCAAAGCCAAAAACACTAAACTAGTGAAGAACACTACACTAGAGGCATGCAATACCAAGCTCAAATGACCAAGCCAACTCTGGACAGAGCTTAAAAATGCCAAAACAGTGGCTAGATCATGCTGTAATTGAAGCACAAAAAGCTATAAAAAACATGCTCATGTGTTGGCTTGCAAGCTAGTCTCAAAACACGACTCTCAAAATCAATGAAAGAGTGATATACATGCGCACATGACAGAGGTTATGGTACTGAAATTACATGCAAAATAAGGTTATAACATGCAAATAACTCAAACACTTCATGCTCAAGGCTTCAAAGCAATGGACTAGTGAAGACCGTTACACTATAGCCATACAAACCAAGCCTCAAAGGACCTAACCGACCCAAAAAAATATTTAAAGCACGTCAAAACAGTGGCTAAAATGTGCTGGAATCAAGCTAACACAAGCTAGAATAATAGGCTAACTCATTAGGCATGTTAGACTAGTAAGCATAATTGCACTACAAGTGCAAGAAGCAAGCAACAAGTGACTTAACCAGCCCCAAACAGAGGTAAAACAAGTCAAAAAAGTAGCAAAAACATGCTCACATGTTAGGCTATCTACTCATGCAAACAAGACACAAAGAGGGGAGGCCACCCCCTCATATTTTGGACCTCAAAACATGGTTTTTTTCACTGAAAAACCTTTGAGTTTCAGTGGTTAAAAGGCCAAGAAAAGGTTGTTTCAAAAGCTTTGAAAGATGCCTCAAAAGGCTTTACAAGCCAAAGAGCAAAGGAGGGGAATCACCCCTTAACCAAACAAGGATTAAACTACCATTTTTAGGACTGAAAAACAAAGGTTTTTACAGTTGAAAACCAGCTCAACAATAGTTTGCAAAGGTGGCAAAACAAGTGTGCAAAACAAGTTTAAAAGGTGATAGTTATACCTCTTGAAGCACAACACACTTTAGGCACAAATCTGAGCTTAAAGGAGGCTCCAAGCAACCTCAGCCCAAAGATGAACCACTTTGGTCAAGGATGTATAGGCCAAAGTTTGATGTATGCAAGCTTCCAAGCACAAAAGCTCAAGAGAGAGAGAAATCTAGTGAGAGAGGATTGTAGAGGGAGAGAGATTTTAGAGATGGAGGCTCCCAAACTCCTTCCTAAATTGTTCTAACCTTTAAAACAATAGAGAAGGCTCTCTATATATAGAAGAATGCAATCTCAGGTCAAAAATATCCTAAAAGGGACAGCTGGAATAGCTAGAACAAAAATATCTGCAAAAATCTGACTTTCTGCATCAATGGCCGGCACAGGATCATTGATGGCCGACACTGCATCATCCATGACCGGCAAGGATCACTCTTGGATGGCAAGGGGCTGGCATAGGCCATTCATGGCCGGCACATGGCTAGAAAAGCCCGTTTATGGCCAGCATCCTCTACCTCTGGTTGGCCAGAAAAATCTGCTTTTTGGGCCCAACTTCAAATGAACATAACTCCTTCATATGGACTCCTTTGCAGGTCATTCTTTAGCCTAAATTGAAGCCGTGGAAGTTTTCTTTCCAACGGTGGTAGCCTCACATAAAAATGCCAAGTGTGGAAAAAGTTATGCCTCTTTTAGTGAAGACTGCTCAGTTTCGATCCTACTCGGATTCATGCCAAACTTCTCCTTAACTAGTTTTCTTCTCTCCTTTCCCATCTTCTTCGACTCCAAACCCCTAAATAAGGTATTTTGAAATATTTTTCAAAGAGTTCACCTTTCTTTCATTCATTTCCACTTTGTCCTTGCTCGGTTTATCGAAAACACAACATTTAACAAAATACGAGCCTCGAAACATCGTAGAATCATTTTTCAAAAATATTTTGAAAGAGAGGGTTTTAAGGTCTCAAAATCATTTTGGTCAAAATAGTTTTGGTCCAAAAAGGGGTTGTGGGTTGGGATTTGACGCTCTCCTTGCCAAAGAAATCGAACCTTTGCACTGCATAACTTTCATTACCAAGTAAACAATTAGTAGCGCCCAAGTCTTAAAAGCGGTCAAAAATGGGGTGTCTGCATCCCAGTGTGAAAACTAAGTCCAAAAATGCACTTTTTTCACACATAATCTTGAAAATAGGCCACCGAGGGCCAAAATTGTGTAACAAGCACGAGAAGGCCCAGAGAACACCTCAAACACATCGGGAGGGATCAATGTAAGTTATGGAAACTTAAGGAAGTAGCATGGGACTCCCGGTTTGAAGACTAAGTCGAAAAAATATACTTTTCTCACACTTAAGCTTGAAAATAGGCCATATGGGGCCAAAATCATATAACAGTCACGAGAAGGCCCGGGAACACTTTAAACACCTCGAGAGGGACCAATGTAAGTTATAGATCTTACGGAACTAGCACGGAACTCCCGGTTTCAAAACTAAGTTGAAAAATGCATTTTTCTTAGACTTAAGCTTGAAAATAGGCCATCAGGGGCCAAAATCGTGTAAAAGTCATGAGAAGGCCTGGGGAACACCTCAAACACCTCGGGAAGGACCAATATAAGTTGTGGAAACTTATAGAACTTGCACGAGACTCCCGGTTTGAAAACTAAGTCGAAAAATACATTTTTCTTACACTTAAGCTTGAAAATAGGCCATCGGGGGCCAAAATCGTTAAACAACTACGAGAAAGCCTGGGGAACACCTCAAACACCTCGGAAGCGACCATTGTAACTTGTGTAAACTTACGGAACTAGCACGGGACTCCCGGTTTGAAAACTAAGTCCAAAAATGTATGTTAAATTATATATTTAATTGATAAAGATAATAATTGTCTAATTTGCATTCTTTTTTTTTTTTTTCTTTTTTTGTGTTTTGTTTTGTTATAGATTCGAGATTAGATATGGACAAGTTTGGTAATCTAGAGAGCAGAAGCTAGCTCATTTTGTGTTTTTGTTCATTTTACCTTACATGTATTTTGATTGCATTGAAAATTTTATATTTTTGTGGGTATTACAGGACATGTTTGATCATCTGCACTTGATATTATATTTTTGTGGATATTAGTAGACATGTTTTTTGTGAATATTAGAAGACGTGTTTGGCAATCCACATGCGGTTGATATTGTATTTTTGTGGATATTGGTAGACATATTTTTGTGGATATTAGGAGACATGTTTAGTAATTCGCATGTAGTTGATATTGTATTTTTGTGGATATTGTGCTGAAATTCAACTATGGTGTTTATGAAAATGAACAGATTTTTGTATTGATTTGTAATAGATATTTTATTGAACAGGTTATTGAAATGTGTAGGGAATTTTTAGGGAAAAGAAAAATTTTAATGTGAAAATATTAGCCCCATTTAAAAAAAATTTAATTATTATTAGCGACGAAAAAATGTCGCTATTAGTTTTCAAACAACATGATAAATAATTTTGTCACTAATGATATAGTACCAAACAAATAATTTCGTCACATTTGCTGAATATTTCATCGCTAAATTGAAATATTTTGTGACAAAATATTTTTTTGTCATTGAAGAATTTTTTTTTGTACTCATTTTAGTGACGAATTGTTTTGTCACCTTAATCTATATCATTGGTAAGGAAAAATTTCGTCATTAAAACCTATTGGGTGACGAAATATTTCATCGCCAAAACAATTAAAATAAAATATTATCTAATTCTAGTGACAAAATTGATCTTATAGAGGACGAAAAATGCAACATTTCGAGATGAAAAATTTCGTCGCCCAAAATGAAAAATAGGCGACGAAACTATTTTTCATCATCCGGTACTTTCAGCGACAACGTATAGGCAACAAACGTGGGGACAAAATTTTTTCGTCACAAATCACTTTTTTGACGAAAATTTGATGGTTGGAGACAAAATCAGTCTATCATCAAAGGTTTTTTTGTTGTAGTGAAAGTGGCACTTATTCGTAAGAGGTTGGTTACGGCTCAGAGTCGTCAGAAAAGTTATGCTATCCGTAGAAGGAGACCCTTGTCTTTTGAGGTGGGAGACCATGTGTTCTTGAAGATATCACCTAGGTAGGGTTTGATGAGATTTGGGAAAAGTGGAAAGTTGTCCTCTTAATTTATTGGGCCTTTTGAGATCCTTGAGCGGGTCGGAGAGGTTGTTTACCATTTGGCGTTGTCTCCACAACTTTCTGGGGTTCATGACGTGTTTCATATTAGCATGCTTCGGAAGTATGAGCCGGATCCATCACACGTGTTGGATTGGACCGATTTAGAGGCAGACGAGGATGCCTCGTATGAAGAGAAACCGGTAAGAGTCTTGGACACTCGGGACCAAGTCTTGCGAGGCAAGATGATTCCCTTGGTTAAGGTTATGTGAAAGCATCACAGGATTAGGGAAGCAACATAGGAGCGTGAATTAGAAGTCCGAGAGAAATATCCGGACTTATTTGTTGGTGTTTGAACATATATTGAGAATTTGATTATGTTAATGAAATGTAAAAGCATTGTATATGTTTAAATATGAGAACATTGTATATGTTGAATATGTTTTGGAGACGTAGGCTTAATATGAACATTGTATATGTTGTTTAAGTTTTGGAAATGCAAGTTTATCATGAACATTGAATATGTTTTAGAAATGTGGAATATATATTGAAATTGGTTAAAACTGTGTGAAATGTATATTGGAAATGTATGTAGATATGTATATTGAGACTCGTTCATCATGTAATGGGATTGAATGACTGGTGGATGGGTCATAGAATTGAAACTTGATTTGTCATCAACATGGAAATTTGTTTAAAACATGGTTTTGAAATATGTTTTGTAATTTCGGGGACAAAATTCTTTAAAGGGGGAGATTATAGCGATCCCGTTTTTGACCCGACTCTTGTGGTATTCTGGACTTGGGTTTAATGCTTTCATATTGTTGTTTACCTTTTGCTTCCCTTGTATCTCTTTGAAATTGGCTTTTAGGTTGTTATGATTGCGTTTGGGCAGGTTGGTCACTTGTTTTTCCAACCTTATATTGCCCAGAATTTTGGTCCTCCACTCGAGCGGCACTTTCTGTGCTCGAGCGGGCTTTGCAAACTCTCAGTACTTTTGCAGGTCTGCAAAACTACTAGGAGGGTGATTTCTACACTCGAGCGGAGTTTCCTATGTTCGAGCAGGTGGGCTCCCAAGCAGCCTTTCTTGCGCTCGAGCATTGGTCTGTTGTCTATAAAATTACTAGATGTGTGTTTCTACGCTTGAGCATCACTTCTTGCGCTCGAGCGGTGAGCGTGTTGTTCATTGTGTCTTGGCGCTCGAGCGGCCTTTCTTACGCTTGAGCGAAACAACTTTTTGTGTCTGACGCTCAAGTGGCACTTCTTGTGCTTGAGCGGACTGTGCGTATATTAGATCGTGAAAGTGACTTTTTACATCACTTTTTTAGATCTTTTCTCCCTAAAACCAAAATTTGAGACTATCTCTCTTTAAAACAAACACACACACACACACACACTCTCTCTCTCTCTCTCTCTCTCTCTCTCAATTTTCATCTAGTTTTAGTAATTTCTTCACCCTAATCCCTTTGATAAAAAGGTAGACCATCTCAAGATCTCCATTTTCATCCGAATAGAGTTGGATTTGGACATCTTTGAAGTTTCACTCTTGTTTGGCTCATCTTCTCTCTTTGAGGTAGAGATTCTCTACACTTTTATATGGTTTTTAACTTAGTTATTTGTCATTGTGTAAAAATGGTGGGATTTGGGAGTAGTTTGAAAAAATCTAGGGTTTGGGTGTGAAATAAAAAGCGGGGTTTTGGGTGAATGTGAAATAAATGGTCACGGGGTTCGAATCTGAGGTTGTTTTGTGACAAATTGTTGATATTTGGAAAAAAAAAAAAAAAAGTGTTCTGCCCTAAATGGGTTAAATTGTTATTTTGTATAAATAGCTAAAATTGATATTGGTAATGTAAAATTGGAGGATTATTGATATAAATAATGGAGTTGGACACGTGTTGTCTCTCACCTATGGGAATTTGAATAATTTATTTATTGAGAAGATTGTATATCTATTTAGAAATATTTGTCTTAGGCTATTGGTAGAGGATAACTATGATTGTTGTAGAAATTGCATGAGGGTTAGGTAAATTGAAACTAATCTATTGTTGGTTGTCATTGAATATGACTATGTTTTAAATACATTGTATATGTATGATGTTTGGGAGGAGAAATGAGATGTACTTCATTGTTTGGGAGGAGAAAGGAGATATACTCCATTATTTGGGAGGAGATAGGGGGATAGACTCCATTGAAATTAAGTTGGCTGGAGTGTCCCGCGTGAAAGTCCCAAAATCTTTTGTATACATGGGTGTAGATCCTGTGGACAAAATTTTCGTAAAATGACAAATTTAAGTGTTTATGTGGTAGTGTATTGAATTGGAAAACCACTGAGTTATAGTCTCAGTTGGGTTATTGAAAGATAATGAAATTGACTCTTGAATTGAGAATACTGAATGAACTTGAACTGAATAGAAGGAAAATAAATTGAAATATGAATTTTGACACTTTATGATCATATATGTTTTGTCACAAGCATTGTATGTGCACATTGCACTTATATCTTTGTTAAATCCCATATATTGTGTTAGATTGTTTCTACTAGGCTTTGTCTCACCCTATTTGGAGAAAACCATTTCAGGTGTTGGTGATATGCCTCCGCCAGGGCAATAGCTTGGAGGGACTTTTGAGAGTAAGAGCTTCTTTCTTTTGTTATATTTTTGTATAGCCAATGGCTTTAAATTGTATTGAGCTGGGCTCACTTTTGTGTAACCAAGCAATGACTTGGAAAGTTGTAAGCCTATAGGGCATATGACTATTTGTTCAGTTTTAATTCTCTTATCGTTGCAACATATGCTGTAAATTTAGGATGAATATTGGTGAATGTCTATCGCATGTGTTAACTTTTGTAAACGAACTCTGATGAATGAAAGTATTTTATTTCTATTATTCTTCCTCTTATAAGTTGGATTTATTATGTTATTTTGGGGGCGTTACATCTATTCCATCAAAAGCCCCATTTTGTAGGTATTGGCATGTCATGCATATGTTCATCAATAAAGCTATATCAACCAGCACCTAGGTAACTAGAGCATTCTCTGATATGCTTCAATTAAATAAAAAGTCATCAATTGAATACACCAAACCCTTTCAATTAAATAAAAAGTCATCAATTGAATACACCAAACCCTTGTTTATGAGTTTAACCCCCTTAGCAATTTGGTTGAAAGCTAACCTCATGTGGAATTTATGGCAACTAAAGATTTCTTTGTCAATGTTATCTCAATAGTGAATTCTGAAAATGTTACATAATAATCAGCTAATTTTAATTTGTTCTAGTTCTAGTGTGCAAATATGGGTCTTAGGGTGGAAGATGGTCACAAGATTTAGTGCCTTAGGGTGGAAGCAAGATGTCTACACTCTGGAGTGACATGCTGAAAGTGGTAATGTTTCCTCATTATTCAACTTTTAAATAACAGATCCATTTTTGGATTGACAAATGACACATGAACATCCACTTGAACGATGAGTTCCCTAGGTTAGACAGCCTATCAAGAGACAAGGAAAGCAGTCTAAAGGACTATCTACAAAAAAAGACCGAATATAAGGGAGTGAGTCTTTTCTTTTAGAAGGCCTCTACTAGCATGGGAAGAGGAAGAACTAAGTAGGGAAGGCTGTGAGTTTGTTGGTGATTTAACTTGGTATTAAATCTCTAGTTCTAGGGAAGACTGTGGGTTTGTTGTTTGTTTTCCCTTAGATACGTAAGAGCAAGCTTGTTGGTTTGTTATCTATTTGCCTAAAGATTACAAGACAAAGTGAATGACTGGGCTGCACTTAAGAAATGGTATTAAAATGGGTTGGACGTAAGAAATGGAATTAAAGCTCTGTTTGTATATACAAAGCACTACTTTTATGAATTTAAATATTATTTTTAAACTCATAAAAAAATAGGACTGAATCTGCTCTCTAATTCTTTATTATTAGATCTTTTACTTAACAATCTTTTCATTCAATTCCATCCATTAAACTAATCAAACTAAATCAATCACATCTCACTCCTACAACAATCTTTTACTTAACATTGGTTTGTGAATATGTTTTTCTAATTCTTTTCCTTCTAATTTTCTTTTGTTCTTTGCAGGACCATCACAACTTATGACAATGGGATTGTTGGCATGACAATGGGACAAACAATGGCCCACTACCCCCTCCCCTTCCCTAAAAGAAATTTAAAAAAATGAAAAAAAAGAAAAAGAAAAGAAAGACATCATTCTCATATGACCATTTTCAAATTGTTTACCAATTCCTACCCTTTTCCAAACAAGTAATAAAAAATGAGCAATGGTACATCTATTTAAAATCTTACTAACAATCCTACTAATAATATTC
The DNA here is from genome assembly GCA_025200525.1 of Camellia lanceoleosa. Lineage (NCBI taxonomy): Eukaryota > Viridiplantae > Streptophyta > Magnoliopsida > Ericales > Theaceae > Camellia > Camellia lanceoleosa. Next base: position 132,745,878 of record CM045759.1, on the reverse strand, counting down.
ATGTCCAAATATTATTGGTGGTTTAAATATTATTACTTTTTTGACAACCAATCACATTTTAAGCATTTATAATTTTAATAAGATTGTTAATATGCATATAATTATTCATTAGAAGCCAAGAAGCTAAATTAGAAATCAAAATCAATTAAAACCCATAAATTAAGTTCCTAAATACATAAAAACAGGGTATGAAATTTATATTAACAATTCAACCTTCAAATGTACAAAACCCCCAACTTAAACCTAAATCTAACCCATCTTCCCATATGATGAACTTATCTAAAAAAAACATGAAATTAGTTTTTCTCCATTAAATTAGACCATCAACTTTCCTTAGAAAATGATATATATTTACCCCCACACATATATATGGGACCTAATTAAAAAGACAACCATAACTATACAAAAAATTATTGATTTGATTACTTTAATTTTTCCAAAATCTATGCAGAATCAAAGTCCTGCAATGACAAAAATATATGAATCAACTTTAACTTTTTCAAAAAAAATTAAATAAATTCAACTTTGTCTTTTATTTGTTTATTTATTATATATATATATATATATTCGACTATGTAAGCCCCCTTCTCATGTCTATCAACCAATTTTCTCCACCTCATGGGATCTAAATATAGCGATATACCATCATAGCTAGTATAGGGGTGAATTTGAAGGAAGCTAGGCCAAAAGGGAAGGTTAGCTCTCGAGAGAAAACATAGTGCGATAGGTGTTAGAAGAGTAACAGAACTCTTTTTCTTTTTCTTTTTTATTGGCAAAAGAAATCTTTATTGATGAGAACATACAAAGTATGAAGAGTAAGCTCCAAGCTCCAATTGGTGAGAAACCAACAAACAAAGCAAAGTAACAAAAGCAACAAAGCCATCCAACAAAACAAACACTAGGTGCAGCCCCTGATGAGCTGAGCAGAATATTTCAAATGCTGAGCAAAACCAGTAGCAGCAGACCATGACAACCTCTTTTAGTCACCAAAATCACCAAGATAGTGCTAAAGCATGCTAACAGGTAGTTCAACCAAAACGCCTTCTATGAGGCACCGGACTCCATTTGCTGTGTTGCCTTCAAATCAAGACAGAGTTGAGATCCAAGGAAATAACAGCTGCTGACGTGCTGCTGGAACTCCTAAGCCAGACACCTGCTAATGATATTCCTGTGAAATTAGAAAACAATGTGGCTTCTTCACTTCTGTAGCTAATGGTATTTGCACTACCCTCAACCTCCATCACTGTTGCACTGCACATCACCAGAGTAAAAACAGAGCTTTCCTGACTTAACCCAACAAAAACTCCACCTAATTCAGTATAACAAAGCTCCTCCAAAGCACAACCTGATCTGCCTTAAATTACAAATAAAATCATTGGTTGTAAAATGAAACTCTTTCAGGTATGGATTCAACCACAGAGCAATCCTAGTCTTGATCAACTCACACAACTCAACCAAATTTGGGTTAGCTGCCTGAAAAACACATTCATTTCTAAGTTTCCATATTGACCACAACACAACCAATGGGATAGCACTCCAAATCTTCCTTTTCAGCCTCTTCATCCTTCCTCCTTCCCACCATAACTGCAGCTAATCCACCGAGCTTGGTAATGCCCCTTAAGTCCCCTACCAATTAAATATATCAACCCATACACTCCACACAAAGGGACAGCATATTAAAACATGGTTCACATATTCAATTTCTACCTTACAAAACACATATAATCCAGGCCCATTCCCATTCAGGACACCAACTCTTTGTAAGAACTCAACTGTCTTGATTCTTTTTTTCCAAGCTATGCACCCAAATACTTGTACTTTAGGGGGGACAAAATTCAGCCATACCAACTTACTAATTGGGAGATTTGGGCCAAGATTAAAAGCAGGAAACCTATACAATGTTACTACAAAGAACTGACCTGAAGTTGATGTTGTCCAGTTAGGTCTATCCACCTGATCAGATCTCACTGCAAGCCCTGCTACTAATTGATTCAAGGGATTTTGGTGCTCAACCTCCTCCTATACATACAACACTCTTCTGAATGATAGATTCCATACTCCTATTGCATCTTTCCTATTATAAATATCCCTCAGAGTATCAATTTTCTCTAGAGACAATCTATATAGACCTGGGAACTCATCTTTTAGACAGAATTACTGACACCATCTATCAGACCAGAAGCTAATCCTTCTACCATCCCCAACTTCCAACTGACAATTGTTCACAAAGACCTCTTGAAGATTGTTTCTCTATTCATCAAAAATTGTGATGCCTTTCCAAACAGCTGACTGGTTACTGCCAGGAATAGAGGATGGCAGCCAGCTTGCAACCTTCAGCTTATACCTCCTACATATAACCCTCTTCCACAAGGCTTCAGTCTCACACCCAAACCTCCACCACCATTTTAGCAATAAGTAGATGTTAACCTCTCTCACCCTCCTAATGCCTAACCCTCATTGTTTCACACTTTTGCACAGATCCCCCATCTAACCATATGGATTTTCCTCTTAAGTTTTGATCCACCCCACATAAATGTAGCTTGGAGCCTCTCAACTTCTTTAGCAACCTCTTCAGGCATTCTAAAAATTGACAGATAATACATTGGTAGTGAAGATAGGACATCTTTAACAAGTGTTAATCTCCTAGCAAAAGACAACAATTTCCTTTTCCACCCAGCCAGCATACATCTAATTTTATCCAAGATAGGTTTCCATGTAGCTTTCTTCTTTGGATTAGCCCCTAGAGGTAACCCAAGGTAGCTGATTGGCAATGCCTTCACTTTGCAATTCAAGATTGAGGCGAAGGCAGCCATAGTATCATCTGGGACCCCCGCACCACACACAACACTTTTGTGATAGTTAATTTGCAGCCCAGATAGTAACTCAAAGTATCTTAGCACCCTTTTCAAGTTCCTCACATCATCAACCTTTGCTACACAGAATAATAGTGAGTCATCAGCAAACTGAAGATGAGATAACATAACACCATTTGAGCCAACCTTCACTCCTTAGACCAGACCTAAAGCCTGAGCTCTGGATAATAAGATATGTAGCCCTTCTGCAACTAAATTAAACAGGAAAGGAGACAAAGGGTCTCCTTGTCTTAAACCCTTTTGCGGATTGAACTCTTCAATTGGTGACCCATTAACAAGCACTGATATCCTAGCAGATGTTACACATTTCTTAATCCAACTGATCCATTTAATTCCAAACCCAAATTGAGACATCATATAGAATTAAAAAAAACCCCAATTAATGGAATCATACACCTTCTCAAAGTCCAACTTAATAATTAGCCCCTTCTTTTTTGCCTTCTTCCACCCATCTACCACCTCATTAGCAATTAACATCCCATCTAAAATGTTCCTACCACTTAGAAATGCTGTCTAGGTTTCACTAATTATGTGTGGTATCATTTCTTTCAACCTATGAGATAGCAGCTTTGCTAAGATCTTGTATATTGACCCTACCAGGCTTATAGGTCTATAATCAGTTAACCCCTTAGGATTCTCCTTCTTTGGTATAACGATTATAGAGGAACTATTAATACCCTTAACCAACCTTCCATTCTCATGGAATTCATTCACAAAATTTATCACATCACACCTCATCACTTTCCAAAATTTCTGAAAACATCCCATATTAAAACCATCTGGCCCTGGTGCTTTGTTCCCATCACAAGCCATCACTGCAACTTTGATCTCAGCCTCTGAAAACACTGCTTCCAGCTTTTCAAACCCACAGCTTCCTTGTACTGAGTTGAAAGTTCCTTCTAATTGTGGCCTCCCACCCCAGTCTTCAGTAAAATGACTCTTGAAATGTTCAAACACTTTCCTTTTCACTGGAGTAGGTTCCTCATATACCACCTCACCCTTTGAAATAGAATTTATTTCATTTCTTACTTGTCTACACTTAGTCATAACATGAAAGAATCTAGTGTTCTTATCTCCCTTCAATGCCTAATTCATCCTTGACTTTTGGATCCACATTCTCTCCACCATCTTGCTCAACCTCCACACCTCTTCTCTAACCTCCCTTCTTCTTGCTTTTTCTGAATCATCAAGCTCTTTATCCTCAGTAATAAGATCAAAGTTGTGTAGGTCAGCTTCTGCTACTTCCAGGTTAGTGATTATATTTCCGAGCACCTTCACATTCTATTTTTTCAGGCCAACCTTCAAAGTTTTTAGTTTTTGTAGAAGAATAAAGCTAGCCCATCCCATTATATGAGCCTCTTCCCAACTACTCTCCCAAAAGGATTTGAAGTTTTTATGTAGGAACCATGCATTTTGTATCCTGAAACGTTTTGGGCCCCAGTCCCCGCCATCCTCCATTACTAGGAGAGAGCTATGATTAGAGAGTAGCCTAGGCAGACCCTACATCTTCAAATTAAAAACCCTAAGCCACATTGGATCTACTAATACTCTATCAATTCTACTCCACTTTTCATCTTCTCTTGAGTTACACCATGTAAACTTCCTACCATACAATGGCAGGTTAGACACTTCACATCTTTCAATGAACTCATTAAACTCCCTCATTCCCCTATCTCTTCTTAAGCACCCTTTCCTTTCACCAATGTTCCTTATCTCATTAAAATCCCCACCCAAGCACTAGGGCTTAGGAAAATCCTCCTTTAATTTAACTAAGCTATTCCAGAGCTTCCCTCTTAAACCCCCTTCATTAGGTGCATAAACATTTACAATGGCACACTCAAAAGAATTAAAGAAGGTACCTGAGAGTAGTATAAACCTCCTATTGTTGCAGCACTTTGATAGTTGAAACACATCTGGGTCCCAAACACAGAGTAATCCTCTAGCTGCACCTTCAGAGTCCATAGCCATAAATTCGATGTTACCTCTAGCCCACAGTGATCTTACTTCAGCCTCAGAAATCTCATATTTTTTGGTTTCTTGGAACAACACCATATCCACCTTTCTTTCCTTCAAGAGCTACCTAATCTTTCCTTTGTTTTCCTTCTTGCCCAGCCCTCTTACATTCCATGTTAATATCTTCATAACAAAATAATGATACTCCTTTGCTTCTCCTTATTTGGTGGGTGCTTCATACCCCACCTCTATCCCCCTTCAAATTCTTTCCTTATCCTTGAGCTCAAGCTCCACAATCTTGTGAATCACTTCATCCTCCTTCCCATTGTACTTCACTCCCAAAACTTTCCCCATTTTCAAGGTTGCTTGGGCTTCTATTAATATATGCCTCCCTTTATCTGTCCCATTCTCTACCGAAGCTAACAGGGAAATGGCTGCTACTACTACTGCTCTCCATACTGCAGCTTTTGGCACTGCTTTGCTTGTTGAGGCCCCTCTCTGTCCATATCTTCTATGTAGGCTAAGGGGGCCTTTTTTGGAGTGCAGATTACCATGTTTAGCTAAAAAAGTAACCTTCTTCTTTCCCTTCTTGTTTTATGCAAGTCAAAAATTGGGCTCCAGCTCCTGGGCTTCAGATACACTTGGACTGTTCTCAACTAGCCCAGCTACACCCCAACCCTCCTTAATATTGCTAATTTGATCCGTAGGCCCAATTTGTGGTTTTTAAACTTGCTTCAGCCCATAACCTTGACATAGTCCTTCATTATGGCCTAGTACCACTTCTATTTTTACTCCAGGCTTACTAAGACTTGACCCACCTAAGCTTCTAACATAGCCTGGTGTTAGTACCTGATCATCCATGCTCTAACTTGTCCCACTGTCAACTGTCGCAAACTCTATATTATGGTTCCTCAAGTCCATCATTGCCTTGCATTCCTCTCTAGCAGTTGGTGACCCTATATTGTTGTTCCCAATCCCCAATGCTAGCTCCACACCACTTCTTGACTCTGCAATAACAGTATCACTTCCCCAGCACCTCTACTGTTCCAACTCCTCACTAATCCTCTCTCCACGTGGCTTGAGATTTGTGTTCACCTCATTCCGTAGGTCCAAAAGATGGTCTGAGTCATCCTCTATGTCAGCATCTTCTTTCTTGTCTATGTTGCTCCTTGCCATGCGCTGTTTCTATAGGTCATTTGAACTACCAAGCTCCTCCACCTCTTGATTCTTTTGGCACTTGCACACCACATTCATCAGTTTTTCCATTACCACTTGTTCTTCACAAACTCTCACTGGATAGAACACACCTCGGCACTTCAAATTTATGACCTTATTAATTGGTTCCATCCATTTGGTGGATATCTTCGTCTTGGCACATACAAAAGACTTGGGTTAATTCATGTCTCCCTCACAATACATGAAATGCCCCCATAATCCACCAATCCTCTTCGCATTTGTACTATTCCAGAGGTTTAATGGGATGCCATAGCAACTTAGCCAAACACTCCTTTCTTGCTCTAGAACCAGTCCAGATTTGCCTTTAGAAATATCCTCGCACCATTCCAAAATCAATTCCTTAATGGGCTTCAGTTTTAGTGACATCTCCTCCTTGGACCTGAATGTAAACACCACATCATGACCCCCACTTTCTCTTACCAAGACATCCTCTACTCCTATTGCTTCAATTTTATTTTTCAAATTAACTGTAGCATAACTCTCATTCAAGTGAACAACTACACTTTTATACAACCACCTATTCCCTATTTCTTCAACCTTCAATGTAATGTTGTCACTGCTAACACACGATTTGCCTCATACTACCTCTGCGTATGACCTCTGATCTTTCAAGACTGCTACCCACCTTCGTCCTTTCCCTCGTTGGCCATTTTTCCCCTTTACTGGAATATGCCCTGACCTTGTGGATACTGCTCCCCCTATCTTTTTCCTTGCCAAGATCCGTATGCTTTACCTCGATTGCCTTATCATCCACCCATAGCCTATTGGCTTTTTGCACTGTAACGGTTACAGCCACAAAGCAATCAAACCTTACAAAGCCCAACCATGTGTCAGTTGTCCGTCTTCGTTTATACAAGATAAACACATCCTACACCACACCAAACTTATTGAAGAGGTTGTAAAGCCCTTCGGGCTCACTGAATTTGGTAGATTATCCACAAATATGGTGAAAACATCTACACATCCTCCATGCCCCCATTTTCCTTGCCTACCCCTCTGCCTTACGACTGGGATCTAGTTTCCTTGCTAATCAACTTGCTTTCTTCCACTTGAATCCATCTCCTTTACTCCTCCAAATTACTTATATATTAAGCAAGAAGTTTCACTTTATCTACTATGATTAGCGTGTACACTTAAGTGTGAAAAGCTAGAAGATTTGTGTTTTCCAGAAACCAAACATAGCATAAGTAATATAAGTATAGAAGAGTAACAGAACTTGACAACAAAGAGTTGAACATGTAAAAAAGTAAAATTCAATACCTTTCCAAATAGTCTTGGCTGAAAACGATACCTCAACAGGGAGATCAATAGTAAAACTTAGTTGCACAAAAAAGTTAAATAGAATTGATTAGCCCATCAACATGTCATTAGAAGATAATGAAGTCTTAGGGAGGTAGCTGAAAATTTAAGAATAATATTGATTGAAAGTAGTATTTAGCAAGACATAAGAAAATGGAAAGCTAAAAAAATAATTATTGAAAGGCATATATTCTTTAAGCTTAAAGAGGTTTACTTAAATTATAAATTACCTCCTTTGGTTCTAGAAATTACATTATGTCCTTAAGGTTTCTAATTTCATAACAAATAGGTCCTTTTAGTAATAAATCATCAAGTTAATTAACAGTTTTTAATAATGTTAAAATTTTATTTCAATTAATAATTCAGATAATTTTATCATTGTATAGGTGAACAGTTAAAAATTTTACATTTTCAATTAATTCTGTTAAATAAAAAATTCTAACATGGAGATATTTGTAATTTTCCAAACCACAGGAGGCAATTCATATTTGAAGCAAACCTCAAGGAGTGTATTTGTAATTTACCCAAAAATTAGTTATTGAAATGATTGTTTTGAAGAGGGATGTTTGATATCATGCAGTTGCATAATAGTTAGAATAATATTAATCCACTTCAAGAAAAATCTGAGGGGTATAATATGCAACTACTTAAATGGTATCAGTTCATATCACAACATAAATGGTCCAGATAAAGTAAAGTAAAAAATTCTGAGAAAAAAATAAAAGAAGAAGCTTCACAATGGGTATAAAAAGTGAGTTAGATGTCTAGACAATAGAGACAAGGATAGGTAGACAACTACACTAGTTTGCAAAGAATATTAGCAGTTTTGCATAGGAAGCAAAGCCAAAGATAAGACAAGAACTAATTCTAATGGAAGTGATGAGTTATATGTGTGTTCAGGGCCGGCCTTGAGTTTTCGGGGGCCTAAGGTGAAATAATTTTTTGGGGCCTTTAAGATATTTATAAAAATAAAAATAAAAATACCCGAATTTTCAAAAATAATTATTTGAGTTTGCAATTCGTATTTTTTTATATTTTTCAACTTTTTTTCTTTTTGTCAAAAACAAAAAAAAAACAAAAATATTATAGTTTTTAAGTGTATCTAAATTAGATGTATCTACAAAATAAATTAATAAAATTGTGTAAAATATTTAAAAAACCACTAAAAAAACACATAAAAAAAAGCCTAAAGAGAAAGAGAAAAAAAAAAAAAATAACAACATATACATATTATTTTATATTTATTTTTAATTTTATTTTTTAACACTAACTAACACAAAATATTTTTTGAATTTTTTTTTTTGGGTCTTAAAAAATAAAAACTTTGATGTAAACTAAAACAGCATTAATTAAATAAACAAAAAAATTCATTTGAATTTTTTTATTTTGAACAAGAGAATTTAATAATTCTTTTGGGGCCTTTTTTTTTAGGCAGGCCTTTTAATTGTGCCTCGCAGCCCTTGAGGCCGTCACCCTGTGGTGTGTTTGAGCTTGATCCTTACGTAAAAAATAAGGCAATGAGAAAAGTTATCAAAAGGTAGTTTACTTGAGTATGGCCATTATAGATCCAACTCAATTGCTTTTGTTGGTATCAAGAACAACTTTTGCTTTGCGATGCGTTGCTCATCGGTCTTTACTTTAACCCTAAATCAAGATCGTGAAGTAAAAAATAAAACACACAAAAGCACACCAAATAGCACATTTTGTACTTATAGAAAGAAATACATCTAAAAAATATATCTCTAAAACAGAAAAATAACAAAAAAATAAAACAATGAAATCCACCAACAATATTTCTAAATTGTCTATTCTAGGGGTGAGCTGGAATTAGTTTAAGATTGGGGTAAAACTAGGAGACAGGATGGGATTCTAAGGATTACGGGGATGGAAAAATAATATGTATCAAAAAAAAATAAGTAAACAAAAAATATAGAACATTTAATTCATATAATAAATAAATATAATATAATATCAACATACTATTACAAAGTAGGAATTTAATTCCATAATAGAAACAACCATAAGAACAATAAAACAACCACTTATTACAAATAAAACTAATTAAGTATTTAAAATTAAAAAAAAAACTAACAAAAAGAAACAAAAAAAAGTGAATAGAAATATATTGGTGAGGTTGTTTAAGATATAGAAGAATGATTATGTGAGAGTGACTGATATTATAAATATAGGATGTTTGACCACGGTCGGTCGGTTTAATCGGTTCTGTGTTGTTCAATCTAGAACGAAACAAACAATTTGACTTTTCTCTAATTTTTAACCAAAAAATCTAAATTTTGACAAAAAAACAAAAAATTTTGCACAACCAACAGTCTTCTAACGAGTGATGGTTTGCTTAACCCTCTTGCTTTAGATAAATATTTTAAAAATATGTAACAGTTTTTTTGAAGGCTTTAAAATTTTCATATTATAAATTGTCCCAAAAATATTTTTCATATTATATAAATTTAAAATTAAAACCTTATTTCAAATCTATTTTTGCAACATTTTTTCTATTATTTTCTATATTGCTTTGTATCTTTTGTGTTTCAAAACCAAAGAATCCTGAAAAGAAAGCGATAAAAAGATAAGGAAGAGATCAAGGAGATTAAGGAAGAGGACAAAGAAGGGAGAAGACTGAGAGAAGAGAGACGACGAGAGATTAACGATCGGCATTACTCCTGCGTGAGACGAAAGGGTAGCAAAGGGTCGAGAAGTAGGAAGTGTAAGAGGCAAGAGAGTGAGAGGGACAGGAAGAGAGAGAAGATATACATCTTGTCATTTGAGGTATTGCGAATGAGAGAATGAGATGGAGCTTCTAGGGTGAATTATTTCTTTATTCACGGTCAACTATTTCTGGCAATTAAAAATTAGGGCAAAAACAAAATGGAGTAGTTTTAAAAAATTATTTATTGTCAACTAAAGTAATTAGGTCGCCATAAATATGGTTTATATTTTCCGTGACTAAAAAATGGTTGTCGCCAAAAACAATACAATTGGCGACTAAACTTTTCATCGCCATATATTAATTTGGTTGTAGAAACTTTTCTCTAGCTACTGCGGATAAATTTCACTTGTCGCCAAGCTCAACAGCGACCAAAAATTTAATTCGTCCTCAATAGTTTTGTTTTTGCAGACCAAAAAATATATGGTCACCAATTATGAACATTTAGAAACTAATTTTTGTTTTAGTTGCCAAAATGTTTTTTTGTTGTAATGAGAGTTTGTTCGACGGATTCTGAAGATTCGAGCGTGAAGGCTTTAAAGGAGTTTGAAGTGGCTCGTTGTCGTGGATTCGACATGGGTGTTGTGGATTAAACATCAGACTAATCAATTTCGAGATGAAGGCACTGGTGAAAGAGGCACAAGTTGTGGAAAACAATTTTACGGAGTGTTAGGTAAATTGTTTGGTAATCTTGTGTATTTTCGTTCTTCATAGTGGATTGATTTGTAGCATTTTACCTGTGATTTTTTAATCACAATTGAAGGTACTCCAACTGTGATTTTTTTCCAAGTTAAAATCGTTTGTGTCGATTATTAATTGTGAAACAACAATCTAAATCACTTTTGTACGTGCTAGATGATTTATATTATTAGTTTTGGTCGTTTGGGAATTGCTACGATTATATCTATTTCGAATCATGAATCACGTAGGGTTTTCAATTAGTATCAAAGCGGGTCACTCGTTATTGTTTTTCATAAAAACTATAGGAGTGTGATTTTGTGTGATCCGTGTTAATGGATTCAATTCGCGAAAGTTACTCGACCCATAGACCTCCTTTACTTGATGGAACAAACGATTCTTATTGGAAAGGTCATATAAGGGCTTTTTTTAAGTAAATTGATGAGAAAGTTTGGCACTCTGTTATTTATGGATGGAGTTAACCTATGGTTACCATCGATGGTGTTGATATTCCCAAGCCAATTGATAAATGGGATACAGTTGATTATCAAAATATGAGTTAGAATAGAAAAGCGCACAATTCTCTCTTTTGCTCCATCACACCAGAAGAGTTTCAATGAATTTGTATGTGTGAGATAGCAAAAGAGGCTTGGAACATTCTTGAAACTATTCACGAGGGAACTATTGCTGTTAAAAGGTTAAAACTTCAACATTAATCTCTGAATCTAAAGTGGTTAGAAAAATGTTAAGGTCTTTACTCAATGGGTTCCAATCAAAAATGACAGCTATAGAGAAGGCTTAGGATGTTAAGAACCTCAAACTTGATTAATTGGTTGGAAACCTATAGACTTATGGAGCCCATTTGATTTCAAAGAAAAAAACAAAAAGATAGTGTGGCCTTTACTAGTGTTCATGAGATTGCTAAGAATCCTGAGGTAGAAATTGATCTAGAGTCTGAAATGGCAGCTATGTTTACTAAACAATTTTTTTTTTTTTTTTTTTAAATTAATGAAATATAAGCCTAATTTCAAGGACTCTAGTGCCAAAGATAAGGATAATGATAAACCCAAAGTTGATTCGAAGACTAAAAAGAAGACTATGAGAGGACAGGGATTCACATGCTATGAATGCCAAGGATTTGGTTATATTGCTCTTGAATGTCCTTCCAAGAAGAATCGAAAAAAAGTCTACACAGTGACTTAAGATGATGAAAGCGGGTCAAAGCAAGAATCCGATGAAACCGAATCTAGTGAAGATGGAGATAGTACTTTCATGGTATTCTACTCGAGCTACACTTAACCAACTTCCAGGCCAGTTGAGTTTGTACGCGGGCTTAATCTCCATCGTGCTCCTACCTTTGATAGAAGTAATTATTTGTAATGGAAGTGTAGAATGAGATTGTATCTCAGAGCTTGGGATCCTGAAGGTTAGCGCACAATTAAGGAGAATGTTGAAATGCCATTTGTGATTGATCCGGACACAAATCAAATGGTTGCCAAGCCGATTAAGGAGTGGAGTCCTGTTGAAAAGGCTGACATGAAGAGTAGTGAAAATGTTTTGAATACCATCTGAGAAGCACTCACTGAAAGAGAACGACATCGGATCTCTCATTGCAAGAATGCTAAATATGCATGGGTTGTTATTATGAAATTCCATGAAAGCGCAGAGTTATCTTCACAACCATCCAGCAATATCCACATCAATGCCTTAGTCGCTCGACTGGATGCTCTCAAGGAAAAAGAGAAACAAAAAAAAGATGATGAAACCTTAAAGGATAATGATGAGATAAATGGTGAAGAGCTTCAACACATTTATGAAAAGTTATACAACGAATCTCTACACTTATCCAAATTGAATGACAAACTCACTATCAAACTCAAAGTATGTGAAAGTGATAATGTCAAGTTAAAGGAGGAGATCTCTATAGCTAAAAAGGATGTCATCAAGATCTCAAGTGATAACATGCTCTGTGTGCAAGGCTTCTGACCTGTGAAACCGAGAGGAATGAACTTTAGAAAATCTATACCACATACGAAGAAAAGATTGAATCCCTTGAGATGTCTCAAGTTGGCTTAGAAGAGCTGGTCCGCTAGAAAAATAAAGAACTCAAAAATGCTAGAACTACAATTGGCAAGCAGAACAAAGGATCAAAGACACTTGAAGACATCATTGAGTCTCAACAAATAGGCAGTGAAAAAAGTGGGATAGGCTATGGTGATGTAACACTGCAAAAAGAAAAGGCTACTACATCTCATGATAAAAGGACTCAAGCAAAGGAAAAGCTAAAGATTTAATAGGATGACAAGACTCTATCAACCTAAAGGTGGTATGATCAATGAAAGGGAGGTCAAACCTATTTTTATTTGTCATCATTGTGGTAGGTATGGCCACATTCGTCCTTCTTGTTTTGAACTGTTTGGTAGGGTGTCTCAAAAAATTAGAAACACTAATACTTCATGGGTTAGGAGACAACCTTACATGTCTAGGCGGAATACCAAGATTCATAATGGTGTTCACAACGCTAAGACATCTACCAAGAATGCCAGTCCCCCTTCTATGAAAAGCAAAAAGATATATGTGAGAAAGAGTGACCTGATTTGTTTTGTTGTTCACACAGCATTGAAAGCACGTGACTCGTACATGTGGTATCTTGATAGTGGGTGCTCTCTGTAGACTCGACTTTCTTTGTGCGCCCCCTTTCGGAGAGGCACGAATTGGTCCTATAGTTCAGACTCCTGTCACGGTTCTGAATATAATCTCACAAAGTGCAATGTAAGAGTGACAAACACCAAAAAGTCCAATCCGGCAAATCATTTTGGAAAATCAGATTTTGAATCAAATAATGCCAAAATTGGACTGCTTTGCCTGATTACAGAGTCGCCACCTAAATATTTTACTTTTGAGAAATTTAGGAAACCCTAACTCGTGCTAAAGGCCACATATTCGTCATCACCAAAGTTGCCTCGACTCGGGAACTTCGGCACGCGAGGGGAAGGTCATGATATGAGCACCCCCTCTCGCCCGATCAAAGGATCGGCCCCTACTAAGCATGATATGTTGTTTTATAAACCTCATGTATTCTCAATCCGGTTATTAGCTAACCTTACTATGTGACGCACACACAAGCAAATATAGACTAAGTCGCGAGAATTGGAACATTTCGATTCAGGCTTATTTTCGAAAATGGTTTGAATTTGCCACCCTCAAGTGGACTAAAACGCGGATTTGCCACCCTCAAGTGGGCTTAAAGCATGATTTGCCACTTCGCAAAGTGGGTTTAAAGCTCGCAATCATCGAATTATTCCAATTCAAATAACAAAGCCTTCATCCATAAGCATTCATGCAGTTTATCACTTAAGCAAATAGCCTTATGGAAAGCATGCGATCATGGCAACACTCGCACTCATGCAAATATGCTAAAGCGTAAAACTTACAATGTACTCCAAGCCAAAACAAAAGCTAGTTAGAAATATGCATGATCCTAACTATATTAAGATGCCTAATGCAACACATGCAATATGAAATTAATAGGCTCGGCTACTAATATGGCATATGATTCGATTTGATAACATGCTGTTAAACATGTATTCAAATAAGTGTATTGAAATTGCGATGCAATTTGAATGATGTGCTGAGCCTTGGTGCATGCAAGATAAATGAATGATACAAAAATGCAAGCATAAGGTATGCTAACTGAAAATGTCCCTAAGCTAACCATCGAAAGCGGTTAAGTAAAAGGGAGAAAGATGTGGGGTTGGAAGACATGCACACACACGCGCACACTTGTTACAACAATACACCCTTCGGAAGGAGCGTTCAAATAAATAAGCTAAGCTAATCTAAGCTAAGCTGATCAAACTAATCTAATTAAACTAATTAGACTAATTCTTACAAAATAAAATAAAGAAATAGCTAAACTAAGCTACTTAATTATTACAACACTTAACTAATTAGCAAACTAATTAATTAAATTACAAATTCATGCTAACTAAACATGCAAAGCACTGAACTACACTGCCTCAGCCCTACTTTGGAAAATAGAAGATGCATGCACTCGATTTTCACCCCGAAAAGCCCACCGGTTTGCTCTTGAGAGGCTCTGTTTGCAGGGTTACTCCAAGAACTTTCTGTTCCACCTTACCAAACCAATGCTGAGGACTGCACCAGCGGCCAGCCGGCCATGAATGCTTGTTGCCGGCCCCCTGCCGGCCAAAAATGTGCGATACCGGCCAAGGATGAAGCACTACTGACCATCAGTGAGCCACGGCCGGCCACTGTTATGCTGAATCACCACACTGCAACAGAGCACAACCAAAGGAAAATAGAGGGTTTTCCAATGATATGTTTGTACTGTGCCCTTCCTTATCATCTCAAAACATCAAAGGAGTGGCACTCTTGGATCCAAAACCACCAATCAAGCATTTTCAATGCATGATGGCCAAAGATCCAAGTTGTACACTTTCAATAAATGCACAAAACAAGACTCAAAGGACCACCACCCTATCATGTAAGATCAAGGGTGATGGAGACAAAGGAGATTGGCTCATTTCATCACTTTGGGTATGAAATGGACCAATCTACCTTGTGTTTAATATAACGTCTGATTGAACACATGCAATGCCAACACAACATGCTTATCTTAGTCATGTTTTACTTGTTCAATTTTGTTTACACATTTTAGCATTACCAAGTCATTCTTTAACCAGTTAAGTCCAATGTGAAAGTCCTCTCACTGAAAAGAGGGCCTAAGCCACATGTGCCTTGAGCATGAAAGAGGTCTCATGCTGTTGGTTAGGAGGAACCCTCAAGAGAGGGTCAAAACCATTAGGCATGAGAGCCTCAATTCCACACTTAAGTCAAACAAGGGGCTCAAGGCCACTTTCAAAGCAAAACAAAAAGTGAAGAATGGAGGGAGGTTGAAGACTTTTCAGTGCTGAAATGGCATGAAAAATAACACTACAACATACAAACAACTCATGTACAACATGTTAAGAGCCAAAAACATCAAAACTAATGAAGAGCACTACGCTACAGGCATGCAATATCAAACTCAATTGACCAAACCTACTCTGGACAAAGCTAAAACATGCCAAAAGAGTGGCTAAAACATGATGAGATAGAAGCATAAAAGGCAAGAAAAACATGCTCATGTGTTAGTTTGCAAACAAGGCTCAAGGCACAACTCTCAAAAGCAATGAAAGAGTGAAATAAGTGAGAGTGTGACAGAGTTATATGCACTAAAATCACATGTAAAATAATGCTACAACATGCAATCAACACATGCACAACATGTTAGAGGCCTTGAAACACTAAGCTAATGAAGGCATTTGCACTACAACCATACAAGACAAGACTCATATGACCAAGATATCTCAAAACAGAGGTAAATCATGCCAAATCAGAGCCTAAAACATGCTGAGATCAAGTCACAAAAAGGTAGAAAAATATGCTCACATGTTAGGCTATCTACACTTGCAAACAAGACACAAGGAGGGGAGGCCACCCCCTCTTATTTTGGACCTCAAAACCAAGTTTTTACCACTGAAATTCCCCTAGAATTTAGTGGTTAAAAGAGCCCAAAAAGTTGCTTCAAAAAGCTTTGAAAGATGGTACAAAAGGCTTCACAAGCCAAAGAGCAAAAGGGGAGACAACCCCCCTAACTCAACAAGGCTTAAACCATCATATTGGAACCTTACAAATAGAGTTTTTTATGGTTCAAAAACCAGGTCAAAATAGTGTAAAAAGATGGCCAAGCAAATGATTAAAACAAAGCTTTAAAGAGGTAAGCCTTATACCTTTGAAGCACAGCAACAAACAGCCAAAATTCTGAGCTACAACCAACCCTAGAAGCTCAAACAAGGCCTCCAAGAACCTCAGCTTCAAGATGAAGGTGTTTGGTCAAGGGGTTGTATGCAAATATGTATAGAATTCCCACTTTCAAGCACAAAATAGGGAGAGAGAGAGAGAGAGAGAGAGAGAGAGAGGAAATTTTTTGTCTTCAAAAATTTCCAACCCTTTGCATGCAAGAGGAAGACTTCTATATATAGAAGATACAAAATCCTCTCAAAAAGATCCAACCATCCACGTGCAAGCAGATGCTCCAATCTGTGCAAATAGCTGGCACAAAATATCAGAAAATATCTACTGATGCACTAGTGGCCATCCAACCATCAGTGATGGCCGGCAGGGGCTCATTAATGGCCGGTAGGGCACATCAATGGCCGGCAAGCCAAAGTCCATGGCTGACAGTGCCTTAACATGGCCGACAGTGCATCAAGAATAACAAGCTAGAAGGACCAAAACATGGTCCAAAAATGAGATAGAATTGATGCAAGGTTTGGAAAGCTCAAACTTGTGGCGTTCTACCGCGAAGTTCGAGCGCTCGACAAGCAGTCAAACTTGTCACTAGATGTACCTGCAAGAATATCCAAGTCTTGAGGACGGTAAAAAATGGGGTGTCTACAGTTGCCCCTCTTTGATAGAACTCAGAGTCTCGAAGATGACATGAGTGAATGTCGAAATCTAGAGACCACCCATTTTGACAAGGCCGCATGACTTAGACAGACATTTAAGATAACAATATAGATGCGCCCGCAGGCTGGGACAAGATGCAAAGGATATGCATGATGCAGAACATAACTTATGATCATGCAATGAGGGCTGTAATGAAACATCTAGATGAAAATGTTATGTAAAGAAACGCTACAGCAAACTCGTACATAAGCAAGTTAACATGAACCAAACTACATTTCATGCATAAAGGATGTAAGAAAATTATGCAATCTTGATTGCACCTTACGTAGAAAAGGTAAAGAACAACAACCGTCGGGCGCACCCGAGGCGGCAAACAAGATCCCAACACATGGCATACGTGAGGAAAGAAGCAGTGATAACAAGTGAAACACATCCAACTGTCATGCAACCAAAACAAAGAGCGGTATAAGCATCGAAATCCGTCCAGATGCATTTAACCAAAGCATTCTAATGCGTTACGCACGAGAGGGAAAAGGGAGCGGTGCAAACACCGAAGGGTGGTATAAACATCAAAGCACGTTCCAATGTTTCTAACCAAAATTGAGTGGTATAAGCGTCGAAACACGTTCCAAACGCTTCCAACCGGAAGGGTGGTATATACATCGGGCACACAACCCAATGCTTCTAACCAAAGGGGTGGTATAAGCATCAGACACACGTCCCAAACGCTTCTAACCGGGGGGGTGGTATAAACATCAGGCACAAGTCCCAAGTGTTTCTAACCAACGGGGTGGTATAAGTATCGAACACACATCCCAAATGCTTCTAACCAAGGGGGTGGTATAAACATCGGGCACACGTCCCAAGTGTTTCTAACCAACGGGTGGTATAAGCGTCGAACACATATCCCAAACGCTTGTAACCAGGAGGGTGGTATAAACATCGGGCACACGTCCCAAGTGTTTCTAACCAACGAGGTGGTGTAAACATCGGGCATACCCGAGTGTTTCTAACCAAAGCAAAGGAGCGGTGTAAACACCGGGCGTACCCGAGTGTTTCTAACCAACAAAAGAGTGGTGTAAACACCGAGCGTACCCAAGTGTTTCTAACCAACAATGGAGTGGTGTAAACACTGGGCATACCCAAGTGTTTCTAACCAACAAAGGAGTGGTGTAAACACCGGGCGTACCCGAGTGTTTCTAACCAACAAAGGAGTTCAAAGGACAGGAATGATCTTATCCGGAATTCCTCTGAATGAACCATATATATAATATCGTGCCTGCACAAGAAATAAACTTTGACAAGTACAATACAATAGAAATGCATGTTCTATGCAAGACGAATAACCATGACACAATGCTTAAAGGAGAATGCTTCATGCACATCATGCAAGAAATGGAGCATGTTCTATACAACGAGAAATGCATGTTCAATGCAACAAGAATGGACATTTTATATGCGAATGTAAGGGCATGCACAATGCAAAACAATGCAACATGCATATTCTATGCAAACATGAGAACGTAGGTAATGCAATGCAATGCAACATACATATTCTGTGCACAATAACAATGCATATTCAATGCCACATCAATAGCATGTTCAATGCAAAACACCGAATAAACAAATGCGTGCCTTATCAAGACTGATTCAATTGCAACCTCCGATTTAACTCTCAGAGGAGTTACAATGTATTAAAAAGGATACACCTTGTATGTGTTGATGAGCGATGACCATCACGTACTGGAAACACAATTCTGAGCTTCCATAAAGGCATTCTGAATCAAACTCTGCACACCCCTCGCATTTCTTGGGATCCAAGGACACAAAACAGAGCCAAAGATGCAGGGGAAGCTTGTAGGACCTTGCCGGCCATCAAGGGAGGCCCCCCGGCCACTGGTGGCACCTGTCGGCCACCAATATGCTATTGCCGGCCATCAATGTGCCACTGCCGGCCATCGATGACAGATTTGGGCAACCTTGACTTTTCACACTTGGGTCTTTAAGTACACAACTCTAGGCTTTATTTCCCCACAAACCCTTACACAAAATTCCTTCCTTGTACTCTCTAGGTACTCCTTCTCTCTAGATCCACACGTTTCACGCATTTTCCAACACCCTAAAAACATTTTCTTTGCTAAAACCCTCTAGTTCTCTTCACTTTGAACCGATCAGAATTTGATTCCGACACTTGTTTCCTCATTTCCACTATTCTAGGCTCATTCCCCTTGGGTTTCTCTCAAGGTTAGTACACTTTTCCCGACTCTGACTTTCTTTGACTTTTTTCCTCTCCTAGGGTTGACTTTTTCAAAGTTTCACCCTTTTTCTTCATTTTTCCTCATTTTTGCTTCTCTTGTATCTATTTCGGATGGCAGATGATGTCCCTCATGACGAGGCTATCCTCGCGCTTCCTCCAGCAGAGTTCGTGGTAGACTTTGAGGTCGAGCCGGAGCTATTACCACTGAGCATGCGCCCCTTCAATATAGCGAGGTACCATCCTGAAACTCACGTAGTGCCTACTGCAGGAGGCATTAAAGCCTTTACCGACTTCGCTAAGGACGTGCCAGATGACCTTCTACTAAGAGAGCCAGCATCTCATTTGTCGGCTATTGCCGTAGAGGTACGAACACTGTCTTTCTACAGTACTACCCTTAACTGTTCGCATTTCTTGCACTGTTTTGATCTGATAACATCTCATGCACTGTCTTGATCTGACTGTATCTCATATATTACTGCTTTATATTCAACTATACTTTCATTGCTTGATTTGTTTGCATCTCATGCATTACCACAGAACGGATCCCACTCTTTCAGAGGCTACGATACGACAATCGCTTGAGACTGGTACAGTGAGCTCCCAGTTAGGGTTCGCGATATTATTGATGAGATAGGCTTCAGTCTCTTCTGCTCTAGCCTGACTCGGGTTATAGCGAGTCATCCTCTCTTAGGGGCCTTAGTGGAGAGGTGGTTGGACACCACCAACTCCTTCTTTTCTCCACGATAGGAGAGATGACGATGACTCTTTGCGACTTTGCCATGATCACTAGCTTGGGCATAGGGGGCGATCTGATCCCTCTCGACTCTAATATAGGAGAGTGGGAGGTAGTATGGGCCGCATTGCTTGGGGCACACCCATCGACACTCCGATCAGGCATGGTCCGGTATAGCTAGTTTGAAGAGTAGTTCAGGGGATCTGAGCCCGAGACGATCGAGGAGACGGAGCAGTATGCCAGGGGCTTCTTTATGTTCCTTTTCAGTACCACCTTGTTTTCGAATAGCTGGAATACCGTGGGCCTGTATCTGCTGAGCGCCTTGGTAGTGCTCTAACGAGTTCAGTTCTATGACTAGGGCAGAGCTGGCCTCACCACTTTGTATGGATACATGAGCTCGACTTCTCGCATGAGTGGGAGCTTGATCGGTGGCTACTAGCAGGCTTGGGAGGTACGCAGCTTAGTTTTCCCTTTTCCACTTTACATCTTCTGCTTAGCATTTCTTGCTTTACATTTGTTCAACACATGTACCTTCTACTCTGCATTTTTTGTATCTACTCATACACGGCATGCTTTCTGCTTTGCATTTTCTGTATCTGCTCATACACTGTATTGATCACACTTTCCTTGCAATTATGGGTGTACGCATACTTCTCGGCTCTAGCTCTAGAGCCTATAGAGGAGACTCCGGCGACAATCCCATTTTCTCAGGTATACGACGGCCAGCTTCACCATAGGACTCAGAGAAACTTCATGTTTTTCCGCGAGTACTTTGATGTGGTTGCGGCGCATAAGGTAACCCAAACAAAGTCATTCCGCTTTTCAATCAACTTAATACACACATTAGTCAATTGATGGTGACTAATCATCTATTCATTCTTATTTTCCAGATCACATGGCAGTCGTGTGTAGAAGCACCCGAACGTCCCGGGAAAATCCCGTTTTGTTCATTGGGCTCACTACAGTTCGGACTCAATGTCATGATTCTTAATCTTATCTTACAAAGTGCAATGCGAGATTGATAAATCACCAAAGAGTCTAAATCTGGCAAATCGTTTTGGAAAATTGATTTTTAGAAAGAAGTGCCAAACATGGACTGCTTTGCCAGATACAGAGTCACCACCTAAATATTTTATTTTGGGAGAATTTAGAAAACCCTGACTTGTGCCTAAGGCCACGTGTCCGTCATCACCAAAGTTGCCTCGGCTCGAGAACTTGGGTACAAGAGGGGAAGGTCATGCAATGAGCACCCCCGCTCACCCGAGCAAAGATCGGCCTTTACTAACATGATATCTTGTTTTTGAAAACACATGTGCTCTTATTCCAGTTATTAACGTAGAATTACTATGTGATGCGCACAGCATACAAGTATAGACTAGATTACTTAAGTTGGAACAAAGCATTGGATATTCGTTTTGAAAACGGTTTGCTACTTGCAAGTAGGCTAAAATACGGATTTTTTCACCCTCAAGTGGGCTTAGAAAACATGGTGATTTGCCACTCTCAAGTGGGCTTAAAACTCGCAATCAATGAATTGTCCCAATTCCAGTAAACCAACCTTCACCCACAGGCATTCTGGCAATTATATCACATAAGCAAATAGCCTCATGGCAAGCATGCTATCATGGCAGTCACTCACACACATGCAAGGATGCTAAAGCATAAACACTTACCGAGTACTCCGAGCCAAAACAAAAGCTATGTTAGAAATCAATGCATGATCCTAGCTATGTCAAGAATGCCTAATGCAACACATACAAAATGCAACTACGATAGGCTCGGCTATTCTAAAATGTCATATGAGATGCTACAGATAACACGCATTCAACTTGGAATTGAAATACGATGCAGTTAGTATGATGCGCCGAGCCCGGTGCATGCAAGACAGATGAATGGATGCAAACATGCGAGCATAAGGATGCTAATTGAAACATGCCCTAAAACTAACCATCATAAGCTGGTAAATAAAAGGGAGAAAGACATGGGATTGGAAGACATGCATCACACACACACACACTTATTACAAAATTTGCCCCCTCGATAGAGGGTCCGAATAAATAATACATAACCAACTAGCTAATCTAAGCTAATCTAATTAAACTAGTTATTACACAACAAAATGAATAACAAGCTGCAGCTAATTATTATACAACTCCAACTAATTAACAAATTAACTAAGTTAGCAATTAAATAAGCAAATAGACTATATGATGTAGACTGCCTCAGCTCCGCTTTGGATGACGAAAGATGCATACATGCTCGAATCGCCTTGTGCGGAAATCCATCGCAACGCCCCGCTTTGCCTCTGTTTGCAATTGATCTCAGAAACTTGCATCAAGCTCCAGAGAGATGAAACTCCACCCTGGAAATCTGTGGGAGGGCTGTCGACCAGCTATTGGCCTTGGAGACCACCTGCCGACCATTTTTTGTGGTAAAAACCAAAAAAAGTGGTCGGCCTGCCACTAAATCTGGTCGGCCGACCAGTTTCTGCTCCTGGTTTCTAATTTTCTGCAATAGAGGGCAAGGAAAGGGCACGACAAAGTACTTGCAACACATGTGGGCATGACCATCCTCCCTATCATTACATGAGCTCAAGGGAGTGTAGACCTCGACCCTCGGGCCACCAATCACGCATCTCGATGCACGATGGCCGAGGAGCCAAATTGCACAACTTAATATGGAATGGATGCACATATGAACACATAAAGCCTAAACTCCATCATGTGTAGTCAAGAGTGTCGGCGACCGGGAATTGAGTCACGTTTCATCACTTCGAGTATGAAACGTCCCTCGTTTCCCGTGTTTGGACTAACTCCTATCCCAAACACAATGCAACAAACAAGGCATGCACCAATGCAACTCTAGCATGCAATCTTAATGCCATGCAACTAAGTCATGCAAACATGCAAGGGATAACATGCAAACATGCAACTATCATGCACAATGCTATGAACTAACAATGGCATACTCAATGCACATGACACTTAGCATACACAATGCACATGACACTTACATACACAACGAGATGAACAAGGCATGCACAATGCAATGATCAATCATGCGACAAGATGGCATTCTCAATACGGCTCAAGCGTGCAAACATGCAATCCAACCTAAGCATGCAAATATGCAAGGGACATGATAGCATATACAATGCCAATATGGAATGCAACATGAACAACCTAACAAGGCTAATGGCATGCACACATACTCAATGCAAGACAACATAAGCATGCAACAATATGACAAAATGTGACTAGCATACACAATGCAAATGTCAAATAGCATACTCAATGCGACGAACTACATGGCATGCGCAATGCTAAGTGGACTTAAACCAAAATGGATGGTTCTCAGCCACACCCAAATCAGTGGCCAATAGATGATAGAAATAAGGCATCAAAACACATACAATCATGTACAATGCAACGGCCCCAAGTCTAAGACACAAAACACAACTTTCCAAACGCATTGAAAGGATGAAATATGGAGTGCAATGACACATGTTTCAGCTCTGAAATGGGATACAAAATGACTTCGAATTATGCAAACAACTCATGTAATGCATGTTGAATGGCTCGAGCATCGAAACTAGTGAAGTGTATTACACTATAGGCATGCAAGGCAATGCTCAAATGGCCAAACCAACTCCAAACAGACCCTATGCAGGCCCAAAACAGTAGCAAAATGAGTTGGGATAATGGCTTGAAGGGCACAAAAATGAAGCTCATGCAATGGCTCACAAAATAGGATATAAAAGCACAACTCTCAAGGGCACTTAAAGAGTGGAAAACATGGAAGTATGACAGCCCTATATGCTCTGAAATATCATGCTAAATGATGCCAAAACATGAAAATACCTCAAGTTAAGCATGCAAGGGACTTCAAAACTCGAAACTAGTCAAGGCTATTACACTACAAGCATGCATGGCAAGCATCTTTCGACCAAGAGGCCTCAAAATAGAGCTAAGGCAGCCCAAAATATGAACAAAACCAGGTTGGAGAATGGCCAAAATATGCTAGAATAGAGGGCCAAAACACCATGCATTCTAAGCTAGTAAACATGATTTACACTACAAGCACATGAAGCATGTGAGAGGCTACCAAACTAGCCAAAAACAAAGTCATGGCATGCCAAATGATGACCAAAAACCCACTGACATATGACCAATACATGCAAGAATGACATGCTACTTTGATAAGCCACAAAAGGGATTACTCTGCACATGCAAGAGGCAAACCCAAGGTGACCAAACCAGCCATAGAAAGAGTCTAGGAAGGCCCTGAAAGTCACCAAAAAGTGCCTAAACCGAGCCTCAAAAGTATGAAAACATATGCTCTTTTGATGGGCCAAAAATGCAAGCAAACAAGACCAAAAGAGAGAGGGTCACCCCTCTCTGATTTAGGGCCTCAAAACCACATGCAAACCACTGAAAATCCACTGGATTTCAGTGGCTAGAAGGCCATGAAAGGATTAACTCAAAGGCCTTATGGCATGGCAAAAAACAAGGCCAAATAAGGCATGCAAGAGGGAAAATGACCATCAGCACCAAAAGGGCCTCAAACAAACATGTTAAGGAACTTAAAACAAGAATTTTTTTAGTTGAAAACAAGACTTTTTTTAGTTGAAAACAAAGCCTAAATAAGCATGCAAATATGGCTAAGAAAGTGATCAAAATAGAGCTAAAAAAGGGGGAAAGGATGTTACCCTTGAAGCTCAGCAAAAATCAATAAATTTCTTGAGCTAAAACCAACTCTTGAGCTCCCTCAAGACCCTCCAGCAACTCAGCTATAAGGTAAGAGAGGTTCTGTGCACAAGTGTGAAGTCAAAACAACAATATAAAGAGAGAAAGAGAGAGATATATGGAGAGATATATGCTCAAGCCTTAGGAAATTTTTCTGAACCTGGTATAAGGAGAGGGAGAGCCTCTCTTATAGAAGAAACAATGGGTTCAAGCTTCTTGGAGAAGCTAAACATGGATGCAATCCCTCCATACAGGTGTATGGAGGATACAGTCTGTGCCCTCCAGCTGGCACAGCTGGCATCCATTCAATCGTATTAAAGCAGAGGAAACACTGAGCCGAAAAGGTGGTCTCACCACTTTAGTGGTCGGCCGACCACCCAAAGTGGTTTCCCAAAAAAAAGGTGGTCGGCAAGTGCAATTGGTGGTCTTCACACTGAAAGAAAGCCAATGGTGGGGTGGAAAACCAGAAAATGTGGCCCAAAGGCCAAGAAAACTAGTTTCCCGACCAGAAAATTGGCTGGTGGGGAGAAAAGTGGTTTCCAAGGAGAAAGCTGGTCTCCCACCCTTGTACTACCTTCCAACGAACCAACACGGATGCAAAACGAGAGTTCGGGAGGCAAGACGTGCGGCTGGGGGCCTCGAAAATTGGCTGTTGAGCACAAAACGTGGCGTATGACCACAAAAGTGGTCTCTCGGACCACAGTGTCCCTCTAGACAGAGGAAACAGGGTGTGTTCCAAAAAACGTGCCAAACGGAGAATGTTAAGCGGTCCCGAACCGAGGTGCACGGCCGACGGCTCCGAAAACCATAAACTAGTCTCCAAACGGGAACAGTGGCCTACAACCACGAAAAGTAGTCTATGACCACAGAGAGATGGTCTACATGACCTCTCTCTCCCTCCGGGAAGAGAAAACAAGACTTAGTCCGCAGACCGAGTCAAAGTACAAAGAGTCTCGAGGTCCGGAGGTGAGGCTCTCAGCCAGGGACTCCGAAACCTCGAAACGAGCACAACATGCGTAATCACCGAGCGCTCAATCGATGACGTCCGAGTCTTAAGGTTGGTCAAAAATGGGATGTCTACACCGTGGGACGCGATACCATCGAGGCTTCGATCCCAGTATTACACAGCTAAAGTCATCACTCGCCATCATATCCTTCTCGAGGGCCCGATCTGCTGCACCTGGTTCTTGGGAGAGCGTTTCACGCGCTAGACTTTAGGACTGCCTACCCCATTCATACCGATGGCACCCCCAGTGTCCATGAGAGAGACGCATAGACTTTATGCTGAGGAGGTGATCCAGTTCATGGTAAGGCTGAAGGTGGATTACTTATGTGTGGAGGGCAATTATGCGACCTTTATCCAGACATATCTGATGTCGCCTCTGACCAGCGTTCGTGGAGGTGAGGAAGCGGGAGCTCCATCTGTAAGAGAGAGGGGTAGAGGGGCAGAGCGACCAGACCTGTGGCAGGAGAGATTCTGGGGATAGACAGAGAGCGGGATGGCTAGAGCTGCCTACTATACTAACTTGCTGGTGACCCACATGGAAGACTTATCAGATTCCCATTGAGCTCGCACCAACTGGTCACGAGCTTGTACCCCGGTATGTTCCATACTTTACATTTTGCACATTCAGTTCATTTCAATTATGCTTCATAGACCACTGATCATCTCAACACATTTACAGGCATCTATTGAGTACACCGGGCAAGCTCTCAAGCTAGCAGCTTCTCTGATTGGGATGGTTCAGACGAGCATGAACCTGCTCAACCTCTACAAGATTCCGGTAATTTCCTTCTGTTTGTACTTCATGCCATGAGATTCTCTACCGACGCATTAGCATTTTAACTGTAACTTGCTCCAAACTACACTGATCTAATTCATTGTATCAAAACACTACATAGATACTCTACTCCCATACACTGCATACATACACTGCATCTGATATACTGCATCTGATATACATCGCAACTAATGTATTTTGACAAACTACCCTTTTCAGATCCCTTTTCAGACCCTAGCTCCACCGGATGCCCCAGCAGGAGCCGCAGTAGGACCTTCAATGCCTCCCCCAGCAGCAGGGAGGAGAGAAAGACAGACTCTGACATGTAGCCAGGGTAGAGCTAGGGGAATCCGCGGCGAGAGTAGTCCCTTAGAGCCCGTTCTGGATAAGGATGATGATGAGACGGGCGAGAATGAGGGTGAGGCAGCAAGTCCACATTCAGAGTCGTCGGAGAATGGAAACGATGATGCCGGCTCAGATGCTGCTAGTGGTAAGGCTGGAGATACAGGGGAGGGCTCCAGTTCAGACTCTGATTCTGATTCAGATAGCGATGCCGATGGAGATAGTGCTTCAGAGTCCACTCCGCTGAGGAAGAGAACGAAGAGGGCCTCTCGAGCTTAACGTGGCTGGCACCGATTTAGATGCTTTTTGCTTTGTTTTCTTTTGCTGGTAGTGTTAGCACATTGTACTACCTTAGGCAGTTTTATTTTCTTTAAAACTTGTACTCTTTGTAAAAAGAAACCATGATTGGAATGAAAACTCGATTTTTGATTTAAAAAGTGTTACATTTTGCATTCTGAGCATCGCATAACATCGCACAGCATGAAAATGAGATTGATCTTCTTTGAAAACTGCACACTCTAATGATATGTCTTAATCAGGTAACAAACCAACTAACAACTGAAAGAACAAAACAACTCGATAAACAACACAAGGCCTTGACAGGCTAATCAATGTAAATACAGCTCGATAAGCAAATTGCAACAACTCGATAAACAACATAAATACAACTTAATAAACAAAAAAGACGGTCACAACTTAAATAAACATGCCTAAGTCCCAAAAGGATCAAAAACATGACCTCAAAAGATGCCAATAACAGAATACAACTACTAAAAACAACTGAATCTTCACAAAGGAGGTCAGTGAGCATGAGAGGGATGCTGCCGACCATCGATGAGAAGAACCTCCGAAACATTGACACCTGGCCTCCACTCACTACCTCATCTTCTACAAAAGCTCCAGCTTCGTGGTTTCTTCATTCCAGCTCTATTTTTGCCCCAAATGGAGCCATTCTTCACTGAAAAACTCTCCGATTGGATTGCAACTTTAGATGGCTCGGAAAAGTTAAACTTTTGAGGTTTCGAGATAAATGCACTATTCCTGCTGAGCCGTACTCCGCTATTTTTTCCATTCCTCCATGCTGCGGCTAGATATTGGAATCCAGTTACACATGTATTTAGCTTCGGGGGACAAGAGATATGTCCAACAATCGAAGAATTCCAAGCTTTGATGGAATCCCGGCGTGATGAGGAGATCTTGCCCCAGTCTCGTTTTGGCCATATCCAAGCTTTAAGACGAATGTGTGGGCTCACTTTACATGATGCTCAATCTTTAGTTCACAACGGAGAACTTGACATTCCCAATCTCATTCACCGATTTTCTGACAGCGGCAACCGTGGAGACCGTCTTTGGCAAAGTTTTCAGCAACATGCCCTCTGTTTGTGTATGTTGGCTCATTTTCTTCTTGCCCCTAGCTTTGAAGGGTCTAGCGTTCGCTTGATAGAAGTTGCCAAGACTTGAAAGAGGGCAAGAGCTGCGTTGGTTTGACACTAGCCGAGACTTTAATGGGTTTGGATGCTTTCCATCTCCGGGAGTCGACCAGGTTCGCAGGAAGTCCACTACTCTTGCAGGTAATGTTTCCCACCCTTCTCACATGTGTTTCTCACATCACTCAGCCCTCAGGCTCTGTTTTTCTGTCAAAACCCTTTTCACTTTTGTCTCCACGTATACCTCTCTATTCTTTAATCTCTCTTATTTTCATCCCTCCCCAGGTATGGCTCATGGACAGGTTGAAAGTAGTGGACTCTTGTCCTGCATATTCAGCGCGCAGCTATTTCTTTCGTCCACGGCTAGTTGATTTCCCGAATGAGGGCTGGTGGTGCCAATGGATGTGCAACAGATCTACTATGACATTGCTTGGTGTCGCCATTGGTTTGATCTGCTTGAGATGAGCTACAACATGTCTCGACAACCTGGCATTCAGTTGATTGGCTTAACACACCGTGTCTTCTATTTTTCATTCTGATTCCGACGTCAGTTTGGACATGACAAAACTTGCCCAGAATGGGGGATAGAGTACCCAGCTTCATTTCCGATCCGAGACTCACAGCTAGCTCGGTATTCCACTACATGGCGGACAAGAGAACTTCTAGCTCCTGCTCCCACTTTCAATTGCGTCCTCTCTGGCGAATACATAGCTTGGCTTGAAGATAAGGCACAAACCAAGCCTACTTTAGCATCTGAAGCTTCCACAAGCTCTGGGAGAGGAGGCAGGAACACCTGACTTAACTATGCCCCAAGTTTATTGCTTTAATCTGTACTTTCAAGTTTTCCTTTTGAATGTAATAAAAAGCAACTTCAATTTGTATCAAGAGTCGGAGAACTCTGTATTGAAATCAATAAAATTGAAGGTTGTGGGTACTGAAATCAACTTTGAACAAAATGGTCCAAAAATGGTCTAAGTTATAAAAATATTAATTTGAACAAAATCAACTTTTATTAAAACTTTTCAAAACTAGTTTCGATAAGGATCACAACTGGACACACTCGAAATCTATCGCTGAGATGCACAACCCCGAATCCAATAACTGGAAAGTTGCCCCTTGTCTGAATAGCACTACACTTACTGTAACCAGCTCTAATAGCTAAGATCACAACCGAACTCTTGGATGTAGAAAAGACAAAGATGACCAAAACAATCACATGGACACAATTGATTTGGAAGTATTTATGGCTGGACTTCAGAATGAAGTTGCCTATGTATCCCGAATATAGGAATCAAGCCTTACGTAGTTCAGTTCGGGTTCACTCGAGTATTAACACTTTCCTTTTATGCTCTAACCTTTGCCAAGGCCGTCCTTTCTGGGTTTTCAACCTTGCGAGCTCAGTATTTCTTTTTTCTAATTTTTTGTGCTCTAACTTTTGCCTAGGTTGCCCTTTCGAGTTTTCAACCTAGCGAGCCTCTCAAGGATAGTATTTCTTTAACTTGTCCATGTTGATTGGTTGGGAGAACTCGAGGCCATCTAAGTCCATAAGAATGATAGCTCCACCCGACCAAATAAATTTGATGATATAAAGACCAGTCCAATTAGGTCTGAACTTGCCCCTAGGGTCGTGGATGGGAGCTCGGTTGTCTTTGAGCACCAAATCCCCTTTTTTCAGATTCCTGGACTTAACTTTCTTGTTGAAAGCCCTGGCAATCCTTCGTTGATAGCCTTGGACGTGGTACAGTGCTTTCAGCCTTCTCTCGTCGAACAGTATTAATTCCTCAAACCTACTCTGCTACCAATCTGCTTCCGTTATCTAGCACTCAGCCATAACCCGCAACGACGGAACCTCAACTTTGATCGGCAGAACAGCCTCCATCCCATAAACCAAAGAATACAGAGTCGCCCCAGTAAAAGTTCAAATTGATGTTCTATAGCCCTAAAGAGCAAATGGCAGCTTATCTGGCCAGTTCTTGTAGGTTTCCACCATCTTTTATAGAATGTGCTTGATATTCTTGTTGGCGGCCTCAACAGCTCCGTTGGTTTACGGCCGATATGTGGATGACTTATGAAAAGCCACGTTGTATTTCCCCAACAAGTCGATCACTTTCTTCTTGAAGTGGGAACCATTGTTCGAGATGATCTCATTCAGGACCCCATAACGACAAATAATGTTATTCCTGATGAACTTGGCTACGTATGACGCCTTCAGCACAGCATAGGATTGGCCTCGACCCACTTTGTAAAATAGTCTATCGCCACCAAGATGTACTCATGCCCGTTTGACCCCTTCAGAGTAACTGCCCCAATAACATCAATTCTCCAGACTGAAAACGGCCACGGTGAAGTCATGTTGTACAGCTTCGACGGCGGGATGTTCATACGATTCGCATGGATCTGGCATTTATGGCATCGCCGAACAAAACCAATACAATCCTCGTCCATGGTTGACCAGTAGTAACCCTATCTGAGAATCTTCCGAGCTAGCATCACTCCGCTCATGTGCGATCCGCACTCTCCTCCGTGGATGGCCTCCATTAGGCGCTTCGACTCTTCAGCATCAACACACAGTTTATGCATTCCCATATGGCCTCGTTTGTACAATTTACCCCCATAGATGATAAACTGAGCAGCCATTCGCCGTATTGCCCTTTTATCTTTAGCATTTTCCCGTGATGGATAAACCTCATTTTTCCAAGAAGTTCCAGACGACATGATACCAAGGATTCTGATCTCGTACTTTATCTATTGCGGTGATTAACTCATAAGCCGACACATACCTCTATTCAATAATGATTGGACACATCCAGACTCGTAAAGGGATGTCTATCATGAAAGATAGAGGTCATAAGGCATCAGCGAACCTATTGCTCTCTCTTAACAAGTGCGTGAAGGTTAGCTTCTCAAACCTAGGAATCAGAACGTCCAGGGTTTGGTGATAGATTTTCATCCTTTCTTTTTTAATATTCCAATCTCCTTTCGCCTGAGACACAACCAAGTTCGACTCCCCAATGACGTCCAACTGTTTTGCCCCTAGTTCCAGGGCGGCTTCCAAGCCAGTGATACATGCCTCGTACTCTGTTTCATTGTTAGATACCTTGAACTAGAGTTTGAAAGCTAAAGGTATGTAGGAATTGTCAGGTGCTATTAGAAACACCCATATCCTATACCCGTACTGGTTAGACGCTCCGTCAAAGTACATAGTCCAAATCTCTTTTTCAACCTGCAGAATAGCCTCATCTGGGAACAAATACTCTACTGCTTCATCTCCCTCCATTGGGTGATTGGCTAGGAACTCCGCTACCGCTCTCCCCTTTACAGACTTGTGAGTCATGTACTTCAAATCAAATTCGGAGAGAAGAAGCAACCAACGGGCTAGCCTACCTGTAAGTGCTAGTTTCTCGAAGAGATATTTGATGGGATCCAATCTCGAAACCAGAATTACAAAGTGAGCTAACAGGTAATGCCTCAACTTCCTAGTGCCCATACCAAGGCCAAACAAGCCTTCTCCAACAGAGTGTAACAGGTCTCATATTCCAGCATCTTCTTGCTCAGGTAATAGATGGCCTTCTCCACTTTATCATCAGATTCTTGCGCAAACATGCAACCCATAGTCGTGTCGGTTACTGACAGATACAAAATCAACGGTTTTCCCGGCTCTGGCAATGACAACACGGGTGGGTTCTGTAGATACTGCTTGATCTGCTCGAAAGCAACTTGGCATCGGTCATCCCATTGGAATTTCTTTCCTTTCTTCCAGAGACCAAATAGTGGTTCACAAGTTAAGGTTAATTTTACAATAAACCGTCTTATGAATTGCACTTTTCCCAGAAAGCCTTGCACCTCCTTTTCAGTCCTTGGTGGTGGCATTTCTAAGATGGCCTTAATCTTGGAAGGATCGACTTCAATGCCCCTTTGTGTAATCAAGAACCCCATCATTTTCCCTACTATGACACCAAAAGTACATTTTTCAGGATTCAATCGCAAACGATATTCTCTGATCCGTTGGAAAATTTTCTTCAAGGTGGTATAGTGGCCCTCTCTTTCCTTGGACTTGACAATCATGTCATCCACATATACCTCAACCTCTTTGTGGATCATATCATACAAGATCATGGTTGCAGCCCGTTGATAAGTAGCCCCAAATAGTGGTTCACAAGTTAAGGTTAATTTTGCAATAAACCGTCTTATGAATTGCACTTTTCCCAGAAAGCCTTGCACCTCCTTTTCAGTCCTTGGTGGTGGCATTTCTAAGATGGCCTTAATCTTGGAAGGATCGACTTCAATGCCTCTTTGTGTAATCAAGAACCCCATCATTTTCCCTGCTATGACACCAAAAGTACATTTTTCAGGATTCAATCGCAAACGATATTCTCTGATCCGTTGGAAAATTTTCTTCAAGGCGGTATAGTGGCCCTCTCTTTCCTTGGACTTGACAATCATGTCATCCACATACACCTCAACCTCTTTGTGGATCATATCATACAAGATCATGGTTACAGCCCGTTGATAAGTAGCCCCAGCATTCTGTAAACCGAACGGCATCACCCTATAGCAGTAAGTTCCCCACAGCGTGGTGAAGGCAGTCTTCTCCCTATCCTCAAGTGCCATCAAGATCTAGTTGTACCCGAAAAATCCATCCATAAAGGAGAGCAACGCATGCCCTGTGGTGAAGTCCACCAATTCGTCGATGTGCGGTAGAAGAAAGTTGTCATTCGGACTAGCTTTGTTCAAATCTCTAAAATCCACATACACCCAAATTCTGCCATCTTTCTTCGTCACCGGAACAATGTTGGCCAACCAAGTAGGATACTCAAATACTAGCAAGAAGCCTACATCTATCTACTTGGTGACCTCTTCCTTGATTTTTAGAGCCCAATCCGGGCGTATTCTCCGAAGCTTTTGCTTGACGGGTTGAGCTTCAGGGTCAAGAGGGATCCAGTGCTGTACAATCTTAGGATCAATTCCACGCATGTCTTCGTAGGATCACACGAAAACATCTTTGAAATCCTTTAATAAAGTGACTAAGCCCTCGTGTTCCTCCGAAAACAAAATAGACCCGATCTGGACTAGACGCGGATCCTTCTCAGTACCAACATTAATTGAAATGATTTTATCGACCAGGGGTTTAACACACATCTCCTCCTCTCGATCAATCAAATGTTTCAAAATCGGAGGAATTTCTTCCTCGTCGTTTTTATCAAAGTTTTGAAAGTCCTGATTAATGCAATACACAAGTGGCACAGAAAAGTACTCGAAAATAGCAGTGGTACCATTCTCATTCACAACTTCCAGTTCGTCCAATTCCTTGATTACAACCGACTCAAAAGAAAAGGAAAAAGATGACCTGGACAAAACAATGGCATTCGGGTTATCAACCCCAGGAATATCAGACTTTGACTTAAAAGAACAAGAATCTGATTCCGACTCCACAGACTCTGTGGAATCATATTCCGGTTCACTACCTAATTCAGAACTGCTGGACAAAAAGCCTTCCTCATACTACTAAACGAGGGAGGGTGCAATAGATGCATCCAAAATGCCAGAAGAAGGGCCCACGGCTGTTTGATCTCCAATCATGGAAACAGAGAAGTCATCTCCCAAGCTCTCTGGTGTGATCTGAGGATCCGAGAGGAGACCAGCCAGCGCTACTCCTATCTCAAGTTTTGTGCCATCGGACTCATCCTCTATGCACTGTTCAACCATAGCTGGTAAGTCAGTCTGTTCTTCTGCAACTTCATCCCCTTGCAACTTTAGGTCGAAAAAGATCTCGAAGCCGGGCAAACGCCACTTTTCAAAATTCAGCCATGGTTCAGGAAAGCCACAAAATGGGAAATCCTCTCCCTCCCAGACAAAGCGGCTGTTCAGGGTTCCTTGAATAGGTCTATGCACCAACTCATAGTGCTTCCCAGCTTGTTTAGCCTTGGCCCTTCCTACCATTTCCCTTCCATTCCTCACCCAATCCTCTTTGGTAGGCATGTAACCTAGACCAAAGGTATAAGGGTTGTGTGGCACTTCAGCCAATGTAGTGACGACCTTCTGGCCGCTCCTTCCCAATCCCATTCCAGGTACATGTTGAAGCTTATTCATGAGATAGACAGATTGCGCACTGACATATAATCCCTCATCAACAGCCAAAATATCTTGTACTACCCGGGCCTCGACCAAGGTGAACCTAGACAAAAATGCATCCTCCTCGCCGTGTACAATTTGTAGTACCGGTGTAGTAACCTTCAACGGCGAATGCATGGAAAAGTTTCCAAAAACAATAGCTATCCCCTTCCCATGGGGGTACTTCAACATTTAATGCAGAGTGGAAGAGACAGCTCTTACTTGGTGCAGCCACGGCTGTCCAAGGAGTAAATTAAAGGTGGCTGGAACATCCAGGACGTGGAATTCAATATCCTGTTGTGCTGGGCCAACCTGAGTTATAATCCAAACTGTCCCCATCACTTCTTGACTTGTATTGTCATAAGCCCGAATCACCTAGGCCGTTGGTATAAAATCTGCCGGCTTCAAACAGATAACATAGGCCGTGCGCGATGGACACACATTAATTGCAAACCCGGTATCAACCAAGACAACTGGTATCCACTTCTCTTTACATTCCACAGAGATATATAGTGGCTTCTTGTGTTCAAAGCCCTCAGGCGGCAATTCTTTATCGGTAAAGGTTAAAGTCGGTGAAGCGCCACCTGGGAAAACCAGTCCCACTAACTGCTCAGGGGTTGTGTCAATAGAGAGCTTAGCCTTATCCATTGCTGATAGGATGGCTTGTTTATGCACCCGTAAGGCCATGAGCAATCCCCAAATGGAGATGTCTGCTTGAATCTTTTCAGCTGCTTTAGTACAGCTTCCTCTTTCGACAG
Source organism: Camellia lanceoleosa (assembly GCA_025200525.1). NCBI lineage: Eukaryota > Viridiplantae > Streptophyta > Magnoliopsida > Ericales > Theaceae > Camellia > Camellia lanceoleosa. Next base: position 132,710,489 of record CM045759.1, on the reverse strand, counting down.
TTTATCTTTCTGTTTCTTAGTTTCCTTAGCTTTCCCTAACGCTTCTGGTTGGTCCAGGTGTGAGGGCTTAAAGTACCGCCCACTCCGAGTCATGTGATCGACTTCCTCGGCATACCATGTATCATCCAACAGATTCTGTCCCCAGTCCTCATCAGTATGGGCAAGACGCAAATTGTCATCTTCCCACCACATTCCTCCGGCAACCGACAGGCAGCTGTCTGGTTCCACTGTAATTGTTCCCGTGTTCACAACACATTCTATCCCCGCAGGGCCTTTGGCTTTTCTAGCCTTCTAATCAATCTCAATTCTTTCCTGTTCGAACTGCTTTAACACGACCTCCTATTCTGTATCAGCTGTACACAAGCTACCCAATTCTTGAGCAAAATTCTTAGTACCGATGCTCTCCGGCAACTTCCCTTTGTTGTCGACCATTCCGGCCATTGTAGACGTTCTTGTTTCTAATTGTCCCTGCTTTGGTTGAGACCCTTCATCAACATTCGGCTCATCACTAAGCCACCCTACATTATCTGTTGATCCATTCAGGTCAAACCAATTGATGCGCTCATCCCCCGAATCTTATTCATCAAAGAATTGCAAATTAGCGATGTCCTCCTCAAGCTCAGCTAAGTCATCCAGCCCCTGGTATGGCCCGTCCTCCCGGACTACATTAACCTCCATCCCCTGCAGCAATTCCACCTTGGTCTGGCCTGGCTAGTTGGCACAATGTAACAGTAAGAGTTATACTCTTTTTCAGTTAAGCTCATGGAGCCCTGAGGCATACCTTCTTCTATCATAGCCACCACCACGGGCTCGGGTTAGGATATGGACGCACTCATCATGCACAAGTCTGTGCTTTCTGGGATGAACAACGCTGGCTTAGGCAGGTGGGAGGGAGTGATATATATGCTGGGGTCGTATGGGACGGCCATTGTTTGGGTAAGGTTTACTTACCTGGGTGGTGGGGGTTGGTTATGTGGTAGGAGAGGATTTGTAGTGACGTTAGGCTTCTCAGGAGGCGCTATCACTTTGTTGTCAATGAGATCCTGAATCTCATGACGGAGTCCAAAGCATAGGTCGGTATCATAACCATGTTGCTAGTGGAAGGCACAATACTTGGCTGGGTTGTGTGGAGGAGGGAGAGGATTAGGCAATGGGCACGACTCCAAGGACTTCAAATGCCCTTTTCTGATCAAGACCCCCATGGCCGCAAACAGAGACATGTAAAGTGGGGTGAAAACCCTCTGGCCCTGGGGTGGCTACTTTGCAGGTTATAAAGTGGCTCCAGATGTGCCGATAAAGGGTGTGGCTATTTTTGGTGTGGTGGTGACCATACCAACGTCAGAGGTCCTTGCAACTGCATTGCTACTCGTAGCCGCATTTGAATCGCGTGTAAACGCCCTCTTGGGCTGCTCTTTTTCATGGTCAATCAGACCCTGTTTCATCGCATCCTCTATCTGTACCTTTATTTCATGAAGATCAGCAAATGTAGGGAGGGGTAAGACAATCATCTTCTGCAGCAGCTTCGGTTGCAGATTACGAACGACCATTCTTATCTAGTCTATCTCAGCTGTCCTGGTGGTCATCATGGAGGCCTTGGCCCTCCACCGAGTGACGAAGTTGGAGAAGCCCTCATTTGGCTCTTGCCGAGTTGCCTCGAGATCACGAGTTGTGACCTCGATTTGAGTGTTATAAGAATATTAGGCAATAAAGGCCTCGACCATCTCTTCCCAGCTCCTTTTCACAGAATCCTCTAGTTTAGCATACCAGATGGCCGCAATACCCGATAGGGTCTGACTAAAGAAGGATAGCTTTTGCAGTCTAGTCAGGCCCATCGGCCGTAGAATATCTGAAAATAGCCTCAAGTGGACCATAGGATCACCTGAACCGTCGAAGCGGTCTATGTGAGGCATTTTAAATCTATCTGGCAATGTCACCGCCAAATCTGTATAGCCGTCCTCTATATTTGGGATCGAGTTGACTCCCTGAGCTCGTTTGAAAAGCTTCTCAAGCTTGCTCACTTTCAAGGTGATAGGATCGACCTCAAACTCGAACGGTGTGTCTGTTGGGTATGCCGGTGCTTTGGGAGTCTGAGGTGGGACTGGCCCTACTGGAATGTCCATATTCTCCTAGACATTAGTTGTAATGACCCAATCTTGGCAAGGCAAAACCCCGCCAAAAGGGTGCACCTCAAACGCTATAGCACCTTTATACCACAATTCTTGTATAATTCTTACATCACATCACCACATCACCAAAAGTGCGTAAGACCTTTCAATTGCCCAACATATATGAGATGATCTATTCAAGACAAAAAGTATTATCATGCTACAAGATAGTTCCCAAGCATTTCCTCCCCAAAAATAATACATACTAATCACGAGTCCATCAATACATCCAACTTCATAAGCAATATTTACAATCAACCTCCTTCATAAAAAAATAAAAGGTAAACTTACATCCTAGAATGACCCTAAGCAAAACCTTAACCACAAGATGCCCACCTTTGATCCTTCAAAAAATTTCTAGTCTTCCAAGTTGAGGCGAGCCACACAAAAGTCTATGAATCTGAAAAAAAAAATTTATTTAAAAGAATGAGCTAAAGCCCAATGAGTATACCAATACCATGGAGTTATAAAACTTGCTCCTTCCAATTGGATTCAAAATAAAGATAATAAACATAAGAACTTAATTGGACTGAAATTTATACAAAATAAAAATAAAAATAATGAAAGTAAACAAAAATATAACTTTTCAATACGTTAAGATTTCATGTCCATCATACGAACCACTACATAGCCTTAGGGTCGCGTTACCTCGCGACTTAGGTGGTGATGGTACCGTTACCCAAAACATAACCATAGGAACATAACTCATGTCAATGTAGCAATTCAATTCTCATTTCAATGTTTCGGTCCCCGGGACCCCTTATATATACAACGACCCTTATGGTCCTTAAAACGTTTCGGTCCCCAAGACCCCAAAGCATTTTGGCCCTTGTGGCCCCAAAGGCTATATTTGGTTATATGATCAAAACAAAAAAATTACCCTTATACAACGTTTCATTGTCATTCAATCATCATCATCATAAAATTTGAAGGACTTAACTTAAATAAATTCTCATAAAAAAATTAGTGCTTCATTATACAAATGAAATCATATATCTATTTAAACTCAACCATTGGCCTCAATAGATTTATAGATTTTTTTTCTTTTTATACATATACCATGATGAAATGTATCATACACTTCCTTTAATTCAAAATTATCTTCAAACTTTATAATAAAGATAAAGGTAAGGTAATTTCCATGGTAAGTATACTCACCTCCAAAAATAGCAAAAGCGTAGATTGAGACTCTACAAATTAATTCCCAAGAGGTGTAGAGACGCCTTCCTCCAATCCTAACAATTAATAAATAGGACCTAAAATTAGAAAAAAGCTTTCAATGAAAATTACAACATCTACAAAAATGATCCTAAATAAAATTATGCTAAGGAATGACAAGCTAAAGAACTCCTCCAACTTCAAGTCACCCAAACAATTAACTTATCCAATCTCCACAACACCCATCATTTGTACATCTTTGAGTTAGTAACTTTTTAAATATCCAATCAATTTATATGCACAATACCACCATCAATTAACTACAAAAGTCAAAAATCAACATTTTTGTATAAACTCAACAACTTAAGTAAAATCTCTTCAATCACTTATAAAATTCCTCCATAGAACATAGAGATACCCAATCCACCATTTATCAAATCAATTTTAACATATAAATTTTCTAACACCAAAATCCCCAATTTTTACATCACATTCAAACCCTAGATTAACCCAAAATCTAAATCTCCAAAACAACCATCAAATTGATCATTTTTTAACATGTAAAACATTCATAGAAACTAATTGAGAGTATAAAATTCAACAATCAAACCCCAAATCATAATAGATCTAAAATACAAAAATTTCATCATCTTTAACTCAAAATATGTAAAACCTTAAACTAAACTTTTAGAGAAAGAGGAACAAACGGTACAATGGTAGTCCAGATCCAAGGTTTGTGTTCCCATCGTAGCAGAGCCCACAACCAGTCAGCCTTTTGGCAAGCTTTTCCAAGCAAGCCTCCGACAAACCGTTCAAGAATAGAAGATGGCAAACACTGTGACTTAGGCGCACCAATGCCAATGCAAATGCAAAGAAACACATAAGTGTAGATAAAACAACATATCATGAGTTCGAGTCAGGTTCTCTAAATCCCCAACAGAGTCGCTAGAAACTGTAGACTCGACTTTCTTCGCGCGTCCCCTTTTAGAGATGCACGAATTGGTCCTACAGTTCGGACTCTTGTCACGGTTCTGAATCTAATCTCACAAAGTGCAATGTGAGACTGACGAACACCAAAGAGTCCAACCCAGCAAATCATTTTGAATCAAATAATGCTAAAACTAGACAGCTTTGCCAGATTACAGAGTCATCACCTAAATATTTTATTTTTGGGAAATTTAGGAAACCATGGCTCGTGCCAAAGGCCACGTGTCCACCATTACCAAAGTTGCCTCAACTCGAAAACTTCGGTACGAGAGAGAAAGGTCATGACATGAGCACCCCCGCTCGCCCGATCAAAGGATCAGCCTCTACTAAGCATGATATGTTGTTTTGTAAACCTCAAGTATTCTTAATCCGGTTATTAGCTAACTTTACTATGTGACGCACACACAAGCAAATATAGACTAAGTTGCGAGAATTGGAACATTTCGATTCATGTTTGTTTTCGAAAATGATTTGAATTTGCCACCCTGAAATGGGCTTAAAACATGATTTGCCACTTCGCAAAGTGGGCTTAAAGCTCACAATCATCGAATTATTCCAATTCAAGTAACAAAGCCTTCATCCACAGACATTCATGCAATTTATCACTTAAGCAAATAGCCTTATGGCAAGCATGCGATCATGGCAACACTCGCACTCATGCAAGTATGCTAAAGCGTAAAACTTACGGTGTACTCCAAGTCAAAACAAAAGCTAGTTAGAAATATGCATGATCCTAACTATATTAAGATGTCTAATGCAACACATGCAATATGAAATTAATAGGCTTGGCTACTAATATGGCATATGATTCGATTTGATAACATGCTGTTAAACACGTATTCAAATAAGTGTATTGAAATTGCGACGCAATTTGAATAATGCGCCGAGCCTCGGTGCATGCAAGACAAATGAATGATGCAAACATCCAAGCATAAGGTATGCTAATTGAAAATGTCCCTAAACTAACCATCGAAAGCAGTTAAGTAGAAGAGAGAAAGACGTGGGGTTGGAAGACATGCACACACGCACGCACACTTGTTACAACAATACGCCCTCGCGAATGAGGGTCCAAATGAATAAGCTAAGCTAATCAAACTAATCTAATTAAACTAATTATACTAATTATTACAAAATAAAATAAAGAAATAGCTAAAATAAGCTACTTAATTATTACAACACTTAACTAATTAGCAAACTAATTAATTAAATTACAAATTCATGCTAACTAAACATGCAAAGCACTAAACTACACTGCCTCAGCTCTGCTTTGGAAAGTATAAGATGCATGCACTCAGTTTTCACCCCGAAAAGCCCACCGGTTTGCTCTTGAGAGGCTCTGTTTGCAGGGTTACTCCAAGAACTTTCTACTCCACCTTACCAAACTAATGCTAAAGACTACACCAACGGCCTGCAGGCCATGAATGCTTGCTGTCGGCCCCCTGCCGACCAAAAATGTGCCATGCCGGCTAAAGATGAAGCACTACCGGCCAAAGATGAAGCACTGCCGACCATCAGTGAGCCGCTGCCGGCCATCAGTGAGCCGCTACTGGCCATTGGTATACTGAATCACCACACTGCAACAGAGCACAAACAGAGAAAAAGTGAGGGTTTTCCAAGGATATGTTTGTACTGTGCCCTTCCTTATCATCTCAAAACATCAAAGGAGTGGCACTCTTAGGTCCAAAACCACCAATCAAGCATTTTCAATGCATGATGGCCAAAGATCCAAGTTGTACACTTTCAATAAATGCACAAAACAAGACTCAAAGGACCACCACCTTATCATGTAAGATCAAGGGTGATGGAGACAAAGGAGATTGGCTCATTTCATCACTTTAGGTATGAAATGGACCAATCTACCTTGTGTTCAATATAACGTCCGATTGAACACATGCAATGCAAACAAAACATGCTTATCTTAGTCATGTTTTACTTGTTCAATTTTGTTTACACATTTTAGCATTACAAAGTCATTCTTTAATCGGTTAAATCCAATGTGAAAGTCCTCTAACTGGAAAGAGGGCCTAAGCCACAAGTGCCTTGAGCATGAAAGAGGTCTCATGCTATTGGTTAGGAGGAACCCTCAAGAGAGGGTTAAAATCATTAGGCATGAGAGCCTCAATTCCACACTTAAGTCAAACAAGGGGCTCAAGGCCACTTTCAAAGCAAAACAAAAAGGGAAGAATAGAGGGAGGTTGAAGACTTTTTAGTGCTGAAATGGCATGAAAAATAACACTACAACATGCAAACAACTCATATACCACATGTTAAGAGCCAAAAACATCAAAACTAATGAAGAGCACTACACTACAGGCATGCAATATCAAGCTCAATTGACCAAACCAGCTATGGACAGAGCTAAAACATGCCAAAAGAGTGGCTAAAACATGCTGAGATAGAAACATAAAAGGCAAGAAAAACATGCTCATGTGTTAGTTTGCAAACAAGGCTCAAGGCACAACTCTCAAAAGCAATGAAAGAGTGAAATAAGTGAGAGTGTGACAAAGTTATATGCACTGAAATCACATGTAAAATGATGCTACAACATGCAATCAACACATGCACAACATGTTAGAGACCTTGAAACAGTAAGCTAATGAAGGCATTTGCACTACAACCATACAAGAAAAGACTCATATGACCAAGATATCTCAAAACAAAGGTAAATCATGCCAAATCAGAGCCTAAAACATGCTGAGATCAAGTCATTAAAGGGTAAAAAAACATGCTCACATGTTAGGCTATCTACACTTGCAAACAAGACACAAGGAGGGAAGGCCACCCCCTTCTATTTTGGACCTCAAAACCAAGTTTTTACCACTGAAATTTCCCTGGAATTTAGTGGTTAAAAGAGCCCAAAAAGTTGCTTCAAAAAGCTTTGAAAGATGGTACAAAAGGCTTCACAAGCCAAAGAGCAAAAAGTGAGACAACCCCCCTAACTCAACAAGGCTTAAACCATCATATTGGAACCTTAAAAATAGAGTTTTTTATGGTTTGAAAACCAGGTCAAAACAGTGTAAAAAGATGGCCAAGCAAATGATTAAAACAAAGCTTTAAAGAGGTAAGCCTTATACCTTTGAAGCACAGCAACAAACAGCCAAAATTCTGAGCTACAACCAACCTTAGAAGCTCAAACAAGGCCTCCAAGAACCTTAGCTCCAAGATGAAGGTGTTTGGTCAAGGGGTTGTATGCAAATATGTATAGAATTCCCACTTTCAAGCACAAAATAGGGAGAGAGAGAGAGAGAGAGAGAGAGAGAGAGAGAGAGAGAGAGAGAAAGAGAGAGGATTCTAGAGAGAGAGAGGAAATTTTTTGTCTTCAAAAATTTCCAACCCTTTGCATGCAAGAGGAAGACTTCTATATATAGAAGACACAAAATCCTCTCAAAAAGATCCAACCATCCACGTGCAAGCAGATGCTCCAATCTGTGCAAACAACTGGCACAAAATATCAAAAAATATCTACTGATGCACTAGTGGCCGGCCGACCATCAGTGATGGCTGGCAGGGGCTTATTAATGGCCAGTACGGCACATCAATGGTCGGCAGGCCAAAGTCTATGGCCGACAGTGCCTTAACATGGCCGGCAGTGTATCAAGGATAACAAGCTGGAAGGACCAAAACATGGTCCAAAAATGAGATAGAATTGATGCACAGTTTGGAAAGCTCAAACCTGTGGCATTCCGCCGCAAAGTTCAAGCGCTCAATGAGCAATCAAACTTGTCACTGGATGTACCTACAAGAACATCCAAGTCTTAAGGAAGATCAAAAATGGGGTGTCTACATTCTCATTACATATCAAGTGACAAATCCTACACCACATCCCTTAAGAAATATGAAAGAGGAATTATTACCTTTGGAGATGGTGGCACCTCTAGAGTCATTGGTAAGGGCTCTATAAGTGTCCCCAGTTTTCCTAATCTGGAAAATATTTTACTTGTTAACTGCCTTAAAGCTAATCTTTTGAGCATTAGTCAAATGTGTGACTCACATCTTGAGGTATTATTTTCAAGAAATAAATGTGAAATTTTGAACAAAAAAGGAAATACTGTCATGCATAGGGTTCGCACATCTAATAATTGCTATGGGATTATTACCATTAATGATCTCACTTGTCACTCGGCCATCATAAGTAATCTGGACTTATGGCATCAACGATTATGTGACATGAATTTCAAAGACCTAACTAAGATAACCAACAAAGAGATTGTGAGAGAAGTGCCCAAAATGGTGTAAACCAAGTGTGTGGGCCATGCCAATTGGGAAAGCAAACTCGAGCCCTTCACAAGAAGGTGAATAGCTTAACAACCAAGCATTCTCTTAAGCTTGTTCATTAGAGATAAAAGCTATATTTTTTTAACTATTGATGATTATACTCGATTCACATGGGTAAATTTTTTAAGAGAAAAATCTAATATGTTTGATATTTTCAAGTCCTTAGTCCTTAAAATCCAAAATGAACAGGGTGTTTCTATTTGGTGTATCATAAGAATCTAAATTGATCATGGTCATAAATTTGAAAATAGCTCGTTTTCAGATTTTTGTGATATGGATGGCATTAAGCATGAATTTTCTACACCCATTACCCCATAGCAAAATGGAGTTGTTGAGAGGAAAAATAGGGTTGTTCGAGAGATGGCTAAGGTCATGCTCCTTAGTAAGAAAGTTCTTTCCAAGTTTTGGGCTGAAGCCTTAAATACCGCTGTTTGTGTGGTAAATTGTATGTATCTAAGGCCCAACACATTACAAACTCTATTATGGAAAGGGTTAAAACCTAATGTAAAATACTTCAAAACGTTTGGGTGTAAATGTTATATTTTCAAAGATAGAAAACCTTTGGGCAAATTTGACTCCCGTAGTGATGAAGGTATTTTTCTAGGATATTCAACCACAAGTAGAGTCTTTCGTATCTATAATATTTGTACTTTATTTATAATGAAATCTATCAATGTGGTTGTAGATGACACAGGTTCTCTAATAGCATCTTTACATGAGGAACAAGACAGTGATCCTCAAAATTCGGAGATGGCACCACAAAGCCAAGGAGAAGCTCAAGGCAAAGATCAAGAAGGCGAACAAGCACTAACTCCCATGGAAAGCTCTAGTCCAAAAAGTGCACAAAGAGACACCACCACTGCTACTTAGGTCACTAAAAGTCCTATCTTGGAGCCATCGGCAAGGGTAAAGTTGAATCATCTAATACAACAAGTGATTGAGAGTGTCTCAGACCGAATGAAAACCTGAAAACAAATTTGGGAGGAGGTATATCATATGTGTTATGTTTGTTTAACTGAACCTAAGAATGTAAAAGAGGCCTGACTAGATGATAGTTGGGTCAATGCAATGCATGAAGAATTAGGTCAATTTGAACATAATTGACTCTTGTTCCTAAACCTAGAGATATGAATGTGATAAGTACCAAGTTAATATTTAAAAATAAATCTGATCAGAATGGTACAGTGGTTAGGGACAAAGCTAGGTTAGTTGCTCAAGGTTACACATAAATAGAGGGCGTTGACTATGATGAGACATTTGCCCCTATTGCACGTCTTAAATCTATTTGTATTTTACTTGCTATTGCATGCTTTTTGGGATTTAAATTGTTTCAAATGGATGTGAAAAGTGCTTTTTTGAATGGGTACCTGAAGGAAGAGGCCTATGTTGAGCAACCAAAGGGGTTTGAGTACCCTATATTTCCAAATCATGTCTACAAGTTAGACAAGGCTCTATATGGGTTGAAATAAGCCTTTTAGGCTTGGTATGATAAGCTTACTACATTTCTTCTTGACAATGATTTTCAAAGGCGTAGTGTAGACAATACCTTATTTGTGAAACGTACTAAGTCACATATCCTAGTTACTCAAATTTGTGTTTGATGATATTATGTTTGGATCCACATTTGAATCTCTTGTGAAATATTTCTCAGATTGCATGACACATGAATTTGAAATGAGCATGATGGGGGAATTTTTTTTTTTTTTCTTCGGGCTTCAAATTAAGAAATTGCAATTGGATATGTTTGTTTCTCAGATCAAGTATGCCAAGAACCTGGTGTCAAAGTTCAGTCTAAAGTCTGCTAAACATTCACGAACCCCTATAAACACGAGCCTTCACCTCTCTAAAGACTCCTCTGACATTGATGTAGATCTTACCTTTTATAGGAGCACGACAAGAAGTCTTATGTACCTCATAGCCAGTCAGCTCGACATTGCATTTAGTGTAGATGTTTGTGCCCATTATCAAGCCTATCCTAAAGAGTCTCATCTTCTAGCCGTCAAGCAAATTGTCAAGTATGTTAGTGGGACTTTGGGGTATGGGATTTGGTTCTCTTCTGACATCACAGCCGATATCACTGGCTATTCTGATGTTGATTGGGCAAGGTGTGCTAATGATCACAAAAGCACATCCAGAGGTTGTTTTTACCTTGGGAATGGTTGCATGGCATAGCAAAAAGCATAATACCATCTCACTTTCGACCGCCGAGGCTGAGTATATTGCTACCGGGAGTTGTTGTGCTAAAATGATTTGGATGAAACAGATGCTTCATGACTATGGTATAGACCAAGTCATACTCACTCTTTTCTGTGATAACACTAGTGCCATCAATATCTCCAGAAATCCAATTCAACACTCTCGCATCAAACATATTGACATTCGTCACCATTTTATTTGAGAATCAGTTGAGGAAGGCTTTGTTATCTTGAACATGTACCCACTGAGCATCAAAGAGTAGACATTTTTACAAAACCAATTGATCTTCTTAGGTTTGAGTTCCTTAGAAAGACCTTGGAAGTAGTGCTCATAAACTAGAGTGTGACCTGTTACATGAGTGGTTGTGTGTGATTGGCGTTCTGTGTGCTTGGAAGTTATAATCTCATTATCATTAATACTTGTCATCTTTGCATGTAGATTTATTTGAACACTTCTTATGCTGCTTGCAAGGTTTCATATGTATTTGCTCTTGGCTCAATTTGAATGTACATGCCCATTGATTTCATGATCTCATTCTGTATATATCCTTGAGTTAAACTATTGCACGGGTTCCGCATAAGTGATCAAATTTTTTTATGGACTACTAACATTGTATCTTGTGCATTTTTAGAGGAATTGACCTATACTAACACATATTGAGTCTCTTAACCACCTTCTATCTTTTTGCATCTCTACGACTTTCCCCTCAGTTCTTTGTAGTCAAGGCATGAGGAAAAGGCTACCTCAAAGGCACCAACCAGGCTATCCTTATTTTATCCATGCTTCTTTGAGTTGGTTTCCATACTCTTAAGTATGAATGCCGCCAGTGAGTGCCCAAAAGAAAGAAAGAAAGAAAAAAAAAGAAATTCAATAAATTTGATTCATTGATTGAGTGAAAGCCTCCACCTTTACTCAACAAATAGCCATTGATTCCTAGTGGTTTGACTTTTCTCAAATGTGTTTAGATTCTCTTGCCGGAGGTCCAGCCGTTCGATTACTACTAGGATTAACTCTAACGATTGTGGACATTCAAGGATTGCACACATACACTAACTATGTGAGCTCTCATGTTTTCCCTTATGTCCTGCATCCATATACTGCCTATGTTCATTAATACATGTTTACCTTGTCTGCTAATGATATCATGTTCATATTGTCTATCTTGCAAGATTGAAGGCTTCATGATGTAGATTATCTCATCTTAGTGTCCCATTATTGCCATCGTACTAATCCATCTTTGTTTCAGGTGATACTTGATTGTATGAGGGGTTTTGGATACTCAGTGGTGCGTGTTTCAAGTAAAATAGGGTTTTACTAAGGACACCACTCGAGTTGTGTTTCTTACGCTCGAGCGGTCATAGCCATCATCCAATATTTTTGCAAAAGGTTCAAACTTCCGTGAGTTGGTGATATACGCTCCAGCGTTGAATTCTTGGCTCGAGCGATGGAGCACATGTAAGTCAGTTCGCTCAAGCGGTCTGTGTGTTTTAAAAACATGCAAATCCATCTTTTCAATCCAATTTTCCCCAATCTCTTCGTCTCTCTCTCTCTCTCTCTCTCTCTCTCTCTCTCTCTCTCTCCCCCTCTCTCTCTTAGGGCAATGTCACCCTTCTTGCAATGTGTAACTTGGATCTTCTTTATTTTGGTTGATTCTGTGCTTTCTCTAGTGTTATTAATCACTAATTGGTAAGTGTTTCTTCTTTTTAGGATTTATTTTGTATTTTTCTTCTCTCTTCTCTCTCTATTGGTTATGAGTGTTGAATATCTAGGGTTTCTCATTTCTTAGGTTGAGTGATTTCAACTAAGTTTTTTTACCTTGATTTTTGTTTTCTTTTCATATTTCCAAGTGTTTATTTTGGTAGGGTTTCAAGTAGTTATATATTTGGGTATTAGGGTTTTCAATTATTTATTTATTTTTTATATAATCTGTCATAAATGGTTCCATATATATCATGCCGCATTCTGTACCTTTTGGTCCTTGATTTCTAATGACGGTTAGTCTTTGTGTTTGAAATTGGGGGTTTGGGTTTATGCCTTCCTTGGTTGTCGGTGGTACTTGGGTCCGTGTGCTTGTTGGTTGATGTTCCTTGTCTATAGGACTTCATCATGTCATCTTCATCCAAGCATAAAAAATCTATCGCAAATCGCCCTAATTATAATACCGAGAAATTCCAATCCAAAGAGAAGGCCAGATTGCTTAGGGACTTTTATGAGTCTAGGATTGTCCATCTAGAGCGTAATGTCCAACCCAATACCTTCGAGTCTATTCCAATTCGACCATTGTCTCATCTTTTGGGTGGCGACAAGGTGCTCTCTTTTTCTGGTAGTCAAAATCTGGACTGGGTTAGGGAGTTTTTCTGTAATATTCACTCCGTTGATGATGTAGGTCCCTCTTTTAGCACTTGGGTCCGGTCTAAGGTAATTAAAGTTGACCATGACCTGATTCGTGGCTTGCTAGGGCTTCCACATGTTAAAATTTTCCATTATCTCTTCCTTGCCTCTCCCACTTGTGATTTCAACTTGGTAGTATCTGACTTATGTGGTACACCAAAAGTTTGGGTTCAAGGGGATTTAATCAAACAACATGAGCTCCTCCCTCGTTTTAGACTGCTTAATCTAATTGTTTGTACCAACCTCCTTGTTACAATGCATAGCTTCGACATTTCACAAGAACAAGGATATGTCTTGTATTGCATCAACCGCAAACTTCCTATTAATCTTGTAACCCTAATCATCCAAAAAAGGATAGTTGTCTTTAGGTGTAAAAAGTCTTTAAGTCTTCCATATGGTTGCCTTATCAATCGTCTTCTCATATCTCTTGAGGTTCTATCTTCTAATGATGATGAGTTTGCAACCCCAATTTTACCTTTTACAAAAATGATTGTCTCCTAGAGTCAGGCACATGTTAAGGGGAGTCTTCTGGAACGGGTGCTTCTAATGTAGGAGAGGACCAATTGGCAAAGAAAGTAAAGCTCGATGTTGTAGCCGCCAAAGAGAAAGAGCAGGTTGTCCATCCACAAACTATTTGAGGCCAGTTACATCAGTTTGAGCTTACCGTGACCCAGCACCTTGACTGGATTAATGCTCGGGTCGATGCTTTTGATGGTCGTCTGGGTCGCATTGAGCATAATGTTGATCAGTCATCTCTGCAGCTCGCCTAGATTCTCCTTTTTCTCCAGATGCAATAGCCTCTATCTCCACCATATCAATGACTAGTTATGTTCTTTTCTCTCTCCATGGATATGTTCTTGATGTTTCTTATCTATCTTCTGGACAATTTTTTTAATTTTTTTTATTTTTTTGATGTTTCTTTCTATTTTCTTTTGGGTTGTACATATTGAGATGTTTACTGTGTTGCTTTGTCTCTCCTAGACAAAAAAGCGGAGTGGTTTTTGGATACTATCCCTTTTGGATTATCTGAACTTTTGAATTATGTTTATTATCTCTGCTTTTGGGTTTGGAGTATAGTAGATAGGTTGGTTTATCTCTGGCTATTTCTTCATGCACTTTCTTTATAATTTTTGCAAGTGGCTTGCTTCGTGTAGCGTATAGAGTGTTCGTACAGTGTTTAAAGTGGCTAGGAGTTTGCGTCTAGTGCATGTGTTTGTTAGGATTTATTGTTAGAATGTTTTGTCTGGAATTGTCAAAAGGGGAAATTGTTAAGTCCCTTTATGTTGTCAATTTCATGAACAAACATGTTTTGAGTTGTAATTTGTGCTTGTGTTTTATGCTGGACCGCTAGAGTGAAGCTTTTACCGTTCAAGTGAAGTATTTGATTTCTCAATAATTCAAGAAGTCTGCAAAAAAACTAAGAGTTTTGTTTTGATGCTTGAGCGAGCTTTCCATCGCTCGAGCGAAGACACTTAAGGCTTTTTCGTATATAAGGCACATCGCTTGCACAACCATTCCTGCACTCGAGCGGTCACTGCGATCCTATTCACTATAAAGCTGTGTGAAAGTTAGATTTTAGGTTTATGGCTTCCAAATCTTATTCTTGAGAGTTAGGGTTTTTCTTTAGAGCTTTTTGCTTGCTTTCCTTAGATATCTTTGTGAGATTATTTGATGAGTTTACTAGATTACATCGAAAAGGTTGTTTGATCATTCCATTCAAGAGAGTTTGTTCGGTGGATTCTAAAGATTCGAGTGTGAAGGCTTTGAAGGAGTTCGAAGCGGCTCGTTGTCATGGATTCGACGTGGGTGTTGTGGATTCAACATCAGATTAATCAATTTTGAGACGAAGGCATTGGTGAAAGAGGCACAAGTTGTGAAAGACAATTTTACAGAGTGTTGGGTAAATTGTTTGGTAGTCTTGAGTATTTTTATTCTTTATAATGGATTGATTAGTGGCATTTCGTCCATAGTTTTTTAATCACAAATGGAGGTGTTCCAACTGTGTTTTTTTTTTTTTCCATATTAAATCGTTTGTGTCAATATATTAATTGTGAAACAACAATCTAAATCATTTTCGTACGTGCTAGATGTGGGGAAGTGGTTTTGGAAATACTCTTCAGATCCTGGGAGACGCTCTTGATACTCAGCTAGTCACCTGCAAAGACAAATACTCCGGTCGGGGGTGCCGGGATTAGCACTCCGACGGGCAAGTCAGTTCTTCTACTCAAGAAAGCTTGTTTACTAAATTTAGTGAAGTGTTTTTTTTTTTACATACCATTCCAAGAACGCTACTTCTTTATTTATATCTGTTCCTCCTGAGGCCTCGGGGCCTGGGCTTAGTTTTCAATCATTACCCGTTCTTATATTCGGCCCCCAACGATCTTTTTTAATCGGCTTAGTCGGCTTACGTATCGTATTCGGCCCATCCTAGTCTTGCAGGATGGGGCCGATTAATATTTGCTGGACGACCGGTTAGTGTCAGTACTAAAACATGCCCCTTCTGATTTAGCCATATATTCGGCTCCCACAATTGCCCCCTATTGACGGTAGTTAATCGGCGTGTTTGGTTTAGAATTCAAAGAATCCATCACAGATCGGGCGGCTTCACACATCCCAAGGCATCAGAAAATGTCAGAAGGTGCCTGGCTTTTTGTTTATCATTACACTTTCCCGCTTCATTCATGCGTCTCTCACATTTATTGCAATTTGAAACTTCAGTCCCTTTTGGTGCACGTTTCGTCGATCATCTGATATGTTTGGACCGCCAGCGCGCATCCCTTCTCTCATTCGCGTTTTCTGCAACTTTCGTCCGTCTACCTTTGCCTCATCTGCTCTTCGTAAGTTTTCTTCCCTTTTCTTTGTAGCCCTATTTTCAGTTTATCATTTTTACTTTCGGCGAATCCTTGTGTCCCCGTCAAAATGGCTAAACACTTAAAGGACCTCCTTTCTGAAAGTCGCATTTCCGGATTCCAGTGACATTTTTCCATAACCGACGACGTCCATCTAACTCTTGTAACGGACAGTACTCTGGATATGGAGAGGGAGGATCGGAATACAATCGTATTCCCCCTCCTGTCCATAATGGAAGGCGGAGTCCGTTTCCCCCTACATCCACTACTTAGGGCTGTCCTTCGCTATTGGGGTCTGATCCCTTCTCAGCCAAATGTAAATTTCTTTCGAATCATCATGGGTGTTATAAAATTGAATCGACGTCTTAGGATCGATCTTGGAATTTCGGCCATTCGGCACTACTACGCTTTAGCCAAATCCTCTGGTCGGCTGGGTCGGTACTTCCTTAAGGCCAAGGATACTGACCATCATTTGGTGACTATGCTTGCCAGTTCTAGTAAGAGGGTTGACGATGTAATCGTCGATGTCCGAGGTAATTGGGAGTTCGCTGAAGGCGAAGATCGCCTAGACCCCATTCCCAGACATAAGGGTGACCCAAGTTGCCACGTAGTATCTTGTGTTTAATGATTTATCTTTTAATCGGCTTTGTTTCCTTAATCACTCTTCTTTTGCAGGTAATAAATTGAAGAAGATTCTGACTTGCGATGACGAAGCGGTCCTTAGGGATATTAAGATTGCACTCAACTACTTTGGCCGCCCAAACGTGCAAAAATAAGGGAGAGCTGCCCACATTTTACTTCGGTACGAGCCCACTTATACCACGTTCTCGGCTGCGGACAACATTCCGATTTCATCCGGCGATCAGCAGCTCTCGGCTCTTATCTTCCCCAGCTACAAGAACCTTAGGCAAGTTGGTCTCGAAGATTCTGATTCGGGGCGAGACGCAGAGCCAGTAATAGAAATAGTTGCCGATCCGGCTGGAGAGTTCACTGAGGAGGCCGAAGAAGTTGACAAGGCCGTGCGCTCGGTATTTGAAGCTGCCGGACTCGATCAGCCTTCACCATCCCCGTCGGGTCAGGCAAAAGTCTCTTCCGGAGACATTTTCGCGAATTTGGGAGACTTACCCGGCGATTTCTTCAAAGGTATGGCGAAGGAAAGCCTTACGCAAATGGCGCCAGGGAGAAACCGCGAATGGTCGCCGACAAAAGCGAATCGATCCCAAATTTTGCCTAAGGCCTTCGTGCCCATTGTTGAAGGGATGGTTCAGGTTACGCCGATTGAAGCAGAAAAATGGGGTGAACAGCGGGCCAATGAAGAATGGCAAATTCCGGAGGAGCGCGGTCAAAATCACGGCCGAGGA
Organism: Camellia lanceoleosa; assembly: GCA_025200525.1. Taxonomy (NCBI): domain Eukaryota; kingdom Viridiplantae; phylum Streptophyta; class Magnoliopsida; order Ericales; family Theaceae; genus Camellia; species Camellia lanceoleosa. Next base: position 132,693,107 of record CM045759.1, on the reverse strand, counting down.
AGCGATTCGAAGCTAGTCCTTCTGACAAACGGCCTCGCCTCGAAGAATCGGACGTGGTTGCTCCCTTTGTTATTCAGCCAAAGATTAGAGATACACCGATTTCTTCCAATGCTTCTGCCATTGAGGATCCAACCGTTGCGTTGAGCTTGGCGGCTTCGATTTCCTTCTTGGTGACTGCGACCTTTTTATACTTAGGTCAATATTTTGGCCAGAGCCTTATCTGCTGTGATCGGCACTCTGGTAGGAATCTTATATTTATTTCAATTTATTTTTTATAAAGGTATCTAATGATCCTTATTCTTGCAGATCGGTAGATCGCCGACTTGGGCCGCCGCCTGCATAATGCTCTTGGCAGGATTGACCGTTTGCAAGCCGAAGTGGAAGGTCAGAAGAGCAGAGCGGAGTTTGAAAAAATGAGGGCCGCAATGGAGAGCGCGCGACCCGAAGTGGAGAAAGAGAGGGCTTGCACTGCTGAAGAGCTTCGATCTGATACTGAGGCTAGAGCGAATGCGAGTGAGGAATCGCTCAAGCTCTCAAATGACGAACTTGCCAAGGCGGAGACTCAGCTAGAGGAGTTGAAGGCGGCCAAGGAGAAAGCCGAATCCGATGCTTTCGAGGCGGGAAAAAGTGCCGCTTACACGGAATATGTTGATGAAGTTCCCAAGTTTGAGAATCGGGGGTTCAAACATGGGTGGCTCAAAGCCCTTCTTTGCCGGGGTTACATCGGATTTGCCAATTCCTTACGAGCAAGTGGATGTTGAGCCACTCGAATCCGACACCGAGGAGTGATTTGGGAGACGTTTCCTAATTTTGTTTTTGTAAGTTTTTGCTTGGTAGGGTTTTGTTGGTTTTTGTAAGTTTTTTGCTTGGTAGAGTTTTGTTGGTTCAGAGTAGTTTTCATGTATAAATTGGTTACTAACTTGTACGTAATTTATTAATGAACATTTCCTTGTAATGTTACTACTTCTTGTGCATAATTTGTGTGATTATGTTAATGAAACATTTTGCTGAGTTTGGCTCAAAGCCTTTTGCTACTTTGCGTAAAATTGTTACTAAGTTTTAGCTTTTAAGGATTGAATATCCTGTGTCAACATGGATTCGTCTTCTTTGTGTAAAATTATTGCTGAGTTTCAGCTTTTAGGGACTGAATATCCTGTGTCAATATGGGTTCGTCTTTCTCATGCCGACTGGATTCAAATTATGAACTGTCAATTCGAGAGCCGGCTGGGGTATCTGAGCCGGATAGATTGGTGAATCTTCCCTTGCCCCAGGCGGTCCTTGCGAGGTCGAGGACCGGCTGGGGTACTTGAGCCGGATAGATTGATGAATCTGCCCTTGCCCCAGTCGATCCTTGCGGGGTCGAGGGCCGGCTGGGGTACTTGAGCCGAATAGATTGATGAGTCTGCCCTTGCCCCCAGTTGGTCCTTACGGGGTCGAGAGCCGGCCGTACTTGAGCCGATAGATTGATAACCGCCTTGCCCCAGCGGTCCGTGATTATGGTAGAATCGTGCTCGCCGTCGACTTAGCCTGGGCGCTTCATTCAGGATCTCCAATTAATGAGATTGCCTCGAACGTGCTGCCTCTGTGATGGATAAATGAGGAAACGTACATCCTTTATGAGCTTGGTAGACAACTGAGCTGAGCTCTTGAGGGAAGACTGATTGAGCGAATGTCGAACCGACTTTTCTTTAACAGCAAAGGAGAAGCAAAGACCTTAGCTGAGCTTGGCGAAGATATGAATCGAGGTGGTGAACCCTCACGGACAGGAAGTAGGAGTGCCAGGGGTCGAGAGAGGCGTCAGTCTCCCCGACATCGCAGTAGATCGCCCAGGCGAGAAAAACAATCGCAGGGTAAGACTCCACAGTCCCGAGTCGAGGGGAGGTCCGATGCGAAACCAGGCCCATTAAGCTTTGCGGTATTCGTGAAGAATAGACCCATGACAAAGGCGGATTCGATCGTTCGAGACCCAGATGTAGCGGTCGACTTTGCTCGACAAATATTTCCGCCTGCGGTTCAGAAATCAATGTTGGGTCGATAGGATTACGAGGTGTTTCGCGAGGGCATTCACGGCACAGTGAAGGGGCTTTACACTACTTACAAAGTCGACATGCATTTGCGAGCTGCCCGTTAAGAGATGGAGAAGAAGGACGAACGTATTCGAAGTTTGGAGGCCTGCGTGGAGGCGGCCGAGCGAGAACTAAAGAAGACCAAGGCGGCTCAGGCACAACCCACCGCGCACGCGAACCCAATTGTGGAAGAGAGGGTTACGAGTCGGCTTATCAGCTCCGCACTCGCCGATCGAGAGACGGCTAGTATGTTCACAATAGAGAGTGCGAAGGGGAGGACCTATGAAAAAGGTTTCCATGAGGGCCGAAAGGTGGGAATCGAGAAAACCAGGAAAACACTAGCTGAAGAAGTATGCCAATGTGAAAACCGCGGGTTCAGGCACGGTTGGATCAAGGCATCTCAAGCCGTAGAAGCTCTTCGAGCGTCGGGAATTGATTCGGCATCACCACGCTATAGGAGTAAAGATTTTCCATTTTGTGCCTTTGAGATTGAGAAGAGTGAGGATGAGGGTGACGCCGTATGAACTTTATAGTTGTAAGATTGGAATGTAGGGCATGTTCGAAACTATGTAACTTATTGTTTTATTGAATAAGGATTGTTTCATTATGACTGTTTCGTTGTCATTCATATTCGGCATATGTGTATTTCGTGTTGCTTAAATGTTTGAATGTCTAAATATTGCCCGACCGGATAGTCGTTAATCGCCCAAGAAGATTCGACATGGGCGGTCGAATACACGTCCAAGCATCGTTAGGGTTTTATTGAGGCTATTTCAACAGCCATTTGTCTTTGATTTGGGTGAGCGTATTGACGCTTGAGCAGTTGGACTAATGGGCTGGTCGACGGTGATCGGCATGTGAATATTTGGCCAACCGGTTTTAATAAAGCTATTTCGCTTTGGCCTAGCCAGCGCGCGTTTCGGCCTGTCGTCGTGATGGCGGTCGTGGCGAATGTCAATCAATGCTTGTTTTATTCAACCAATGCGTTTTTGGGAGTTAATAAAATTCCCTCGGGATTGGGACCTCGAGATCGCGGTCATTGCTGAGAATAAAAAAGAGTGGGTGCTTCGCACAAATAATCCCATTTGACTCATCATTCTTTGTCTGGGATGGTGATTTTGGTTACAGAGGCTCAACTTTCGGTCAAGTTTGGTGTTGAGATGGTTTGCGGCAGAAAACCTATCCGTAAGGGAGTTAGGTCATCCAAAGGGCTTGAGATCTGTGAGTCTCTAAGTCATCGAAGCAGATCACCCCGAAAGGAGAGTCAACAACTGTCAAGTTCATTCTTCCTTGTCCTGGATCTTGGCCTTGACATTGTCAATGGTGTCAGAGGCAGTTTGGCGTTATGCAAGTCGTGGGCTTAAGCAAAACTGGTTCAAGGTAGTGCACGCCGTAGAGGGGTTTAGGGCGACGGTCGTCGATCCGGCGATACTGCTTTACCGGCGCGTTTTGTTCCCTTTTTTGCTTTCGATATTGTAATGTTCGAATGCGGGTTGTATTTATGTAAAAACTGTTTAATCAAATAAATGGTTTTATGTTAAGTCTATTTGCGTGTTATTCTGAATTTTGCTTGTGTACTAAAGCTCATCACTTCGAATGCATGATCTGTTCTAGTATATTACATAGGATCAATTATCAATATCTTTTGTTCGTGCCAACGTTTGCTCCGGATTCGGAGACGCAATTTATACTTAGCACCGTATGATCCGTTCCTGAACCCAGGGCCCATTCGGCCTTAATGAGATTAATCGGATCCAAACCCGGGGACTTAATCGGCCCTAAGGCGTCATGTGCCAAAAGGGGGGCTCCGAATCCGAAGACTTAATCGGCCCTAAGGCGTCATGCGCCAAAGGGAGGGGGCTCCAAATCCGGAGACTTAATCGGCCCTAAGGCGACATGCGCTAAAGGGGGCTCCAAATCCGTAGACTTAATTTGGCCAATTGTGACATCCACGAAGGGCGTTCCGAATCCAGAGACTTAATCGGCCCTAAGGCGACATGCGCCAAAGGGGGCTCCGAATCCGGAGACTTAATTTGGCCAATCGTGATATCCACAAAGGGCGCTCCGAATCCGGAGACTTAATCGGCCCTAAGGCGGCATGCGCCAAAGGGGGCTCCGAATCCGGAGACTTAATTTGGCCAATCGTGATATCCACAAAGGGCGCTCCGAATCCGGAGACTTAATCGGCCCTAAGGCGGCATGCGCCAAAGGGGGCTCCGAATCCGGAGACTTAATTTGGTCAATCGTGATATCCACGAAGGGCGCTCCGAATCCGGAGACTTAATCGGCCCTACGGCGGCATGCGCCAAAGGGGGCTCCGAATCCGGAGACTTAATTTGGCCAATCGTGATATCCACGAAGGGCGCTCCGAATCCGGAGACTTAATCGGCCCTAAGGCGGCATGCGCCAAAGGGGGCTCCGAATCCGAAGACTTAATTTGGCCAATCGTGATATCCACGAAGGGCACTCCGAATCCGGAGACTTAATCGGCCCTAAGGCGGCATCCGCCAAAGGGGGCTCTGAATCCAGAGACTTAATTTGGCCAATCGTGATATCCACGAAGGGCGTTCCGAATCCGGAGACTTAATCGGCCCTAAGGCGGCATGCGCCAAAGGGGACTCCGAATCTGGAGACTTAATTGGTCAATCGTGATATCCATGAAGGGCGCTCCGAATCTAGAGACTTAATCGGCCCTAAGGCGGCATGCGCCAAAGGGGGCTCCGAATCCGGAGACTTAATTTGGTCAATCGTGATATCCACGAAGGGCGCTCCGAATCCGGAGACTTAATCGACCCTAAGGCGGCATGCGCTAAAGGGGGCTCTGAATCCGGAGACTTAATTTGGCCAATCGTGATATCCACGAAGGGCGCTCCGAATTTGGAGACTTAATCGGCCCTAAGGCGGCATACGCCAAAGGGGGCTCCGAATCCGGAGACTTAATTTGGCCAATCGTGATATCCACGAAGGGCGCTCCGATTCCGAAGACTTAATTAGCCCTAAGGCAGCATGCGCCAAAGGGGGCTCCGAATCCGGAGACTTAATTTGGCCAATCGTGATATCCACGAAGGGCGCTCCAATTCCGAAGACTTAATTAGCCCTAAGGCAGCATGCGCCAAAGGGGGCTCCGAATCCGGAGACTTAATTTGGCCAATCGTGATATCCATGAAGGGCGCTCCGAATCCGGAGACTTAATCAGCCCTAAGGCAGCATGCGCCAAAGGGGACTCCGAATCCGAAGACTTAATTTGGCCAATCGTGATATCCACGAAGGCCGCTCCGAATCCGGAGACTTAATCGGCCCTAAGGTGGCATGCGCCAAAGGGGGCTTCGAATCCGGAGACTTAATTTGGCCAATCGTGATATCCACGAAGGGCGCTCCGAATCCGGAGACTTAATTTGGCCAATCCTGGCATGTGCCCCACTGGGAATCGACATATGATTTTCGGCGTCGAGGAAAAATAGTTCATAATGTAGAGGCGAAATATATTTACAGGTATCAGAGCCCACAGATCGGGTCAGTGATAGGGTTTTCGTCAGAACTCTACTTGTGCCGATTGGGGGGAACCACGTATTTCTTCGATGCCGTGGGTTGTTGGGAAACGCAGGATCTGATGGTAGGTGCTTGGGACGGCCTTCATGATATGTAGCCAGGTTCTTTCCATTATGGCATTATACGGCGAGGGGAGCTTCACGACCAGGAATTCCACTTCGACCGTTCTGGACCCCGCTCGAACAGGTAATGTGACCTTGCCCAATGGGTATTTGAGGTTCGTATTAAAGCCGAACAGTGGGTGAGGCGCCGGAGATAGATCCGCCTCGTTGAGGCCGAGCTTGATGAAAGTTTGATAGTACATGACCTCTGAACTACTCCCTAGATCTATGAGGATTCGTTCAATAATGAACCGGTTTATGCATAATCCAATGACCAACGGATCAATGTGGGAAGCCGTTGCGTCATTGAGGTCGGAGTCGTTAAAGGCAATTGTCGAAGCTTCTTCGGACCGGCCAGTCGAAATACGACGCCCCTGTAAAGTTGGGTGCGATTGAATTGTGTGCATGGCCGGGAGTGTCGGCAGGCTGTAAATTACATGGATCACGCCAAATGGGAGAGAATCCTGCCTTAATGCTAATTCCTTGGTTGGCTTTCCCTGTTTCACATACTATTACAGTTGGCTGTCTTGCACCAGTTCTTCCAGGTGATCTTTTAATGCGTAGCAACTCTCTGTTTCGTGCCCGTGATCTTTGTGATATTCGCACCTCCGGTCTCTTCGTCGTGTATCGGGTGGCCCCACCATCTTTGACGGCCATTTGAAGAATGGAAGGTGTTGGATTTTGGTCATTACAGCGGTGATTGGCTCTGACAGTTCCATGTACTTTTTGTCGGCGCGCCTCGAGCGCCTACTGTCGACTTGCAATTGCTCATTCGTCGGGTGGGAGCATTGATCACTCGATTGGCGAAAGTCTCGCCTTTTGTCCCGTTTAGCACGTTGTCGTGGCTCGGGGCTCAGAGGTGGCACAGAGCTTATCGGCTGAGCAATATCAGGAGGTCCCGATTTGGTGGACGCTTGTCTAGCTTTGATCCTCAGGGCATCGTCTTCCACTTTGCAATACTCTTCGACTTTCTTCATCAACGCCCAAACTGTTTTGGGGGGTCTTCTGGTCAGGGAGTTGCAAAGAGCACTGTCAAGATGTAGTCCCATTTTGAAGGCGGTGACGGCCATGGAGTCGTTGCAAGCGTCGTCAACGAGATTGAAGCACTGCCAATATCGCGCCGAATATGCTCTCAGCATTTCTCCCGGTTGAATTTGCATAGCCTAGAGAGAGTCGGCCTGTTTCGACTGTACCTTGTTGGTGATGAACCTAGCCCTGAAGGATTTTTGCAATTGATGGAAACTTCTGATCGAAGCCGGCTCCAGCTTGTAATACCATCTGACAGCTAGTGGCCCCCAAACTGCTGGGGAATATTCGGTACATGAGGGCTTCATTGTTTGCATGCAACATCATGGCCTGCTTGTAGTGACGTATATGATCAGTGGGGTCTGATTTTCCGTCGTAGAGAGTAAATGATGGAGCTTTGAACTTCTTGGGCAGGGCCGGCCTCGCAATTCGTCGGATAAAAGGATCGTACCGGTCCTCTTCGTCTGAACTGCTTCTTCTGTGCTTGTTCCTTATGTGTGGGCTTTTTTCAGAGGAGCTGGAAGTGTCTGAGCGTCCCTTGTTATGCTCCGTGGATAATGAATTGGAGTCGCTATCAGTTTCCCTTGGTCGGGCTCGAGGTCGTTGTTTACGTGCCCTCATGGGTCGTTCGGGGTCTTGGCGCGCGGCTTCTTTGGATTTTGCTACTTCCAGGGCCAAATCTTGTCGGAGGCGTTCATTTTCTGCGAGTATATTTTCCAGCCTTTGCTCATTCTGTTTAGCTTGTTCTATGATGGCTTGCATCGTCTCCTGCACTGAAGTCATTGGTGAGTCAAAATTCAAGGCGCGTCTCGCAGCAATGGTTTCCTTCCCGAGCAAATCTGCCGGGGTGATGTCGTCTCTCTGTGTGGTCTCGTCGGTGGCTATCGGAGGATCTTGCGTCACGCCTTCCATGGATGTATTTGAGTATTCTCACAGACGGCGCCAGTTGTGGGGAAGTGGTTTTGGAAATATTCTTCAGATCCTGGGAGACGCTCTTGATACTCAGCTAGTCACCTGCAAAGACAAATACTCCGGTTGGGGGTGCCGGGATTAGCACTCCGACGGGCAAGTCAGTTCTTCTACTCAAGAAAGCTTGTTTACTAAATTTAGTGAAGTGTTTTTTTTTATATACCATTCCAAGAACATTGTTTCTTTATTTATATCTGTTCCTCCTGAGGCCTCGGGGCCTGGGCTTAGTTTTCAATCATTACCCGTTCTTATATTCGGCCCCCAACGATCTTTTTTAATCGGCTTAGTCGGCTTACGTATCGTATTCGGCCCATCCTAGTCTTGCAGGATGGGGCCGATTAATATCTGCTGGACGACCGGTTAGTGTCAGTACTAAAACATGCACCTTCCGATTTAGCCATATATTCGGCTCCCACACTAGATAATTTAGATTGTTAGTTTTGGTTGTTTGGAAATTGTTGGAATTAAATCTGTTTTGAATCATGAATCACATAGATTTTTCACCTGTGAAATTTTGTGTCAAATTCATGCATATATTGCCATCATCAAAAAAGGAAAAGATTGTTAATCATATGATTTAATTTTGATAATATCTAAAATATTATGAGATAAGTTGTGATTTTTTCATTTTTTTTTTTTTACAATCATTTGACACAAAATATAAAAATAAAATTTGTCATTTTGATTTAAATTGCACCAATTTAAAAATAACTAAATTTATTGTTCATATTTTAAATACTTTAATTTAATTCAAATTCTTTCCACATCTTTTCTTATTCATTTTCTTCCTTTGATTGATTTGAAGTGTTTCTTGGCAAAAATGATGCAAGTCCAAATAGCTAATGAATTCAAACGAAAGAAAAATAAAAGGAAAGAGGAGCCTACCTAGAATCCTTCCAACGACTATATATATATATATATATTAATGGCTATAAAAGAAGCTTTGTGGAGAAAAGAAAAGACATGAAGTGAAGAGGAGAAAAATCTGTTATATTGAAATATTCTCATAAATTATATTATGCTTCATTCAGTAGTATTTTCTGTGAGAAAATTTGTTGAGAATTTAAGCAAAAATTGTAAAAGGAATTTTCACACCCTTCTTATTATTCTCGTAAAAGAGAATTTTTGTGAGTGATTTTTCAGGACAAAATCACTTGGGTTAAGTGTGACTAGGCATCGGATTCTAAACTAGTCTAAGTGATAAGATTTGATCACTTGTTATCAAGGTTCACTAGCACTCGTGAAACTAGTGTGTAATTACTATTTAAAGAATAGTGGAAAAATTTTCAAAGAGGATACTAGAGAGTGGGCGTAGGTTCGGCGTGCCAAACCACTATAAATTGCTGTGTTTGAACCCAATCTCTTTTATGTTTATATTGATTATTATTGCTTTGTAATTGTATTTGTTAAAATTTGAATATTTTGATTACTATAATTAATATTGTGAAATTATTTTTAATAACCCAATTTACCCCCTCTTGGGTTTCCTTTATGGGTAACAACATAAGTTAACCAGCACAAAATAAGTTATATGATGACTTTACCCTTCAAATAGAGTAACAATGTCTTCAATTGACCTTATTTAGAACGAGATTCAAATTCAGAATCAAATATATCACAATTGAAAAGTCAAGGATCAAAATGATATAAGTCTCAAACTATAGAGATTATCAATGTAATTCAACCTAATGTTAGATTACAACTAAAATGGTCGCCACTACTCCATCAGCTCGAACCCCTAACATTTTTCCCACCGCACTCTAATGGTGTGGCTACAAGACCACAATGCTAAACCCAAGGTCAGTTAACAATGTTAAGTGACGCACTTTAATCCAAAATCATATGGAATTTTCTGGCTATGTGTGAACCATATAGGAAAACTGCTTTGGCCTCAAATCACAAGGGATAAATGAATTTTGCCCTAATTTTTATCTTGTGGTTTAGAATTATTAATCTATAAAATATATTATTTTTGTGCTTTTAGTTTAAGATCCTTCATATTAAGATTTTATTAGATAAATGACATATAACATTTTCATAGTAATTAGGGTCCCTTTGACATTTTCACAGAAAGAAATTTTCAACTCTTCATAGATAAATTTCTTTTTTTATAGAGAAATTTCTCTGTCAACTCTTCAATGAAAAATTTTAGCTTCACAGAGAATTTGTAAAGAGTTGAAATTTCTCTTTGACAAACTAAAATTTCTCAAATAATATTATTAAGAGACCTTAACTAATAAGAAAAAATATATCATACATCTTCTACTACCCAAAGTTGGAGAGATGTTTTACTAATTTTTCTATTATTTTTTTAAAAAAATCTTGTAAAAATATTTTTAGATCTAATAGGTCCACATAAAAAGGTGATGGGGCTGGTGACTTTATGTTTTACTAATTTTTTCTATTATTTTTTTAAAAAAAATCTTATAAAAATATTTTTAGATCTAATAGGCCCACATAAAAAGGTGATGTGGCTGGTGACTTGTGTGGGGGTAATGGGCTTTTCTTGTTGCGCTCTGTATGCCCAACACATCTTCTGAAATTGACAACGGTACAATTTTTTGTGAGATTATTCTTTTTTGTTTCTTTTGCTTCTTCTTTCCCCTTTCTCCCTTGAATATTCAACAAATATGAAAAATCCGTTTTTTTCTTGTTTAATTAAAGAATTGAGCTTGAGTTTGGCTTATCAAAGATTTGAGAAACTCGAGTTTTGCTCGAGTTAGCTCGATAATGTAAAGAGCTAAGTTCAAAACTCGAGCTCAAAAACAAGTAAAAAAAATTTTTTTAATAAACAAGTCAAATATGTAAATTTGTGCAAATACCCAATATAAATAGAGAATAATATAAATTGAAGATAATATATTTGATATATTACTAAAAATAAATTTCAATTTACTTGGATTTGTGTTCACGAGCCTAATCAGGTCAAATTTGGGTCTACTTGAGTTGTTTTAGGAAATTAGTTAAAAGTTGATTTTTGACCCTTTTTTTTTTAAAATGTGTAAAAAAGTAGAGAAGTTATGTGACTTGAAATAAGTTAAAAGTTAAAATTTGACTTTTAGCCAAGTTTCCAAATTAGGCCTACTAAACCAGTCTAAAAATTTAGCTCAAGTTCATCCATTTAGCAAATAAACTGAACTGAAATTGTCATGAATAACTCGATTTATTTACATTTCTAATTTCTTGCCACTCTAAAGCAGTTTTGAATGTTTGTCAACACTTTTACAATTGCAACACATTTCTCGTCACCTTCAAACATTTAAGCTTATCTTCTTTATAGACAATGAAAGTTGGCCATTTTTCTAACTTGTTCTACAAAAAAATAATACATGGATTAGATCAAGGAAAAAACTTCCAAACTCAATTCATTTTTGGAAGCTTCCAAGAAAAATACTAAAACATAATTGATAAATTTGACAAAGAAATAAAATCATTTTGGAAGCTCCCAAAAGGAAAAAGAAAAAAAAAAGAAAAAGAAAAAGAAAAAGGAAAAGGAAAACAATAAAACTTCCTAAAGCATCTCCAATCAAATCTTCTTGATTTTGGAGATGTCAAATTATTTATTTTTCCAAAACTTCCTAGAGTAATGCTATATATATATTTTCAAACTGATGTGCAAATAAGTTGTTCCAATCATTTAATTCCAACTGATTGCATATCAAATACTAAAATTCTGTTATTGCACGCCACATCCAGGGCGGACCCCAAATTTATTTGTTTAGGGTGCCCAATTAATACAATAAATGGTAATTCAAAAAAAAAAAAAATTTCTCTCTTGATAATGTTTTGCATAGTATATTCTTTAAAAATATAAGAAAATACTAATGACGCCTATTTTTTTACATTAGTCTGGATATACTTGTAAAAAATGTATAAAAATATATAATAATATTTAAAAATTTAGCAATGAGTTTTAAAAATAAAATAAAATAATTGTATTGCTTAATAGTATTTCAAATATTTGGACATTTTCTTTACTTTACAAGACTAGGATTGCTTAATTTATGAAAGTATTTTGGAAAAAGTGTATTAAATACAAATAACTTAAAATAATTATATTTTATGGAAGTGCAAGGAATATGCAAGTGAGAGTTATTTGAATTTATCATTTTATAAAAGTATAATTACTTTGTTCTTACTTAAATCTAATTTTTCAAAGGAACTACACAAATCATACAAGGAAAATGACATATTCAAATAATAAATAAAATAAAATAAAAAAAGAAAAAGGAAAGAAGAGGAAAATGATATGAAAAATATATGTGAAACAAAATTATTGGTAAGGCTTCATAGATTTTTATATCAGAAAATGTTCCAATTCGTCTTCAAGCCAAGGTCAATACCTTTTTTGGGGAACAATTTGGACCATACTCTACATAGGTAGGTACAGTATTTTGTTGAATAAATGGGTTCAGTTTGATAGAGTTCTTATATTCCTCATCATTCCAGGGTAAAATGGTAAAAGTACACAATCTATCAGTGAAGCGAAATGATTTGGAGCCTCATAAATAATCAGAGTGTATTTATATCAGAATCTTCTTCTGATTGATCGGTTGCTTTGTTGGATTGACTGATTGCGTGACTGACTCTACAATAAAGTGAGAGTTTCAGCAATCAGGTGGAAAAGATGCTTTTCTCTGATCAATTAGAAAGTGACTCTTCATGAGGGAAAAAAAGAAGAAGCCCTAATTAAGCATTAAAAGCTGAATCTCCAGAAATGATATCAGAATCTGAAATGCAGCTTCAAAGTACAACCATTCATATATCCCATTTTTTAGAAACATTTAATTTGCTTTCAGATACATCTCACATTGCAAACACTAAAAAACACCCCTACTTCAAAAAGGAAAAGAACACAACATTTGACAGTAGTGTCAACCCTTTTTCTTCCTCTTCTCCTCCACATGACTGACTGTTTCAAATTTTATGTTCTCTAATCTCAAAACAATAATAATTACTGAATTATGTTTTGAAAAATTATTATGTCATTCAATAACTGCGTGATTGTTTCAAGACAAAGAGGCAAAAGAAACTAAATACAGAATAATCCAAATGTCCGGTGATAAGTTGAGATCGGCCAAACCCAATAAGTGTGATCCAATATGAGAGGGGAGATTTCCATCTCATTGTACGGCCGAGCAAAAGTAACGCCCGGCGTTACTGATTACACGGCGCTGAGTACATTGGACAAGAGCGTCGACCGAGCTATTTGTATTGCTCGGTTGACAAGGTCAACCGGTCACCCTGAGGGCCGAGATTAAGGCCGCTTGTGTGGGGCGAGGTCGCGATGGAGATTGAATAAGCGAAGGATTGACAGACTCGCCGCGATGGATCTGGCAATATCGTTAGCCGTCGGCCGGTAGGCGCTTGCGTGTGATCGGTGTTAGAGATGAAAGCGGTTGGAGGCGGTATGCCTCAACCGGTCAATCGCGATGAGCCGGTCTAGGGTAGCTCGGCTCTTCTTGGTGAGTTCGCGCTGATCCAAGTTACAAGCCGTGAGACGATGCTGCGGTTGTGTGATGGCGATTTTCCACTAGTGTTTGGCGGTCTTGGTACCTCGGTTAAGGGTGCCACAGGGCCAATGGTGTGAAGGAGGCGTCTGTTCCTAACGCCTCAATACCGTTAAGCGATTACGCATGTGTCGAGAGGAGGACAAAACCTTTACACGTGTAAGGTGGTGAGAAGCGCGCCGCCACTGTCGAGGAAGAACAGGTAGTCTTGGCGCATAATCTAGGCGCGAGCGACCTAGATATATAGAGAAGGGAGGCGAACGTTTACGGTATGAAAATTCTCTCTCACAAGCTCTCTCTCTCGATCATCATCTTCTTGCTCACGGCCCGACTTGGCGTCGGAGGGTTTTTCCCACACCACCGGCGACTCACCGTCCTTGTTTCTTGCGAGTCGACGCCGTTAGAAGAAGCTCGGCGTTCAAGGCGTACGGAGCGACGTGGATATTTCGCCCCCGTACAATTGGCGCCGTCTGTGGGAACTCTTTGATCAACCCTTGTTCTTCGAGCTTGTTCAGCCGGTTCCATGGCCAACAATGAAGAGATTCATTGTCGTCGTCGATGGTGCAACAGGAGTTTGTCCGTAGGAGGCGGCCTCCCAATGTTCAAGCCATGGCGGCCCTGGAAACTTCTTCGCGAGGAGCGCGCGACAAGCGTGGGAGGAGTTCAGATCGTTCATGAGTCGAGAGGGCCGCCGTCACGGGGAATCCGTGAGGAAGCGTCTGGAGCACAAACTCAAAGATCAAGAAGCCCTCATTCGAGGATGGCGGCGGAGATGGAGCTCTGGCGTCAAGTGAGGAAGGGTGTTCTTGGAGAGGGCAACCTCGGTGGCGCACCCTCACCTCGCTCTAGCGGCCGCCACGGAGGAGAACCCATTCAATCTCAATCACCAGAACTATGGGGTTGGAGATTGACCCGGCGGAAGACAGGTCTATCACGCGCGAGTACCTATCGACCCTCGCGCCCGTCATCGACGACGCAATACTCGGCCTCTTCCGTTCGAGGATCTCGGGGCGTGTTGGAGGAGAGCGCGCCGTCGAAGCTTCGGAGGGTGCGGCGCTCGAGATTGAGTGTTCGGTCAGCTGCGGTGAAGAGGTGGCGATGCGGCACCAAGGTGATAGCCAATGCCTTGGTGGACAAGGAGTGGCGAGACTTTCACCACTCCATTGTCACCGAGATCGAGAGTACCCCACTGCCGGATTCCACCACCCAAAGTTCACTCAGATGACGGCAAGATCGATCCAGACATGCACGTGAGCCATTACTGCAAGTAATGGTGCCACCGACGAACGACGCCTTGATGTGTCTCATGTTCCCACAAGCTTGGGAGAGTTGGGCTGAAATGGTTGAAAAGGCTCCGGAGGAGTATTGAGGGTGGCAAGAATGGGCGGAAGCCTTCCACCAGATTCAAGACGAACACACGAACGCCGAAGGAGGTAGACCATCTCTTAGGCATCAAGATGGAGTCGGAAGCTCATCAAGGCATACAATGCAAAGTATTGGGAGACCTACAACGAATTCTCATTGCCGACCAATCTGCCATCACCCAATACAAGCGAGGTCTCCCGGTCGACATAGGTGCGAGACTCACTTACCATGCATCGGCCGACCACCATGGAATCCTTGATGCAATGGATCAACGAACACATCCGCGTAGAAGAGGATGCCGCCAATGACCGTGAAGGATAACTTGGTCGTGGGGGATAGACGAGTAGCGGAAGGTTCATTCGCGGGCAGAGGAAAACCGCCTAATGACCGATCAAAGATCGCCGCCGAGAGACCGCCAAAATAATGGAAACAAAGGCATGAAGCGGCCGGCCGATGCACCCCGCGACGCAAAGAAGATGCTAAGAGAAAATTGAAGGCACGAACAGGGATCACTACGGTCTTCAAAATCCCCATCTACCGCATTCTAAGCGAGATCCGTGGAGAGCCCTTTGTCCGTTGGCCAGCCAAGTTGGGGAGTGCGCAGCGTGGCTTTAACCCCAAGTACCGCTGCACCTTCCATGAAGAACGAGGGCACCGAACAGAGGATTGTTTGCCGCTCAAACAACATCTGGAGGAGTTGGTGGCGGCGGGACATCTCGACCAGTATATTGATGGGGGAGTCAAGGCCGCGCCAACCGGTCAAACCGAACCAAACGGAATGGCCGCCTTAGAGGCCCCCCCGCAAGGAGTGATCAATGTCATCCATGGCATCATCGAACCGGCCAGAGTCTGCGAGCTAAGGGGGATGATCAAAAAGGCTGAACACATGAGGGAAGTGCTCTCTGTTCAACCTGCTGTGAAGAAGGGGAAGGCCGAAGAGAAAGATATCCTCACATTTTCGATTTAAAGATTTAGAAAGGATCCAGATGCCGCACAACGATGCCTTGGTGGTGACCCTGCGCGTCAAAGACTTTGAAATCAGAAGAATTTTAATCGACCAGGGAAGTTCGGTCGAAATCATGTATTATGACGCATTCAAGCAGATGAAGTTGGAAGACAAAGACTTAGCACCAGCAACGTCCCCTTTGGTCGGCTTCAATTCACAGCCGGAGTGGCCAATTGGGAAGATCATTCTACCGGTCAAAGCGGGTTTGTAAAGCAAGTGGAGTTCGGTGCTCAAGGTCCCGTCAACTTACAA
This sequence comes from Camellia lanceoleosa, assembly GCA_025200525.1. Taxonomy (NCBI): domain Eukaryota; kingdom Viridiplantae; phylum Streptophyta; class Magnoliopsida; order Ericales; family Theaceae; genus Camellia; species Camellia lanceoleosa. The sequence goes on along the minus strand of CM045759.1, from coordinate 132,677,263 downwards.
CTTGATGTTGGGCCGGGGTTGGTGCACGCCATGCAAGCGGGTCGCTCATCCTTACACCAAGTCATGCGTTTTTCCAGCATCAAATGGGCAAATAGAAGAAGTTTGGGGAGACCAAGTGATGGCGAAACGAAGGTTTCTATGTAAATGGCGCCGAAAGCGACCAAAGGGTTTGTCCAGATGATCGAAGAGCCCGAGGGCAAGGAGGTCCTTGAAGATGTTGGGAGGAATGCCGGAAAAATCAGTTGAAGATCCGTAGAAGTGCGCATTGATGAGAATGATCCAACTAAGTTCTTCCTTTGGGGTCATCATTGTCCAATGCCGAGCGTCGAATATGTCAACTTCTTGGTTTCTAACTTGGAGGCTTTTCGTGGACGCCTAACGATATGCCTGGCGTCGACCCAAATTTCAGTTGCCACCAGTTGAATGTCTTCCCTGATGCACGGCCGGTTATTCAAAGGACACGCCGCTCTGCCTTGCACCATGCTGAGGTGGTGGCAGAAGAGGTAAAGAACTTGCTGGAAGCTGGAGCGATAGAAGAAGTGCACTACCCCCGGTGGAGTTCTAATACGGAGGTTCCAAAGAAAATGGGAAATGGCGAGTCTGCGTGGATTACAAATCGTCAACCGCGATGCCCAAAAGATAGCTTCTCTCCTCGAATCCACCAGTTGGTGCTCTTAACCGCTGGCCATCAGAGGTTTAGCTTCTTGGATGCATATCGCGGCTATCATCAGATTGCCATGTACAAGCCGGACAGGGAGGTAACGTCTTTTACCACCCCCAGGGGCTTATACTGCTACAAGGTCATGCCGTTCGGACTGAAGAACGCCGGGGCAACCTTCCAGCGGATGGTGACGAAAATGTTTGCTCCTCTCTTGGGCCGCACTATGGAAGCCTACATAGACGATATGGTGGTAAAGAGTAAAGAGAAGCCTCAACATCTTGCCGACCTAGCAGAGATGTTCGCCATACTCAAGCATCACAAGCTTCGCCTGAACGCCTCCAAATGCGCCTTTGGAGTTGGCACTGGGAAGTTCCTGGGTTTTCTGGTCACAAACCGGGGAATTGAGGCCGACCCATCGCAAATTAAAGCCATACAAGAATTGGAGCGCCCTAACTCCACGAAGGACGTGCAACATCTTGTCGGATGGCGTACCATGAATAGATCCATCAGCCGGTCTTCGGATCGTTGCAGGCCCTTCTTCAAGACCTTGAAGTCCAAATTCTTCTGGGATGATGAGTGCGACCGTGCGCTGGCCGACTTGAAGGCTTATCTTTCCACGGCGCCTATTCTGGTCACTCCTCAGCCGGGCGAAGAGTTGTTCCTTTATTTGGCTGTTTCTCAACACGCGGTGAGCGCGGTGTTGGTTCGTGCTGAAGGCATCCAGCACCTACCAATCTTCTATGTAAGCAAGACTGCTCCACCGAGTCGAGGTACCTCCTTAGAAAAGTTGGCGTATTCCGATGATGGCGTCAAGAAAGCTAGCGCATTATTTCCATGCCCATACAATAGTTGTATTGACCGAATTTCCACTCAAGGTGCTTTTTGAGAAGGCAGACTTCACAGGGAGAATCCTAAAGTGGGCCGTGGAATTGGGGCAGTATGACATTAAATTCAGATGGGGTGCCGCGATCAAGGCACAAGCACTTGCAGATTTTGTGGCGGAATTTGCCCCGGGAACACACCCTGTTTGCCCGGTTGATTTGGTTGATGCGGATTTAGCACAACCCATGGTTTTGGCAACAAGTGTTAGCTCGCTCCAGGAAGCAGAGCAAAACACAACCGGTCAATCTAAGGTTGACAGCTCGATGGGAGGTGAGAACAACCAGATAAGGAAAGAGACCGATTGAACCGACTAGGGATTTTGATTTGAGAAGTTCACAGAATCCCTCCGATTGTTGGAAGTTGTTCATTGGCGAAATGTGGAAACTCTTCGTTGACGGAGCCTCTAACAGACATGGGGCCGGGCTAGGAGTCGTGCTAACTTCACCAGATGGACTCGTCATAGAGCAAGCAATTACGCTCGGCTTCCCAGCTTCCAACAACGAAGCGGAGTATGAGGCTCTCCTCGCCGGGCTGAGAAGCGCATTGAGAATGAAGGTCACAGCTCTTATGGTGTTCACGATTCCAAGCTAGTGGTCAATCAGTCTCGGGAGTATGAGGCTAAGGATGACAGAATGGCCAAGTATCAAGCGTTGGTCCGAGAAGAGATCAAGAAGTTCTCTGCGATCGAGTCGAAGATCAACCGTGGGCGAAATAGCACTACCGATGAATTGGCCGGTCTCGCTTCCACTCGCATAACCTTTCCCAATCCCTTGATGATTGAATTCTCATGCCCAAAGATCGAGGAAGTAGAGGCAGCTGAGGTACTCTGCACCGACTTGGGACCCTCCTGGATGGACCCCATCATCGCCTTTTTGAAAGATCGAACTTTGCCAGAAGAAAAGAAGGCGCCCACAAGATCCGAGCAAAGTCGAGCGGTTTGGCTCTCACCTTCCGGCTTTATACAAAAAAATCTTTCACGGGGCCATATTTGAAGTGTGTCCACCCCTCTAAGGTGGAAGCCTTCCTCTATGAAATTCATGAGGGCATTTGCGGCAGCCATACAGGGGGCAGATCTCTAGCATACCGAGCAATCTCGCAGGGCTATTGGTGGCCATGCATGCAGGCGGACGCGCAGAAATATGTTCGCAGGTGTGAGAAATGTCAGAAATTGGCTCACCAGATCCACATACTGAGAGAGCCGCTCTCCCACAAGTCCTTGGCCGTCCGCGCTTTGGGGATTGGACATTGTTGGACCGCTCCCAGTTGCACCGGGCAATCGCAAGTTTTTCATTGCCGCCACCGACTATTTCACCAAGTGGGTGGAGGCCGAGCCACTAGCAACTATCAAGGAGAAGGATGTGAAGAAATTTGTCTGGAAGAATGTGATCACTCGCTTTGGTATTCCCAGAGCCTTAATCTCAGACAATGGTACTCAATTCGATGGGAAACTCTTTCGCGGGTTTTGCGAGGAGTTGAAGATTGAGTTCTACAATTCGACGCCGGCCTATCCCCAATCAAATGGTCAAGCTGAGGCCTCCAACAAGACCATCCTGGATGGATTGAAGAAGCGGCTTGAGAAAGCTAAGGGTAAATGGGTTGAAGAGCTCCCTAACGTGTTATGGACATACCGCACCACACCGAGGAGATCGACCGGGGAAACACCTTTCGCCTTAGCCTATGGCATGGAGGCTGTTATCCCACTGGAAATTGGCATGCCAACCATCCGCTCAGAGAGTTTCCAGCCTGAATCGAACAACGAAGTTGTGGCATTGGAATTAGACCTTCTTTGAAGAAAGAAGAGAGCGTCGCTAATTCACTGGCGCTTATCGCCAGAACTCTCCAAAAAATACAACAAGGCAAAGGAACCCTGTGTTGTTCAAAATTGGGGATTGGGTCTGAGGAAGGTGCTTGGCAACACGGTGATCCCTGGTGAAGGAAAGCTTGGCGCAAATTGGGAAGGACCATACAAGGTGGTTGGCCTAGCGGGCAAGGGGGCATACCATCTGGAAGATTTGGACGGCAAGGCAGTCCCCCGACCTTGGAACGCAGCCAACCTTAAGGTCTTTTACTTTTAAGATGTAATTTGCTCTTGTTTAGCTTTCTTAGACCTTTGGCACTACATGTAAAAAGACAGCATTGCCTTTGCAATATTTATGTAATGAAAGCTAGTCGCATTGTTGTTGCTATATTACATTGTTGTTTTCTATATTACTTCCCTGTATGGCACTGCACGGTCGTAAGATATGCCAGGGGCAAAAATTGACCCAAGCAAACCGGTCAGATTCCGGAATGGGAGCAGATCAAGACAAACACTTGCGCATGGAACAATGCGCATTCGAGCCGAGCTGGTTTTGCTCGCCCGGTGGGAGTGTTGGTGGCATAACCAACCTGGCTGAAGCATTGGCGAATTGCCCAATGCAGGAGCCGAGCTGATTTTGCTCGGCCCATCTAGCACATTGGTGAATTGACCAATGTAGTAGCCGAGCGGACTTTGCTCGGCCACTTAGCATATTGGCGAATTGACCAACATGGTAAACGCGCTGATTTTGCTCGGTGGGAATGGCAATGTTGGTGTCTTTTCCAGCAATTGCCAGGCCGAGCTGAATTTGCCCGGCCAAAAAGAAGTACTAGCAAATTGAACAAACTACAAATGACATGCAAGTTTTTGCTCGGGCGGATAATTGTTGCTGCAAGACCGAGCGGATTTTGCTCGGCCGGTTCTTAAATGTCTATCTGGGACCAAGAGGAATTGCAAGGTTACTTGAAGACATTGTGTTTGCACGGTTCAGCCGATCAAGAAGTTGAAAAGAAAGTTTGGAACAAGACATTCAAACATGAAGAAGCCGAACAAAAACAAAAGATGTACGAGCAAAAAGATTGTAATTTCATTGATTAAGGAAAGTCATTACAATTGGGGAGCATAGCTCGGTTACATAGCAAAAAAGGCAAGAAATTGAAGAGATCCTCAATCAAGATCAAGGCCTTGTTCGGTCTCTCCAGCGGGCACCTCGGTATTTGGGGGCGCTAGCTCTTCTAGGCTCTCGGCGTCGGCCGCCCAAAGTAACGACCTCCGGTCTTCTGTCGATCCTCGGCGTTCGGGATTCGCGGATGGAGTTTGCTCGTTGACTTCTCCATCTCCTCGGCCCGAGCGGCGATTTCTTCCTCGGCCTCTGCGTGCCTCGGCAAGAAGACGATTCTCGCTTTACCGAGTAAGAGAGCATGTAGACCGGGATGTAAGCAGGAGGCGGGTTGATGAACATTTCAGAATCCTGGCCAAGGCCAACTTTTTCCACGGCAGCTTTCCAGCCGCACTGGAAAAAGATGTCCTTGGTAGCTCGGACCTGGCGCTCATAGGTCCTTTCCCCCTGCTTAAATCCGCGGTCCTCCGCCTCGTCCACCGCTTTGTCCATGGCGTCCTTGTTGGCGTCCCTCAGCTTTCGAAGCTCGGCGAGGTACCGAAGCTTCGCTTCTTCTCGCCTTCTTCTTCTTCTCTTCGTTGGCCCGTCGAGTATCTGGGAGCAATTTCGTCGCTCGCTTGGACAACCATCTGCTTCGCCTTTTAACCTTTCTACCTCTTGAACACCTTGTTTTCGGTGATGGCGTCCACGAAGGCTTTGGCGAAGAGAAGCCATTCGCCGTGGGCGAGGTAGTTCTTCTGGCGACTGCAAAATAGAACCGATTATCAATATCTCAAAGCCCAAGAAAACCGAGCGAAAGTTCGAGAAAACTGAACTTACTCGCACGATGGATTCCGCCATGGCGGAGGACCTTCAGTCGGTCACCATCATCATACTTCTTCATGTCACCGCAAGATCAATCCTCGGTCGAGGTTGAAACCGAGGGAGATATCCTTGTCTCGGCGGCAGAATCTGGCGAGACCGCCGCCTTTGTAGGTGAACTCCGGCCTGCATCGGGGCGGCAGGGCCTTGCCTTTGGTTTTTGCGGGCAAGTTGTTGCTCGGTCTGTTCGCCGAGCTCTCGGAGACGCCATTTCGGTGGAGTCCTCATCCACAAGGCTCGACCGGCCTCCTCTCTGCTTCTTCTTGGGCGTGGCCGTCTTTGTTCACGCCGTAGCACCGCCTTCGCTTTGTCCTACCGAGTTGAAGATCCTCCCGGTTGCTACGGCGTTGGGGACTCGCCTTCCTCCCGGTGATCATTGACTTAATGGCTCGATTTTGGCCATTTCTTGCTCGGCGTGGTTGGGACGAGTCCGACCGGCAAATTTGGATCTGCTCGGTGTTGGCTCGCAGAAATCGGTGACCACCTCTGCTTGGCGGTGCTTGATAATTATGCGTTTGTTGGCCGAGCAAATCCGGTGATTCCTCTCCTCGGCGGTATGCGCAAAGAACACTCGGATTGCTTCTTGGTTTGGTCGGTTGTAGCCATGCCAAATTCTTACCGCAAAAAGAGTCAAGTCTTAGACCGGTGCAATAAAGAGCAATTCAGAGAAGAAAGAAATTGTACGGTCACGGGCTCCTACTGCTCTACCGAAATTTTTCCTAATCTGCCCGGGTATGGGTGCCTCTAGGTTCAGTGACGGACACCCACAAAAAGTCATCATCGTTGGACTCTTTGTCCGGTTGCCTTCGATGAGTTTTGCTCGGCCCTTCTTCACTTTAAGGTAGTAGCAAAACCCACCCTTATTGAACCGAGGCATCTTGGTGAAAAAATCTCCATGAGGCCGAGATTGAGACCGTGCGCCGGGTTCGGCTTCATGACGCCATTTATTATTTTATAGGTGTTGTTGGAGACTGGTTAAAAGCCTGTCGCCTCAAAAATTCGCAGATCGGTGGGCCGGACCGAAGCGAAGTCCTCCTCTATTATTGACACCAGTGAAGGGGCACCGTTCTAGATCTCCCCACGGAGTTTCCCCTTCTTGCCGAGCTCTATGACTACATCTTCGATTTGGAATTCTTCTGAACTCCGCCATTGCCCCGGGCGAGCTAACCCTAAAGCGGTATTTGCCCATCTCTCTCGGCTATATGTACTCTACGGTATCTCGGTCAAAAATGTTGTTATGATTGCTCGGTCTTTGAGCTCTGCATAATGAAAAAAGGGGCAAGGGTTAGCACGGCATATATTGCGCGGCTTGCTATGGAAATAACTCTAAACGGTTCCAAGTCTTTGGCCGACCTCAACCTACCTCGGCCCGTCAGGGCTGATTTAGCCTCCTCTTTTGATGATGGTTTCTGCTCGGTCTAGGAGTTTTGACCGGTTGGATTCGAATGGAGGTTTTTGCTCGGTCGAGCCCAGATCAAGGGATTGGCTTTTGATTTCAGGTCGTTAGCCTGGGTAAACCTATCAGCCGATCTATGGTGCATACAGCTCGGTTGTGACCACAGGGCAAAGTCACAAACAGCTTTTTGCTCGGTTTAAACCCTCAAATTGGATCTAAATGAGCGCTTTGCTCGGTTCTGCCCAGTTTTCATGGCGTTCATGGTGTTCTTCCTAAGTTCCTAGCCCTTTCACTCTAACCTATGGAAAAACAGGGGGCACGAGGGCTCCCTCTTCTCCCCATTTTCATTCTCCTAGGGTGTGAAAGACACAGGCAAAACTTAAGCAACAAAAACCAACGAGTAAAGCACAATGGCACACGGAAATGAAGAACATGCTTGAGGAAGCCAAAAATGGCAATGGAAGTACAGTGAAGGGGATGAAAAGACTTACCAAGGACTCGCGAGAACCACGGGAGCTCAAGCACAGCGTCGGCAATGGCAAACAGGAGCAAGATCAGTGGCTGCAACGAGAGGAGGCGGTGGCAAAGAAAATGGGCTAAGTTGCAGTGCTAGGGTTTTTTGGGCTCGAATGGAAGATGGAAAGTGAAAGGGTTAAACCCTTCATTTGGGGTTTAATGATGGAGGGAAGAGCTCTAACGGCGCAGCCGTTTGAAATTCGAGAAGTGGGCAACAGTTGGCTGTACGACCCAATAGGGCGATGACACGTGGCACTGGCAGGGCGGCTGTCAGTACGGTTGTACGACTTTTGATGGGACAGCAGTGATCATCACCGGCCAATTTGGATTGCTCGGCGGCGAAAATGTTCCCAATTCAATCATTGCACGGCGGCAAAGTTACATGAGATAGCTCGGCCTGGCGAGGAGCTACTCGATCATAGCTCGGTCATAAGGTAAACCCAGTCACGATTGCTCGGATGGGTTTAAGGGGCAATTGAGAGGGGAGATTTCCATCTCATTGTACGGCCGAGCAAAAGTAACGCCCGGCGCATCGATTACACGGCTACCGAGTACATTGGACAAGAGCGTCGACCGAGCTATTGTGTATTGCTTTCGGTTGACAAGGTCAACCGTCACCCCGAGGGCCGAGATTAAGGCCGCTGGGGCGAGGTCGCATGGAGATTGCGCCAAGCCGGGATTGACCGCCACGCCGCGGATGCGGCTCGCCGCAGATGCCGTTAGCCGCCCAGCCGAGGCCGAGCGCTTGCGTGTGATCGGTGTTAGAGATGAAACGGTTGGAGGCCGGTATGCCTCACAACCGGTCAATCGCGATGAGCCGGTCTAGGGTAGCTCGGCTCTTGCAAATGAAGTTCGCGCTGATCCAAGTTACAAGCCGTGACAAGATACCTGCCATGTGATGGCGATTTTCCACTAGTGTTTGGCGGTCTTGGTACCTCGGTTAAGGGTGCCACCGGCCAATGGTGTGAAGGAGAGGGCGTCTGTTCCACTTAACGCCTCAATACCGTTAAGCGATTCGCATGTGTCGAGGGAGGACAAAACCTTTACACGCAGGTGAGAGGCGCAGATCGCCACCGCCTGTGGAAGGACAGAGGTAGTCGCGATAATCTCTGAGCGCCAGCACCTAGATATAGAGAAGGAGGCGAACGTTTACGGTATGAAAATTCTCTCACAAGCTCTCTCTCTCGATCATCATCTTCTTGCTCACCGAATCGACTTGAGCGTCGGAGGGTTTTTCCGGCACACCACCGCCGGGCAGCTCACCGTCCTTGTTTTGCAGAGTCAGACGCCGTTAGAAGAAGCTCGACGTTCAAGACGTACGGAGCGACGTGGATATTTCGCCCCCGTACACAATATTAGAGGGACTTATGATGTCTTGTTTTTAGTTATGCATTGGGTATCTAACTCCAGTTGCCAGAGCTCTTTGCTGTTCGATCTGTATCATGAAATGATAATTATTCAGTACTAACTCAGTAGTATTTAACTTCTCAAAGAGTAATTGGAGTGATGGTCTGAAATTACTATAATATAGGCAAAGATATGGTAGCAACAATCAATATTTTACATATCAATTGTTGCATATTATATCCATCATGTATTGAAATTTTAGCTTTTCAATAATGATATTCATTGATATATAATTGTTACCGTCTGATATTAACTAATAATATGATTGTATCATTGATATCGATACATATCTCAATATCATTTCATGTCAACAATACAATAAAATATTAGCCGATATAGGACAATGTCATCCATACTTTGAAGTAATGGTATCAAGATATGTATCAATATGAGCAAAATATTCATATATTAGTCAATATTGAATAGTACTATCAGTCGATATATAATAACAATATTAAAAGTCCAAAATCTCATTACGTAATAATTAATAAATATGTAATGGTCAATATTTAAAATGCTAGTATCAGCCAATATATCAATGAATATAACGGTAAGCATCAAAGGTTATTTAAAAGGAGAATTTCATATCAATGTAAAACTTGAAAATTAATAATAAATTAATAATAAATTTTATCAATATTAATAATTATAATTATAAATTTTTCACATATATATAATATTTTTCTCAACTTCCCACTGTTATGTAATTTTTCCTTAATTAAAACCAGATTGTGGTTATTTAAAACAAGATTGAAGCCAAGCAATATAAGTTTAGAATTGTAATGCAAATGTAATGAATGGTAGTATGAGATATTTTACTTGGAAGAGTTCGTGGAGTTTGTTCTTGAGATAGCAATATTCGTGCTCTAGCAGCTCTAAAGCTCGCAAGCATCTGTAACCCACATGCAGAAATAAATAAATAAAACAAAAATGAAAACTTATTTTTATAAAAACAAATAGGAGCTCTGGACTCTCGATCAGTCCACACACGCACACCCTTGCTCTGAAAAGGGTTTTAAAAAAATATATATATATAAAAGAAAAAAAAAAAGGAAGAGAGAGGAGAGAGAGCAGAGGACGCACGCAGTTCGGTTATTCTGTTCGGAAGCGGCGCGAAAGGCAACGCATATATTTCTGACCCTTTTGGCACCAATGCTAGAGCTGCTCCCCATAAACTGGTTCAAATGGATTCCCACTTTTGTGTAGTCCGAAAACTCTCTTTCTTGCCTGTTTCCTCACCATACATAAATTATCATATGCTAATGACTTTTTTTAAATTATTGCAACAATAGTATTAGTATGAGTTTTGCCTTGAAAATAAATAAATTATATCATTTTGTACGAAATTGATGTAGGATATCATTGTTCAATTCAAAATATATAGAACCATATTAAACGATATAGCAATGAATATGAATTTTCAAAAGTTTAAAAAAATAAATAAAAAATCAGCTAATATTTAAAATTATCTTCATGTAAAGGATATGAAAAGAAACACGTTTTGATTCAAAATAAAAGAAAAAAGTTAAAAGGTCTGAAAAAGTAATTTGAAAATGAAGTTTGTGGGTATAAATTCAAATTTAGTATAATTTTAGTTACACAAGAAAGAATTTGGTAATTATTACTTATTTTTGGCATTTTTTTTTTTTTGTTTTGGAATTTATGCTGTTTTCTAATCACTATAAAAATGCAGAAAAACCCGTAAACCAAAATTAAAAAGTATATTAAGTTGCTAAGACAAGTTTAACAATGTGCATGTATGTTTGTGTGTGTGTGTGTGAGATGGAGAGAGAGAGAGAGAGAGAGAGAGAGAGATTAGTGGTTACAGTAGTAGGCCTCTGAGATTCCTCAAGAGTTTCTCAGATTCATGGAAGTAGATGTTGACAACCTCAGAGACAAAGTTGGGAGAGGACTCATCTTGAAGCTGTTGTAGCTGCAAAAACTGCTCATCCAACACTCCCTAACCCAACAAATAACCACCTTTTAACACTATTCTTAATCACCACTATACTATAATCATCACATTTGTATAAACAAACACCTATTTAGCAACAAAAATGAAAAATAAAAATTGAGGGTTGAAAGTTACCTGGTGAAAGAGTAGGGCGAGCAAACGATTCATGTCATCTCGCAACCGATCCATGCTCAACCCGAGCATCCACAGAGGCAGACCCGTCTTGGCAACTTTGTTCTTCAATCCCCACAAACAACTTTTGGATAGAATAGAAGAAAGAAAGAGAAGCAACAATAGCGCTGAGGATGAATAGATTGATTGAATTGAAGAACTCAATCAATTGTCCTTTTGTGGTTCGGCTGAGGACATATATATACTGAAATCTTAGAATAAATTAGGAATCAACTAAATATATTCTACAGTTTCACCCTTATGTAGGCTAACTTCAAGCAATAACTTAATTACAGTGGTTATTGCTTTACAGGAGTGATTGATGATGAGTTTGAAAGTTTTTTTGAAGGCTTCGTGTGCTTTTAGAGAGGGAAGACTGAGTTCAGGGTGGTCGTATTTATAGGATGGGCCTGCCCTGTGTCCAACCCACTTTAAAAAGGAAAATTATTTGGTGGTCCGGCGTCCCAATTTTCACTTTTATTTGATTTACACAAGACAATGAAAAAAATATTTGAGATCTATAGTCAATGATATAAGACTCAACTTGTTTGCCAAATCATCTTTATTGTGAGTGAATTTATTATTTTAAAATTGTGAGTCTCTATTATTTTTTATTAAATTGTGCATAATATATATATATATATATATTTGATCAAGATTGTAGGATGTTAGTTTTATTAGTAAAATTAAATTGTAAGATTTTAGTTTTGTTAGTAAAATTAAATTACAACTAAAAAAATCACCATTATTCTGTCAGTTTGAATCCCTAACCTTTCCCCTCACCATACATTAAAGATGTGGCTATTAGATACCAGTAGGCCAAACCCAAAGTCTACATAATATTGTTCTAAAACTACCAAATAATAAATCCTTAAAATTATAAGGGTAAATTACACTTACACTCCTTCAGATTTAACTTTAATACATATTATCCCTGACGTTTGGAAAATTACATTAATCCCTAATCATTGTAATTATTTAGGCAGAATGAAAATATTAAACTCGTGCATTCTCTCGTTTCTCTACTTTGTTTTACTTTCTCTATTTTTTTTTTTTTTCCCTTTGATTTACTTTTCATTTTTTTCAATGTAATATCCTATGTTTTTCTAGCAGAAATTATTACCTTTTATATAAATAGGAGGTTTGTGAAATGAGACTATTAACTACAAATGTGATAATGTAATTTTCAGAACGTTAGGGAGTAGGATGTAATTGGATCAAATCTCAAGGGTTGTTAGTGTAATTTACACAAATTGTAATCTAATCCTTCAAGGGTTAATAATATTCTAAAACTACCAAATAATCAATCTTTTAAATAGTAATATTACAAATCTGAACTTAATTACTCAAAAATTATTTAGAATTAACATCTTGTGATTCATATTTATTCTATATGAGGGTGTTTGGGAAGCCAAAAATTAGTTTTTTGGCTAAAATTTATAAAAAAAGACAAAATAGACTAAAATAATCATTAAGACAAAATCTCACATCAAACCCATAATCATTTTACTTTTTTTCTCACAAACATCACATTTAACTACCAAAAAAAAAAATTAACATTTCTCTCAAACAATAATATTTTTAACCTATTAAAATAATCAAAAATTAAAATAACCTATTAAAATAAACAACTTTTCAAACGACACCATAGACTTAATATTACACCAATTTAATTTTAATCACATATTATTCTGATAAATTCAAGATAGATAATAGTGAGTTCGCATATGACAAATAAAATAGTGTACGCCTTTAATGTACCCTCAAACACGTGCTACATATGGCGTGACCTACACGGTCCACCACAACAACATCCATTTTATTTTGAGGTTTTTTTTTTGTTTGTTTTGTTTTGTTTTTTATTTATTTATTTATTTTGAGGACTATTTTAAGGTCTTAAAGCATCCGTATTAGGTTTAATAAATTTTTAGCTAAATTATTTTTAGAATATTACTATTTCTATTTTATTTAACATATTTTGTATGTACACCTATATTAGACTTACTATTTTAAAAATTAAATTTTATAAAATATTCATTTTATATTGTTAAAAAGCATAGCAGTAAAAGAAGTTGCTAATTTTATTTTATTTATGTATATTGCAATGTCATATTCCTTAAAAATAAATTTAATAATTATGCAGCAGTTGTCCGGCCACTTACTCTCAAAAGAAAAGAAAAAAACAAATAAATTTGTGCACTGTTCGAATTCTCTTGCCAATTTATTGTATTTTATTGTATAACTTTGTGAACAGTAACAATGACATTATAGATTTGGAATGTTTTAAAAAAGTATACTTTTTATTTTGTTATGAAAAGATGTGCAGAAAAGTAGAGAAGTGATGTGATGGAAAAAAGATAAAAAGATAAAAAAAAATAGATTATATAGTTCATGCCAAACTAGGCCTTATTGTAAGACTACTGGACAATGATTTTGTACTTTACTAAACAAATTTTATCCTAAAATCATAATAGTCAGCCTAATACAAATGCTCTTACTAATAGTAGTATTAAGACTTGTCAATAAGACCAATTGGTTGGTGGTCAAGTGGCGATTGGAGCTTGACTTGGTAGGAAGGACTACGGTTCGATTCCCCGCACCGCCAATTGGGAGGGGATTTGAGTCTAACCATCCAAAACTACTCCCCGAATCCGGATTAGTCGGCCCTAAGGGTCGGATACCGGGTGGTGAACCTAAAAAAAAAAAAAAGACTTGTCAATAAGAAACAAATAATATTAAAATATTTATGATTATAGTATACATTTTACAAATTTGACTGACTTAACGGACCGAACTGTCCAATTTTTTTACATATTATCAAGATTATCATCAACAATCATTCAAAAAAAAAAAAAAAAAAGATTATTATCAATACAAAAGACTAATATTTAATCTACCTCCACTAATCATAGCCAAAATTGGTATGACCAAATAAAAAGTGTTGATTGGGTCACCAAAAAAAAATTTGTTTTTGTAAAATTTACATATTTGATCAAATTTATTATTAATATAAATATTGTTATATATTTTGCTCATAAATTACATATAAATATTGTTAAATAAATAAATAATTTTTTTTTTTTAAGCTCGAGCTCTACTTGTTCATGTAATCGAGTTGGCTTGAGCTGGGATCAAACTCGATTATTTAAATTCGACTTGGCTCAAATTGACTAATTCTTAATAAACAAACTTAAACACTCAAAAACTCGATTTGGTTCGCTTGTTTTCAACCTCGAGATATGAGTAATGCTATTTTAACTCAAAAGTTGGACTCATTTTTAAAATTCAATAATGTGATAGTTTATTAAAACATGTAATTATTGTTCTTATATATTTTATAATCATCAAATAATTATCTTTTTTATATAACTTAATTTAAAAAATAAGCCTAAAAAATACCCCCAAAAAAATTGTTAGAAGCCCTAAAATTCCTATCAAGAATTTTATCTAATGTGAACCCCATATTGATTTTGGTATCATATCATCACTCAAAAATAAATTTCTATTATCATTTCCCTATTGCTATATGGGGGGAGTAGTTTATACGACTTTGTAGTGAGAGAGAGAGAGAGAGAGAGAGAGAGAGGGAGTGAAATATACTAATCTAAAATGGGAGAGGGGGCGTGTGCAGTGTGGAAGGGATCGAGGTGAATGTGGGGTATCAACGGGACCAGACCTACAGAGTCCTACCCAGAAAACAAAACAGAAAGTGGAGGATGGGTGAGTTAAGGCGGTGGTGGTGGTGGGTAGTAAGTAGTGGTGGTGAGGGGTGGTGCTGTTGCCCGTACTCCTCCGCCACCTTCCCGCGTGCTGTCTGCTTTTTCTGCAGGTGCGGCGTTTTCCTTTCTCCACTCCCACCCGACACTCACTGCAGCCGGTATTCTCAGTCTCACTCTCTCTGTCTCTAGCCTTCCTTTTTCTTTTCTTTTCCTTTTCTACATGCTGCCAAACATACACTCCACTCTCACTTTTCTTTCACTTTTTCTCTGACTCCTCTCTCTCTCTCTCTCTCTCTCACTGTTTCTTTTTTCTCGAGAAAATTTTTGTTTTCTTTTTTTGCCTTCTTGCAGCTCACCATGCTGCTGGCCTTGAAGTTTGGGAGGGTTTGTTTGAGCCCCCGGCAAACATTGCCCTCTCTTCACAGCTTTGCCTACTATTTCGACCCGTACCCCAAACTAGTGATTATGCTGTGACACCCTCAACTTTTTGTCTCAAGAGTCTTATTAAGGGGGTGTTTCGGATGATTTAAATAAATATATTTTTTAAATTTTTATAAAATATAAGTTAGATATATGTTGAGTGTGAAATGATGTAATATAAGTGATATGACTTAAATAAGATAATGTGATTTTTAATTTTTTAACTTTTTAAAATTATACCAAACAAGGCCTAAAAATGGAGGTAAATTCCCTTTTTAAATTCCCTTTTTATCACAAACGTGATAATTTGCTTATGATATAATTATTAAATGGATCAAATTTATTTCAGTGATGTAAGGTGTTGGATAATGAGTCTGGACAATGCTCAAGAATCCACCTCTACCAAATGGATTTGAGAAAATTTATCCCTGTGTTTGATTGAGAGATTTAAAAACAAAAATTAAAAAAATAAGTGAAATATAAATAAAATATACTTACATTTATACTTACATTTCATATAGTTTTATACACATTTTTCTTTTTCATTTTTAAATTCGTTCCTAAATTTTCAGACTAAACATAGCATAAAAATACACAACAAAATTTTATTCCAATAAGGGAATGTGGTATTGCTAATTCAATTATATAGACTCAGAGGTGAGAAAATTATTTTGGCCCTTATTTTACATAAAAAAACAAAGTTATTTTGAATATAAAAGAATTTTTATATAATTTTATAGATTTAATATACTACACTAGTGTTAAATAAATAAAATTTATCTTACCTTTCTAATCTAATACTCATACTAATAATATCATCACTTAGGTCTCATTTGGAAACAAGTTCTTTTAGTAACTTTTTGGCTAAAATGTGATGTAAAAAAAATTAATTTGTTTGGGATGACATTTTAGCTTTTTACGAAAAGATGTGCAAAAAGTAAAGAGAAAATAAAATCTTTGTTTTTTAGTATGAATTATTAACTTTTTAATTTTTTTAATAACTTTTTAATTAAAAAGAACACTTGTGAAACGAGAACTTAATTCCACCCGCCTTAATCTAGCAAACAATCATGCTCTCTAGATGTACGCATGTTTTTTTATAATTCGTTTGAACTGTAAATTGGAATTAAATGAGTGTATTTAAATTTTATTATTATTTAATAGCATTATTCTTATATTCTTGTCAAAGCTTCAATTGAGAGGAATCAGGATGTTTGGTTTGAGTTTTTTAAATTGAGTGTTTTGGTTTTTGTATTTTTTTATTTTTAGTGAATATTTTTAAAATTTTAAACATTTTTTTTACTTTTTTAGATGCACCTTACTTAGATGTATCTAAAAAGTAACAAATTTGTGAAAAAATATTTTTAAAACTTAATAAATACATAAAAATATAAAAAATGTACTGAATTCTCGTATTTTTTTGTATTTTTGGTATTTAGTGAATTTTAAAGGTTTTTTCAATTTTTTTACTTTTAGGTATATTTATGTTAGGTATGTCTAAAAATTAAAAAATTGCTCAAAATATTAAAAAATTCAAGAAAAAACAAAAACATTTAAAAATAAGAAAATAAAATTTTCTTAAAAGTGTTTTTGAAAAATAATAACCAAACATTAGTTACAATTTTGAGAACAACACAAAAGTGTAATATATGAAAATTGATGTATGTAAATAGAATCACCCCAACGTATTTCATACATAATAAAACATTAAATATAATCAATCAATGGAGATTCGCTACTAGTATTTGTTTTGAATGATTTAAATAAGTGTATTTTTTGAATTTTTATTAAATATGGGTTGGGTTTAAAGTGATGTGGTAGAGATGTGATGTGATTTAAATAGGATAATGTGACTTAAATATGATAGTAACTTTTTGACTTTTTAATTTTTTTGTGTTGGATAATGTTGTCCCCCTAATTTCCTCCCCCTGAATCCCCTTAATTTCAGAAGAGAGAGAGAGAGAAGAGAGGGAAGAGAAGGAGCTCAGATCGTCGTCCTCTGCCCGATCGTCGTCTCCGGCAGCCCCCACCTCTGCCTCGCCTCCGCCTCCTCCTCCCCCTGTAATTAGGGTCCCCTCCAGTCCTCCTCCTCCTTCCTTCTTCTTCACTTTCTTCGTTTCTGATTGAACCAGAAAAAATAAATAAAAATGCAGAAACGACGTCGTTTCTGGGATTAGGGGGATTCGGGCCTCTTCTCCTTCTTTCTTCTTCACCTTCTTCGTTTCTGATTGAACCAGAAAAAAAAAAATGCGTAAACGACGCTGCTTCGGGATTAGGAGGATTCGGTGAGCTGATTCGAGCTCCCTAGCTCGACCCCTTTGTGTTATGCCAAACTTAGCCTAAATATGATCCATTACTCTCATGCTTTTCAAGGTTTTTAACAAATAACCTTGTAAAAGTAAATAAATAAAAATACTAGTAGCAAATTGTTCTAAAAAATCTGCAGAGTGTTAACTAAAAAGTTGTCCAATTCGTTTTTCTATTTCCTTTCCTTTTGGGTGTGTTCAATCCCGAGTTGCATTGTTTAGTTGAGTTTTCATTATATATTTTCTAAAAAAAATTCAAAAACTAAAATTTTCTTATATGAGGCAAAAATAATTTATATAATTTTGAAATATCTTAACTTGTGTTTAATTTTGCCAAGCTAGTTAAAAAAAAAAAGCAAATAGAAAACAAGTTTTACAAACTCAATCAAATTGAGTTCTTGAAATTCAAGTTTTTTGACTTTTAGAATATAGATAATAATAATAATAATAATAATAATAATAATAATAATAATAAGTTAGCATCATTGTTGTGATGAAATGGGAATGGGATTATGTAAGTCACTTAATTAAACAAACCATAATGTTGTGTTTCCTTGGGGGATTTGGAAATGAATTTGAAAAGGGAAAGGGAAAAAATGTATGAAACTAGGTGAAATATAGGTATATTTTATTTACATTTTACCTACCTTTTTTATTTCCTTTTCCAAATTCTTTATCAAATTCCTCAACCAAACACAATATAAAGGTGTCAATCTTTCGATGAATGGTTTAACACAAAGGAAACTGAATGAAAGAAACACAATTGGGGTGTTATACATGCATTTAATAATCTATGCATGGGCATAGCTTTAGTTTAGTTTTATTTAATTTAGTTTGAGATAAGTAGGCATGATAATTCATTCATTTGTTTATAGAACCTCGAGTTACTCATTTGGAAAGCATGCTTCCTATAGACGTAAGCAAGGAATAAACATCAAATAAATCAAAAAGATATAATAACTTATAGTTTTTTTTTTTTTTTTCATCAAAATTAATTATTAAATGTGTTTTTGTCACCATATGCACTTAGGTATTTCATCTCCTATAATTTTACATCCTTAAAAAAAGTTAGGGAGTTTCTAACTCTAAAAGGTGACTAGAAAAATGAGGGGTTGTGGGGTTTGGTTCACACTTAATCTTTTGACTATTTTTCAGGCAACTTTGAGCATGGTAACATTGTTGGTCACATCCCTCATTTAGAAACATGGTAACATTGTTGGTCACATCATCATTTAGAACTCAACCAAATGATCTTAACTGGCTTAATTTTTTTAATTTGTCGCAAATTACTTCAATTGATTAATTGTAAGAATTTTTTTTATGTAAATGCGCACATTAGCAGAATGTGTCATACTTTTCCAAGCAAAATTATAAACTTGTTTAATTTAATGATCTAACATCAATCAATTCAATGATAATTTTTCATCAAAAACCTCAACGGCAATATCATTTGGACCAAATTAACATAAAATCGAATATTAAAAGTAAAAATTGAGTTAAATAAAAGGAAAATTATAATATACACACCCTTGAAAAGGAGATACCATATGCATCCCTCGTTACGCTATTTTCTTCTTTAATTATGATATTATTTTAATTCTGACTCATGAATTCTTTAATTATGCTTTACGTTGTGCTTAGTTTATGATATTTCTTTTTAGTTATAACTCATAAAAGTATAAAATTATGTCATTCTCTTTTTTAATTATAAGGTATATATGATATACATCCTTTAAGGGATGTGTACCATAATATTTCCCTAATTAAAACTATTTAAATTAAAATGATGCAAACAACAAAATATAAAGCCTACCATTTTAATTTACTCAAAACCTTTTGTCTTCAACCAGCATTGCTGGTCACATCCATTATTTAGAAGTCAAAGAAGTGGTCTAAGTGACTTCAAATGTTCTTGAACAAATTCACTAAGTAACAAAGAAGCCCGTTCATATGAAACCAAAACAAAACAAAAAAAAAAATGTGGGGGCCAAGAAGCATGCTTTGGATTGACGTAAGCAAAGTGTTGGGAGATGAATCAAATTTATAATTAATGTTTTGTTTAATAAAAACGAAGTACTTTTAGGAGATGATTAAACCTATGTTAATGCTCTGATAATTTAACATAAGACTTCATAATCACGCTTTGGTTGCTCCCGTGCTTTGTTGCACTGGGCATTATATATATATATATATATATGTATGTATGTATGTATGTACTCAAAACAACACTTTCTTCAAATAGGTTTAATTTATTCTTTGTTGACAGACACTCTGTTGTTGTTATTCCCTTTTTAGCTTTGAAATTCCAAATGTTGGGGGTTTTGTTCTCCTTCTATTCCTTGGATTTTGAAGCTACAACATATGAAAGCAGTATGAAAAATAATTTAATTATGGGAAATTGTATAACACTTCCCAAATGGCGTGTATAACATATCCTCCAATTATGACGTTTGTGATATTTATTTATAACCTATTGTAATGTTAGTTATGATTTAGAAAAAAAAATTAATTATATTTTATGTAGTATTTGATTATGATTCTGTTTCTTTTTTCTTTTTTTATTATGAAAGAAAAATATTTAATTATGACACTTGTAGTACACACCCTTTTAAAGGATGTATATACCATAATGACCAATTTTTATACATAAAATTTTGGGTCTTAGGCCATAGGTTCATTTCTAAATTTTTAAACTAATAGGCCCGAACTCTATGTTTTTGGGGCTAAAAAAATAATTATAATTTGAAAGACTATTTTTTACTTATCTAACTATCTATATGTCATCTCATTATTTGTTCGTGTGTCACCTATTTGTCTACTTAATCTACCTATTTGTCCATATTATCACCACTACCACCAGCCACTGTTGACTGTTGCCATCGGTGACTTTTCTAGCAAACTTTTTGAATGCGACTTTTTCGACAGTGTGGTCCAATTGAAAATAATAATAATCATAATAATAATAATAAATAAATAATATGTTTTTCTCACCAAACAATTTCATTTAACATGTCTCTATCATCAAAAAATAAAAAATATAAATAAAAATAAATAAAACTCTTGAACCAAATAATATATAGCCCCATGAGTGTGCACTTTTCAGCAATTATTCCTAAAATTTACATAAAACGGTACTATAGTGGTATTTTAGCAATTTTAAATACTTGTGAGTACTTTATTTTTAAATAAAAATATTATACAAAGACATATTTATGTACTTATAATAATGTCGTGTGTGCAATTGCTTAAGTTCATAAATTAGGGAAGGGAGTGGACCCACAGCTCGAGATATAGCCTCATTGTCAACCTCTAAGATTGGCTCCTCCCAGGATTGTTGTAGTGGCTCATCTATTTAACACTGCAAATTATTAATTGTAATTCAAATTTAATATTTTTAATCAGTAAAAAATATTATATTATAAATATTAGAATAATTATGTCAAACCAAATAGTCAATAATGTAAGAAATTCTAACAAAAAATACATACACACAAGTAAGGCCGTTAAACAAATTAACTTACTTGAGTTTTGACTCGTGTTCGATTCATTAAAAATTCGTTCAAGTTCAGCCCAATTTGTAAACAAGTCAAATTTAAAGACAATTTTAAACTTTTATTAAGTTTTTAAGTCAATCTTGAATAACCTACTACTCAATTCGATAAGTTTATGTCTTATAAAAAATCAAGTTGCTCTAGTTTGACTCATTAAAAACTTATTTGAAATCAACTTCTTATAAAAAAAAAATAATAATAAAAATAAAAATAAAAATAAAAATAAATAAATAAATAAATAAATAAAACACAAGTTAAGTTTGAATATAACTTTAAACTCGTTAAGTTTTTAAATCAAGATTTAACAACTACAATAAATTTTAGAATTAGTGGCATTTTTAAAACGCCACAATAAGCCAGAAAAACATTGCTAAAACACAATGTTTTCAGCATTCATTGCTGATGAAGACGCCATCTTATCTTTGTGACATTTTAAAAACAAAAAGATCGATTACTATTCAACTCGACTCTACTCATTTACTGTCCTACGCACAAATCCAACATCTACTACAGTCTACATAATACAAGAAAGGCCCAATAATAGAAAAGAAACAAACAAATAAAACAAGACCCTATCAATCCATATTTTTGACAATGATTAACTCACTGACCTATCCGTATACAGGAATCTAACTAAACTAAACCAGTTCCATGCCTTCCTAAAAAAATATCATAAAACGTGAGAACGTCCAAAAAGACCCAAAAAATAATTAATTAATTTGTTTGTTTTTTCCAGTAATAAATTGAATTTCATTAACTTTTAATGTAAAAAAACAAACATTATATGACTGTATTATTAATACTATTTTGATTAGCTAAGTTAAAATAATATGAAATTATATTTATTGAAGATGATCAGAGGAGGCTTTCAAAACAGAGTTTGGAGTGCATCTGCTAGTGCTGCTGCAGAGCTATCCCTGCCAGTTGCCGCTGTTGATTTTTGGTGCTGCAGAGTTGTTTTCGGCGCTGATTTTGGTGCTGTTAATTGCTGTTTTGGGGGCTGATTTTGGTATTGTTTGATATGTTTATTGATGTTTTTTTTATTCCTTGACTTTGGTTGGTTGCTCGCCAACTGTGGATAACGTGTTAGTGAGGAATTGGGCGGACATATTGATACCAATTTGTTTTGGATGATCTAAGTGCCGTTTTGGCAACGCAGCAAAAAGCTGCGTTTTGAGCAACTTTCCAAAAACGCCAACCTTTGCAAAAACGACACTGATCTCATTTGGGAAGACCCAAAAAAGTCACTTACAAATTTACTAAACTATCCTCTGGAACATTATAATTAATTAATTCAAAAAATTGTTGACATGCAAAAAGTAAGGATATTTTGGTTATTTTAAAGTGATGTGACACTTTTAAAAAATATTAAATCAAAAAGCAAAAAAGTCAGCTTTTTACCAACTTTCCAAATCACTTTCAAAAAAGTCAAAAAGTTTGGTAAAAAGTCAAAAGTCAACTTTTTACCAACTTTTCAAAACACTCTTAAGTGTACTTTTTGACTTTTTATGAAATATGGGTTGAGTTTGAAGTAATGTGATAGAAAGGTGATGTGACTTAAATAAGATAATGTGACTTAAATAGGATAGTGACTTTTTGACTTTTTGAATTTTTAAGTATATGCCAAACAAGGCCATAATTGGAATTGATATGTGTCGGTATGATATTTTTTACACTTTCTTTTTCTTACTTGATGTAATGAATTTTTTGTTTATCAATAAAAAAATTTATTTTACCGATAAAAAAAATAAAAAGAGGTTGGTGGTGAGTGACTTGTCTTACTAACTTTATAAATGAGTCCCATATTATTATTGGGCTCAAAGTAGGTGGTCTTGCAAGTATTTCCTTAAATTACCAAAATATTTTGATAAATGAGTGATAGTGTTTACAATTATTAAAAGGGTTTTGATTTGTGGCACTAAATTGGAGCACTAATGTCCCAAATTTTCATATAAGGAAAAAAAAATAAATAAATAAATAAAACAAAACAATTACTTAAAATGAAAATTAGAGACATTAGTGCCCCCAATTTAGTGCCACAAAACATTTTCCTTATTAAAATTAGTTACTAGCACTTACAGGCACCGGGGAATTGACAACAACGAAGCGCATAAGCTTTCCCCATAATTTGAATTCATCCATTATGTATGATGCTGTTCATTGTAGTTTATTATAAATTGTAAACTTATAATTTAAAAATGGGAGATTTAATTTAAAAAAATTATTGGAGTTTTATTTGGTAAAAAAGACAGTTTAATTTATTTTGCTTCATAAAGTCTCTAAGGAGGAGGCGCATAATTGAGTAATGACAAAGTAAAATATATTTTTTTAAGAAAACTTTTTATACTTATCTTTAATGAATTAAAATTTTATTATAGAAAGTTTTGACCAAATCCCCTTTTAAAAATAGAAATAAAAAACACTTATCACTTAACTTTTAAAAATAAATTTTTTTTCAATTTATTTAAGCTATTTTGACTTAATAAGTTATAAATAGAAATTACATTAAAAAGTTGGACGCAAACTCCAAAATAAAAAAATAAAAATATATATAAGCAACAAATATGGCTACACTACCGATAGATCCTAATAATTTAGAATTAATTTTTATCAAGTCCTATTAAAAATAAATCATGATAACATCGTCGCTAAAATATTTTTTTATAACAATTTTTTGCATATATTGCTAAAAATTGATAATTGTGACAATTTAATTTATTATGCTTCATAAAGTCTCTAAGGAAGAGACACATAATTGAGTAATGATAAAGTAAAATTTATTTTTTCAAGAAAACATTTTATACTTATCTTTAATAAATTAAAATTTTATTATGAGGAGGCTTTGACCAAATCTCCCTTTAAAAATAGAAATAAAAAACACTTATCACTGGTGCGTTTGGTAACGTTTACGTTTTCAGTTTATATTTACAAAAATTTTATAAACTGGTTTTTGTTTATTTTTTGTTTATTTTTAGAAAAACATAAACTACAAACGCGTTTGATAATTGACAAAATATTTTAAAAAATTTAAAAATATAAAAAAGAGTGAGAAATGGCAAGTGGTGGCAAATGACGGCGGAAGATGGTGGTGGAAAGTGGTGACGGTGGGTGGTGGGTAGCTGGTGGTGGTGGGTAGCTAGGTGACGGTGGCGGGTGGTGGGTGGTGGATGACGGGTGGTGGTGGGTGGTGGCAATGGGTGGCGGTGGTGGTGGTGGTGGATGGTGGTGGCAGTGGGTGGTGGTGGTGGTGGTGGTGGTAGTGGTGGTAGTGGTGGTGGTGGTGGTGTGGTGGTGGTGGTGGGTGGGTGGTGGTGTGCGGTGGTGGTGGGTGGTGGGTGGTGGTGGTGGTGGTGGGTGATGGTGGTGGGTGGTGGGTGGTGGCGGTGGTAGATGGGTAGTGGTGGTGGGTGGGTGGTGGTGGCAGGTGGTGGCAAGTAGGTGGCGAGTGGTGGTGGTGGTGGTGGTGGCGGGCGGTGGATGGTAGTGGCGAGTGGTGGTGGGGTGGTGGCGAGGTGCAGGATGGGTGGTGGATGGGTGGTGGGTGGTAATGGCAGGTGGGTGGTGAGTGGTGGTGGTGGTGGTGGTGGGTGGTGGTGGAAAATGGTGGCAGGTAGTGGCTAGTGTTGGGTGGTAAAAAAAAAAAAAACTGAAAACTTAAAATGGAAACACATTTTTTGTGTTTTCATTTTTTGGCCAAATTTATAAACTGAGACCACTGATTTATAAATCAAAAATTTTACCAAACAAATTTTTATTTGAGTTTTTAAAATTTTTGTAAATATAAACAGAAAACTGAAAACGTAAGTGTTACCAAACAGCACCAACTTTTAAAAATGAACTTTTTTTTCAATTTATTTAAACTATTTTGACTTAATAAGTTACAAATAGAAATTACGTTAAATAGTTGGACACAAACTCCAAAATAAAAAATATATAAAAAAATATAAGCAACAAATATTGTTACACTACCAATAAATCCTAATAGTTTAGAATTAATTTTTTATCAAGTCCTATTGAAAATAAGTCCTAATAATATCGTCGCTAAAAATAAATTTTTTGACAAATTTTTGCATATGTTGCTAAAAATTGATAATTAGTAACATTTTTTGTCACGATTTTTATTAATTGTCGCTAAAATTTACAATTAATGACTTTTTTATGACAAATTTTTAAAACTATCACTAAAAATTAAAAATTAGTGACTTTTTTGGTGCGATTTTTTTAAACCGTCATTAAAACTTATAATTAATGACATTTTTTCTAATAATTTTTAAATTGTTGTTGAAAATTAAAAATTTGTGATTTTTTTTAACAGTGTTTGATGAAAAATACCATTAATTATTATAGAATCTATTTGATAATAAATTTACCTATTATGACCTACACGTAAGCCCCTTTCAAATAAAGTGTACTAAATAGTCTCAATATATAAATGCTACAAAATATTTCCATCCCAAATGGCTCCATAAGCTAAAAGAAAATTTTAACTTCTACCTCCTCATTTGGCAAGTAGGTTGAGTTTAAGTTAGGATTAAAAAAATACAAAAAGATAAAATAGATTAAATAAGTCAATAAAACAAAATGTCACATTCAAACCATAATTATTTTTATTTTTTCTCTGACAAAAAAAACAAAAAAGTCAAAATAGTGAAAAAGTTTTTCCTAAACGAAACTAATTTAGCCACAAAAAAAAAAAAAAAAAGACTAAAAAAATTCTTTTGTTTTGTTTTGTTTTTGTTTTTGCTTTTGCTTTTTGCTTTTGCATCTGATCATGAAGTCCACAAAAGTTTTAAGAGAATTATTTCAACAAATTTTTGGGACGGTTTGGTGCAGTTGTGAACAAGTGATTATAAATTATAACTTAATAGATTATAAATCATAATTTTAAACAAAAGTTGTTAACTTGTTTGATGCAACTATGGGATTATGAATTTAAGTAGCAAAGTAGCGTTTTGTCAACAAGTCAAATGCCCTTGCCTTGGTAACCCCTCCGCTAGTAGTAGGAGGCTCTGCTATGACACTATCAGAAGCTTCCCCTGCCTAAAGGCATAAATAGAGTGAGGAAAGCCTTTTGACACCCTTACTAGTAGCTACAGGTCTGAGAAAAAGGGGCGCTGAGTAGTGCAAATTTGGAAGTAAACATAAGCAGTGAAAACTGTTTACCCGAAAGTCAAACAAGCATAAGGAGATAAGTATTGGTCACAGTACGAGAATGAAGTAATGAAAGAGGAAGTCATTTGCCTTTAGTAGTAACACATGGGTGCAATAGACCCTTAGATATGTTATTATTTTCTCTTATATCTTGTGATTATCATTCTAAGCACAGGAATGCTTGATCGAGAAAAGCAAGCAAAGAAGCAGCAGGATACGGAATATGAAGGGGCTGGAGGTAGAGCCAATGACCAATTGAAGAGTTACAGACTACAGTATAAAGCCCTCAATCATGCTCTTGCCAGTGGCATAGATTGTATATACTCTCGCCGATTAAGAAAAATTATGCGCTCCACGAAAAAACATAGGGGGTCATCCCTGGACTTAAGGAAGGAAAAACAAAAAGTGCCCCTATGACTCTGGTTCTAGTGAAAGCGATGAAAGTATAGCTGTGCTCCAGTTTTTCGGGTAAAAGTTCTACGGTGAAGAGCCCGGTCAAGGCGACCCTATTAAAGAGAACATTCGGGACATCAAAGCCGATGCGATGGTAATCTCGTCCTTAGTTGCCGAATCTAATGGAGGTTTCAATCCGATGGATCAACCGTAATTGGCAGGTAAAACGAGGCCTCGACGGAGATGATGGATGGGAACTCCTACTCTGACTATAGTTGCGATCTCTAAGCGGGATTTTCAGTCATCTATCCCTTTTCTTTCCCTAGCGAGTGAAGTGCCCCATAAGCTATAAGGGCGAGCTATATGTATAAATTCCGTGAGCAGCGATTAAACTGAACGTTCCAAGTGACCTGACCTCATGAGTTGGACTCGAACCAGCACCTCTGGGCAAAAGACAGACTCAGCAAACTTCTCTTTGATTCGAATCGTGCCTTTATAGGTCTACTTTTCATATTTCCGTATATTATATAAAGAAGGGAGTGACGTCTGACCCATTACTTGACCTCCAGCTAGCTCTAAAAAGACGCTACCTGATGAATGCAATAACTTGACCCTACCTTTTAGGCATATTCGGGGAAGAGCCCTTTTTCACTCCTACTTAACTATAGAAAGTTCAACTTCCCTTGCTTCTTCCGACTTGAGATTCGAAATAGAAAGCTAGTCTTTGTATAGTATCCTTAACCATCTTCCGAAGTTTTCAAGACCGACTCTTTCAACCGCTCAGACATACATCCCCTATACCCCTCCCCTAGGCCTTACTCTTTCATTACGCCAATCATGCAAGAGTTTGCTATTTTAGATCTTTGGGCTTTATACCCTTTAGATCATTAAAACATGAGAGGGACTCTTGGAATTACTTTTGATTCCATGGGATTTCATATCCAGGATCATTGAATCCAGTTGTTCTTCACCGTAAATGCCTTCAAGCATCTCGCCGATAGGTTCGTGCTGCTGCCGATTTTGGCATTGGGTTATCAGCTCGAATCTTATGGATAACCTCAACCGCCTCGTCAGCTTGCTTCTCCTGGTATTCCATGTAGTCACGCCATTCCTTCGCGCTGAATTCCCGTCGCTCAACCGTAGGAAACAATTCTCCATCTTGGGAGTCAGACTTGCAATCAATCCCTTTTCGTCTTAGGCGCACAACTACGCACTCTCCGAAACGGAAAGATAAAGACCACTTTTAAAAGTACCAGCCAACTCTTCATCGGAGGCTTCGTCGGTGTACTCTGGGACCCTTCTCATCTGAGAGGGATTCTCAACGCTATTCCTCTTCAATCCTAGTGATTCGGATGTTGGGATCATTGAGAGTACCTTCCAACCAAGCTTTTATGGCCGTGATCATTCTCATTGTGGTCTTATTATCCACTGTCTGTCGACGCGCTTCCTTGTTCTATATGATGACCCAATCTTCCGGTTTAGTAACCACCTTTGGATGATCAATGGCCACGGCTACTATCGTCCCAGGAGGACCTATAAGGAGACTAGGATCGACAAACTCTTGATCATCCGTCAGGACATTGACTCCCCCATGGTTTGGAAGAGGATTCGTGTTCACATTGGGTTGGAGTCGGGCTGCCTCCTGAGTCTTCACTGCGTTTGTATCCAAAGAAGTCCGGATCTTGTGCTTGAGCAGGAAACAAGACTCTATATCATGCCCAACTTGACCGGAATGGTATATGCATTTTAGCTCCGGATTATATGACCTGGGGAGAACGTTAGGAGGAGGTAAGGCTGGCACATGAGTCACTTGCCCTGATGTGAGTAAGCGATTGTAGGCCTCTGCCATTGTGATAGTAAGAGGTGTGAAGATTCGCCTCTTTTTCTCCATCTGCCTTTGTTGATTTACCCGAACAGCATTGTTCACTGGAGGCGCAGCCGGCGGAGGTGCTGGTAAGTTCTGCACCGCCTGGGCAGGAACTACTTGAACATGAGGAATGTACGCCTAAACGGGCGGAGGATACTGGTTCGCTCCGTAAGAGGCGGTCGGAAGAATGGTCACGATGTCCCCCTCCTTCTTCTCAGGCTTCCTGGTCATACCGGGCTTCTTAACGTAGGAGGACGACTCTGCCCAGACGGAGGTATTGTCGGTAATACGTCCTGATTTCAGTGCGGCCTCAATTGCTTCGCCTTGGCGTATGATGGCGTCAAAACTCTGGCCTACGCTTACGCACATCCTTTCGTAGTATACTTCTTTACAAGTGGGCAAGAATCGTTATGACTTTTCTATGTTCGAGAGAGGAGGGTCTACTTGAGCTGAGGATTCCATTTACCTGAGGACGTATTCTCTGAATGGCTCTGTAGGCTTACGACTCATTCCCATCAGATAGCACCGGTCAATAGTTAGCTCACAGTAAAGACCATACTTTTTGAGAAAGGCGTTTGTCAAGTCAGGCCAAGTACGAATTTGGGGTATCTCCAGTCTGGCGAACCACTGCAGAGCTGAACCGGAGAGACTACGCTGGAATAGTTGCATGAGAAGCTTCTCATCATTTGAATGCCCGCAGACGGCTCCTATGTAGAGTCTTAGATAAGCGACCGGGTTTCCCGTCGTACTTGGCAAAATCGGGAACTTTGAACTTATCCGGCCATGGATGTTCAGGGTAGAAACAAAGCTGGGTAAGGTTCATGTTTCCATAGCGACTGATCCCTTGCACCGACTTGATAGCCTCCTTCATGGTCTTGATCTCTTGAGCTACCCCATTGTCTTTTGGCTCAGGCAGAGAAGTAGTCGTGGGAAGGAGGGACGCTTCTTCACCCTTAGTTTCCGCATTGACGAGACCTGGAGTTGAGGTATACGCTGGAAGTGCATTCAGAAGTACCCCAGCGGCCGTGGAAACATGGAGAGCTCCTTGATTTGGTGGAAATTGAACAACCGGAGGTGCATACTGTGTCGCGAACTGCACTTGATGTCTAGAGAACTCTTCTTATAGGACCGGACTAGGGAACAACTATCCCACACCGGAGGAACGGAAACACCCCTTTAACAAGCAAGCTACGCACCTTTGAGTTCTCGGGGTGAGGTGCGAAGCTAGTTCCCGAGTAAGTAGCTAAAGCAAGAGGGCAATCAAGCAAGCGATCGTAGGTACGCTAAGTAACTTGTTATATAAGCAGATTGGTGTGGAACTAGATCCTCTGCTAGAGTAACAGTTGTTGTGTAGCCAGGTTCACCCGCCCAATGCCAATGATACGAAGAGTTAGCTTTGCTACCCTGGCTCAGAGAAAAGTCTACTTGCTTGCTAGAGAAGGTGACCCTTTCGTTTTCAGGTTTGCTTGTCCTTTTAGTTTGAAAAGAGATTCTTTTAGTGTTCCGTGTACCTTAGTACAAGGTCGAAAAGAAAAAAGAAAGAAATATATATATATATATAGAATAACAATATACAGAATTGCTTAAATAACTAAGCGCGTCCAAAATCAGAGTCACGATCTACTAAAGGGCAAGTAGGTTGATATTGGTTCGAATCCAATTCGTGAGATGGCTTTCGCAAGGCCTATCTTTTTTTTTTTTTTCCGGTATACCGCTCTCCAAAGCGAATGAACATAAGTCCAACCTAATATCATGAATATCCTTCATCCGTTATCTCCTCATCTTCCTATTTATAAGCCATAGCTCACTTCGACGTTTCCAATTTTCTGTAGATCCGTCTTTTCTTTTCTCTTACTTGCGATTGTTTTCATTTTCGTTTATTCAATTATTCTCATGATGGGGCTCGACCCTAACCTATTTACTTTACTATTAAAGTAGAATCAATGATCCTAGTGAAGGGACTCTCCTTTTTGTTCCAAAGGATCGGATGTCTCTTTTTGGCAGAAATTACGACAGTTGTTTTTCTGGACGAGGTCACTCTGGCTAACATGATGGTGAACTCCGGCGGGGCGGATTCTTCTGCTTCTGAAGGCACTTCGGGGCACAAAGCCTCCTGTTCCGGTAACCCCAGCCTCATCCGAGAATTCTTCCCTAGGGGTTGCGCCGCCACAGGCTGCTCCTGCGCTTTCCGCCGAGCGGACCGAGGAGCTCCTTCAGGAGAATTTAAGAGAAAGAAAGAGCGATCTCGGGGAAGGCCAAAGCATGTGCTCAGTTCGCGAAGTGGTAGAACAAGACTTCAACGTATCCACCACAGGCCAAAAGTTTGACTTAGTCAAACAACTTGAGGTTGAAAAAGAAGTTGTTCAGGGGAAACCCGCCCCGGCGACAAATTCCGCCTTTAATGAAATAAGGGATCATGAAGGGCAAATCCAGGATGGAAGAGGAGGTAGGCCTAATGATTGTTCCAAATAAAAGCTAATCCGAAGACTACTTGAGCGGAAGAACGGAGTATTCAACCGGGATAAGGGACCCCCCCGGGTCGATTTTAGGCGCTTGCTATATGGCTTGTTTTTGGGAGGTAAACTTGGGCAGCAAGCTATCTGTTCCCGGAAGCAAAAGTAGTTAAAGCCAAAGGCGACAACAAGGCCCCCGCATCGCGGGGGGAAGGGGAAAGCGGGTTAGTGGGTTCCCCCATATCTTTAGGAAGGTAGCTTTACATCTAGTGAATGAAGCTGGCATTCAGAAAATCGGGGTGCCACCGTAATTAAAGATTTTGAGGGACCGCCGCCGGACGGGCAGACCTCTAATCTAAGGATCCGGTAAACAGGTTAGCCCTGTGCACGCTTATGGATTGAATCTTTTTTTCCTAGTAACTAACCCTTTACTCGCTCCCACAATCATCTTTCTTGTACCTCGATAACCAAATCCCAGATGTACTCTCATTCAAAATAGCACAATCAGAAGTGCGCCGAAAGCCACCGAGATCTTGGTTCAATTCCACTTGTAAATCAAAGAAAACAAAAAGGGAGGAGCAACGACCGGAAGTAAGGAGCCGAAAGCATAGATTTCTGTGTCTTTCTATTAAACGTTATTTCACCGATACGAGTGCCGAGTTGTTTCGAGTCTCAGAATCCGATCCTCGCTCAGCTCCAGCTTCAAAGGTCTGATATGTAGGAAATTTTTCCGGTAGAAATGATGGGTTGAGTCGGTCAACTGTAATGTAAAGAACAAAAAGAAGAGACTTTCCAGCCCATGTGTGTAGCATCTGACTTTTCCAGCACTGAACTAGTACTTTCCATTAAATCAATGACTAAAACTCTAAATGACGGTCCGTCCAGACACTTCACTAACTTGAAAGAGGCCTTGAAGGAGTGAAAGAGAGAAGAAAGAGTAGCCGTTGTTGGTGTACATGTAACCGGTCTTTCTGGTCTTGTTTGCGTATCAGCTCAAGCAGTTGCCGCTGTTGGGTGAATATCCTTTGCTATTGAATTTTAAGAAGCTATGGCACTGACTTGAGGAATAGAGATTTCACATGGAAGGTGTCGAAGGAAATGAAGAAGAAGCATCGAATGCTAGTCTTGTGCCCCTGTTAGCACTTTCCTACTTTCCTGAACTGAACCGGATTACACTGATTAGGCAGAAGTAAGATGCCATTTACCTATTTATATGAGACTGTGGAGCACGAAGGGCAGCCTTTCTTTCCTAATGATGATTCTCAACAGCATCTATAAGACCTCTAGGCTTACTAGACGGAATTCGTCTTATCTTAGTGCTAGTAGCAGTAAGAAGCCGCATATATTCATTCTTCCGCATCCGTAGATTCTTGCAACTGTCTTTGTGAACATGAGGAGATGGTATTGAGCTTTCAGCGAAACTAAGGGAAACCCCCAGAGAGACGAGTTCACACCGACCGCTACTCTCTTGTTGAGCCCTTCTTCAACAAAGGCGGATCTAGAACAATCACCTTCCTATTGTATTGAATAGCGAGATAGAGTCAAAGTCAAGCATTCCAATTGGTGGGCTTCTAGAGACAGAGTGACTATTGAGAGTAGCCTACCCCACCCTCGGGTCATGAGCCGGCTGTTACCCTAAAGTTCCTTCGCTTCCTTATAGCCTTCCACCAACATTCGTGTGCAGCTTTGGTGCCTAGTCTATAGGTCCAATCTCATCTGCTAGCGCTTATTCTGGTCTAGACACATTCATCGATTTCTTTGAATTATTCTCTGGCTATGGGCATCGGTCCACATGAATCAAAATGCTTTCAGGGGAATGCAAGCAGAGGGGATGAAATCTCTCTCTTAAGGCCGGATACCACTTTTTGACAAACCAATACAGGAGCAAATCATCTCGTATAGCAATCTTCGAAATCTCTTCTGTGTGGTTCATTCGTTGTAGTTAACAGAAATGGCATAACAAGCAAGTCAGCTGCTTTTGGTCTCGGTCCAAGGCATTCTCTCAAGTAGCAAAGGCAAGACATAAAAGCAGGAATAAAGGTTGCTAGTTAGCACGTAGTGGGAACATCTATCGATGTAGCTATCGGGAAAGTCAGTCCGGGTGAGCTCTATGTGGATCCGGCTCCTCATCTAACTTCACTCACTTATTATTTTCAATAGGTAGGAACTCAAGTTTAGCTAAGGCATTCATGAGCATACCTGTAACCCGTAACTGGACTGACCTCGCATAAGAACTTGAGATGCTGGGGGTATTTTTCCCATTGACTTGTTTGACTAAAGGAAGGTGATGGGTTGCCAGTAGCTTCCCTTGCCGGTTTAGGAACGACGAAACGCCTGTTAGCCTGCAAAAAGATGGAAAGCCTTTCGGTTCTTCTTCGGAGGGATCAAAAGAACTACAATTCATCTCTTTTCCCGGACTGTAGGATTTAGACAGGAGTTGTGGCCCGTGGTGACTGGAGTGAGGTTGACTTCCTTGCTCACAGATGACGTTTGGAAACAACAGAATTTCACGCTTCCGAAGTATCTGGGTTGGTCACCCGGAGGGACCCAGTGGAGAAATTGAATTGACATACCTTGGTTAGTCAAGGATTGGCTTAGTGTTCCGTTTTTTAGCCACAAAACCCCGTATTTTTTTATTAAAAAAGAGATGTACTATATCCGAAACGAACATAGGGACAGACATCAAACACCAGTCATTGCATGGCGAAGGGTATTCTAAACACCCTTGTCAACTAGATGCCTTCCACCATCTTAGTCTAGCCTCCAATATACTCATACATCTCTGTTCAAGAGGTCCTTCGTGCATGACCTGTGTGTACATCCGAAGTGTAAAACTGGGATGTATTCACTCTCTCTATCTGACACTTCGAAGGAGGGTGTCTAGGGAGAGCTGCTGGTCATGTCATTCTATGGTCTCTTTGGCCTTACCAGGTTCTCTATCAGTTCTGCCAGACTAGATGGTTTGATTGTCTGTCAGCCTTGATTAGAGGAGCCTGGGGCAGTGACTCGCTTCAAGTCTTGGTGTTTTCACAGTGGAATATTTTAAGATCAAATGTGATCTGTTCCATGTGAACCACCATGCGTGGTGCCTCATCATATTATTGATATTTTATTTGATGAGACAGCCTTCGATCAGATGTATGGGGGGTCCCTAGATTGGTGCATGGAGCTCAGAGCTCTCTTTATAGAGGGTTCTGACCCTTCATGACATGAGACGCGGTGAGACGTCCCATAATCACTTAGTCGAAGAAGGAGAGTGAAGCGACCAAAAGAAAGAGGAGGGGGGCAGTAGACTAGACAGTGTGTCAAGAGCTTGATAGTCGAATAGGTAGAGAGAAATTCGACTCGTGATTTTCAATCAAGGAATGGTTCCAAGATCATGGGAAACAGGAATGGAGCTTTCGAAGGCAGGCGTACATCCATTACGCACCGACTCTCACATGGTGGCAGCGTGTGGGGTTTGTTCCATGGATTAAGCTACGTTGTCTGGTTCAATCGTGAATACATACGTAGGTGAGCCTTGATTTGTGCTTAAGGGGATCTCCGCTGCAAATTCCCGCACGTAATGTGATCCCAGATGAGATAGAGTGTCCGGCCATGGATCAGCCCCTATTAGTAAAGGCAAGATCTGTAGAAGCCCTTTTCTTTTCGGATAGAGAGTTGGGATCCACTTCACCGGTGAAGCCTTCAAGGTAGGTACAATGCGAGTCACCCATTCTTCTTACGGACCTACGTGTTTGAATGATCGTGAGCTCTACCCGGTTGATCGATTGCGTGGGTCAATTCGTCCTATCTTCCTTTCAATCGGCTCGCTAATAGAACAATTTCAGATATAGATTGTTCGAAGCTTCAGTGGTACATCTGCTTCGATCAATGGCGAATCCCAATCACACATGAGAGATGGGGAACCGGCCTTCTAGCCCGCGGAAAAGGCCTTTCCGGACGTTCTTGAAATCTACGCACACGCCTAAGTTCAACTTCCGCCAACAAGCAATGGATGGAGCAACGGGCATTGATAGCAGAAGGGGCAGCCTAAGAAGGAAGCCAAAAAATGTGAGCGCCTAGCCCTTTCTTTATATAGAAAGGTAAGGCCGGCTTTTTGGCCGTATCTTGCAGGCTTGGGAGGTCAGAGATCACTTTTGGGAAGCGGTTCAAGTATCGGTTTCAGTTCAGTGGTCAACTAAACCTTCTTTCCGTTCCCTTGGTTTCGGGTAGTCGATCAACAGTTCTGGCTTTTGTTTGCGATCCGGCTCCGAGGGTTGTAGAAGAAACTGCTTCTTATGATGCGTTCTTACAGGGCTTTTCGTTATAGGCTTAGACATTCTATCTTTGTCTTGCGGGAAGGGACGGCTTAGAAAAGAGAATGTCTGGTTTCGGGAAAACAAAGTCCACTCGCTTTTGACGTTCTCAATGAGCTTAAAGGTTATTCACTTCACTTTAGCAAGAAATGGTTACCGCAACTTGTAAGGCCACCGTTTGACCTTATGGTGGAAAAATTCTGCCATATAGTCGGTTATAAGTTGGTAAGGCTTTCCAGGATGGATCAAAAACCATCCCATGGTTAAGCGGGATAGTATTGACCCAGGGTAAGTAGCGATCGATTATCGAGCTTCCTTTGATTGCCACCTTAGTTCTCCTATTCGCTGACTGACAAACTTATGGATCGATTGATCAAGAGAGCTAAGACTCTACAGGTGCACTTTCTTCAGTTTTAAAAAGTACTGGGCTATTCAATCCTGCTTCAGGTTTGTGTTTGAAAAAAGGAAGGCCCCATCCCAGGTTAGAGGGACTCTTTGAAGAGGGGAAAGGCAAGGGATTAAAGGAAAGGGCATATGATGGTATAAGGCCAATGGTGCGGATCTGCTCCTAGATAAGCGGTCGGGCTGATGCGTTCATCGAGCTCTTAGCTTTGCTCTGGTGGTGCGCTTGGCTAAAGGTAGATAATAGGTTCTATGAACAAACTACATAACTACAAGAGTAGACTGCAAGCAACCTGAATAACCAATTTAATAGATAGAGAAGCTTTCCCTGTGGTTTCTTTCTCATGAGCTAGGTTTAATAGATTAGTGCAGATCCGGAGCCTCCCTCCTCCAGCTTCTTTCTTTCTCCTGCTGCTCTTGAAAAAGGCGGGGGTATGGTTTTTAGGATCAAAATGGATCGCCCCTGCCCGACTGAAAGTTGAGCTAAGGGGTCACCAACCCAAGGGTTGTAGAAGTACAGGGTTGTATAAGTAGAGGATATGTTAGGACAAGGCGAAGGGTAGTTCCCTAACTGAAGGCGGCAGTTATTGCGACTTCTTCCTACGGTTCTTTTTCTCATCTGAGCTTCGTCTTCTCGTAGAGAACTACGGAATGTGAGTCCTGCCATTTTGTATGTCACTAAGCGTGCCCCCTTCCCTGTGCTTCCAGCTCGATAAGAAGGCCTTTTTCTTTGGCGTCCTTCATGCTCTATTTCCTAGATGGAGCTCTTTCCCGAAGTTGGTGTTTTGTTTTAAAGGATAGAACTGGCTCTCCCTTTCCTTGTACGGAAAGTTGGGCTAAGTTGCCCCTAAGCCCCGAGATCCTATTAATAAAAGGGTCGGATAAAGAGGGTCTGGTACTGCCCTAGACCCCATGAAGACGCGACTTCCCGCGCCCGTACTCCCCGTCTCTGGCGAGCTGCTCCTCCGGTGCTCTTCGTTAGTAAGCAGGATACCTTCAGTAAGTGCGCTCCTAGCTCGACAAGTGAGTTTCCTTGCCGGTGAGGACTAGCCTATTTATTCTCTGGAATTCTTAAACCTACGGTTTCTTTTCTCATGAGCAGGTGAGCTGGTGATCCCCCCAACTAATCCCCAGGCACGTGGGGAGGGCGAGTGCATCGACTAAGTGGATATGCCCTATATTAGAGAGATAAGAATCACATATCTATGTGGACTGCCTTTCTTTCCGGAATTCAACTCCGGTTAACTACGATTTCCTGGTATTCCTAACAAAGGCTACGCGGCGAGAAAGAAAGAAATCCTGCAACCCGAGGATATTGTTAAAGCGAGTTTTGCCCTGAGCAATGAAGATAGGGAACTTGCCCATTACAATAGCATGAAACCAAAAGCATACGGTTTGTTCTTACGAAGACTAACCGGGGTTTGCAAGGAGGTATACTGGCAGAGCAAGAAGATAGGCAAAGGGGAAGCGGCTAGAACTTCTCCTCCAACGTAGCTGGTAAGGCTATTGAGAAGGCTAGTGTAATACCTTATTGAAGCGGATAAAGCTCAATGAAGATTCTAAACTCATGGTAGCTCAGGAGTAGGAAAAGGTATTACAAAAGCGTGCTTTAGGGACCTCAACACAAGGATGACGATGAGAACAAGGTGGGATTAGAGGAAATAGAGGATTATGAACACAGTCCTAAAGCAAGTCCCAAGAACGAGGAGAAAGAAGATAGCCAAAAGCCGTCTTCGTCTTCAATGGCGCGAGGCATGTCTTCTTTCCCACCGTGCCTACCCACCGCCCTCACTCCGCTCGCCTCTGTTATTAATTTCATTAGGTAGGCAGTCTTACTCCTTTCGAGATAAGACTCCCTCACGGAGATCGCCTCACATAGCTCTGATAGCGAAAGTGAGATGTTCATCTGATCACTACTACCTTACCTACACCCTTACCTCTAACTTCCCCAGGGACAGCTTCAAGAACAACTGTTTCTACTTTCCCACCACCAACTGTAATGGAAACTGGCGAAGCCTTAGCGGATAAGTGCTTTCTACTATGGCCTTACCTTTCTTTAGGAGATTTTTATCATCTGGTCATTGCTTTTCCTCCCTCTGATTGTAATACGAACTCATGAACTACCTTATCTACTAGTACAAACCCACGGAGCGGTAGGTCGATCGTCGCTCATCCCTCGTGTTCTCTCCCGTGAAGTGATTAATCCGGCATTCAATCCCTATGGAAAAGCAAGTCTTCCGATTGGAGTAAACCCCCTGATTGCCTAAGATCTTCCTATATTCAACAACGACCTTACGGTCCCGATGCCAAACGTCACCAAGGACAAGATAATCCTTGAACCGTTGTCTAGGATAAACCCGAGTAAATGCCGTGATCGCTCTGGTGTCGACGCCCGGTGATGATTATCAGGCCCTGAACTAACCTCTCTAACCACCGAATCGATGTCACACAGATAATCTCCCTATCTCTAGTTAGTTGTGGCCGACACCATAAAGTCTTATCATCGGTTGTCATCCGCGACAAGGTTGTCAACCTACGCCGCGCTCACCATAGCAAATAGCAGGTCTGTCTATATCCTAGGTAAGCCCCGAATATAAGGACTTACACCTAGCTTTTCACCTGGAAGCTTTGATGTACAAATAGTTCAATAAAAGATTGAAACTAATAGTCCGCTTAGTAGAAAGATGAGACCCATTAGGAGATAACCATGGCATAATCTAACCTGAGCCACACAAAGACTCCCTTAACGGTGCAGGCACTCCCCCCAAGTCAAGTGCCCCCCAAGGAGCTTGTGCAACACCTTGAACCTCCTTGAGTCAAGGTTGCCTGGTGGCTACTAAGCCAGTCAAACTCAAGAAAGAAGATTCAAGGCCAACAAAGTAGATCAGTAAAGAATTTCTTTATATAGGCCTCCTCCAATTCAGATGGAAACCTGTGTCCCCAAAGAAAACGCAGTCCCAGCCATCACCTAGGAAAGATCCCATTTGTCAAGCAAGTACCACACTCCAACGAGTGGCACTTAGATAGCTGAGAGAATCCTAATGTCAAACTAACCACCAAACACTTGTCACCGGTACAATCCGATCATGCCATAGTCTGACGAACAACATGAGACTTCCGGTTTCCACACCCACCGTAACTGGTGGATATGGGCATCGCTACCTGTCGAGCTATGACAGGTAGCGCATTAAATGACATTTGAACTACACTGACCCTCACAAGGAACAGTTGTGTTATCGTAACTCCAGAAAACAGAATTATATAGTGGAGCAAGCAGGTAATAACCCCAAAACTCTACCCATAATTCTTGCCTTATTCAACCAAGAAGGCAACTTCCTCATTAAAGGGCGCCCCACAATATACAAAATACAGAAGTGAGGGTAGCCAAGGTGCACCTCTCCATAGGACCACTCCATGTGGTTATCCTACAAGAAGGAGCATTTGAGAAGAGGGTTCCGACCCAAATACTGGGAAGTAGATGGTGGATCCCTCAATCCTAATCCACTTCTGTTTCTAGCCTACCCTATATAACTAAAAATCTAGTGTTCTTGTCACCTTCTTTAAGCCATTGAATACCAGATTTCTGACGTCAAAGGGTCTCTTCCATGAGAAGAGTATGGTTCAGATCCTCTTTGGCTTCATTAAAAGCTTTTTAATTCCCATCAGTTCAACAATGTTCCAAAGCAATTTGAGCTTGTAGCAGTTTGTCTTCGACTTTCTTCACATTATCAAAGATGTTGCCAAAGATATCCTTATTCCTGATTTTAATATGTTGTTTTACGCTCTTAAGTCTCTGAAAAAATATGTCAAAAGGAGAACCCCAAGCAGGCAAATTCCACGAATACTCTAAAATTTGTAAGAAGTCGGGGTGTTTAATCCACATGTTCTGACATTTGAATGAAAATGGATGAAAAGACACACCTTCGTCAATCTGGATAAGCATAGGAGAATGCTCTGATGTTGAGCGTGGTAAGTCTTTCACCATAGTAGAGGAGAAAACATCAGCCCAAGCCGGATTAGTGAAAACTCTGTCAAGCCTCGCCCAAACAAAGCCCCCACCTTATGGGTTATTCTACCAGGTATACTTGCTGCCCTCATAACCGCAGTCAATAATGCCACAATCATTAATCATTGTATTGAATTCCTTTAAAGATACAAGATTTTGAGGTCTGCCACCAAGTTTTTCAGACACATCTGAAATTGCGTTAAAATAACCCGCAACCATCCATAGACCTTGTATGTCTTAGGACAGTAATTGAAGTTTTTCCCAAAGAAGCCGTTGAATGGAGCACTTTGCATAAACAATGGTAAGCCTTACCAGATTAGAATTAAGGAAGCCGATGTCGACTGTGATACACTGTTCAAAGGCGTCGACAAGCACTACATTCACTTCATGATTCCAACAGAGCCATATTTTCTCATCTGCCTCTTGATTTGCCAATGAAAAGTTGAAACCAATTACATTGGAGAATTCACGAATCTTATTAGCATGGTGAAGAGGTTCAAGAATAGCAATCAACGATATATTATACATCTTTACAAGCTTGGCAACCCTCCTTCTTGATTTGATGTTGCCTATGCCTCTGATATTCCACAAGAGGTTATTAATCATGGCTAACAATGGAAGAAGTTTGAAAAGAACGAGCCAACGCTCTAGTAACCCTTCTGGAGCTCTTCAAGTTCGATTCTTGTACTTTGACAGATGTATCTGGCTGCTGCTTGTAGGATTCAGAAGCTTTAGATAACACTTGAGATAATTCCTTACACCTGAAATTCCTATGTTTGCTTCTCTCATAGGTTCAAAGTCCGATAAGTATCCCTTAGTCTGAGCAGCTTGTTCCTTTGGAACGTTAGCATCATCTTTGGATTTCAGTCAAACAAGGGATATATTAGACTCCATGGTGTTTATGAGTTCATGATCAGGCTAAGAGATAATAGGCATAATAGCCTGAATACCAGAATTATCAACATTGGAATTGTTAGCAGCCAGAGATGAGTCAATGGCATCTACTATTACCTAATGAGAAGAATCAACCCTCAACTGAGAATCATGAGAAGCGATCTTGGTTGAAGGATCGTAGAAATCTGTATGTGCTGAGAAGTTTCTTTATTAACATAAAAAAGATTCTGCTCTGTCTGATTGTCTGCAGTTTTGTTTGGAAGATTATATGTATTATCAAAGGATGATTGGATGGTGTTGTCCGTTGGCCTGTAGACTTGACGTGGAGGAGCTTTTCCTCCTTGACCTTGTGTAGATTTCTTCATAGAGGCATTAGAGTTAGGAGCTGACGCTCTTCTTTTTGTTACCATTCTTCTATAAAATAAAAACTCGAACTCGAAGGAAAGATCAGAGAGCTTCCCATTCCGGAAATCAAGAAAGATGAAATGCCAGAAAGCCTCCAGGGGGAAGAGGCATTTTATACTTCTCTCTCCCCTTCCGGTCATCAAGGAAGAACTCGAACAAGAGCTCAAAGGCATTCTTCTTTTTGTTGGTTCATAGTCCACACGGGTTTCTGGTCTTGTTACTTTATGTTTCGGAGTCAATTGATCCCTCGATCAAGTCCTAACTAGAAATATCTTAAGAGAAGAAAAACGAGAAATCGTTTGGATTCGAGGCGAAACCCTTCCCCGCCGTTACGGAGTTCTTCTGCTATAATCTCCGAAATTGAGGGTCAGCTGACTGGGG
Source organism: Camellia lanceoleosa (assembly GCA_025200525.1). Taxonomy (NCBI): domain Eukaryota; kingdom Viridiplantae; phylum Streptophyta; class Magnoliopsida; order Ericales; family Theaceae; genus Camellia; species Camellia lanceoleosa. Next base: position 132,636,251 of record CM045759.1, on the reverse strand, counting down.
AGTTAGTATTGATTCATGCAAAGATGCTCCTCTGAAGCTAAAGTAAGGGATTGTCCATCTCACCGCCTCGAAGAGCAGTGGCTCTGTTGTTTTGCACGCCTACAGAGAGAGACTCCAAAAGTACCGACGCTCAATCGAAAGAAAGAGCAATCAACTATATGCTTAACTCATGCCCCAGGAATCCCTAGATAGAGGGGGTACGAGCTAATCTGGAGGGAAAGCTGGGGAAAAGCATAGAGCGTGCGGGCTCCGTTCTCGCCCTCCTCCCATCCGCGAAGCTGAGGCGGGAGAAAAAGCGTAACTCCCCGGTGACGCTCCCAAACCGATCGCTATCGTTTTCTTGCTTTCTTGTTGTCTTGAATTGTTATAGAACGGCTTTATATCAGGTATAGTTGGTAGGATGAAGTGGGATGAAGTGTTAGTGGATATAGCAAGTGTGCCGGGGATGCGGCTCAGGCGTAGTAGGTTTGGATGCCTAGCATGAAACAGCCTTCTCTGGTAACAGCACTATACCTTAGTATCTCTCTAACTTCCATTCTATATAAAAGGTAGTTAGCAGAGATAAGTCTGTCCGGCGTTCCCTCGTGTAAAGGGCTACTTTTGCATCGGCTCTCTCTCGTTAGGTAATTACCGAGGCGAAAGCAGCTCTCTCGGAAGTCAGTTTTCCCGCCATCTTAGTGGGACTAGTCTAATAAACTTTCACTTGAACTGCCAAGACTCAGTTTTTTGTTGTGGTAACGCCCTCCTAGAATTACGTTTAACGTCCCTTTATGACTTTCCCGATCGGCGCCTCGGGGCGGTAGCCGGGTCCAGGACATTACTACTACGGCTACTATCGACCCGAGCCCAAAGAAGTAAAAGAACAAACTAAAGCGAGGAGTTCATTGGCCATACATAGTTAAGGGGGATGGGGATCAACCTCTTTCATGACCCATGGCCCCAGTGTGTCACTTGGTTAGCATTTCTAGAAAAAATGGAGTAGGGTTGGTTTTTCGATAGGGAAACAGTCAGGGGAGTTGGCTGTAATTAAGACACGTTTTTCGGATGGACAATATGGATTTTTTTGCGATGGTTAATCACTTTTTTAACCGTGAGAGGGAGGTCATTCAGAACCCACTGGCTCCAGGGGGCGGCTCCAGAGGCGCTGCCGCAGGCGCCAACACCGACGGAAGTTGCCCACCCCGCTCCTGATCAAAAAGAGCGTGCGGCACTTCGAAGGGACATTCACACTTTGATTCGTGAGCAACTTCACGAACATTGTGAAAAGGGGAAAGGGCGGCTGTCCGTGTACTTTCCGGAAATGACATAAATATACTCCAGTGCCGTGAAGGCGATAATGTCTTACGATATGGAGATCTCCGCGGAGACGGATACGGAAACCCTCCGTGGATGGGTGGAGAATAGTTGGGGGGACCCTAATCTCCTAAATCCACTCATTAGGGAATACCGGCCAAATTAGTTTGTCTGCCGCTTTCTTTCATAGCAGAGCCGTTATTCACATTCCCGGCTGGCATAGAAGTCTCTCGCGCGGGCGAAGGAGATGCATTTCTGGTACTGGTGGTATTGGACAAGCTCTCAGGGAATAATATCTTTCTTATTTCTGCCATTCTTTCCCATGACGACTAGGAAGAGGCAAATAAAAAATTTCACTTCGAATTTCGGACCTCAACATCCTGCTGCTCATGGTGTTTTACGATCAGTATTAGAAATGAACGGAGAAGTGGTGAAACGTGCGGAACCACATATTGGATCACTCTAGTGTGGCACGAAGCCGCTGACGCCGAGTCGGCTCCTATGCCGCTAGCTATGCCCTGCTTGGTACCCCGGCACGGTGGAGGTTTTCCGCAGCGCGTCATGAGCACCAGGCTAAAGGGCGGTTGAGCAACTCAAGCGAACCGCCCTACCTTACTACAACATAGGGACAGAAGGGAGAAGGTTGTGAAGGTGGCCTCGTTATCCACACCTCCGGTCGGATGTATGGAGGACTGACCGACCCGGGTTTTCACGAGCATTGGCAGGTTCTGGAGTGCCTGTCAAGGGCACTAGCGCATACCCCGGGGTGATCATCACCACCTGCACCTCACATCTCGGCACAGTGGAACGTATAACCCGCCTGCTGTTTCATTCAACTACATTTGTTCCTGTAATCCGTAGCCTAACAGAACGCAGCAGCGAGGGACAATCCGCCCATACAGCCAGTGGGGAGGATGGCACTACTGGCAAAGACCGTCTGGCGAAAACGCCGCAGGCGCGAAGCGTGGTAGGCCTGCGCCGGGGGAGCATAGCATAGGGAGGGAGCCCAGACGGTGGAAGAGCCAGGGGAGGCCGGGTCATTTGACGGAAATGGAAGGCTTTTCCCTATTAGAGAAGGCCCTATGAAGTAAAGGGAAGTGCATGAATTCTTGGAAAAATAGGGAGTAATAAAGCAAATAAAATGAATAGATAGAGTCAACGGTATGACAGACAGGGCTGCCGACACGCGAATTAGCTTCCGAGGTCGAGCAGTCTAAATTTCACTACAGGATTTGCGAATAAATGCTGGGCTGGGCCACCTCGAATGGCGTGAGCCGTATGCGGGGAGACCCGCACGTACGGTTTTTAGGGGGATTTGGTCGAAAGACCGGCCGACGCCCACCCAACTAGAGGGACTAAGAAATTAATAGAGTACAAAACTTATCTTCAAGATTTACCTTATTCTGATCGTTCAGAGGGCGATTGCGGGGTCACTGAATGAAGTCCTCCGTTTCTTTCGGAGGTGCTGACCCGCAGCGAGGCGGAGATGACTAAGTGACATATGGAATATGGCGACGACAACAGCATGTCGTAGAAGGAGATAATAGGTGGAGCCAACGACCCACTAAGACTAACGTATCTACAACTACATCCCCGAGCGGCAGTCAAATGGGGGCGTGAATGCGAGATGCCAGCGGAATGATCGGCCGGACAGAGGCTAGGGCTGCTTCCTTCCCACCGCGTCCTTCCTTGTGTGTCGGAGATATAAAGCGAGTGCACCGGAAAAGAACGGGAACTGGGTCGATCTATTCTATGGCGAAGCATCTGAAGCATAACTGCACACTCATACGATCTTTGCTGAGAGATAGGAGCATTCTGTGGAACCAGTGAACTACACTTGCTTCTGGATAGATGTGTGGGACAGAGGGCTCGTGGTACCTGCTGCCCACCCTTCCACCTCTGCTTTAAGAACCGTGTGAACGGAGAGTGGGCGAAGGGAAGGAGGTCCTCATACTGAGTCGCACACTTACTTGAGCAAAGCGGGAGACTGGGGAATTGGTCGAGTAAACTCCCGGGCCGGAAAAATAACAGATGAAGCTTTACTTAGATAGGGCTTTGATTGGTATTGATTTCTTCTTAGTGATTGGAAAGGAGGGCGCTGGGTATGTTATAGAAAGGAAGGGACCAAGCTCAAAGTCGAGGCGGCTCAAAGGGAAGGAATGGGAAATCGTCAAGGATGACTTCTTTGTTGGCGAAACGAAGGGCTAAATAGCGCCAGTGATTCTCTTAGCCGGTCTGGATTTCCAACGCCTCGTGAAACTGGTCGAGATAGATGACACACCTTTTTCCCTCTTCCTTACCGGGGGCAATCTTCTCTTATGGTCTTCACCTCTGTCTGCCCGGAAATAGAACCCACCCCTTCTGATCCATTAATTTCTGCAAGCATGGGGGATCCAGAGCTAAGCCCCCTCCTATTCGAGGTCGGGTGGCCTCGCCCCACAAGCACCCAACCTTCCTTTTGCTCTTCCTTCGGTTTGCCTCCACGAACGCGCCACCTAGGAGCCCTACTCATATTCCAAAGGCCCTACTTCAATTCAAGCGCAAGCCCCCCTTCTATTGTATTGCATAACCTAAAAAAGCTATAAACAAAGTACCAAAGTGGTTGCGGGAACGATACGCTTTGGTTACCGGCGAACACTTCCAAAGACAACCCCCTCGAGTTTCCGGCTGTTTCCTAGATTGAAGTAGCCTTTCGTCGCCCTACGTTTTCAAACAGCTCGCCCTACTGAAGTACCAAAGGTGCGCTCCGCCCGGTGACTAAGAAATGGGTTTGCGCTTGAATTGAAGTGATGAGGTTGCAAAGAGGGAAGTAGGGCTCCTATTGAAATGCTTTCCCCCCCGGCGACCTGCTTTCAATACTAGTTATTACGTTACGCTGCCATTTTTCCAATATTATTGAATAGCATGGCCTGGGGCTAAGGTAACTCAAGTGGGAGAGCCGTGTTATGGGTGACCTTATTGCACGGTTCAGAGAGCACTTGTGTATGTGATGCAAGTGAACATGTACGAAAAACCTGTCGTAAAGTTTCGTTGTTCGTTTCGTCGTCAACCCTATCTATGTTTCTACGATGGCCCAAGAACATGCTCATTCTTCAGCCGTAGAGAGACTTTTGAATTGCGAGGTACCATTACGAGCTCAATATATACGAGTGTTATTCCGTGAAATAACTCGAATTTCAAATCATTCACTTGCTTTAACTACTCATGCTATGGATGTGGGAGCATCAACTCCGTTCCTGTGGGCTTTTGAGGAGCGGGAGAAATTGTTGGAATTCTATGAAAGAGTCTCGGGAGCCAGGATGCATGCCAGTTTCATACGACCAGGTGGAGTGGCACAAGATCTGCCTCTTGGCTTATGTTGAGATATTGATTCCTCCACACAACAATTTTCTTCTCGTATCGACGAATTAGAAGAGATGTCAACCGGCAACCGTATCTGGAAACAACGATTAGTGGATATTGGTACTGTCACTGCACAGCAAGCAAAGGATTAGGGATTCAGTGGTGTAATGTTAAGAGGTCGTGCGACATGAAGACACTGATTGCAATATGGGGGAAGTTCCCATCAGGGAACAACGGTTCTGCCTGACCCTACTTAAGCATGCATATTATGTCAGTGAAGACTTGGTGTGAAGCCTTGGAGCTTACGTTAGAAGAGCAAAAGGCCGGGGGCTAGGGTGAGCTGAGGGGGGACAGCGTAAGTGAGCGAATGTGTGTAAGCCCAGTCAAACATAACTGTTCTAGGCGGGGCGAGCCACCCACCTTCAAATGGTGTTGGTCCTACGGACTGTGAACGGATTCGCCTCTGGCCTCTGGGCACGTCGGAACCGCATGAGTTCACCGGGGTGGAGCACGGTCCACCAAAATCGGCATAGGTTAGGTGCTATTGATGGAACATGGTAAGCCTATCTTTCTCCATATGGAAGTGCTGCGGGCACATAGAGATGTAGGTAGAGGAAGCCTCAAAAAGCGAAGGCCGAGCTATAGGTCACGTGACCTGCACTGAGTTAGTGGCTGACTGGGCTTTTTCCTTGATCAAAGCAGATCAGCTCGCCTTCTTGTTATCTAAAAGTCGGTCGAATTGGGCAGGCCCCTACCCCGAAACGTCGAATGAAATAGGTGGCTGGGTTCTCTTTCTACGACCCTTTTGACATGATAGGCCCGGCCCCCGTCCCCCTATCCCTTATGTTTAGGAGCGGGATCCACCCAAGAACGACCATTCTTGTGGTGGTACGGAAGGCACGGACTCCGCGAACGTTCCGCGCCCCCTTTACTAATAAAATAAGGGAAAGAAAGCCTCAACCAGAACCACATTCCTTTTGCGTGTGGATGTAGCTAAGTGTCTGACTCTATTGGTCATAGTTTCCTGCTGTTGCGGCCGGTGCTCGTTTGCGCGCACGTAAACCAACCCAACAAACAAGGAAAGGATGCCTCTCGGGGCATCTGAGAATGATTCGAGCCGTATGAAGGGAAACTCTCTCGTACAGTTTGTTTTTTTTGGGGGGAGAAGGAGCTCGACAGGGTCCCCCCACTGACTTGGCCAAGGCCTAAGTGAAAGTGAAGTGGTGGGCCTACCCATCCCAACCAGGGGTATGCTGGGATTCGCGAAGAGCAGCACCTTACGATGTTCATGACCAATCGAATCCTGACGTACCAGTAGGTACCAGAGGAGATCGCTATGATCGTTACTGTATTCGTATCGAAGAGATGCAACAAAGTGTTCGGATCATTGTGCAATGTCTTAATCAAATGCCTAGTGGCATGATCAAAGCCGATGATCGTAAGCTATGTCCTCCATCACGATGTCGAATGAAATTATCCATGGAATCGTGCGCCGTGTGAAACGTAGATCATCGCTGTTCTTAATCGAGACTCGGGTTAAGCTCGTCTCGGAACCTTGTGGGGTTAGGAGTAAAGCATCCCGAGGTTGGCGCATCTCGTTGGGCGTGGAGAAGCATTGGGAACCCCAATTTCTTTCTTTAGAGCCGTTTCTTTTCCCGTCCCCCGCCGGCATAGCGCCGCTTCCGATTCTTCGGAAGAATCAACTGACTTCTCCTTCTTCATTGATCTAGGGAAAATGAACCATCTACCAGTTGGGAAGCTAGACATCAAGTAAGTGGCTTGATGAGGATAACTAAGTGACACACCGGAGTTGGCTGCTGGCACAACAGGGTGGTGCCTTACCGCACCGCAGCGAACTTCTTGGTAGCGTTCATGGTGGTGCTTCAGATTCCAATGTCTGCGTCCAAGATCGAACGAGCTTGCCGGCGGACCACCGCCGTCCCATTCTTGAGTGAGTGGAGCGCAACCATCTTATCCACTGAACTAGCTAGAAGCTATCGCTTCGCGTCAAAGCACTAAAAGAAAAGCACCGGGAAACGCGACGGCATAGGAACCACGCGACCCCTACTAGTAAAGGAAAACGGAAGTGCGCTCCTGCGCACCAAATGAAAAAGCCCTTTCCTTTTTAATAAAAAGAAGGTAAGTTCATAGCTCCAACCTATACAAGGGCGTTGATGCCCTTTGTATAGGTTGGGTTGCCGGATACGGGATCCTCGTAGTAGGCTGGACCAACATCCACCGAGAGAGGGCGTCTTTAGAAACAACAGGTTGGGAAAGCAAGAGAACGCTTCGCTTTTTCTTATATTCTTCCCGCCTAGGAGTAGGAGTAGCACAAAAGAGGGATTAGCATTATTGACCCAATGATAAACCACTAACACCTTCCTCGTTAGGGCTCCGCGACCGGAAAAATGCTCTAGCAATGGAAACCGGCCACTAGTTACAAAGCTCCAATAAGGTATCGAGAGGGCGTAAGGTGAAGCAATTACCCCGATTTTAAAGTACCCTCTTCCTATTTAGGGAGTTAAGGCGAATAATGGCTTGATGAACCGTTCCGTTCGCCACGCACCGGCCCCATTCACTTGCTTATCGTAGAGATTGTAAGTACACAGTGCCCCACAACTATGAATAGTATAGTGGGGTTGAAACACAAGAGTGCCCGCCTTCTTTCAAGCAGGCCATTTTTTCCTAACGCAATCCGGGATAACCGTAATCGTGTATATATAGAAATATATCTTCGATCTTTGTCATTTCAAAATGTCCGCTTTAATCATTGTTTCACCTCCCAAAGAGCAAAGTTGGCTTGATGAGCAGAGATGAGGAAGCGAGCAAGAAAACCAATAATATCTTTCTTGTCCTTCTACTTAAGGGGCAAAGAGAAGCGCTTTTGCTCTGAGAAAGCGAACGGTCAGCGCGAAGGTTGAAGTCTTAGCCGAGCGTTAGCGAAGCAGAACAAAGCATCGGTAGCAAAGCTGACAACGCAAGGCATTAGCGAAGCGTCATTGTCATAGCGAGGTGCTTCGAGTTAGCGAAGCGTTGTAGTAGCGCCGAAGCCCTATATGTTATAATGCTGAGCCAAGGACGCTCCGCCTTATATATAGAAGCAGTCAACTGAGTTCTGAATAAATTAGCTCCTTGGTAATGGCTCAATCTATAGATAGAAGGACCTATGATGGAAAACTACCATGTTAGGTTTGGAGAGAGATGGGACCAGTTATATAATATGGGGAGCAGATGCAAGCTTTTTCTTTCAATAGCTGGCCAAATGACTACAGGATCATCGATTTACTCTACCTCAATTCACCATTTCGAACTTTATACAAAAGGTTTTTCCGTACCAGCTCCTTCTACCTATACCGCAGTTGAAGCACCTAAAGGAGAATTTGGTGTCTTTCTGGTCAGTAATGGAAGCAATCGTCTCTACCGTCGTAAAATAAGAGCACCTGGCTCTGCCCATTTACAAGGACTCGATTCTATGTCCAAACATCACATGCCAGTAGATGCGGTCACCATCATAGGTACTCAAGATATTGTGTCTGGAGAGGTGGATAGATAGGACTACTAGTTGCTCGATCAGGACCCTAGCTTTATTGCGAGCCAAAAAACTTGATGGATGAGATCTATTTAGTAGAGAGAACCCACCTTCTTTGAGCTTTGGCCTCTCTCTCTCTTGAATCTGATTGCGCTGAAGACTTGAAAGGAATTGTCGGGGTGCTTTGGCTTGCTTACTAGCTCACTCACTTGCTTGCCCCTTTTCAGTAGGGGAGGTTATTTACTAGTTCTTTCTATACCTATAGTTGAATGATTGGTAGGTCCTCTATGTCGTCAGTTAAATGAGTTATTCCTAGTCCCCTATGTGCGGACTTCTTCTTGCTTTCCCTTTATTTTATGTTATAGGGGTACTAAGTTTAGAACTTCTTCTTGGTCTTAAAGTCGTAAAGGGTAGACGCTCACTGGCTGACTTCCTTGTAATGTCCTAGTTAACTAGTTAATTAGGATATTCACTCGAGGGCAAAATATGTAATAATGCGTGTATGTCTTTCAACTCCCATTTCTTTTTACCTTTTATTTACTTGCTTATGGGGGATTGCATGTAGCATCATATTTTTTTTAGCATTTTCCATAACTTGCATCCATTCGTTTTGCATACATAAGGTTTTGGCTCATCATACTAATCAATGTTAATTTCAAATTCCTTAATTGAATACGTGATTTACGCATGCTTTGAATTGACTCGCATACCATGTTAGGAAGCCGAATTCGATAGTTTCATTTTGTATGTGTTGCATTAGTCACTTACATATTAGAGCATACATTTTTCTAATTGTTCTATTTCTTTTGGCTTACCTCGGAGTACTAGGTAAGCATTTCTTGGTTTAGCATATTGCATGTATGTTCGTGTTGTCATATCAAACATGTTTATCATGAGACTAAGTGCTTAAGTGATATGCATGTTTGAATGCCAATAGATGAAGGCCTTTTCACTTTAGTTGGGATAATTTGATAAATGTAAATGAGCCGATTTTTTCAAGTAGCACATATTCAAAACACTTTTCAAAACAAATATGAAATCAAAGCATTCCAAATTTTGTGAATTGGTCTACACTTGTGTGTATCACATAGTAAAAATAGTCTAATAATCGGAACAAGAGCATATAATGTAAATAAAAATCACATCATGATTAGTAGAGGCCAATCTTTGATTGGGTGAGTGGGGTACTCAATTCATGACATTTACCTCTCATACCTAAGTTCCCGAGCCGAGACACTTTGGTGACGACAGATAAGTGGCCTTTGGCACGTGTCTCGAGTTTCCTAAATTTTCTAAAAATATTTAAGTGGCGACTCTAAAATCTGGCAATACGGTTCATTTTTGGCATTTTTGATTAAAAATTGATTTTCCAAAAGATTTGCTGGATTTGGACTCATTTGTGTTTATCTATTTCACATTGCACTTGTGAAATCAGATTCAAGACCACAGGAGTTCAAATTGTAGGTTTATCGTATCCGAAAGGAGCATGAAAAGAAAGCTACAGTTTCTAGCGACTCTACTGGGGATTTAGATAACTTCACTTGAACTTCATGATGTTACGTTTTATTTACATATATATGTTCTTTACATTGCATTTGCATTGTTACTGTAAGTCGCTATGTTTTCAATCTGCTATTCCTAGACGGTTTGCTGGAGGCTTGCCCAAAAACTTGCCAAAATGTTGACCGGTCGTGGGCTCTATCATGTTGGAAACACAACCCTCGGATCTGGATTACCATTGTACCACTTGATCCTTCTTTCACTTCTCGGTGTTAGATGTGAGAGGTATATTAGGTAGTCTTGCCAAGGTAACTCTTTTGACCAATTAGCCTAACTGCATATAGTAAAGCCATAGTGACTGTTCCAACATAGGATAGGATACTCACCTGTATGCAGGATTTTATGAAGCTACTTGTTTGAGTAATGAAGCTGTAGATCACTCCAAAAACTAGGGCAAGGAAACCTTAACCTCTCATAGGGGTGTTTGAATGCTTTTGTGCAAAATGTGAAATCTTTCACAATGTGTGATGCAATCCTTAGAGAGTTCTAATCTTGAGGCAGTTCCTTTCAAATTTGAGGGTCATATCAAAATTAGAATTTGGGTCAAAATCTAGGGGCTTGAGTTTGATATGGGTGAATTTTCAGCAAGACCAGAACCAGGGCCAAAAATTGTATCTAGCTTTGCTTTGACTGGCATACCCAGTATCCTGATCTGATGAGGTATTTGTTTTTAATACTAGGTTTGTCTGAGCTAGAGAAGGAGCAGTACCCGCCTTAACCCATCACAGTCCATTCAATCTCAGAAAAAAAAAAAAAAAAAAAAAAAAAAAAAACCCACTCAACAAAGGTCCAGTCCATCTGATTCCCAAAGGCCAACTCAAAAAAGATCCGTTCAATGCCAAAAGACCAATTCTAAAAAGCCTAATCCAGTCAAACCTGTTTAGACTAATCCAATTCAGATACATCAAGTATAACCGGGTCAAAATCTTTGTTAGTCAGCTCTTAGGTTACACCCATCCAACTCAACAGACCCATGATGACATAGAGTCCAAAAGAATTATGGCCATAAAAACAGCCCTAAACCAAGGAATTGCTATGTAGGATGAGACCATTGTTGAAATGCAACACCCATATGGGGCATCTACCACATATCCAGTCTAGGGCTCCCAGTCGAACTTTGACCCACCTCTGCCAACTGAAGATTTGCAGGGTCCAGATCCTCGAGAAGAGTTGGCTCAAGCTCAAGTTTTTAGACCGCTAGTGCAACCTAATGAGGGGCTTTTTCCCTTTAATATTAATGATCTCAACCCGATCTTGTTAAAAATTGCTAACCTTAAGAAGCAATTCAAAAAGGCACAGTGACTTAACTCGATTCCCGACATTGAGGATGGGTACATAGAGGCTGCCGTAAGGCACCCAGACAGATTCAAAATGCCACACATTGACTGTTTCGACGAGTCTAGAGATCATATGGTACATATCCGGCTTTTCTTAGATGTCCTGAAACGGATGGATCTGACTAAGCCTCAAAAACTCTCCCTGTATTAAAGAACCCTATCAGGTGTAGCAACCACTTGGTACACCAAGTTGGAGAATAAAGTGAAGCAAAACTAGGAAGAGTTGGCTTAGGCATTTGTCAATTAGTATTCTCACAATACCCAAATTAAAATGACCACTCAAGAAAGCAACCCACCAGAATCCTGAAAAACCTTTTGTGGAATTTGTTGCAAGATGGAGAGCAAAGACATCACAAATGACAGATTGACCTTCTGAGAGAGACCAAGTGCGGACAGTGGTGCAGAACCTTGAGCCTGATATGTTACAAAAGTTAATAGTTGCTCCACTGTTTATTTTCAAAAATTTACATGAATTAGTGGTTCAGATTGTGAGAGCATTTAACAAAGGGATTATTCCTAGAACAAGTGAACCAACAAAAAGGGTGTTTTCCGAGAGTACCAATGCTAGTGGTAACACTATTCCCAAACCCATTGAAATTAATACCGTCACAACCAATCCCAACATTGCCGCCCTTTTTGCTAGATCCAACCCACAAACAGCTAGCCCAACCCGAGCTCAAGACAGAACTTTCACCCCCCTCTATATGAGCCTAACCAGCGCACTAAAATTCCTAATGGAAAGAGGGTACCTCAAACCCCTTTATCCCCAACCTTTTCCTGACCCACTCCCTGCTAGACATAACCCTACCAAATACTATGCGTACTATCAGCAGCGTAGTCATGGCACCGATCATTACTACTGCCTTCGTCATGGGGTTCAGAATCTCATTGACAACCAGACAATAGCTCCACCCCCAAGAACTCAATGTTACCACCAACCTACTTCTCATCCATAACCAAGTACCTCTTCCTCACCTTAACCTCATTCATACACTACCACCTACTTTCAACCCCCGTATATACATCACCCCAGCCCATCTGCCCAAGCCAAAGGTGTTCATTGTTGAAAGTACTGATTTATGCATGATGAATGCACCCAATCTAATTCGAATACGCCAAGAGTGTCAAATGACTGAACCCACTACTGCAGAGATGTTGGGAATGATTGAAGACCTTCAAGAAACGATGGCAGATTTAACATTTAGGGTTTTGATCCCATCAAAAAGCTCTCCAATCTTGGGGTGAGCTGCAGTTAAAAAAGGCCAACCCGAAACTATCTCCAGTCTGGGTGATGACAGATCAACAACAAATGGGCCTCGCTTCGATATAGCCACCAAATCCCTTGGCCAAGCAGAAACAAGTAGCTAGAACAAGGCCGAGACAAGTATTGATCTCTATGCACATTTTTGGTGGGCTATTGAGACTTTGAAGGTCACAGGGTTGACCAAGAAGCAAGTGCTCTCAGTTGTTGCGAAGACTGTGGATAACACTTTTATCGCTCAGGTTGAGAGTATTTTGAATCAGAGGGTAAGCCATAAAAAGGGATGCTTTACCAGAAATACCCATCTTGATTCCAATCCCAAGCCCATGAATACCCAACCAACACCTTCCAATCCATTTGCCAATATTTCCAAAACTAGTGCTCCGTGCTTCCAAAATCGAACCTTCGCCCATCTTCATATGAACCCAACCTATGCATTGAAGGTACTGATGAAGAAAGGGTATCTTAAACCGCTCAATCTTCGACCTCTTCCTAATTCTCTCCCACCTAGACATGACCCTACCCAATTTTATAAATTCCATCAGCAGTACAGTCATCATACTGACTGTTGCTTTCGCATTTGCCATAAAATTCAAGACTTGAATGACAATAAGGTCATCACCCCACTTGAAAATCCCAAAGCTGTCAATAAACCTCTCCCTGACCGTACTAGATAACCACCCCATAACATAAATTCCATCCATGGCTTGCCAACAACTAACCTTAGCCCTAGCTAACATGGTCAAAAGGATGTGTGGGGACAATCGGGGTAATTGTGAGGCTCAATCTGTGAGACCCAATTTGAAAGCCTGAAATCAATCCTGTTGGGTGTGGATGTTATTGCTGAATTGAAGGCAAGTTTGGACCCTCCCGTGGGCTACTTGAAGTTATTTTTGAAATCTACAGATGGACTTGAAGAGTGAAAGCCCCTTTCTGTCTCAAGGATGTTGATTTTGTTTTGAGTTCTGTCATGCAAATAGTTGTACTGTGAGTTTTATTTTCTTTCTTTTGTCTTTTCTTGCGTCGCTGCGTCAATCAAGTCTTTTCCTTTGAGTCACTCTCGTGTACCCTTAGGTCTTTGTTTTGTTATTTTAATAAATAAGAAAGTGGGAGTCAAGTTTTTGATCATTTTGTTGTGCCTACAGTAATGCATATGTGACCTTTTAAAAATAGAAAAAAAAAAAACTTTGAATTTGTTTTTTGAATGAGATTCTGTTAATAAACTCAAGTGTTGAGAAGGATCCTCCTGATGGTTTGAGTGAATTTTGACTTATCGGCACAAAATCCTTCATCATTTCAGAATTTTAAGCTATTTCTTTTGCAAACTTGCAAAGATAGGTTCAGAATTGTGAGTGGTATTTTACATTGTCCTGGGGATTCTCTTCGCTGCTAGGCGATCATTGTGGCAAGTACAAGGCAGCTTTTAGACTTGCAAGTACAAGACGGCTTTCAAATCTCACAATCATAGAATTTCTCCCCCTACTGTTTTTATTACTTCAAAGAGAAATGGATAAAAGAAACCAAAAAGAGAAACAAAGAAACCAAGAAAAAAAAGAAAAAAGAAACACAAAAAAAGAAAGAAAAAGAAAAAGAAGAAGAAGTCAACCATCAAGCCAGGGGTATTCACTGGAATGAAATCCAATCAACTATGAGGAATGGAACTTTTGTCTGAATTCGGAGAAGCTAATGTGAGGAAGTACCATATTGCAAGAAGAACAAAACCTGAAAATGGAGCGAAAAAAAAAAAAGAAGAAGACATGCATAAGAGAATAGAGAACCAAGCTTAAATCAAGGTGAAGCCAGTTTCAGTGTTAGGCCAAGGATGACTATTGATCAAATTTACTGCAAATGTTGCAACGCTATCCTTGAGAGGCTCGCTAGGCCGAAAACCCAAAAGGGTAACCTAGGCAAAAGTTAAAGCATGAAAAATGAGAAGAAAAAAAAATAGAGCTCGCAAGGTTGAAAATCTCGAAGGGGCGACTTGGGTAAAAGTTAGAGCACAAAAGGAGAGTGTCAACACTCGAATGAACCTCAATCATGAATTACGTTGACTTGATTCCCATTCTTGGGATACGTAGGCAACTTCATCTTGAAATTCGGTCTCAACCACGTCCATTTCATCCATCTCGACCAAATCATCTTGCCGATTGCTGTATCAATCCATGAGCTACACCGATTACTGTGCATATCACATACTTGCATTGGGTAAGAAAGAACTAGCTTGAATCAACAAATTGAGCAATTTTCAATACTTGAACTTATTAGTAGAATCTCTAACTTAAACAAAAAGGAATCGCAACTTGGTTTTACGAAATTAAAGGGAACGTAAGTAATACTAGGGGCACTATGAATGATCAATTACCTTGAGTCTTTTTCTGCTTTTCGGTCAGTTATGAGTTGTGTTGTGTCGTGCCTGGTGTTTGTTTCAGTCTATGCTATTCATCGAGTCACCATAACGTGTCTGTCCCTCAAAAGCGCTCTTCATCGAGTCACCCTAGAGTGACTATCACTCAAAAGTTCAACAGAGTAGCATGGTCAAAATTCCATACATGAGTATTCGCTCCGAACTCAAAAACAAGTCCATATGTAGAATTCATAAACAAACTGAGAGTGCCCGTACAAGAGGCAACGTATTCATGATTGGTGTATATGAGGAATCCATCACTACCTTGGAGAGGAGTGGAGTAGATTCTCAACATGCATGCAGCAGAAGAGAAGCATGATTCTGATGGGTTGACAACTGTTCCAAGATCTGATGATCCCCATCGTACATGCCTGCACAATGTTGAAAACGGTGGCCAATGACTGGACACTAGGGAAAATTTCCAGTACATCTAATCGGGCCACCTATCCAACAAGGGGCATGAACCCAACTGGTGGCCAATGACTGGACACTAGGGGCAATTTTCAATACATCTGATCGGGTCATCAATTGAACAAAGGGCATGGATCTAAATTTTCTCTCCATCCGCTCAAAGCCACTTGTTAAGCACTTTCCCTTTGGTTACGGTAGCTCACCTCCATGATGATTTTGATATGATTCAGCTTTCAAAAGTTGTCTCCGACCACTTCAAAACTCTCTTGGGATTGCCATCTTTTCTTTGATTAATACATGTGCTTTGGCTTATGCATGTATGCTCGTACACTCTAGTTGAGTTGAACTATGTAATTGGTTGCTCTTGCTCTTGAGTTTGTTCTGTACTTCTAATAATAGAGTTTCGTCAAGTTGCTTTCCGCAGTGTTATTCAATTTCATTTCAATAAGTTGTGGCAAGTTGCCCTACACTCATTTCATAAAATACATGATGCACTACTCTATGTACTACTCATTTCCCTCTGCATAACATACATCTTCACCTCGCATCTCACTGTTTTGTGCACCCTATGTAGCACTGTTTTGTGCACCTACATCACATTGTTTTGTGCACCTTGTATTGTACTATTTTGTGAACCTCACATCGCACTATTTTGTACATTCACCTTGAATCACACTATTTTGTGCACCTTGTATCGCACTGTTTTGTTCACCTTGTATCGCGCTGTTTTGTGCACCTTACATCACATTATTTTGTGCATTCACCTCGTATCGCACTGTTTTGTACACCTTGCATTGCACTATTTTGTGCATTCACCTTGTATCGTATTGTTTTGTGCATTCACAAAAAACCATTTTTTTGCGACGGGACAAGCGCCGTCGCTAATACTTCCGTGTTTTTTACCCCATTTTCTTGTAGTGGTGGTTGTCAGACTTTAAATGTGTAATGGATATATTTAATATATGAAATGTTTTTAGTTTTTGATTTTTTTATTTTATTTAATGGATTGGCTTAATAATAATATCGAAGTTGTCACCATATTTGACTTTTGAAAAAATAGAAACTAATTTAATGAAAATAAAAATTACCACACATTACATGATTATTAGCCAAACAAATAATAAAAATTGATTCGGTAAAAAAATAAATAAATAAATGTGTTAAATATTTATCGATTT
This sequence comes from Camellia lanceoleosa, assembly GCA_025200525.1. NCBI lineage: Eukaryota > Viridiplantae > Streptophyta > Magnoliopsida > Ericales > Theaceae > Camellia > Camellia lanceoleosa. Next base: position 132,619,936 of record CM045759.1, on the reverse strand, counting down.
TATATAATTTTTATCTTTGGTGGGTAGAAATAATTTTTAAAAATTCAAAAATATTTTTTTGACATTTATTTTTTTCAAATTAGTTTATATTTTCTCAAATTGATGACTTTGCCCTTAAAATTGAGCAATGATATCTTCAATTTTCCTTATTTGGAACAAGATTTAAAATTTAAGGACAAATGTGTCACAAGTCCCAAACTATAAGAACTGTTAGTGTGATTTGCCTAAAAAAAAAATTTCCCTCACATGTTGTAATAAGTTATAAGTTGCTACCTTGTAAATTACACCAAACACACCATTTTAACTTAAATTAAGTAGAAGTTGAAATAAGTTACACTAACGGTCCCTATAACTTGGAGCTTGTGTCACTTTGGTTCCTGACTTTTCAATTGTGACAAATTTGACCATAAATTTTGATTCTTGTTCTAAATAAGGACAATTGAAGATATCATTGCTCAATTTGAAGGGCAAAATCATTAATTTAATCAAATATAAACAAATTTGACAAAAATAAATGTCAAAAAAATATTTTTGACTTTTTAAAAATTATTTTTACAAATCAAAAAATAAAATTATATAAAATTGATAAATCTTCTACATATTTATTTATTTATTTTTACCAAATTAATTTTTATTATGTATTTGGATAATAATCATGTAATGGGCAGTTGTTAGGCTTTTAATGTGTAATCAATATATAGTATTTAATATATGAAATATTTTTACTTTTGGATTTTTTGATTTAATGGATTGGTTTAGTAATGATATCAAAATTGTCGCCATATTTGACTTTTAGAAAAATAGAAACTAATTTAATGAAAATAAAAACAAACACCCATTACACGATCATCATCCAAACACATAATAAAAATTAATTTGGTAAAAATAAACAAATAAATGTGTAAAAGATTCAATTTTACATAATTTTATCTTTGGTGAGTATAAATAATTTTTAAAAATTCAAAAATATCTTTTTGACATTTATTTTTATCAAATTAGTTTATGTTTTATCAAATTAACAATTTTGGTCTTGAAATTGATCAATGGTATTTTCAATTATCCTTATTTAGAATAAGATTAATTTAAAATTCATGATCAAATATGTTACAATTGAAAAGTTAAGAACCAAAGTGATACGAAGCCTAAACTACAGAGACTGTTAGTATAATTCATCAATTTTTTTTGTTGGGTGCTCCGGAAAGGAAAATAATTTGTTTTTAACTACACCAAACACTCACTTTTTGACGAATTAACCGATGAATTGTTGTTGGTTTGGGTCACACAGTGGGCCCAGTTGAATCTTTGGGCTGGAATTGTAGTGCTATGTATACATTTAGTACTGGAATTGGCCCAATACATGGATACATTTAGGGAAAATTATAGAATACTCGAGAGTAACACATATCTATACTTCCTAACTAATTATTATTCATTATATTCTTTATATTTCTCAATCACTATCTCACTTACATATCATTTTCATCAATCACAATACTAAGTAATACCACGTGTCCATACTACCAATCATCATTTATCATGTCTCTTATATTTCTCAATCATCCAACATAATACCTTACTTATTTATCTTCTCAACTAATCACAATATCAAAGAATACCACGTGTCCGTATTCCGAAACAACAGTCGAGCCGAGTTTTGTAATGTTTAAATTTAACTTGTTTAGTTCGTTAATATTTATCAAATTCAAGGTTGGCTTAAAACTCCATAATTAAATTTTTTTTTTTACTACTTTTTACGTTAGTTGAATATGTAAATAATATATTTTATATTTTATTTAATTTATAAATTTATTATTTAATACATGAATAATATGTTTATTTTATTTAAATAATAAAATAAACGAGTCCAATATACTGTAGTTAAAGTTATAAAAATTAGGAAAAATTACAAATCAATCATATTTTCAAAAAATATCTATAAATCCATGAAAAAAATTATTATTTTAATTATTATAGTTGGTATGATTTAGTGGCAGAACCACATGGGGATTAGGGGGTCACATGCCCCCTGAATTTTTGATTTTTTTTTCTTTTTTTTCTATTTTTACATATGTATATAAATAAAATTTTAAACAAAAATAATATTTAGAATAAAATGTCAAGAGTATTTTTAAATTTATAAAAATAATAGTAATTGTTTTATTGAAAATGAAGTGACTACAACAAATTATATTTTTATATATGAAAATTTTATAAAAAAAATCTCAAATATAAAAGTAATATTCATCATTATTGATATGCAAATATAATTAATCTCACTATATATATATATAAATAAATTACTAGAGTGTTAGTTATATTTACATGTGGAGTTCACCCTTCATATGTTGTTTTACTATTAATTGGTGATATCATATGTCAATAATGACGTGATATCACTATTATATGAAATTTTTACTCAAATTTTGTAAAAATTTGATTTATCTTACCGTTATATAATTTATTTTAAGACTTAAATATATGTATGTTCTTACATTGTTCATGATACACTAGTTACACGCAATACTTTCTTTTCAATTTTACTCGAAGTTAATTATAAAATTTTATGTAAAATACTTTTGTAATAATTTATTTAAGTTTTTTTACTTAATATTAATTCAAAAGTTATTTTTATCTTCTTTTATAACTCAGCCCAGCTCTTCGTTTAAAATTTTGAGAATTATTAAGTGGTTGTTTGAGAAGTGTTAGATTATTATACTTTTTAACTTTTTACGAAAAAAATGTAAAATGTGAGTTGAGGTGGAAGTGATATTGTACAGAAGTGATATGACTCAAATAAGATTTGTGACCCAAATAAAATAATGTATTAAAATAACTTGTGTTATTTTAGCACATGCCAAACAAATTCTAAGCTAGAGTCACACTCGATATTTAGGGCTAGTTTGACATGTTTGAAAAATGACAAAAAGACAAAAAGTCAAAAGTCACTATCTTATTGAAGTCACATCATTTTATTTTAGTCATATCACATCTCTAACACATTACTTCAAATCCAATCCAAACTCAACCCATATTTCATAAAAAGTCAAAAAATACACTTATTTAGATCATCATAAACAACCCCTAATAACCTCATTACAAATTAGTTAGAAAAGAAAGGCAAAAATAACTTGTTACTCATCCCCCTTGGCCGCTCCAACAATCCCCATATATACACATTTGTATATATTATAAGAGCAATGTTAAGAATGTCAAATGTTTTACCAAACACTCACATAAATGTGATATGAGACCCATATCTATGCGAGTGATCTGGTAAAAATATTAATAATACATTTGGTGTCTCTAATATTTTTTATGCCATCAACTTCAATGTTCCAAGACAGTTCTTGCCAAAATCAAAAAAGAAAAGAAAAAGGAAATTTTAAAAGGAAGTTGCAACAAAGCTAGAAATCTTGTTAATCCCGTAACATTGTACCAAAAAAATAAATAAATAAAACAATGAAACGAAACAAAACAAAGAAGAAGAAGAAGAAGATGAAGAAGAGATTGCAATTTACACAACACAAACATGCTTTACCTCCTATCTTCAAATCATGAAAACCACAATTTCCTTCCATCTAATGGGCCTTCGTGCCCATCTAGCAGGCCATCAATGGGAATGTTATGAAACGGTGGCAATTTGAAATTTAAAGTGATCAGAAATAATAAATGGAAATAAAAAGGGGGAATCACAGTGTAATTTTTTTAGGAAAAAAAAAAAAAACCAATTCAATGGTAAATTTTATACAGTTCAATAATTAAGTTTATTAATTTATAATTTTTTTTTTTAAAAAAATATCACTGAGTTGTATTTTTCTTAAATAAAAATAAATGTACATATCAATACACAAATGATTTATGTGGTTCGAATTATAAGCTACGTCCACGGATAAGAAACAAGTACCCTCAAATCTAGTACACTTAGAAACAAGTATATGCAAGTAATTAATTATGGAAGAAACAAGTATAACCTCAAAATCTAGTACACTTAGAAATATATCAAAATTCTTATATAACCAGCTCTCTATAAGAAACTCACTCTATTTCTCTATGTACTTTCTATAATTCTCAAAGACTTCTCTTGCTTCTGATGATTTGAAAAATTAAACCCCTATTTATAATTGAAGTTTTAGAGATTTAACTTGCAATTATAGAGAGTTGGTCATCTTGTAAATACAAGAATTTCATAATTCAACTATTTTTGCTCAATCATTTCGGCTCTTGGATTTATGATGAGTTATTACAGTTCAGATTGTTAGCCCGGGTCGTTTAACATTTATTTAAATAATAGAATAAATATATTATTTATTTATTAAATAATATAAAAATATGTATAAAAAATAAGATAAATGTGTTATTATATATTTAAATAATATAAATGAAAATAATAGTAGCTAAATTTATTTATGTGTAAATAATAATTAACTATAAATAATACATTTATATATATATATATATATATTTTATCAGCAAAAAGAAAATTTATTGATGAAGAAAGCAAGATACATGCGAAAACTTATACCAATAAAGAAGGGAAGTGCAAATAGCATCATAACTAACCTTACCAATCTCAACTAGGTTTGCACCAATAAAGAAGCACAATCCTTTGCTAGCACTTAACCTATGATTGGTGAGGCACCAATCAAAAGAACCAAAAAAAGAGAAAGGAAAAAAACAATGGAGAACCTCCACTCCACTCCTAATACAAAACAGATCACAACAGCCACCATTCAGACTATTGCAGAACTTCACCTAGTGCAACCCCAAATGTGATACAAAACTTCACCTAAATAATACATTTATATAATAGTAGTGGTAGATATTATTAAACACTATAAACAGATAAGTATAGAGATTAGATCAAACACTATAAACAGTAACAGAGATTAGATCTGAAAATCAAAAATCAAAAACACGTCATGAAAGACAACAAAGCTGCTGCAGAAACATTTTAAATTCCAAGAATAAAGTGGCCAAATACACACAAATCAAACATATAACAGTAACAGAGCATACACAACATTATTATTAATTTTCTAAATTTTCTGTTTTCTTGTACACAACAACATTAGGTTTTAATTTTCCGTTTTCTTAGTGCACTGATTGATACACCAGCCTCCCTACTAAATTCAGACACATTTTAGTCCAAATGAGTAATCAACTATCATATCCACAACTACTGAATCTAATGCTCACAAATATGAATTAAAAACGAATCAACATAAACATCACATCGATAAATAAGCATTTTCGAGGAACAAATGCGAACAACAAATCGAAAATCAAATCTATGAGACTGGAATCGATTAATCGATTAAATCTGCATACTGAAATCATTGTCGAGAGAGATGCTATGAGACTCCTTAGGGATGAAATTATCGTCGATATTAGATTAGGGATCAAATCTCAGAAGCAATCAATAAACCACCGATTCTATGGAGAGACCAATGAGATCCGTAGAGAAGAAATCATTGCATTCACGAGAGAGAAAGAAATTAGGCCCCATTTGTTTTGGGAGATAGAGGTGGGAATGGGATGGAGACGGAGGTGCAACCCACTATATGTTGTGTTTATTTTGAGAGATGGAGAGAGGATTCATAATCTCATAAGATTAGGATGGGCCTTGATGTTGGGATTGATATGGAGAAAGTGGAGGTGATATTAGAAGAGTAGTCTTCTGACTTAGGTTTTTTTTTTTTTTTTTTTTAACATTAATGTTTAATGTTTTTGTATTTTTTGTTAAGTAAAAATCATAATTTTATTTGTTTTAATATTTTATATTTTTTTTATATGGTAATAATTTAACAATCTCCACACTAATAACTATTATCAAAATAAATATAATTTTATTTAATCTCTTTACTATCAAACTGCTTCATTTTACCTCTAAAAATAAACAGGCCTTTAGGGATGAGAGAGAGCCTATGTCTCAACTTTTATTTTTTATTTATTTTATTATTCAAGATAGAGTGTTCTGACTCTTGAAAAGAATGAAGGTATAAAATTAAATAATGTATGATTTTGATTTATGGGGACTAACTAAAATTGTAAGCAAAAGTGACACCTTTTGCAATCAAATAGACTTGTTTTAAAAATGTAATAACTGTGGAGACATAAATTTTGAATGATGACACGTGGTCGAGATATCATCGAAGTGCCAGCCGGGGTGCCATGTATCCTAGTCATGATGCCAAGATAATCTCGACTAGGCCGAGGTTATCTACGAAGATACCAGAATCCGGGATAAGCGGATAAGGGACGAGAGTCCTAGAATGAGAGAGGACTTCAGTTTGGGTAAAGATAAGACTCTTAGAGAGTTTATCCCAATCCTACTGGAAGTCCAAGATTAGCAGTAATCCTAAGTCCATTGAAGGTAGGCTTCTATTGGGATTAGGTAAGTGTTGGCTATAAAAGAGAGGCACCCCTATGGGTCTAAGGTATGTTTTTTATGCTCTGAATAGTGAGTTAAGCACTTTTGCTATCGTTGAGAGACAACTGACTTGATCGTCGGAGTGCCCCCGGGTGGACGAACCACCGTCGGAATCTCTTCTTTTTATGACAGGTCGATCGGGCTTAATCTATTCTGCCAGTGTTTTCCAGTTGAGTGCTTGATTGGCAATGTGGTCAGAAATTGACACACTGTAGATGTGCCCGAACATCCCGGCTCCGCGCGCGAGATGGCGCGAAATTCGTTTTGTTCATTAGCTACTACAGTTCGGACTCAATGTCACGGTTCTAAATCTAATCTCACAAAGTGCAATGCAAAACCGATAAATCACCAAAGAGTCCGAATCTGAAAAATCGTTTTAGAAAACTGATTTTATTAAAGAAGTGCCAAACATGAACTACTTTGCCAAATACAGAGTCGCCACCTAAATGTTTTATTTTGGGAAATTTAGGAAACCTTGACTCGTGCCTAAGGCCATGTGTCCGTCATCACCAAAGTTGCCTCGGCTCGGGAACTTGGGTACGAGAGGGGAAGGTCATGCAATGAGCACCCCCGCTCGCCTGATCAAAGATCGGCCTTTACTAATATGATATATTATTTTTGAAAACACATGCGTTCTTATTCCGGTTATTAGCTAGCTTTACTATGTGATGCGCACAACACACAAGTATAAACTAGATCGCCTAAGTTGGAACAAAACATCTCATGTTTGTTTGAAAATGGGTTGAAGGTGTTACTCACAAGTAGGCTAACACGTGGATTTTGCCACCCTCAAGAGGGCTTAAAACTCGTATTTCGATGAATTGTTCCAATTCAAGTAATCCAACCTTCACCCACAAGCTTCAGGTAGTTATATCATTTAAGCAAATAGCCTCATGACAAGCATGCTATCATGGCAACACTCATACTCATACAAGAATGCTAAAGCGTAAAAAGCATACCGAGTACTCTGAGCCAAAACAAAAGCTATGTTAGAAATCAATGCATGATCTTAGCTATGTCAAGGATGCCTAATGCAACACATACAAAAATGCAACTAGAAATAGGCTTGGTTATTCTAAGATGACATATGAAATGCAACAATTGATACATATATTCAAATTGGAAATTGAAATACAATGCAGTTTGTATGATGCGCCGAGCCTGGTGCATGCAAGACAGATGAATGAATACAAACATGCAAAGCATAAGGATGCTAATCAAAATATGACCTAGAACTAACCATCGTAAGCGGTTAAGTAAAAGGGAGAAAGATGTGAAGTTGGAAGACATTTACACACTCACGCACACTTATTACAAAATTTGCCCTCTCAACGGAGGGTCCGAATGAATAATACAAACCAACTAATTAACTAACTACCCTAGCTAATTAATTATTACAAAACCCTTAACTAATTAAACAAATTAATTAATTTACAAAACTAGCTAAGTAAGAAACTGAAGTAGGCTGCCACAGCCCTGCCTTGGAACGATGGATGATGCATGCTTGATTGCCTCGTTCGGAAATTCGTTGCCATGCTTCATGTTGCCTCTGTTTGCACTGTTTTGCACCTCTGAAAATTGTACAAATCTCCAACACATTTCTGATTCACCCCATGGGCATGCTGAGAGGTCATCGGCCAAATAGTATGGCCATCAGCCAATGGATAAGGGTCATCGACCACTTTTGAGTCCATTGGCCAAAAATTGTTAGCCGATCGGCACACTAGATAGCCGATCGGCCATCTCTTCCTGCTAACTGCTCCTTTTGCTACAACAGAGTACAAATAGAGGCATGGCAATACATTTGCAAGAAAATGTTGTGCAACTACACCCCTTATCATGTTTGGAACTCAAAGGAATGGAGTACTCGACTCTCGAGCCATCAATCACGCATTTTAATGCATGATGGCCAAAGAGGCCGAGTCGCACAATTCAATGTGAATGAAATGCACAAAAACACGTAAGGGACCTTAACCTCTATCATGCTTGATCAAGAGGCAAGGTATGCACACACAATGCAATGCGGCAAGCATGCAAACTGCTATGCAATGCAACATGATTGACTTATCAAAACTAATGACATGCCAACTCAATGCAATGCAACCTAAGCATGCAAGCAAAGCTAATGCAACATGAGTATGCTAACAATAATGTCATACAATGCAACTAGCATACAACAACATGCAAAGACAAGCATATTAAACCAATGTAATGCATGCATGATTAACTTAACAAAGCAACACAAGCATGCAAATATGAGGTCATATAACAAGCATGCAACAACATGCAATGCAATATGCATGCAACAACATGCAAACCACAAGCATGCAACAACATGCAATCTAACAAGCATGGAACAACATGGAAATATGGACTTAAACCAAAATGGATAGACCTCAGCCATGCCCAAATCAGTGGCCAAAATGCTATGGAAATGAAGTACAAAAGCACATACAAGCATGCATACACTTTGGTTCATAAACAAGGCATGAAGATAACAACTCCCGTGTATGAGTAATGAGTGAAAAGCATGGACGTATGACAATAATATAGGTCCTGAAATCATGCATGGAATGATGCCAAACCACCCAACAATGCAAGTATGGCATGCAAGAAAGCTCAAAGCTTGAAACTAGCAAAGGGACTTACACCATGACCATACAAAGCAAGCCCCAAAGGGCCGAGGGCACCAAAATAGTCTCAAGGCAGGTCAATACAAGACCAAAAGCATGCTTGAACCTAGCCAACACAAGCTAGAACAAAAGACCAAAAGCATGAAGCATGCAAAGCTACAAAGGGGTATTACACTACACTTACTAAAACCAAACATAGCATGACTTAACCAATAAAAATCAGAATTATGGCATGTCAAAATAAGCTCAAAAACCCACTGAGATGGCATCCCAAAAGCTTAAGTATAATGGCATACACAATGGCCTACTCTTAAGGCATAAAACACAAACCTCCCAATGCATGGAAAATGTGACAAATGTGAGTGCAAGACCACATTAGATGGACTGAAATCTCATATAAAATGATGCCAAATCATGAGAATAGTCTAAGCAATACATGCTAGTGACTTGGACACCCAAAGCTAACAAGCTAGATTGAACCATAGCTATACAAATCATGACATGCATAACCAAAACAACAAAAATCAGAGCTTAAGCATGCTAAAACATGACCAAAAGCTTCTTAGAGTTAAGCCAAAATCATGCCAGAATGACATTTTAAAGCGTGATACACATTAGGTTAATTCATGGAATTGCACTACAAGCGCATGGAGCATGCAAGGGCCAACCAAACCAAACCTTAACAGAGGTATAACATGGCAAAATAACACCAAATATTTGCTGAAATGGAGCCAAAACAAGCTAAGCAAACATGCTCCTATTATGAGCCATTTATATTAGCATACAAGACATAAGGAGAATGGATGACCCTCTCCTATTTGGGACCTCAAAACCACCTTTTCACCACTGAAATCCAGAGAAGGTCCAAATAAGGTGGTCCCAAAAGCTCAAAAAGGAAGGCACAAAATAAGGCCAAACAAGGCCTAAGAGGGGGTAGACTACCCCAAACACCAAAGTGAGCTTAAACAAACATCACAAGCATGAAAAATCAAAACTTCTTTCAGTAGAAAGTTAAGCTTAAATCAGCATGAAAGTAGGTCTAAAAGCTTAAGCCAAAACAAAGGATTAAAAGGTAGCTGACTCACCCTTGAAGAACACCTTCAAGAACACAACTCCAGCAACTTTTCAAAGCTTAAACCAAACCAAAAACACTAAAACCGACTCCTCAGTACCTCAGCAACAAAATGATGGTGTTCTAGTAGGTGTTTGTGTGCAATAGTATGAAGAAATCACACTTTTCAGCACAAACAAGAGCAAATGGAGAGAGAGAGAGATGTAAAATATAGAGAGAGAAAGAGTGAGTGATATATGTTTTGTATATCAAGATTTCAGAACCTCTGGAAAGGGAGAGGGGCCTCTCTTCTTATAGAATTTCAATTCTTAAGCTTGTTGAACAAGCTTGAGTCTTGATGTAATCTCTCCATACACGTGTATGGAGGATGAGAATTGTGTTTATCAGCTGTCACAGTTGACACAAAAATATCTGCAAAAGCAGGTAGAAAGGCCTCGGCTAGAAAATATGGTCGATCGACCAAAATGAGTGCCAATCGGCCAAAATGAGTGCCAATCGACCACCACTTATGGCCGATGGCAAGGATACAAGGCCGACAAGCACAAGGCTTGGCCGATGGGTTGCAGGGATGGCCAACAAGCCACCCTCTTCCCTCAGAAGCAAAAACACAAGTCTTTGGTCCACAACCAAGCACAAAACAGACAAGTTGAGAGATCCTAAGGCAAGACACGCAGCCGAGACCTCTAGGAACTCAAAACAAACACGAGCATATATGATGATCGAGTGTTCAAATGATGATGTCCATGTCTTGAGGACGGTCAACAATGGGGTGTCTACACACACACAATTTGGCGCCGTCTGTAGGAAAGAAAGGCGAATAGATGGCCAATGACGGATAGAAAGAAAAGGTTGGAGACGACACCCCTACTGAGAGTAGGAAACACATTGACCTTGACGTCGAAGAAGATAATTGCAACGCAGAGACTCGTGATAAGAATCACGGAGGAAAGGACGTCAGCTAGGAGGGCGGTGTACCGAAGAAATTGGACTGGAGCGGGTATTATAACGAGGACGACCTCTAGATATGGAAAGATAGATGCTTGCAGAGAGACAACGAGATGAAGGGAATGACGGACAAATTGGCGGACCTGCAAACGGTCGTCAATTTCATGATACAGAATAACGTCATGTACCCACCATTCCTGCTGCAAGATACACCGATTCCAACAGCCAAGAAAGATACCTAGAAAGGGGGGTAGAAAACAGTTCATGCGGTCTCTCAGCACACTAGGACCAAGAAACAGTCTCACTAGCCTTTAAGGGAGGTCAGGCGAGGAGAGTCAATAAAGGGAGATTCACGGAGGACGCATCACACCAAGGAAGCTAACCCCAAAGTACATCGGCATGTTCAAGGGAAGGAATTCTGTTTCGACGCGACTAACGGAGACAAGGTCAAAGCCACATGCTTAATGAAAACCCAAGTGGAACTTAAGTTCATATTAGGGGGCAGAGAGTTGGAGAATGGTACTTGGAAGGTGGAATTTACAAGCTAAGGTTGGTTTAACACTTGTTGAAATTTTAAGAAAAATTTATAAGTTGAAGTTAAACCGAGGCCATGTTTAACACTTGTTGAAATTTAAAATTTATAAGTTGAAGTTAAACCGATGACATATTTAACACTTGTTGAAATTTAAAATTTATAATTTGAAGTTAAACCAATGACATGTTTAACACTTGTTGAAATTTAAAATTTACAAGTTGAAGTTAAACCAAGGTCATGTTTAACACTTGTTGAAATTTAGAATTTACAAGTTGAAGTTAAACCGAGGTCATATTTAACATTGGTTGAAATTTTAAAAATTTAAAAGTTGAAGTTAAACCGAGGTCATGTTTAACACTTGTTGAAATTTTAAGAAAAATTTACAAGTTGAAGTTAAACCGGGGTCAAGATTAAAGGAATGAATTATATAGGTTCCATCACCTCAGGATGCCAAGGTAATAGACCCTAGGGGCAGTTGTGGGGACATAAATTTTGAATGATGACACGTAGCCGAGATGTCACCGAAGTACCAGGCAGGGTGCCATGTGTCCTAGTCATGATGCCGAGATAATCTCAGTTAGGCCGAGGTTATCTGCGAAGATATTAGAATTCGGGATAAGCGAATAAGGGACAAGAGTCCTAGAATGAGAGATGACTTCAGTTTGGATAAAGATAAGACTCTTAGAGAGTTTATCCCAATCTTACTAGGAGTCCAAAATTAGCAGTAATCCTAAATTCATTGAAGCTAGGCTTCTATTGGGATTAGGTAAGTGTTGGCTATAAAAGAGAGGCACCCCTATAGGTCTAAGGTATGTTTTTTATGCTCTAAATAGTGAGTTAAGCACTTTTGCTATCTTTGAGAGATAACTGACTTGATCGTCGGAGTGCCCTCGGGTGGATGAACCACCTCCGAAATCTCTTCTTTTTGTGACAGGTCGTTCGGGCTTAATCTATTCTGCCAGTGTTCTCTAGCTGAGTACTTGATTGGCAGTGTGGTCGGAAATTGATACACACAATAACATAATTCAATATGTTTTTTTAATTCTTTTATTTTGTCCTTAAAAATATGATTTTTACAGATAAATTATTTTTGTCCTTAAAAATATGTCTTTAAAACTCAAATTTGTAGTGATATGATTAGGATTCTGTTTGTATTATATAATTCTTACATCATTATCACGTAGGACAAAGTGTATATTGATAAAAAATTGTAATGATTTTTCTCTTATGTTGTTATGTCGTACTCATATATTTGTTACATGATTGAGTTTTATTTTTAATAATAGAGTAATAGAAAAAAGACATTAATAGTTGGCCAGAAGTGCAAGAATTAATTATCATAATTTCATGGGTAAGAATTAAAATAAAATTTGATATAAAATACATGAGTACAAAATGCAATTTATCCCAAAAAAAAAAAAATTAAATTAAATTAAATACCAAACCCTTCTATATATTATATAAGGAAAATAAAATTTCTAACCTACAAGTCTAGTGGGATTTTTAATATTCCAATATTAATTTTCTAATTTTTTGATTTAAAAAAAAAAAAAAACCTCAGCCTTTATTGACTTCTCCCAACCTACAAGTCCTTTTGACTTCTCTCATACCTATTGTTACATCATTTTCAACTATTCCCATGCATTATGGTTAGTGATAGGATTATTAAATTATTTTTATAAAAATCTAAAAAAAAATAATTTGTATTTTAAAAAAAATATCTAAAATAAATATAAATTCTTTAAGGTTGAACAAGAAATCTGTATAATCTGTAATCCGATCCGGTAGGTTTGGATTAGTTTTTTAAATCTGTGGTTCGATTCCATATTGGAAATTTAAAAATCCATAGGCCACGGATTGGTTCCGGATTGAACTCCACGGTTCCAAATTGAAACCGATCCGGACCATATACAAATAGTTTATATTTATACTATAGATCCTCCCACATAATATCATTTTTTATTTCATATAAAAGCTAAACCCTAACCCTAATTCAACATATCACACGCCATTGTCTCTCACACTCTCATCTCTCTCTCTCTCTTCTCTTTCTCAGACTGAGTTTTCTCTCTATTCTTGTGATTTTGTTTGTTGCTACTGCTGTGTTGCTATTGTTATACTTTTGTTTGTTTGTTACTTCTGTTTATGAAGTTTTGTTGCTTTTGTTTGTCTAAAACCAGTTTTCTAATTACTTTTGTTTGATGCTATGTTTAGTTTTAATACAGAGAAAAACTCTGCCTTGTGTAATGTGTATCTAGTTTTATTATTTTTGTTTGATGTTATGTTTATATTTTTATGAAATTAAAATATTCTATATTTTTTTTTGTTCTTTAATTATGTGAATTCGTGGTCCTAAATCGATCCAATCAGTATTAAAACAGATTGGTTCGGATTGGTTCCACGATTTAAATGGATTGAATTGATTCCAATTTTTTAGGAACCGTAAATAACGGATTGGTCCTAATTTTACCATAATCTGGACCAATCTAGACCATGCTCATCCCTAAAATTCTTATTGAATTTATCTATCTATCTATTTATCTATCTATCTATATATTATATAAGCAACAGAGAGTTTCTAACCTTAAGTCTTCTCATTCAAGCCAAATATATATATATATATATATATATTTAATATCTCTAGATTTATGACTTTCAAATGGAAAGTATATCAAATATATAAAATAAAAAATAGAAAGTATACTAATATATTTTCAAAATTCTAATTTGAGGGGCATTAAATATAGAAAGCATTCTGTTAATTTAAATTTAAAATTATAATTTATCCTATAATTTATAAGTTTTAAATAATGATCTATTTTATGATTTATCTGTATATCTATATATCTATATATTATTATAATTGTAAAATATTGTCATTTCATTAAGGTTGAAAGTTGTGATTTTTTTTCTCATTTTTTTTATTTTGTTTTATTTTTTGTTAGTACGTGTTACAATATGATTGGTTTATAAATTAATTTTATATTCTCAAAATAAAATTTCAAATTTGAATTCTTATTTAAATTATGTTACTTTAATTGAAATGAGATCAATATTCATTCCTTAAATTTTGTATCATTTATTAAAGTATAAAATAAAATTTCAAATTATATTACTACAATTAGAATGAGATCAATATTCATAGGTGTCATAATGATGTGTCATAATATTATTGGTCTAAATATGATTTAATTTAAATACATGTGTTCAAATTATTAATCATTATTATTTATTATTATTTTTTTTTGTTTTAAATTTTATATAAAAAAATTATATCCTTCTAAATTATAAGGACTTGAACAATAATATTTTTTAATATAATTAAATTTTTTTTTTTTTTTTGAAAAAAGAACGAAACATAATTTTTTTAGTACTTACCAAGTATGGTGGATTTTGTTAGTAGTTTATATATATATATATATATATCTCAATTGTCAATTAAAGAAATTAAAATAAAGAATAAAGATATTTTTGGCTCAAATTGTTAAAAAAATACTTTTGCTAAAATAAGTTAGAAAGAAACATTATTTTATTATTATTGTTATTATTATTAAAAGTGATAGTTCGTTAAACTTTTTTTATTTGAAAAAAAGAAGGTTATAGGTGATAATTTATTATTAATCTAAAATTATTTTTAGATTAAATGAAAATACCATATTAAATTTTCTTCTTATGTTTTTTTTATTCAAATACTTTTATTTTGTAAGAAATTTGTTTTTATTCTATTTAATATTTATTGTAATTTTAAATTAAAAATAATTTCTAAATAATCATATTTAAATTATTTACACCATTATAAAAAGTAATTTTTTTTAATATCAACTTAGTAATAGTTTGGGAAATGTTAAATAAATATACCTTTTATTTTTATTTTTTACGAAAATATGTACAGAAAAGTAAAGATGTGACGTAACCTAAAAAAATAAATAAATATATTTTTTACTTTTTACGAAAAGATGTGTAGAAAAGTAAAGATGTAATGTGACCCAAAAAAGATAGAAAATAAAAAAGTGAGCTAATATGACACTTCCCAAACAATCCTTTATTCGATGATCCCTTTCTAAAAGATGTATTTTTTAAATATGGTTAAGAAAAATTCTATTGAAAATCTTAAGTATATTGTTTTTTATTTTGTTCATTAATATTAAATTTTTAATTAATTTTATTTATTATATTAAAAAATAAATTAGCAAATAATTTATATATTTATATATATAATTTTGTTTTGGTTTCTCATGTTATTTGGTGTTTTTACCCAAATCCATTTAAATTTAATTTGAATTTTTGAATTTTTTCATAGATCCTCACTTAATTAAAAACTATGTTGTTCAATCTTTAAAATTTTTTAAGCTCAACTCAAGTTATCTAAGTTTGTAATTCTAGCAAGAGGGTTAAAAGTTACATGATTAAATTTGTAACAAATTAAAAAATAATAAATAAATTGTGAGACTTAAATTATAAATTTCAATCTTCTTTATTTTCAAAATTTATATATAAAAATTTAATTATTTATATTATTTTATATAAAAATATATTATTAAATTTTTTACAAACCGTGCGGATTACCATTATACAGAGAAAGATGGTGAAAGTAGAGAAAGAGAGAGCGCAGTAACATAGAGGTAATACGACGCTGATATTTTTCCTTCTGGTTTCAAAACTTTTGGTGAAATGGGATGAAAATCTTTTCGAAATTGATACTTGAGCAGATTTTTTGTTATTATTGAACATGAAAAAGAAAAATCCTATTTATTAAATACACATGAATCCAACTATTTTTAATTTTTATTTTTGGTCTAGGAATCAGTGCATTTGTCATTTTATTATGAAAAATGCTTGGGAGCACTAATTAGTGCTCCCACTAATTAGGTGGTAGTGGGTCCCGTCAGAAATGATATGATGTTTTGGTCTTGGAATTGTATTTTTTTTTTTTGTATTTTTTTAATGCATTAGTGCTATTAGTGGTGGTGTTTTTAGTGGGATGAATCATTGTTGTTTTATTATAAAGCCTTGAATAAACAATCAGAGCATTTTTAATGGTTGAACAAATTTTTTATTAAATTTGAGTAAAAAAAAGTTAATTTTCTCATTATGATACTAACAGCTCTAACCGTTCACTGTAGCGTGCATCAAACAGATAGGGTCGACCAGGAGTCGACCGGTCGATCGACCGGTAAGAGGAAATTTACAATTTTTGCCTTTATTTCTATTGCTTGAAAAAATACTAAGGTGGTCGACTAGGGGATCGATCGGGTGGTCAATCGGGTGGTCGACCCCGTAGTGTAAAACTTTCACAAATTTCTACTTCAACGGTTATGTATAGTTAATTGGTGAAAGGAATAAATCGTTCTCAATTTGATGAAATATTTGATATCTTTTTAATTTAATACTGTTTTAATGCAACCGTTAAAATATAAAAAAATAAATTTTTTATCAAATTTAAATTTAGGAAAATGGTTGGTAGCTCAAAAAGTTTGGCTCAAATTTGGCTCAAATTTCCTGTTTTGGCAATTCTGTTTTTTTTTTCTTTTTTTTTTTGCCTTGGTTTTTTTTTTTAATTTCCAAAAGTGGAAATTTCGGGGCATTTGAGCCCCAAAATTTCGAGCTCTCTAGCGGAACCGTTAAATTTAATGTTGAATTTAGTGAACGGTTGGAGCTCACTAATCAAAGGCCGAGTGAGATATTTTTAACTTCCGGTGGATTCTAGTAGAGAGATATTTATGGAAATGTGTGTTTGTGGTTGCGTTTCTCTCTCTATCCTCTTCTTCTTCTCTCTTTTATATTCCATTCCCAATTGATGACCTAATAATAGTAGTTCACAGCTCTCTCTATCTCTAACACTCTTTTCAACAGTCTCTCTCCGTGTAGTAGAAGCGCTTACAATGGCTGCTGCGACCAGTGCTTCAATCGTTGCTTCTTCGGCTCAAACTCTATTTGCAGCTCGCTCTGTTTCTACTAACAATGCTGATCCCTCTGTCTCAAATTCATATGGTTTGTCTTGTCTCTTTAATCTCAGCTTCTTGGATTGGATCTATCAGTTTCTCTTCATAATTATTAGCTTTTGTCTATTTAGAACTCTTCTGCTGTGGTTCTTCATCCGTTAATTTTTTCAATTTGTATTCAATGCTAGATAGGTAGATTAATTGATGAATTTTGTAATTGAATGATTAAGCAATCTCCAATCCTTTATCAAATTTAAATTTGATGAAAGTTTTGGTTAATCAAATGGTTAATCAAAATTTTCATCAAATTTGAGTAAAATTTTGATGAAAAATTTGATTTGATATCTTTTAGACCATCTCCAACGCTGTATCAGAGTTGGTATCAAATTTAAATTTTGATGAAAAAGGCACTATTCACTCCTCCAACGGTTCATCAGAATTGATATCAAATTAATAATTCATCAAACAATTCATCAGATCGAGGACGAAGTAATGAATTCACCAAAACACTGTTGCGGACCGTTGGAGGGGAACCCGGGTCGACCAACCGGTTGCCCACCCGGTTGACCAACCGGTCGCTCGGTAAAAGATTCAAACAGTTCAGGCAAAATAGTTCAAATCGGTAAAAAAAAAAAAAATTTAACCGGTCAACCGGCCGGTCGACCGGCGGGTCGACCACCCGGTCGTCCCAGAAAAAGTTCAGAAAGTTCAAAAAAAAAGTTTAGACAATTCAAAAAAAAAAAAAAAAAAATTTTTTTTCCACTAATCGGTCAACCGGCTGGTCAACCTGCCGGTCGACCACCCGGTTGTCCCGGATGAAAATTTGATGAAAATGAAGGGTTGGAGCGCTCAGTATCAGATTTGGTGAAAAGTCATTTTTTCGACTCAGATTTGGTGAAAAAAGAAGTGAAGCGTTGGAGATGCTCTTACTCCAATGCTAAAACTAAAATTTTTATCAGATTTTTTTACATCTCCATTGTCTGGGAGGACATCTGGATGTCCTGCAGGTGCCCGGACATGAACAAAAAAGCTGTCAAAATTGCTCTTGGTGGACATCGGGGAGGATGTCCGGCCCAATATTTGATTTTGCCTCTATTTGATATGACTTTGTTGAAATGGTTGGAGCATCTCATTTGGTGTTTTTCATCAAATTAAATTTGATAAAGCATTTGATTGCTGACCATCTCCAATCCTTCACCTTATCTTTCACCAAATTTAAATTTGATCAAAAAGTTTTCAAAAATCATCTCTAATCCTTTCAGCAAATGTTCATCAAATCAAGGGAGAATCAATTTAATTTTTTTTTTTTTTTTTATCAAATTGAGAAATCCTTCATCAAATTTGAATTTGATGAAAATTTAAAAAGATGCAGCATTGGAAATGTTTTTTTTTCATCAAATTTGATTAAAAGTGAAATTTGGGATGAGAAGGTAATTTTTTAAAAGATTTTGATGAAAGGATTGCAGTTGTTCATTTCAAATCAAGTTTTTTACTCAAATTTGGAGTCAAATTAGATGAAAATTTTGGTGAATAATTGGAGATGGTCTAATCCATTAGTGAAACTTATATCAAATCATTCAAATCTTTCTCTTTTTGTCGCTTAAATCAATATATATATATATATATTTTTTTTCCGGTCTGAATTGGTTAAAAGAGTTTTTTGGGATAGGTTAGATATTTTTAAAAAATTTGATGAAAATTTTAATTTCACCATTTGAATGAGTTATATTAAATCAAGCTTTTATCTAAATTATTGAACAATTTGATGGAAAATGATGGAGATGCCATAATATAAACAAATTTGAACTAATTCATTATGGTTGGAGATTCTGTAGATATATGATACAATTTGGTTGAGTCTTGTTTTTTGATTATTTATTTATTTATTTATTTTTGAAAAATTAGAAACTAGTCTAACAAAAATAAATACTATAAAGATAATTTTGAATTTTAAAAAATTATTTCTGCCCCAAATTTTACCAAACTAATTTTTTTTGAAAACTCAACCAAACATAGTGGCATACTTTTTTTTTCTTATGGTTTCAATAATGCTTTGTTCACATGTGGCGTAACTGTTAATTGAAACTGTGACCTTTTCTTCCTTTATTTTGTTTGGTGTTTTGGTGAAAAAACTTGGCATCTCCTATTTTCCTTTTCTGGTGATTAGAGAGAATTTTCGATTTGATCTTGGGGACATGTGTAGTGATAACATATCATTCTCTGCAAAGGAGTTGTTTGTGATTTTTATCACTGAACTCAAAACATTAGTCACCTCAAAACCTAGTTTTGTCATACTTTCCTCAGCATTCAATTCTATAGGATCTTGTTTCACCTCTTTACCTATGGCAAAATTTCTTATTACACGAGTTTAATAGGATATTATAAAAATAAAAAAGGAGAATAAAGATTCAGTTTAAACTTAATTTGCATAATAAGTTTATTTAATTTGTTGCAGCTCGTAGTTTCATGGGGGCTCGCTTGTCGGGATATCTTCAAAAGAATAGGAAATCCATTAAGATTAGCGGAAAGATAACTGCTGCTGCTACTGCTGTTGAAACAACTCCTGTGGTTGAGGAAGTCAAAGAGTATGCCTCTCCCCACTTCCACCAGGCTGCATTAGTTGCAATCCATGAATTTAACCTTCAATTACATAGAAAGTTTTATTTTTTAGGGTAAAATTTCCTTTAATTTTCAAATTGAAAACCATGATTTATACTGAGATTTAACTTATAAGTCGAATAATATTCAGTGTGACAGATTATAATTTTCTTTTTCTCTGTTCAATTCAGAAATCTTGATCATCGTTTGTGAAGTCAAATAATAATTTAGTGTATCTTTGAAATCTTTTCCAGGTTTTCACTTCCTACTTGGGCTGAATTTGACCTTGGAAGAGCTCCTGTCTATTGGAAAACCATGAATGGTCTTCCTCCAACTTCCGTAAGTTTGACACTGCCAATGCAGCTCAGTTTTAGAACTAAAGCATTTTTAAAAAAAATATTTCTTCATTAATCTTTGGATTGATCATGCATTAACAAACTTTGACAGGGGGAGAGGCTGAGGATTTTCTACAACCCCGCTGCAACCAAACTTATTCCAAATGAAGAGTTTGGAATTGCTTTTAATGGTATTTTCTCGTACACTTTCAATCACAAGTTTTTCCGATAGGCTTTACTGGCACACGCGAAAGAGTCATTACATGTAACAAATTATAATCTCATATTCAAAAGACAAAGTCATTAAGATAGACTAATAACAGGAGTCATATCTTGAAGTCTTTTAAGTGAAGCTATATATGGTAGCTGATACACATCAAGCGCCAGACAACAACTGACTGAGAAATACAATAAAAATTACAAAATCTTTTTCTTTCTCATGGAATGTTGAATGTAGTTGGATAGAAACCAATGGTTGGAGATGAACAAGGGAATTAATGTCGGAAAGGTTAACTGCTGACCTGTTGGGCTATATATCTTCCAGGAGGGTTTAATCAGCCCATCATGTGTGGTGGTGAGCCAAGGGCAATGCTCAGGAAAGGTCGAGGCAAAGCTGATCTCCCAATATATTCAATCCAGATATGTATACCTAAGCACGGTTGGTACTGTTTGTCAAACTCATCTTGCACCCCTACCCATGTAATTTTCCTTTTACCTTAGAGTCCATCCATCTTCTTGCAGCCATAAATTTGATCTTCTCATTCACAAACGGAGTCGAGTGGGATGGTCCCTACAGGCTGCTGTTTCAAGTTCCAAAGCCTTGGCAAAACAAACCAATTGACTTTTTCAATAAGGTAATAAAACAATCACTTGTGTTGGTAATATAACTTATTTCCCAGCTTGAATGTAGTCAGTGCCGGCTTTGAGGGAAAGTTGAGCAAGTGGCTGCTTTGGGCCCCAAAAAATTGGTTGAGACAAAGGCTCCCAAAAAATGTCAACTATTATATTTGCTCATTAAAAAAGGCCCACAAAAAAACTTGATTGAGATGGTGAATTATTTGATGTATGGTTGTTTATCAAATGTATAAATTGTGCATAATATACTATTGACTATAGTTATTACAATTTCTTTTGGAAAAGAAAAATTACCTTCGGTCAACTATGTTACAAGAAAAATTGAATGAATTTTGTTGATAAGTTTAATTATGCATGCTTGATTAGTAATCTTACAATTAAAAATGCTTTGTTATATAGTTTGTACATTTTGAGGAAATATCGTTTTGCCCCCGAAACTATCACGTGTTTTTTAGGTTGACCCCCAGACTTCGATTAATATCAATTTTACACCCAAATTTTCACATTTTTGATCAATTTGGCCCCTGCCATCACATTCCATCTACAATTGGAGGGAATGTGCTAACGTGGCACCAAAGTTCATTTTACACCCCTAAATTATACCTTAAAAATCAATTTGCCCTCCAAACTATACTTTAAAAATCAATTTACTCCGCACATCAGCACATTCCGTCCAATTGTGGATGGAAGGTGACGGCAGGGGTCTAATTGATCAATTTGTGGAAAGTTCAGGTACTAAATTGAAATAAATCGAAGAATGACGGTCAACGTGAAAAATAGGTGATAGTTTTTTTTTTTTGGGGGGGGGGGAGATGAGTTTTAGAGATAAAAAGTACGAAAAGTTGTTTGGTTTGGTTTTTTTCAAAATATGTTTTGGAAAATTATTTTGAGAGAGTTTTGGAAAAAAGTGATTGATTTGATGTGTATGAGAGAGAGATTTGTTTGGAAAACTTGTAAACCAAACAAGTTTTGGAAAAATTTTTTGAAAAAATTTGTTTGGTTTGATTACTTTTGAAAACTTATTTGTAGAGAATTTTTTCCAAAATTTTTTGAGAAACACAAACCAAACAAGGCCGATATTTCCTCGTACATTTTATTGGGGTACTACTCTAATTTAGATTATTTTGGTACTAATTTTATTATAAACTTTGTTATATGTTTAAATAAAATTTTAGTAGTTATGTATAAAAGTAAACTTTTTTTTGCGCCAAAAAATGGTTGAAATATCAGAGTGCATATTACAAGCTTATTTGGGGATTTTTTTATTTTTATTTTTTATTTTTTATTTATTTTTTATTTTTTGTTTTTTTCCATGTATAAAGGCCCCATATTAAAAACCTGCTTTGGGCCCTCAAAAAGTCAGAGCCGGCCCTGAATGTAGTATATCTCTATGATACTCCAATCTATGATGTCAATGCCTAGTTTTTGTCATGGAAAGCACATTGGTTGAACTCCTACAAGATAACAAGAAATGCAGGGCATGCTTTGTATTGTCTTTAAATACTTGTTTCTGTTCCTAATACTGTGTTTGGTTGGGGGATTTGGAGAGGAATTTGGAAAGGGAAATGGAAAAGATAGGTGAAATGTGAATAAATCATGCATATATTTCACATAGTTTCACATACCTTTTCCCTTTCCCTTTCCAAATCTCTCTCCAAATCCTCCAACCAAACACAACATAAAAGATAAAAAAAACAACACAGAAAATGCAATGCATGGAAGCGTTTGTTGAATACTGATTGCTGAATCAAAAGCATGTCCCATGGGTGTTCAGCATTTCACTGACTAGTATCCATAATCTAGGGTCTTGCAGACGAGTTGAGCAAAGATGGTGCTTGTGACAAAGCAATATTTCCTGATACAAACATTGTCGTCACAAGATGTGCTATGATTGGTAATTTGACCGTCGAAGGAGTAAGTGAAACTTCTCTTATTCTTTCATCAGAAGAGCTAGTGTCAACTAGTTTTAACAACTGCCAATGGTGTCCCAATGCAGGGTGATCGCTGCAATCTTGACCTTGTACCGGGATGCACTGACCCTAGCTCACATTTGTATGACCCACTTGCCAATGTAGATGATGGATCATGTCCAATTGACACAGTGTCAGAGGAATAACATAATCTTGTGGGGGCTGGGAAATAAAAAATATTATCGATATCTCATTAGTGTTGATAAACTTGCTTCATTGTTTCCATCCCAAAAGAGTCAGTCTTACAGGGCATTCTGTCAAAGTCATGATATATTTTCAGGCACTTTTTTGGTTCATCACTGCTCTGTTTTGTAAATTTTTATATGTTGATATGCCATTAGAATGTTGATAAAACTGCCTTAGAATTCAATATTCCATTAAAGTCATGTTATATTATGAGGTACCTTTGTCTGTCATTTCCTGCTTGTGATTTTCTATATATGCTTTTTTATTGGTTGTTCTTTTGTCATGTTCTTGTCTTGAAAAATCTAGATTTGTGCGGAAAACTCTTTTAGAAAATCTAGATACGTCCCATTTAACGTGATTATTGATTTAGACAATCTAATTAAAAAAATTTATGCAATCTAATTAAAAAAATTTATGCAACCGTGATCAATGTAGATAAGAGAGAGTAAGAGAAAATCAATTTACGACATGAGATTTTTTTACGTAGAAAAATTACAATTGGAATCTATCAATTTGTGATTAAAAAACTACTGGCTCTTAGTTAGACGAATAATCCACTATGAACGAAAGGTAGTACAAGAGATTTCTTACAAAGGCCAATTCAGGCTATACTAGTCCACTCAGAGACACATCTTTGTTCACACTACAAGTACTTCCATGATCTTCACTAGATATCCGCTGCGGTTGTCGAATTGCCATGATTCCAATGATTCCGAAATCCACCGAAATTTACAATCTTGGAATCCATAAAAAAAGGTTCACTTTTGGAAAGGTGTGAAGGAGTTACAAAAATGTGATGATTAGCTTTGATGCTCTTGGATACTAATGTATCACAAAGTAATTAAGGGTGTGTTTGATTGGACGGACTGGATAAGGGGGGATTAGAATCCATCGGACTTGAGTCCTGGGACTGTGAATTCCCCGGACTATTTGGTTGGATTGGATATGTATCCTGTGTTTGTTTTTTCATGAGATTAGATGTCTGGAAAGGACTATTTTTAGTGAATCCAACGTTTGGTTGGACGAACTGGATAGGATAAATGAACGAAAGACTATTTTACCCTTTTTCAATTGTTTACTAAGTAATAGCAATATTAAACATATCTTTAATATTTTAATTATTTTTAGCTAGATTAAATAAAAATTTATTTTATTTTATTTTTTACACAATTAAATAATTTTATTTTTTTAAATAAATAAATAAATAAATAAAATATCAATAAAAATATATATTATTTTTTAATTAAAATTTTAAATAAATTTGTTTTTAAAAATAGTAATAATCAAACAATGAAATTAAATAAAACATCTATTAAATTTAAATAATGAAATTAAATAAATATAAACAAAATTTTAAAATAAAACATCAATAAAATATCTATAAAAAATTATTTTAAAAAATTAAATAAATAAAACATCAATAAAAAGTTAAATAAAATAATTTTATTTTTAAATTGAGACATTTAAATTTTATTGAATTTCATTAAATATAATACATAATTAAATAGTAGAGGGTCAAAATGGTCATTTTGACCACCTAATCCCAACAGTGGATAGTCCTCCAAAAACTATCTCATACCCTCCCTTAGGACACAATAGTCCCCCGTATGGGGGATAAGGAGTCTAGCTGAACATGGAGTTCGGCGGACTAAAAAAAAAATCAAACGGCGGATAAAGAGCACTATTTGGATTATAATCCAAATAGTGGATAGTCTCCCCCTAATCCGGCGAATCAAACATGCCCTAAGAGTATTACAAATAAATCTCCCTACAAAGTTCACTCTCAAAACTCTCTCAATAAAATCTCTTTTACAAAATAAACTTTCAAAATATTCTCTCTCAAGATAGGAAATATTTGAACTCTAGAGAGTTAGAAAATAAGCTGGAAGAAATACCAAAATGTTCTTGGAGAGGTGCATCAACAAATGAGCAAGGGTTCCTTTAAATAGACCTGAGGCAGGGCACTTTCGTGGGTGCGAACATGTTCTTTGCGAGCCTTGGTCGTGACCGTGGTTTCTCTTTGTGGGTTGTAGAGAAAATATTGAGAGCTAAACTTTCGGATTGCCTGGTCACAGGCGTGAGTTTGTGGTCGCGGGCGCGATGTGCATAGCTCGCGGGTGCGACCGTGCTGTGTGTGAATCGTGGGCACGGTTGTGCGGCTCGCGGGCGCAATTGTATGGACTGGAGCATTTATTTTTGCTGACTCTTGCTGCTGTTTTCTTCTACAAAATCAGGCATGCTTTCCTCCACACTTTGCCACCTAATCCTATAGACAAACAGCCAGCATTTGCCATGTAAAGTCCATGACTTATGCTCATGCACGTCATCAAATGAAGATCCAACAAAATCCACAAAGAATTTTCACATGTAAAGCTTTATCCCTTCACCTATGTGTTGCCACCAAAAAGCTGAGACAAACAGCCAACTTGAGCATCCTAAGGTTGACATTTTCAATCGGAAGATTTATCAACAAACACAATTGTAGAATAGTTTTCTGAGTCTCTTCATTCATCATAGTTGTATAATATATATAGTACAAATATTAACAAGGAAAGAATAAAAGATTATAGAAATATCTTATAACTAAGGAATTGATAAGGAATTACATAATTAAGGATATTGCCTAAATCATATCCTTAATTTTAGCACTCTCCCTCAAGTTGGAGCATGTATATCGCACATGCCTAACTTATCTAAAGAGTAACCAAAAATACTGCTAGCGACAGCTTTGGTAAGGACATCGGCTAGTTGGTTTTCAGACTTCACAAATGGAAAAACAATGATTCTGGCTTTAAGTTTTTCCTTAATAAAATGTTTATCAATTTCCACATGCTTCGTCCAATCGTGTTGAATAGGATTATGAGCAATTTCTATAGCAGAAGTGTTATCACAATACAACTCCATTGTCTCCTGAGAGTGAACACTAAAATCCTTAAGCAAGTTCTTCAACCATAGGAACTCACATACTCTAAAAGCCATGCGCCTATATTCTGCTTCTGCACTGTACTGGCTACCACCGGTTGTTTTTTACTCCTCCAAGTCACAAGGTTGCCCCCTACAAAAGTAAAGTATCCTGATGCAGATTTTCTGTCATTAGATGAACTAGCCCAATCTGCATCAGTGTAACCTTCCACATTCAAATGATTATTCTTGATGAACAACAACCTTTTACCCAGAGTAGACTTTAAATATCACAATATGCGTTCCACAGCATCCATGTGAGGTTTACGAGGGTCATGCATAAATTGGCTCACTACGCATACTGAATAAGCAATATTTGGCCTAGTATGAGACAAATAAATTAACATTTCCACAAGTCTCTAGTACTTGGCTTTATCAGTAGAAGTTGCATGCAAACAATTAAACAACTTGTGATTTTGTTCAATAGGGGTATTCACAGGCTTACAACCAAACATA
Organism: Camellia lanceoleosa; assembly: GCA_025200525.1. Lineage (NCBI taxonomy): Eukaryota > Viridiplantae > Streptophyta > Magnoliopsida > Ericales > Theaceae > Camellia > Camellia lanceoleosa. The sequence continues at coordinate 132,593,018 of CM045759.1, read as the reverse complement.
TTTGTTTCAGTTAACAAATCAAGAATGTATTTTCGTTGAGATAAGAAAATACCATTCTTTGAGCGGGCTACCTCTATTTCGAGAAAGTATTTTAAATCTCTAAGTTGTTTCATTTCAAATTCTAGGACCAAATGTCGTTGTAAGTTCTCAATTTATTCTTGATCATCTCCTGTCACCACCATATCATCACGTATATAATCAAAGCAGTAACCTTACCCCATTTGGTGCTTTAAAAATAAAGTATGGTCGGAGTTGCTTTATTTATATCTGAAGTTCTTCATAGACTTGGTAAATCTCTCGAACCAAGCTCTTGGAGACTGTTTTCCCCCATACAACGCCTTTTTGAGTTTGCACACATTGTAACATCTTCGTATTTTTCCACACCTGGAGGGGGGTCCATATACATTTCCTTTGTAAGATCTCCATGTAAAAAAGCATTTTTTACATCAAACTGAAGAAGTGGCCAATCTGGGTTCACCGCCAAAGACAGGAGCACTCGAACTGTATTAAGTTTGGCAACAAGTGCAAAAGTGTCTTGGTAGTCAACCCCATAAGATTGTGTATATCCTTTCACAACTAATCGAGCTTTATACCTCTCAATCAACCCATCCGCTTTATGCTTGACTGTAAAGACCCATCTACATCCCACGGTTTTTTTCTCTTTTGATAGTCACAAGCTCCCAAGTATCATTTTTTTCAAGCGCTGTCATTTCTTCTACCATGGGTTGAGTCCATCTATCATCTGCTAGAGCTTCCTGCATTTTACTAGGAATAGGGATAGATGATAACTGTAGCGCATAAGACACATATGACGTGGATGGTTTGTGACAAGACACATGATTACTAATGGGATATCTAACTTTGTATTTAGGATCAGGCTCATATTTAACAGGTGGTATACCACGATTAGAACGAAGTGGAAGACAATATTGAGACACGTGAGATTTAGAAAAAAAAGATCATCACTACAAGTGGAATTAGGATTAGTAGATACCTTTAGAGGAATCTTAGAAGAAGACTGGCTTAGTGGTTGTGTTGAATTGTTGGGAGGCATTGTATTATCATGAAGAGCATGATCTTCAGTATAAGAAGTCTCTGGTTCAACATTATCTGTAATATGAGAAGTCTCTGGTTCAACAATTGATAACTCTTCCCTTTCATCTGAAAATTCACCATGTCCTGAAGAAGCTTCGGACGAAGAAATATTGTCTGAATTGTTGGTGAAAAATGCCTCAAGTTCTTCATAATTTATCACTCCTTATAAATTTCTCCCCTGAAATGGTAAACTAGGAGTCGGTGCCTGGTAAAAAAGGTCATTCTCGTGGAAGGTGATATCCATGGAAACGTAAAGCCTCCGAGTGGTAGGATCATAACACTCGTAGCCTTTTTTAGTGTTCCCATAGCCCACAAAAACACACTTCAAAGTCCGAGACTCAAGCTTAGTTCGTTGGCAGGGATGCAAATGAACATAAACTACACACCCAAAAATTCGTGAAGCCAAAAACACCACCGGTGGAAGAGTGCAATGATAAAAAAAGGGCATCCAATGGTCTTCGAAAATTAAGAACACTGGATGGCGTACGATTTATTAAATAGACCCACCGAATTCAAAGCTTCACCCCACAAGTAAATGGGAACATGACCCCCAATTAAAAGAGATCGAGTAACTACCGATAAATGTTGGTTTTTTCGCTCGACAATACCATTTTGTTGAGGAGAATCTGTGTAAGATGTTTGGTGAATAATCCCTTTAGAGTGCATAAATTTCATAAATTCTTTCTTTCCGTATTCACCACCATTATCAGAACGAAAAACTTTTATTGGAACACCAAATTGAGCAGTTATCATTTGATGGAATAGGCGAAAAATTGAACAAACATCACTCTTGTGTTTCATTTGATAAACCCAAATCATGCGAGTGCAATCATCAACAAAAGTTATAAAGCACTTCATCTTATTAAGAGTAGAAATTGGGGTCGGTCCCCAAACATCTGAATGAACTAATGAAAAAGGTAAATCTATTTTATGATCACTCAAATGAAAAGTAGCATGATGATTTTTTGCCTTTACACAAGTGTCGCAAACAAAATTTGAAAGATTACAGCCATGAAACAATGATGGAAATAATCTCCTAAGATAGCCAAAGGAAGGGTGCCCCAGCCTCCTATGCCATAGCCAAATTTCCTCCTTTTTCTTATTCATCGAATCTCTATTTAGCATAAGAGCTTGCCCCTTGCCCTTTTTTATTGGAATGGTGGAATCCGTCTTCAAGATAGTACAACCCTCCCATTTGTCTACCACTGCCAATCTTCTCCCGAGTATGGATGTTCTGAAAGACACAGTGAGTAAGGAAAAATAGAGCAATACAATTATGAGATTTTGCTAATTGATTCACAGAAAGAATATTACAATTTAACGATGGCACAAATAAGACATCCTCGATTTCTAACATGGAAGATAATGGAACTGTACCAACTCCAATAACCGGATATGATACACAATTAGCAACGGTAATAGTGACTTTGGAATATTTAGAAAATAAATGGCTAAACCTATAACAATCACAAGTCATTGGTCTGTTACGCCAGAGTCAATTATCCAATCACTATTTCTAGAAAAAGACATACCAAACTTAGCAGTGAATGCAAGAGTTGTGGCTAAATTTGCTTTTGGATTAGAGTTCGCCTCCTTATGAGATGTCTTCTTACCCTTTGGATGCCATTCTGGATACCCATGAAGTCGGAAGCATGTGTCCACTGTATGACTTGTACTATGACAGTGAGTACATTTTTTATCCTTCTTTGAGATGGTTGTCTTCCGAGAAGCCATTACAGCCCCCCCTTCTCCAATATTTCCTCCAAGCATAGCATCTTGGCAATTAGCTTACGAACAAACCATAGCGTAAGCCACCTGTATATCAGGAAGTGGTTTTGTTGACAGTATACGACCTCAAACCCCATCTAAGTGAGGATCAAGACTAGCCAAAAACTTATACACGTGTTCGGAATTAACCTTCGTGGTGTATATAACAATATCATTGGTACACTCCATGACACAGGCATCAATATCATCAAGCTCCTACCACATTTTCTGTAATTTTCCAAAATAAGAAATAACAGAACCTCCATTCTGGCGGACATAAAATACCTCTCAATGAAGTTGATAAGCTTTTGACGCATCCTGATCAACCGAATACGTATTTTTAACCGCCTCCCATATCTCCTTTGTCGTAGACAATTGAAGAAAGAGAAACCGAATATCCTTTGTCATTGCATCAAGAAGCCAAGATTTGACCAAGCAGTTTTCATCCTCCCATTCTTTATACTCTTCCGACTTCTTATTTAATGGAACAACCTTGGTACCCGAAATATTACCCCAACGTTTTCTCCCACGGATTTTATTTCGGGCATTCAAAGACCACTCTACATAATTGGTACCGTCAAGCCGTTCCGGAGTGATGAGAGAGGAAGTTTCCGACAAATGTAGACCAGACTCGGTCTTTGTTAGTTATTTAGCACCACCTAATTCAGTCATGATGGCACTAAAAGAAAATTTTTCAGTGAAATGATATGAACAAAAACAAGAACAATTGTGAATACAGGACCTACTTAAATTCCTAGGGTTAAGAAAAGGATATTGAACGAGGCTCTGATACCATATCAACAAACACAATTGTGGAATAATTTTTCGAGTCTCTTCATTCATCATAGTTGTATAATATATATAGTACAAATATTAACAAGAAAAGAATAAAAGATTATCGAAATATCCTATAACTAAAGAATTGATAAGGAATTACATAATTAAAAATATTGCGTAAATCATATCCTTAATTTTAGCAAGATTATCATAGCTTGTTCTCCAAATCTTTGACAATTTTGAAGCACAATAATCAAGGTGAGAAATATAAAAATCAAAATAATTTGAATCAATGATATTGATTTTTGTCAAGAAAATTATTGCCAAAATACACATTATTAATGTCTTAGGATAAAAATCCTAACAATCTCTCCCTTTGATAATGTTGGGACAAAACTTTATAAACCATTCGTACACAAGATATTTTAATTTAATCAACAAGTGGACAAAGACAAATAAATAATTAAACTGAAAAATATGATTTTATCTTTGGAATGGGATTGCCAACTTGCACTGTAATGCACAACATTAGGATTACAATTCCTAACATTCTCATCTTTTAGCAATTTTGTGACAAAACACAAAATATTCCCCTACACAAAAATATTAGTAGTATGTAAGACAACAATCTCTCCCCCTAAGCAACATACTCCCCCTAAACATAAGACCAAAAATTTTCACAAAAATTTTCTCTTCCCCTACACATAAGGCCAATTTTTCTCTCCCTTTTTATATGGAATTGATAAACTCAAACATAATAAACTGAAAATAACATTCAAGACAATGTAAGAAGGCGAAACAAATAAACACGCACTCAAAACCAAAATACTCCAAAAGACACGAACTAGTCCAAAAGAATCTTATCGCCATTCTCTCAATTTGAAAAACAAAATTTTATAAAGATGAAAATGTTCAACAAAATGTAAAATGACACTCACTTGAAAACCATTGGACACCAGCAAACGTGAATCCTATACAAAGGTAGTGTGTTGTGTGAAATGAGAGAATACCATGTTTAACAATGCCATGTAGAGATCAAATTTGAACATTTTGCAACAAAAAATTGAGCCACTCTTTTTGGAAGTCAAATCTCGAGTTTGCAAAAAATGATTTGAGAGACAACATTTATTCAATCTTCCTTAATCTGTTTTTTTTTTTTTTAAATTTTTTTTATATGATTTTTTTTATTTTTTTTTTTTCATTTCAAAAAATCGAATGAGGCTTTCACACTGCTAAGAGCGGTAGTTGAAATTAATAAATCATGAATTTTATCATCTGAAAAATGGTAGCTATAACACACTTTTACATGTAGTCCTTTCTATCGAGCTTAGCACAAAAACAACAAAACATTTTTCTTGCTCATCTCTCATCATCATTGTAACGCTTCAAAATAATAATAACAACAATCTATCTCATGATATTCAATAGTAACATCACATGCGAAATAATAACCTTTCATTTATATTCTTTTACCGTACAAAACATGACATATGCGAGTATACATTATAAATCCTAAATCTTAAATCTATAGCATATGCCACTTATGAGTGAAATTGAAGTAAAAGATCATATAGATAAGTTAATGACTGAATGGCTACATTTTTTCAAGACAATGCTTGGTTATAACAAAAATGAGTTCTACTCAATACAGTTAAAGCCCAAGGCTTGTACAAAATAATTACAACAACAAATCAAAAATAAGTCTTCAACTCCACGGTCTTCCCAAGCTAAGTCCTTGATAGAGGCATATCATCAGCACTTGAAATTTGTTTTTTCACATACGGTGAGCCCAAATCCAGTAGATATGCTTTAACATAATGTATGAATTTGAACGACGTCATTAGATGAATGCATGTGCATGCCATTTGTCAAACGTTTTACTTTTCCAACTCAAAATAATGTAATGCCAAGATTATATATCAGTTCATGAAAAATATCATTTTATAATAAAAAACAAAACAGTGGATACAAAACACTAGAAATTTTTAGGTACGTATCTTCTAGTAGCCTATACAAGCACTACCAAAGCCATTTTACCGGTACTAACCAGAAGGATCGGCACCTAACTGCGTGGGTTTTTGGACTTTCACTAAGGACACACAGTTCAACATAATAACCACAACCATACCCCTTAACCAGATTCACCAAGGTATTCACTCATTTTTTCTCAAAACAATACATTTTCAATATTTAAGTATAAAACAATGATCAATGCAAGATGTATGAATAATTAGTTTTAATTCACCTAATCCTCATCCAATTTCTACAACAATCAAAGCTATCCATCACCGATAGTCCAAAACAGATATTTCTAGTAGATAGATAATTTCCAACAAAAGATCTAATCTCATCAATTTCAAAATGGGAGTGATACATATTTACAACTCCATCCTCTTTATCAACATACACATTCATTTCATCCATTCAATTTCAACATCTTTTCCCATTTTCTTCCATAAATCAAATAATTAATGATTTTAGAACAAACCTCTTTTACCTTTCAAAATCACATTTGAGTAAAGAAATTCCAACATTTCAACATATCTCAACTATAAACTCATTCTCATAACCTTTTTCAAGAATCCATTTGAAAGCTTCTCTTTTACATTTCAAATTCAAACTCTAGGTTTCACCTAATTTTCCCCAAATCACTAAATCTTTTTTAATGAGCAAATAACTAGGGTAAAAATCATACCGAAGGTTGAAGAAATCCCTACCTTAGAAGTAGAGGAGGAAGAGAGCAAGAGTGAACTTTGATAGAGTCGAAAATGAGAACCTCTCCGATTAGAACAAAGCTTTCGACGAACTCCACATTTTTCTCCAAGGAGCAATGATGGAGAAATCAACGGATGATGGAGTATTTGTGGTTTTAAGCAAGAACTAGAGAGAGAGTGTGTGTGAAGAAATTAGGGTTTGGGAGGTTTTAGAGAGAGAGAAAATGAAAAAGTGATTCAAAAATTCTTTTTCCCGAATTGATATATGTACAAATCACTCGAGCGACCAAAACATTACTCGAGCATCAGACACAGTAAGTGACATCGTTCGAGTGACCAAGAATACTGCTTGAGCGCACAATGACCCCCTCCTAGAAGTTCAGACTTGTAAAAGACTGCTCAAGTGCAAGAAACACCACGTAAGCAATACCCCACTTCTAGAAGTTTTGCACACCTGTAAAAACACTAAGAGATCCCAAAGACTGTTTGGGTGACTAAAACACCGCTTGAGCGAACAAATAGAAAACAGGACAACAATTTTTTTGAAAAACTAAATCCTAACCTGTTTTAAACACGACCAACACTTAACCCAACCACCAACAATATGAAAAGAGTATGAACAACAATTAAAGACACGAAATCCCAGATCGAAGAGCATGAAATGGGTCAGATCTAAACCGGAACCGTTAAAATCATACTTTTAAGTACTCAGTATCGATCAATTCGCAAGAGTCAAGGCACAAAAATCTACACATTATTCAGGATTTCTCATGAGCTATGGATAAACATTTAATCCTCCTAGAATGTGTACACAATGAGATCATGTTCATTAATCCTCAAGTATTCAAAGTGAAGTGAGAATTACACAAATCGAACATGTTATGCAAAATAAATCAAAGTTTGTCAAGAGTGAGTCTAGAGACAAAAATCCTTTTGACCAATTAACACTTTAAAAAAAAAAAAAAAAAAAAAAAAAAAAAAAAAAAAAAAAAACTCAAACACACAAAGACTCACAAGACTTGACAACAAACTAATTTTTTTTTTCTTTTTCAAAGAACTCCAAAAATAATATATATATATATTTACAACACAAGAACACGAAACCCTTTATCCCAAATCATTCTTCTTGACCCAAACAACTCTATTTTTAACATGAGGCGGTTTAACACAGTTGTTGAGAAAGATCATAGAATTTTGGAAATCCTTTGGACACTTTGTATTCTTGTTGGGTAACAAGGGTTGTACAAAAGTTTTGGAGGCGTTAGAAAACTTGCTACCTCTATGTGGAATGTGGTCATGAAGCAAATAACAATAAGGATGAAGATGACCTAATTTACAACAAAAAAACAGCTTTACCATTCTTTGGATATTTTGTAACCAGCTTACCCCATTGAATGTTGCACTTAAGCACTTGTTGAGGCCTTTAAGCTTGTCTTCTACTCTTGCCATGGTTAACCTCATACAAACTCAAGCAATTAGGCCTAATGTGACCACAACCTCCACAATGATGACAAACAGGTATAAATTTCTTCTTTAAAACATTTTTGTAAGAAAAATTTAAAGTTGAAGAAATTGTACCTTTCATCTTCACAAAATCCTTTACCTCTTGTATGCTTGCACCATTGTTGGAAGATGATGCTTCGGGCATGGAATTGCAATTGTTGTGGTAGCCAATTCCACTTTTATCACTCGCCATTTATTGTGAATTTAGAATGGGATCTAAATTCTTTGAGCTTGTATTCAATAACTTGAGTGTGGCGTTGGCACTGATGAGTTCAAGTTGCCTTTTTGCACACTTCTCCTCAAACTCTTTTATTGTTTTGGCACAACTTTTAGCTTATTCTTCAAGATCATTTTTCTTCTTAAGTTCGTCATGTGCGCCAAGGAAAAAATGTCTCTCATTTTTGCAAGTGGAGAGTTTATTGATTAAGTTATCCTTTTTATTTTCTAGGACATTGATCTTTGCTTGATCCTCTAAAAATTCCTTTTTCAACTGATTCTTCTCCTTCACACATTTTTTACAAGCTGTTTATGAGTTCTTTTTGTTTTGTCAACTTACAGCATTGGAGGTACATCTTATGAATTTCTTGAGAATTTCCGTCTTCACTTTTAGAAGTGACTACATGTTCTGAAGCCAGGTCAAGACTTGCAACCAAACATTGTGGGTTGCCTCTTTCTCAAGTTTTAAAGCTTTGGAAGGACATTCGGTTAAAACATGTCCAAACCCTTGACATTCATAACATTATCTTTCTTGAAAAATTATTTTCTTTGTCGAGTTTAGAAATATTTTGTTTATAATTATCTCTTTCTCTTGAAATTAAATCCTTGAAATTAGACTTTTTCGTTTTCAAAAATTGTTGAAACTTTTTAGTAAATAAATCTATCATTTCGAATTCAACCTCTTGATTGTCTTTGGAAGTTTTAACAAAATGACTGCCTTGAATTGAATCTATCAATAATCACAAAATGATCACACTCCTATAGCTTTGAAAAACAAAGTATAAGCGACCTGCTTTAATACCAATTGAAAATTTTAGATTTGTGCAGAAAACTCTTTTAAAAAATTTAGATACGTCCCATTTAACATGATTATTTATTTAGGCAATCCAATTAAAAAAATTATGCAACCATGATCAATGAAGATAAGAGAGAGTAAGAGAAAATAAATTCATGGCACAAAAGATTTTTTACGTGGAAAAATTACAATTGGAATCCACTAACTTGCGATTAAAAAAACCACGGGCCCTCAATTAGATGAATAATCCACTATGAAAGAAAGGTAATACAGGAGATCTCTTACAAAGGCCAATCCAGGTTACACAAGTCCACTTCCCAGCACACGTCTTAGTTCACTCTATAGGTACATCCACGATCTCCACTAGATATCTGCCACGGTTGTCGAATTGCCACTAAGCCAATGATTCTGGAATCTACCGAAATTTACAATCTTGAGATCCACTAAGAAGGTTCACTTTTGGAAATGTGTGAAGAACTTGTTACAAAAACTTGATGATTAGCTTTGAGGCTCTTGGATGCTAATGTATCATCAAGTAACTAAGAGTATTACAAATAAAACTCACTACAAAGTTTACTCTCAAAACTCTCTAAATAAAATCTCTCTTACAAAATAAACTCTTAAAATATACTCTCTCAAGATAGGAAACATTTGAATTTTAGATAGGTAGAAAATAAGTTGGGAGAGATACCAAAATGTTCTTGGAGAGGTGCGTCAACAAATGAGCAAGGGGTCTTTAAATAAACCTGAGGCAAGGCACTTTTGCGGGCGTGGACATGTTCTTCGCGGGTGTGGTCAGCCTTGGTCACGACTGTGGTGTCTCTTCGTGGATTATAGATAAAATAGGGCACGACCGTGCTGTGCATGAATCGCGGGCGCGGTTGTGCAGCTCGTGGGCGCTACTGTATGGACTGGAGCATCTGTTTTTGCTGACTCTTGTTGCTAATTTCTTCCACAAAATCAACCATGCTTTCCTCCACGCTTTGCCACCTAATCCTACAGGCAAACAGCCACCATTTGCCATGTAAAGTCCATGGCTTATGCTCATGCTCGTCATTAAATGAAGATCCAACAAAATCCACAAAGAATTTTCATATGTGAAGTTCTATCCCTTCACCCATGTGTTGCCACCAAAAAGCTGAGACAAACAGCCAACTTGAGCATCCCAAGGTTGACATTTTCAGCCTAAACATTATCATAGCTTGTTTTTTCAAATCTTTGACAATTTTGAAGCACAATAATCAAGGTGATAATCAAGGTAAGAGATATAAAAATCAATTGAAGAAAATCAAAATAATTTGAATCAATGATATTAAGTTTTGTTAAGAAAGTTATTGTCAAAACACACATTATTAATGTCTTAAGATAAAAATCCTAACAATCTCTTCATTTGGTAATATCAAGACAAAACTTTATAAACTATTCGTACACAAAATATTTTGATTCAACCAACAAGTGGATAAAGACAAAGAAATAATCGAACTAAAAAAATATGATTTTGTCTTTGAAACGAGATTGCCAACTTGCACTGTCATGCACAACATTAAGATTACAAATCCTAACATGACTTAGTTTCTTTTTTGATTTTTTTTTTTTAATTTATTTTTTTTGCCCATATAGTATCCCCACGTTCAAATGAACTTTGATATCAAAGCTGGAACTCCGGAGTCAAAACATTCAGTGGGGGTGACCATATAAATATGAAATACAGTTAAAACATTCCATGCCATTGGATTTTGAACTTGTTGGATGAAATGATTTAATCACTGTGTATTCATATTTCATATACCAACAATGCTAGAGGGTCACAATTTTTGTGGTCACAATGATTCAAAATTTTTCTAAAATATTTTTCTTCATATACTAATGCAACTAATTGTCGTTGTGTATATACATATGGATTCAGGATTATTACTATGGCGGCGCAAAAATATATTTGAGAGTATAAGGGTATGTTTGGTTTGTGTTTGAGAGATGTGTTTTAGGGATAAAAAGTACGAAAACATGTTTGGTTTGGTTTTTTGGAAAATTTGTTTTGGAAAATTGTTTTGAGAGAGAGTTTTGGAAAAAATGATTGATTTGATGTGTGTGTGAGAGAGATTTGTTTGGAAACTTGTTTGGTTTGTGTGTTTTGGGAAATTTTTTTGAAAAAATTTGTTTGGTAGAGAAAATTTCTGAAATTTGTTTGTAGAGAAAATTTGTTTGGAAACTTGTTTGGTTTGTGTGTTTTGGGAAATTTTTTTGAAAAAATTTGTTTGGTAGAGAAAATTTCTGAAATTTGTTTGTAGAGAAAATTTCTGAAATTTTTTTCAGAAACACAAACCAAACCTAAACGTTTGTAATTGAAAATTTTTCATTATAATATTTAATATTTTTCAAATTTTTTGAGGGTGTCGCTATCATCCACGCCTACCTAGATCCATCATTGTATTTATAACTCCAAAGATTATTTATTTCTTTTGTTAGAGATGAAAAATAATAGAGAATTTATTAGAATTTTTTTTTTTAAATACTTATATTTTAATTATTCTGTAATATATTCTTGTATTTTAATAAGTCTTATTATTTGGATATTTGATCTACCAAATTTTAATTCTTATATTTAAGGTATTTTATAGACAATTTTACTTTTGTAAATATATTTTTTTGAATTCTTAGCAATTTGGTGATGTAAACATTCATATTTGACTTGTGAATGTTCACATTATGGAATATTATTTTATACTGTCAATGTGAATATTAATGCGCGTTTCACCTTATTATTATTAGGGTTATTTTGGTAAATATGTCACTCATAGTATTTATTGAAACTTAATAATTTAAACTAAATGGAGCATAAGTAAGTGAAAAGAAATTTATGAATAAATGTCTCAAAAATAATTTGTAAATGCATTAGTTAAAAAAAGTGATCGCTTAACTTTGAGTACATAAAAGATAGGGTGATTGACCTATAAATCCCAAAAGGTGAATTTGTGAATAGTCCCAACTTTATTTTAATGAACACCGAAGTCCCATTGAATGGGAATTGACACATTTGCTTATGGGGTTTAATGTGTAGGCCAGTTATTGTATTTTCGAAATTTTAGTTGTTTTGTATTAATTAAGTTTGAAAAAAGTATATTAAGAACTTTTTAATTTGTTCTGTTTTAGTCATGTTTGGAAAATACACTAAGGACTTTTTTATTTGTTCTATATTAGCCATATTTAGAAAATGTAACATGCCTATTTTGGAAATCAAACCACATTTCACATTTCACATGTCACATTTCAAAAAAGTACACTAAAAAACCACATTCCACATTTAACCTACCCAAATGTAACATGCCCATTATGATTTTAGTTGTTTTGCATTAATCACATTTGAAAAAAAGAACACTAAGGTATTTTTTATTTGTTCTGTATTAGCCACATTTGGAAAATGTAACATGTCTAGTTTGAAAATCAAACCATATTTCACATGTCACATTTAAAAAAAAATACACTAAATGATTTTTGTAGTCACATTATTGGTTTGGATAAATCACATTCCACATTCAATCCTCCCAAATGTAACATGCTCATTATAGAAATCAATCATTGTGTCACATTTCAAAAATTACATTCCAAAAAAAAAAAAAATGAACCCAACAATCTATAAGGGCAAAAAAGTCTTAACGTGACACAATAATATATTAAATAAGATCTCATAAAAAAATATTTCCAGATGAATAGGATAAAAATAGACTTCATAGTATATAGATTTTTAAAGTGGGATTTTTAAGTAATTTTTCCTACAAAATATATATCATTTAAGTTCTGATACAAATATTTTTATTTTTATTGGTTAATGGGCTAACTTACTGGGTTTGGATTTTGTAGCTTCTGTTTGGGTGGTGTTGAAATTTAATTTAGGCCCAATCATCAGGACAATTCGTGCTTGGACTAGTACATGTTGTATTATTATTGTATAGAGTAGGTATGGCCCGAAATACACCCGACCATAGTCAATAGCGAATACCGATCAAAACACAGTATGAAGAATCCTATTATGGAGAAGCTATTCATTTGGTCGAACGTACTAAGCTGGCCATGTACAATAACATGGGCTAAATGCTTTGTCAATCACCACAGCAGGATCAACCGGGACATGGTTGAAAACAAGCTCATTTCGGGCCTTCCATATATGCCCAGGGCCGGCCTGAGGTTTAGGGGGCCTAAGGCGAATTTTAGAAATAGGGACCCTCTTATATTGAAAAAAAAAAATTCATAGATAAAAGGATAAGTTACAATTTTTTTATTTGTTTATAGCCACAAAAAAAATTTACTTGCACATATAATTATTAAAATTATAAACAAAACAATTTAATGAAACAAAATTAAGGAAAAAAATTAGGAAAAAATTATTCAATTAAAAGTGATAAAGACCTAGGTAAAAAAATTAGGACAAAATTATTTATTCCACTAAAATCTAATAGATAAAGAAAGTAAAAAAATAAAAAATTAAGGCCCATATATTGTATGTATTGTTCTTCTTGGGCCTAAAGACTTTATATATATATATATATTCATTTTAATAAATATGGGCCAAACTATACTTATAAATAAATAGGGATCAAATTACACTTATAAATAAATATGGGTTAAACCATATATGGACCCAATAAAATATTTTAGGCCCTTTAAATTGATCCTAAAATCACAAAAAAAAAAAAAATAGACCTATAATATTTTACCAAATTTAGAGACCCTATTTTTGAATAAAAAATTTGGGGTCTAAGGCCCAGGCCTTACTGGCTTTAGGCCAGGGCCGGCCTTGTATATGCCAACCCAACCACGCAACATTACCAAGAAGATCTTTACACTCTTGAAAGTTTCCCATTTGTTCGATAATATCACTAATCCATCTCTGGAATGAATGAAAAGCCTGAGATTCAATCTTATAACCCAACCCACTTCCAAACCAAATTGCCTTTGTCCACCCACATCCAAACAACAAGTGCTCAACCAAAAAAAGTGTTTTATTTTTTATGGGAGTTGCAAATTCCGAATGAACTTCCACTCTTTTCCGGACCACTGAAAGGAGGGTGAAGGGGACTCTTTCCAAGCCAATCTTGTCTGGTTCAAAGCAGATTAGTACTCAGACTTCACTGAGTTAATACCTTTCGAGTCGTGGTGCCAAATTAATGAATCGTCTTTATCTTCCACTGAAATGGGAATGCCAATGATAGCCTCACTGTCTTCCTTCGATATTAAAGCTTGAATTTTAGACTTGTCCCAAACTTTTGAGGAAACAACAAAAGCATCTTTAACCTTGTGTATCTCACCCCCGTTTGGATGCCTCACTTTAACCTTGAAGCCCTGAACATTAGGAATCCAAAAATCAATTGTAGCACCATAGTGCACCTGCCACCGCAACCCATCAGATAACACTTCACGCCCTTAAAGAAGACACGCCCAAGCCCACAAAGCTCGAGCCCCTTTCAATGCATGAACAGAATCCAAATTTGGAGTTTGGGAAGTTAACGAGTCTCCACCTTTGACGAGCCAACAAGGCTTTGTTAAAGGCTTTGAAATCTCTAAAACCCAAGCCCCATTGATCTTGGTTGAAGCCATCTTACTCCATTTACCCCACTGAATTCCCTTACCTTTTTGGATCCCCTTTCCACCAAAAATTCTCAATAAAGAAATTCAATTTGTTTCCAAATAATTAATTTTTTTTTAGAGATTGATTTCCAAATAATTAAGTTAGTACTTAGTTAATGGTTAAATTTGTAGTGAAATTGGTCATGGAATTTTGTTGATTAGTAATAAGCCTTTAGTGATACGTTTGGTTATGATCCAAATTGTCCGAATTAATTTTGATGACGAGACTTTATATGATGGTAGGTTATGAATCAAAGTGATCTTAAATTAAGAGAAAAGTTAGGGATCATGAAATTTTTTTCATGAAAATGATCATGAAAGATTTATGATTTTTGGATTACCTTGATTAGTATGTGGTGTTTTATTCTAAGTGTAATGTAAGGGTCACAAAACTTTCATGATTATTTTCATGAAAGGTTTTTCATGATACCTAGCATTGTTGCTTGATTAAATATCAAAATGGCTTCAGTTATGAGTCTAACCTTTGCATATTTTTTTTTTATCATTATTATTTTGGAGTATGTATGAAAATATTTATTACTACTTGTGATTATATTTTATGAATAAGTTGATTATCTAAAAAGCATAAAATTTATACTTTTACCTTCTATTTTGTGATCAGCTTTCAACTTAAAAAGAAACTATAACAAAAAGACCCAATGTACCACACCCTTTTACCATCACAAGAACACTACAACAATTTTGGTTCCAATATATTAACAGAAACTGCAGTAGTGAAATATATTAAATACAAAAACACAAAAAAAACATGGGCTGCATTGAACAAAAAAGAAATGAAAATGACCAATCCCCAACCACCCACCTCTCCACCCACTTTTCTGTGTACTTCAACAAAGAGTTCAAAAGCACTCACAGAAAAGCAAGCCCCATTAGTGGTAGGGTATTTTCTTGCTTTCTTCATACTTTCCGGCCAAATCATCGAAAAGAATTCCGGCACCGACTCCGACGACTAAGTCGATCGTGTAGTGGCCTCTCGTGCTCAGAAGCCTGATTGCTTGTAGAACGTTGAGGGTGTCAAAAACACGTCCCAATTCCCATCTCTGCATGCGTTTCATGTCGAGTGAGGCAATCACAGATGCAGCAACATGACCCGAGTAGAACAAGAAAAATGACACGTTCCCAACTGGAAAGTCCACGCCGGAGCCCAAGAATCCCTACAATTCAATCTCACGATGCTTAATTTTTTTATTGATGCTTTTTCTAGGATCAACTAAAGGAGTGGACCCTGATAAAAATCAGATTGATTTGATAATTATGGTCATATATTTTTATCATCTATGTTTGGGAAGTGGTTAAAATAGTCAAAAAGTCAACTAAAATACATCACATTACATCACATTATCTTTCTACTTTTCTGCACACCTTTTCGTAAAAAATTAAAAAGTTACTAAAATAGTCTGTTCTCAAACTAAGCCAGGTTTTTAAAATAATAAACAGTTTAATTTCAAATCATATTCTTTGTCCAATTTATGAAGATAATGATGATAAACTCATGTGATCATAATTATTAAATTAATTTAATTTTTTTATAAATATTATAAACACATGAACTTAAAAAATAAACCGAGTGAATCCTCTAATTGAGGCCCATAGTAAGTCCAATGAGCCGGACTACACCATCATTAGTGGACATGAGAAAATTCAATACCTAAAAGAAATAATCATAGAATTGAGTAATAAAAATATAAGTAAAAAAAAAAAAAATTTAAATTCTTTGATTTCTCAAGATACATGTTAAGAGATTTAAAATGAAGGCATTGCCCCACCGTTCTCTCATACCAACCAAAATGAAGGCATCTCTACCGTCATACTTAAAATTCTACAAAATACTCCTATATAAGTGTGAGATATGAGTGTTGCGCAGAATTTTTAAGTGTCTATCATTGCTCCTTACACTTAATTACACTTAAAAAATGAGTATTGATAGAATTTTTGATAATTATCTTAAGTCTTAGCAATTGTTCTTCTACACCTAAAAAAAAAAGAAAAAAGAAAAAAAAGAGAAGTAATGTTTAAAACACAAACCCTGAATATAGAATACGTCTCACATGACATAGAATCCACATAATGTGAGACCTACATGTAGGACCCACCCCAAGAAAGATAGATGTGTCTCATGCTATATTTAAGTCAAGTTTGGCATCTCTCCAAAAAACTAAAAAGTTAAAAAATTACTCAAAAAATTAAAAAGTCATTGCTATTCACCAAAAAGAAGATATTAAAAAATTAATTTTCACACATCAATTCACAAAGGCGTACAACTCATCAATTGACTTGTGAAGCTTTGAGCTGCATTTGAAAGGAAAAATTGCACAGTTTGGTGCAATTTTCACCCATGCTGTTCGGCATATGGGGGCCCATCACGGGTCCTGTTTTGATAATCTGAACCGTCAATGTGTAGAACTCATCGAGTTCTATAAATTTGTAAAAAATCACATTGATCGAATATCGATAACTATATGAACATATTAGTTTTGTATAAAAAAAATAGATGGTACTATAATTAACGATTGAAAAAAAACATATCTGATCAGATAGCTATCGATATTCAATCAACGTGATTTTTTATAGGCATATACTAGGGTCAAGAACAATCGAAATGAGCCGAGCTCGCTTGTTTATTAGAGGCTCGTTATTTTATCGAGCTGCTTATGAGCTCGAGCTCGGCTCGATAAGGATTCGAGCTCGAGCTCGGCTCGGCTCGTTAATTTGAACTAGGCTCGAGCTCGGCTCGATAATTTTTTTTAATATTATTTATATTATTTAAATATAAATATTTAAATTAAAAATATTATTTATTTTATTTAATATATAAAAAATGTATTTATATTATTATTTATATATATATTTATATATTTTTAATATATAAATAATGTATTTATATATATTTATATATTATTTAATATATAAATAATATATTTATTATATATTATTAATATAGATAAACGAGCCGAGCCTATGCGTGTTCGAGCTCGGCTCGTTTAAACGAGCCTAATAATCGAAGCTCGGCTCGTTTACTAAACGAGCCGGGCCGAGCCGAGCCCTTAACGAGCCGAGCCGAGCTTGTTCACGAACAGCTCGGTTCGTTTGCAGCCCTAGGCATATAGTACTCGATGAGTTCTACGCATTGAACGGTTCAAATTATCAAAATGGGACCCGTGATGGTCCTCACAGGCCGAACAAAATCGTTCAGTGCAATGCCCGAAAATTAGCCAATAATTTCTTATCATCAATTAAACCCTCAGATTGTACGACTGTTGACTTTTCATTTCCAATCTTCTCCTACACACTTCTTTATATAATTTTTTAATACGCATTTTTCTATAAAAAGTCAAAAAATTAATTCAAACATTTATATTTTTTTCCTTAACTTTTTAATTTAAAAAAAAAATAAAAAAATACACTTATTTAAGACATCCCAAACAATCTCTCAATATTTGTGTTTCTAAACTTATTACCTTAATAGTTACGAAGAAATACTGTCTACGTACACAAATTTATATTTACAAAACATACATAAACTCTGACAAGTCTAACATGACTTGCATGAGTGTGGTCCTCACTTTCATGCGGGGGCGGAGGTAGTTGGGACCACGGGTTCACGCGACTCCCCGAATTTTAGGAATTTTTTTTTTTTTAAAATGTAAGGAAAATATTTTAAATAAAAAAATTATAAAAATATTATTAGAATGAATTATCAATAACATTTTAAACATTATCAAAATAATAATGATTGTTTTAATTAAAAATGAAGAAACTATTATAAATCATAATATCTATAAAAATTTTATAAAAATTTTTGAATGTAACGATGATGTCATTATTATTGACATATAAATATAATCACTATAAAAATATGAAATTTATTGAATTGTTAGTTACATTTGATATGGAAGTTTACTCTCTATGTGTTTATTTACTATTATTTGGTGGTATCACATACTAATAATGACGTGGTATTACCATTATATTGAATTTTTAATCAAATTTTGTATGAAAAAATAATTTATTATTATATAATTTAAGATAAATTACAAATATACCCTATGAGATTTGTTTAAAATATAAATTGCCCATGTTGTTTGGAAAATTACAAATGTTTCTTTGTTAGTATTTTTTATTTAACAGAATTAACTTAAAAAAATGAAATTCATAATTGATCTTTTATACAATAATAAAATTACCTAAATTATTAATTGAAATATATTTCTAATATCATTAAAAACTGTTAATTGATTTGATGATTCATTAATTAAATGAGCTATTTGTTATGAAATTAAAAATCTCAAGGGGTCGAATATAATTTTTAAAATCACAGGGAGCGATTCGTATTTTAATCAAACCTCAGAAGGTGTATTTATAATTTACCTTATAATTTATTTTAAGAGTTATATCCATATTTTTTTATATTATTCATGATACACTAGTTATAAATAACATTATTTTTTAAATATTTTTCAAAATCAATCGTAAAAATTTGTGTAAAATATTTTTATAAATTTTTTTAATATTATAATTAATAAATATCCTTTCTAATTTAATTTTCTGCTTTCGACATGAGACCTTGTCTGCACATAAATGTTTGCAACTAGTATTTTTGCTTACAAAACTAGAAAAAGTAAAGTAGTAAGATTATCTGATGTACATGTGACGCCAAGAGAAAACTACGGCTGATATCAAATCAATTTTCTGACACTAATCTCCGACCATACATATGCATCTCCCCATCGCACCAGATAGATGTACGTAATATGAATTATAAATAAATAAATAACAGGAAATAAAAATAAAAATAAAAATATGAATAAAATGAATTGACTGAGAATGAGAATGAGAATGAGAGAGAGAGAGAGAGAGAGAGAGACACACACCTGAGGCAAGGGAAGCTGAGTAGAATAACCAAGAATTCCTCTGCATGTGAACATAAACAACGCCGATATTGTAGCTCTCGGCCGGCCTTCCACTAACCATGTCCACAATATGTACGACGTCTGCATCCCCACATATACCTATCCACCCCCAAAATCAAATCACTCCCATCAAATTCAACTCTGATTTGATTTCTCTATATTGACATCGATAATTACAAATTGATAGTTACAGAAGAAAAACCCATGTGCTTGAATTCATCACAAGCATAATTTAAGCATTAAAAAAAAAAAAAAATTTGTAAAAAAAGTAAAATATGTGACATTAATGTTATGTTGGGTTTATTAGATAGATACGTACGGTGTTGAGGCCTGCAAGAAGGGTGTTAATGGCGGGTCTAGAGGCAAGAACACGGTGAAGAGGAAGCGTGGCGACAAAACCCAGATCGAACGGTTGAGAAGAAGGAGGAATCATACGGAGAGTGTACTCCACACCCATGAAGAACAACAGAGCCGCAGCGAAGACGCAGGGTATAGGGTGGTGCCTCGCCACACCCAACACATCCCCAGACCTCCATTTCATGAAGGACGCGTTTTCAAGCATTCCACCATACCCACTCTGTTTCTGCTTCTTCTCGTTGTTGTTGTTGTTGTTGTTGTTTTTCTTCTTCTTGGTATCTTGTCGGGTGTTCCAGCCATTAGAGTAATAGGCGTTAAGAGGCTGCTTTGGATGCCTCCTGTTGTTGAGGGTAGTGGTGGTAGTTGTGGTGGTGGTGGTGGGGAGAGGAGAGCAGAGGAGTTTTTCACCGTCCATTAATGTGGGGACGAGAGAGAGAGAGAGAGAGAGAGAGAGAGAGTATATGAGTCGTGTGGGTGTGGGTGTGGGTGTGGGTGTGGGTGTTGGGGGTTGGGGGCGTATATAACATGGAAAATTGGGAGGCGGAGTATTTAAGGCGTGAAAATGTTCTGTAGATGTAGGGAATGTGGGACTAACGTATACCTGTACCAACACTGGAAAATTATGGCCTTGGGAAAGGAAATTATGGCCTTGTTTGGGAAATATTAAAAATTGACTTTTTAGGTTAAAATTTATAAAAGAATAAAATAGATTAAAATAGTTAATAAGATAAAATATCATATCAAATTCATAATTATTTTATTTTTTTTTCTCATAAATATCACATCAAACTATAAAAAAATCTAATCATTTTTCAAAACATAAAAATTTTAATCTACTAAAATAGCCAAAAACTAAAATAACTTACTAAAATAACCAACTTTCCAAACAAAGCCATAGTCTCCAAATATTATGGGGTTATATCTTTCACTAATTACTATTTTTTATACCTTTCATATTTTTTAATTATCTTTCATAAATAATCAATACTTTATTTCCCTTGTGAATTATACCGCTGTAAAATATTACATGACTTTCTCCACAAGAATCAAACACCCCCCAAACACAACACCACTACACCACTCGAATCAAACAGGAAAAATTAGAGCAAATTTTATACCACAACACCACTACACCACTCGAGTCAAACAGGAAAAATTATAGCAAATTTTATGTAATATTCATATGGGTATCACTATTATGTTTTATGTCTTAGGGTAAATTATAAAAGGAGAATATAATAAATAAATAAATAAAGAGTAAGAAAAATATTTGTAAAGTAATTGATGTATAAGTGAATTATGTATTATATTGTGCAATTAAGACTTGTATTTTTATTACTTTGGAGTTATATTTCTTACTCATCATTTTAAAAAAAATTTCCAATAATAAATATATTTCTTAAAATTTGTTTAAAATATGAATTATTTTTTGTAATTTTAGAAATTACATCCCAATCTTTTAAATTTTTAATTACACAATGAATAAACCATTTTATTAATAAATCATTAATTTAATTGATAGTTTGTAATAGGGTAATTTTTTTACCCCAAAAAATAATTCTAATAATTTTATTATTTCATACGAGAGTAGTTAGGGATGTTATTTTTTTTATTAAAACTGTAAAAAATAAAAAAAAAATAAAAAATTCTAATAAAGAAGTACTTATAATTTCTAACACTAAAGGGACAATCAGTAATTTAAGAAATCCCCAAGTGACATATTTATAATTTACCTTATATTACATTATGTAAAAAGTAAGAGAAATAATTGCAAAGTAATTGATGTATAAGTCAATTATGTATTATATTGTGCAATTAAGACTTGTATTTTTATTACTTTGGAATTATATTTCTTACTCATCATTTTTCAAATTTTTTCCAATTATAAATATATTTCTTGAAATTTTTTTAAAATATAAATTATTTTTTGTAATTTTAGAAATTACATCCCAATCTTTTAAATTTTTAATTACATAATGAATAAACCATTTTATTAATAAATCATTAATTTAATTGATAGTTTGTAATAGGGTAATTTTTTTACCCCAAAAAATAATTCTAATAATTTTATTATTTCATACGAGAGTAGTTAAGGATTTTAATTTTTTTTATTAAAACTGAAAAAAAAATTCTAATAAAGAAGTACTTATAATTTCTAACACTAAAGGGACAATCTGTAATTTAAGAAATTCCCAAGTGAGGTATTTATAATTTACCTTATATTATATTATGTAAAAAAAGTTAATGATTTTTTTGAAATCCTTTGTATTGCTAAGAATCAAATGGCAATGGGACAATTTTATTCAAACATAAAATTTATATAATTTTTTTTTACAAGAGTGATGTGATAATATTATTCTTATAAATAAATAGATAAATTACATTCACCTTCACTAAAGTTTGAAAAAAATTACAACTAGTCTCACATTTTTTATATAATTATACTAGTTTTCTTTGGAATTTTAATTCACATAACGTCAGGCTATTTTTCAGTAACATGTTGGTTATATCAATAAAAAATAATATTGTTATATATTTTCTACTAATGTATATATATATATATATTTACCTTTATTTATTTTAGTGTTTACTTATCATCTGTATTACTTTCGGTTATTTTAGCCTTACTAATTAAAAAGGAGGTCAATATAATTACATCAAGAGTATGAGACTAATTGTATTTTTCTCAAACCACAAGGGAGGTGAGTATAATTTATCTTAAATAAATTCATTTTTATTGAATTTTTTCAAATAAAAAGATAATATTAAATTTTTATATTTGTATATCATTATTGTAATAAAAATTGTGTAAAAACGATGTTTGAAAACACCAAGTACTACATACTAGAATTTTATTTGGAAATCTCAATGTGTGATTCATAATTTTATCTAGAAATCTCACTATTAAGAACAAAATGATACATTTTGATAATTAAGAGGCCAATTGTATACTTTTCTGATTTAGGAGATGAAAGTAATATTCGGCAATAATTTAGGGATTCTTACAATCTAATTTCGTTGGTTAAAATTAGGAACTTAAAAAAATTATGCTTTTACCTCAAAATATGTGATCTATATCATTTTGGTCTCCAATATTTATATCATGTCAATTTAATTCTCACATATTAAAAGTAATTCAAATAAAAACTTTTTTTTTAAATTAAACCTTAGATTTTTGGGAAGAATTGGAAGAAAATGGATTTTTGTATAGAAATAATGAAATTGTGAAAATTTCTTTAAGAAAATGATTATGTTGTTTGAGGTATCCATGAGATGGATGAATGTTGTTATTTGAGAATCTTGGATTAGCATGAATATATATATATATATATATATATAAGCTTGAACTATGAAATGAAAATGGTTTTGATTGTGAATATGAGATGGTTTCATATATCACATAGACATGGATCTTGTTGTGATTTGAGCAAATGTTGAAAATTGTAGAATATTACAATGGAGTTTTATAATCACATTTTCATTCCATTCATTTTGCACACGTTTTGAATATTGTTATCCTAGCAATGTCATGGGAATTGATTTATTATTTTGAGAAAACAATTGGAAACGATTAAATGTTCTGGGATAAATACATTTGGTAAGTCCAGATAGAGGGTGTATGATAATGTTTAAGTTAGCTTAAGTGTCTAGGGTAAATGACCAAAAACACGTGCGGAGAAGGTACTACGTGCTTTCCGGTTAGGAGTCAGTAAGTGGGAGATTGGTAGTGCTTGTTATGCCTATTTATAAATACCAACCTAAAGAATACCTGAGTCATATTTACCACCCCATATTTAAAATTTGAAATTTATCAAGATAATGAATTTTCTCAAAAGATCATTGCATATGATTTTCAAATGAATAAAACTTGTGATTTTTGGAGCATGGCATGGCATTGCATTGCATTACATTCAAATAAATAAGACTGCTTAAACACATATACTTTGTAAAGATATCTCTACTAAGCTTTGTGTTCACCCCCTAGTGAATTTGTGCATAAAAGGATGTGATGATTCCGTCAAGCTAAAGGCGGGGAACATGTTTTGAGAGTATGAGACTTTTTTTATATTTTGTTACATATTTTGACAAGCCAAGGGCTTTAATTGTATGAGTTTTTGAAACTATCTTTTGTGTAGCCGGAACTTTTAGTCTTTGGGCATTTATTTTGTATTATTTATTTTGCTTTTTATTAAACCATCACATATACTATGGATTCACCCTTTAAGAAGTTTGAATGTGTATAGCATGTGGACACCTTTTGTAAATCTCTTACAATAATGAATATGAATATAGAGATTTGACCACTTAATTTGAGATTAGCATAGTTGAATGATTTATCTTTATGTCTTTTATTTGGGGGCATTACAACAATCAAAAAATCATTATCACTTCATTAAACAAAGAAAGCCATTAGATTCTTTTTCACTTCAACAAAATGCTAGTGGTCCACCATACATTACATAAACATTCTACCTACATCTCATACTTATTCTACTGTCACGACCCAAACCCACCCCTATAGGTTTAGCATCGTAACCGACCAGTAATCCTTGGATCACCGAAGGCCTCTGAACTGATCAACAAAATTAAGGGGCTAGCGAAAGCAAATACATAATATAATTGCCCAATGAGCTGTGCTGACTTATATGAAATAGAATATTTAAAACTTTATATACATCTCCAATAGTTAGCCTTGCATTATACCCACACACATTAAAGCAGCTTAAGTACAGCCAACAAAACAAACAAGTCATATGTACATAAGTAACCAAAACTCATAACATGTGACACATCCGGAACCTCCACGTGAGGCGCAATGGTTGGCTGACAACAGAACACAGATTCAGACAAAATTCTTCAGGCTCAAACTCCAGAATGCCCACCTATACATATATATACACACAGTGAGTTAAAGCCCAGTGAATAACATTAAGGTACAGAGGTTAGTGAACGAAATCCGAACCTGTCATAAGAGTAAAACATATCGTAGCATAAACATTCTCGTATCTGAATAGAGTAATGGTACATCCCATAGAACACATCACATATCGTCTTCCGACTCGAGTAATCGGTTTCGGATACCGATTAAACACATATCACCACAATGAAGTGGCTAACGAGATCTTGTAATCACATATATGTCATGGATTCGCATTAACATGTCGTCCCCCATGACTTGGGACTATCTATGGATGCCATAATAGATTTCAAACATAGGACATTCGTTTACGTAAATCATCATTTCAAAAATTATAACTTATCATATCTCATTTGGAACATAAGTCATATGAACATATCTTTACAATAACGTTACTCACAGTTAGTTCCCGTAAACGGTCAATCAATCTTCGGACGTTGACCTACAAACACAACGTACATAACACAAACATATCTTATCATTACGCATTCATGTGGCCATTACGGCTTAGCTTTCATTACATTGATTCTTGTTCTTTCTTATTACATTGCTTAAAACACGCTCTTGCAATCTCTGAACTTAGTACATTCCTTTCTTAGTGTGTTTCTAATTTATAACCTCATTACTATAGCTTAATTAAGGCTTAGGAATGTCTAAGATGCAATGAGGATGCCAAAATTCATTGGAAAACATTTAGTCAAATTTTTTAAAACAGGGTCCCCGCTCGAGCATAGCTTTCCTCGCTCAAGCGGACATGCAAACATGTGAGGGGTTGCTCAAGCGAGACTTCCTTCGCTCGAGCAGTCTGCAAACTTGGAAAAGTACTGGTTGGTCTTAAACTATGCTCGAGCCACAACTTCCACGCTCGAGCGGTTCAACAAAAATACAAAGGGTTCGCGAGCCACAACTTCCTTCGCTCGAGCGAGACTTTGGTCGCTCGAGCGGAGCGCTCATGCCTGCAAAAATGCTGAGATCTTGCATTTTCCGCTCGAGCGTAGGATTCCTCGCTCGAGCATACTGCGAAATTCTGGATTTCCAAAAACAGAGTTTTGAGCTTCAAAATGCAATTTCAATGGCTACACTCATGCATGGCTTGATCAAAACACTTGGAAAACCTTTCTAAAACACAAATATATGATCATTTTCAAACCCTTAGCTCAAAACTCATGGATTTAGCAAATTTGAACTCAAAAGCTCATGCATGAAAGATTTTCAAACGATTTTCTTGATTTCTTCAAAACATGTAAATGGTTGATATGAATCCATGAATTTCCAAAACATTATGCAATATATGAACTCACATGCTTGCAATAACTTCAAAACTCAAACTCAAAATGATGGAACCAAAGGTTAATCTCCAAGAATGCACATATAAGTCATCTATAAGCTTAAAGACCCACTTCTCTTGCTAATTTTATGAAATTGGCTCAAAGATGTATTGAAATCATGATGCATGGAAGTTAGCTGCAGAAAATATGCTCAAGACTCTTACCTAGAGCTTTGATTTCAGAAATGTGAGATGAATCTCCCTAGTTTCCTTCATCCTCTTCAAACTCTTGAGCTCCTACTCTCTCTCTAGCCAAACTCTCTCAACACAAGGGACCCAATGAGCAAAAAAGGGATGATACAACACTCCCTCACTCAGCTGAATATACACATACACACACCTCACTTCTCATCAAACATGCCTACGTGGTTATGCATGCAAGGCTCCAACACACACACAAGGGTTGTGATTCTCTACACTCAACATCACCAATGCCTTAAGACATCATACACTTAATCACATCTTGGATCATTAATAGGATTAGATAGGTACTAATCATGCATCATTCTAATTAAACACAAGTAGCCTTAATTAATCAAGGTTAGCACATTACTCAATTACTCCAAAATAGCTCCAATTAAGGTTCAATTTAATCACATGCGATTTTATTGAACTAAATAAAATTTTAACAAAACTTCTCGTATGGTTCCAGATATTCTAGTTAGCCAATTCATGAACTCAAATTTGGTTTCTGAAAGCATTTAGGCTAACAATTTCAAATTCAAAGCAGAGATCATGGCAAATAGCTTTCAAATCAGATAGATATGCACAAATTACCACAAAGCACATATCACAATTAATAATAACACATAATTCTATTTAAAACACTTGTTAACATTCTAAATTACGGATTAGTACTTAATTACGGATCGGGGTCGTTACATCTACCCTACATTACATACACTATTTCAAATACACTAGAATGACAACTAGCACCAACAACACAATAATAAAAGCAAAGGCGTAATTCAACTTATCACCAACACTTTCAATCACCATTGCCAAGTCTTTATATTGTTTCCTACTATTTACAGTCATGTCTTTGAGCTCCCTATTCAAGATAACTACTTCTTTAACAGTAGACAAGACATCCATGTGTTCTTCAAGAATATCATTTTCAACCACCTTCAAACTATGCTTCATATGTGGAGAGATCCACCACTCAAAGAACTTACAGTTCATTCACAGAATGGGGCATACAAAATATAAGCAATTTGGGTTGTTGACTGAGAAATCTTAATCATAGCTTTGCTGTTACATCGACAATTGCGGTTGTCAAATCTAACTTCATGAATGCTGGCTATACTTGCATTTGATGTGACCTACAAAAAAAATATCAAATAGCAAAAGTCATTTATAATATCAAGGGACCTCCAAGCACAATTGGATCCTTAAAGGAAAAGCAAAGGGTGCAATGGATCTGAGATTCCTATTCCAGGAAATCGCAACAGCCTTTTTCTGACTTAGTTTGGTTTGTGAACAATTTTTATTCTAATCTCTCTCTCTCTCTCTCTCTCTCTTCCTCTCACAATTAAGGGGCCATAAAATTTCCTCTAATAAATTGAGTTTCAAGGGTAGCAATTTTCTCTCATGAATTTTTTTTTATAGGTTGCAATCTTATATTTCTTATTTTAATCGTTTAAATATAGACTGGAAGTGGAAATTAATGGCAAAATTCGTTAGTTATTTTACACTTATCAATCTTATTTTTTCCAATTTTCTTGAGCCAATATGGTAATCAACAAATACATACAAAATTAGGGAAAAATATATTTTTGAAATTAGGATTATTTGGAGTAATGTGTATCAATCTTATTTTTTCTAATTTTTTTGAGCCAATATGGTAATCAACAAATATAAACAAAATTAGAGCAAAATATATCTATAAAATTAGGGTATATCTATGAAATTAGGATTCTATAGAGTAATGTGTGTGTGTGAGAGACAAAGTAAGAGAGAAAGAAATGATTATGAGTGAGAGAGAGAGAGAGAGAGAGAGAGAGAGAATGAATTTGGAACTTACAGTTTCATATTCGAGTCTTAAGGATTTGGGTATGGCCGCCTTCGTTACCACCGGTGTATGTGGTGGTGGTGGTCGTCTTTCTCTCTTTTGTTATTTCCGTCTTCCTTCATGGAGTTTGAGTTTGTGGAGAGAGAAAACTACTCTATTTTGGGGAATTTTTTATATATATATATATATTGAAGCAATCTAAGCTACATATCGTTAAATGGATAATGTGGCCCAATCTAGGCTGTTCCCTAGTAGATATAACGTTTTTGGTTTAGACTCAACCCATTTCGTATTTCGAACTTAGGTTTTATGATTTCGTGTTGTTGTTCATGTCTTGCTTCTCTTCTATATCCTTAAATTTGGTTATTGGATTGTAGTGGTTGTATTTGGAACATGTTAGTTGCTTAGTTTTTAAATCTTTGTTGCCCAGAATTTTACTCTTCCACTCGAGCGACACTTTTTTCCCTTGAGCGAGCTTTATGAACTCTCAAAACTTTTGCAGGTCTGCAAGACTACTGGGATAGTGTATTCTATGCTCAAGTAGTTCTTTCTGCGCTCAAGCAGGTTCAGCTCAAGTTGCCTTTCTTGCACTCGAGCGTTGGTCTATTGTCTGCAGAACTACTGGGAATGTGAATTATGTGCTTGAGCGTCACTTTTTGCGCTCAAGCGGATTGTGCGTATATCAGTTCACAACAACACCTTTTTACATCACTTTTTCATACATTTTTCTCTTAAAACCCTACATCTAAAGCCTCTCTCTCTAAAACCTACCTTCTCTCTATATCTTCACCTAGATCTAGTAATTTCTTTTCCAGTGTGCCTTTGTTAAAAATGTAGAACATCTCAAGGGCTACATTTTGATCTGAATAAAGCTTGGTTTCGGCATCTTTGAATTCTTTCCATCTCCTCTCTTGGTCTTCTAAACTTGAGGTAGGAACTTTTTACACTATTCTATGAGTTTTAACTTAATTATTTGTTGATGTGTAAGAAATATTGAAACTTGGGGTGATTTTGAACAAACCTAAGGTTTTGGTTTAAAATCAAAAGAGGGATTTTCCAACGTATGTATTAAAATTGGTTGTGGAAGTAGATGTGAGGTTGTGTTATGATAAATTCACTGATTTTGATAACCGGGGTGGAGTTCGGAAGAAAATGGAATTTTGCCCTAATTGTCTCGAATAGTTATTTCGTATAAAATCATAAAATTGGCATTGGGAACATGAAATTGAATGGACGTTTGTATAAATAGTGGAGTTATGTATGTATTACCTCTCACCTATGGAAATTTTTTATAATTTATCTATCTTGAAGATTATATATCAGTTTTGGGCTATCGGTGGAGGATAGCTATGATTGTTTTAGAAATTGCATAAGGATTAGGTAAATTAAAGCTAATCTCTTATCCGTTGTCACTGAATATGACTAGGTTTTAATACATTGTAAATGTATGATGTGTGGGAGGAGAAAGGAGATATACTCCATGTTTGGGAGAAGAAATGTGATGGACTCCATTGAATTAAGTTGGCCTGTGTGTTTAGGGTGAAAGTCCCGAAAACTTTATGTATACATGAGTGCCGGTTCTCGCAGACGAAATATTTGTAAAATGACAAATGCAAGCGTTTGTATAATGGTTGTGTTGATTAGAAACCCAATGAGTTGTATCCTCAGTGTGGTTGTCTGAATGAATTGGTGAATGACTCATGAAATGAGATAAAATGGTGAATGAATGATGAAATAATATAAAATGAATTGAGATAACAGGAACTGTGATATAAAGTTTGGCATGTCATGGTTTTACAAAAGAGTTATAAATTATTTTTATTGTGGCTATTGAATGTGTATCTTGAATGTATATCTCACACTTATATTTTTGTTAATATTCATATATTGTATTAGATTGTTCCTACTGGACTTTGGTTCACTGTATTTGAAAAAAACCATTTTCAGATGTTAGAGATATGCCCCCGCTAAGACAATAGTTTGGGGAGATTTGGAGCTAGTGCTTCTTTTGATTGTACTTACTTTGTATAGCCAATGGCTTAATTGCATTGAGCTAGACTCATTTTTGTTGTAACAAAACAGTGACTTAGAAAGATGTAAGCCTTTAGGGCATATGAATATTCATTTAGCTTTCATTACTTTTACTATTTGTAACAAATTATAGATTTAGGATGAGTTATTTATGAATATATATTGCATGTGTCACCTTTTGTATATTAATTCTGGTGAATGAAATTACTTTGTTTCAACTTGATTTCCACTTATGAGATGAGTTTGTCATATTTTTTTGGGACGTCATAGAGGAAGCACTGGAGAGAGCTACTGTTGGGGATTTGAACTCACCAAAAAGTCACGAGGACCTATTGTCAAGAATAGTGAATTACCATTCGCATTAACAACGAAAATAATATTTTAACTATTAAATAAGGTAAATGCATATAAAATATCTAAAATATTATTTTTTGTTGAATTTAATAACTAAAATGTCATTTTTTTCATCAATTTTACTTAGTTAAAAAAGACAAATAGTTTAGATTGAAAATGAATTAAAAAATTATGGTTTAAATTGACGAAATAAAAAATTCATGATTTATTTTACTATATGGGTCAAATCGTAGAGTTTTTTTTATTTATTATTTTTTATAATTTTTTCTAAAATGTTATATCACATAAAAACAAATTTAACATAAAATTTTTTATTATCATAGTATTATTCTTATATAATATAATAGTATAGCAACAATATTTTCTAGATGCGTTGTAATTGATTTAAATGTGTCTCACTTTTTAGTTTTATAACAATGTATTGGGTGAAAAATAAAAATTCAAAATTTGGTCGGAAGCTTTTCTTCATATTGTGTATCACATTTCTGGTCAACGCCGCGGTAATTGGTAAACTACTAACATTTTTATTTTATTGCTATTTCTATATTAAACGCGATTCACATGCCTAGCTGGTACCGAAAAGTCTAAGGCCCCATATACCTTACCCGGAAAATGGTTACATATTGCAAATGAATGGTAGAGATCTGAGTGGGGTAGTGGCATATGCATTTTATAATTAAAATATAAAATAGTATAGTTTTAATTTTTTAAGTTATGATTAAAAAATATTACAATTAAATACAATATGAGTTATAATTAAAAAACTCGTAAGCTATAATTAAAATAAGGGTTAATTATATAAAAAAATTTAAGATTTCGCGTGTTTTCACTACAGGAAAATTGATTTTTAGCGGCGTTTCATAAACGCCGCTATAAGCTTCAAAAACGCCGTCATATGTTATAGCAACGTTTAATCTTTGTGTCGCTGATACGGCCGCCGTAATAGCTTCACAACGTTTAAAAAACGTCGCCAAAAACATTAGGCGGCGTTTTAAAAAACGTCGCAAAAACTTTGACACCCCGCTACCTTTCCGTCACATAATAACGTATGACATCATGATGACGTCATTTAGTGGCGTTTTTTCAAAAACGCCACCTTTTTTTATTTTTTATTTTTTATTTTTTATTTTTAAAGAACATAAACCAAATAATTTAACTAATTCCTAAAAAAAAAAAAAAAAAAAAGAAAGAATTTAATAGCAGCTTCAGAATTTAACTAAAAACACGAATAGCTCAAATTTATATGTCCATATGCCAACCATGCATTAAGCTAATCACAATTTTTATATGTCCAATATAATTGCACATTTCATGAGATTTGTACTACACAAAATATATGTACTCTTTAATCCAAAAAATTTTTTAAAAAAAATCACCAAATATATGTCAGTGCAAGGTAACATTAAATCCAAATTGTCACCCAAAAGATAATCCAGTCCCAACATTTGAAGAACCAACTTCCAATTCTTTCTTTTCCACATGCTTCTCATTCTTTTCCACATGGTTCTCAGTCTTTTCATATGACTGCTTGAGCCATGACCTGGTTTCATCCTCCATGAAAGTCCCAAATAGTAGTGCTGCAAAAGTGGGAGAAAAGTTACATATATCTCACCTTAAAATCTACATATAGAGAAGATAGTAAGAAAACTATAAAATGCAATCTGGTATGAGGAAGGTGTGAGGAAGGTGTGAGAAGCCTCATATCAAAGTTGAGCGACCATTAATGGAAGATTTGTTGAACTTAGAAGGTGGTGATTTTAAAGAATTCAACCGAAATGCCAGAGACACAGAGGAAGAGAGAAAGAGTCTTTGGATGCTTTTGATATGGGAATGGCATTGGGTTTAATTTCTTTTTTAAAATTGCTTTTGGTTTATGACTGTGTATTGATTGTGGATTCATCTTTAGCTTTATCAAAAAAAGAAAAAGCAGAGTTTGTGCATAAAGATGCATCTTTAGCTTTTATCAAGTTGACCACAGCACAGCCATCCAAGCCAACATTTTCACTTATATGTTTAAAAAAAATCAGTTCCAAAACATAAGACAATAACTTGATGCTTTTGCTTAAAAAGAATGTCAATTAATATGAAGAAGAAAATGAGAAACGGTGTTACAAAACCATAATATGATTAAAGGCTGAGTATTATAGGATAACAGGAATAATATCATAGAGAAAACATACTTGTGAAAAGCTTTCTGAATTTCACGTTGACTTGCATTCCGTTCAACCCCAAGAACCTGAAACAACATAGTCACAAGAAATTAAGTTAAAAAAAAAAAAAAAAACACCAAGGGAAAGAACCTCCATTTATCAACCTTTTTAACGAAACACACAATATTAAATCCCTACTTAGACAATGTAGATTATTCATTGTAAAACAAAGACTTCACTTCAACTTTGAGCAATCAATTCAAGTATGAGATAGAGATGATTTCATCAACCACACTGACATTCCCAGCACCACAGTAAAGATTACTAAACAAAATCTAAGATACCCATTCTAGGACAACTTGGCTGAATACAAGCCAAAGGTTTACTTCAGGTTTTTGCATTTTAGTCTATCTGAAAATCTCAAGAATCATGACACTCATGTAAAACCATCAAGTCCAGTTACTCAGATACAATCTCTATTGGAGGCATCACCCTAACTGTATCTAGGATGTGGTTTATTTGACAGGGTTCTCACTTAGGTAGGTCGAGTTATGAAAACAAATTTCTAATTCCTAATTCTTCGGTGGTTGTACGTTAAGCAACGTGCATTAAGAAGTTTTAGAATCATATTTAAAAGGAAACTATTGCCATTCATCCATGAAAAAATCACTGAACATACAATATTGAAGCAGCCAGTAAAAGAGTACACCCAGAGTTCTGGATGCTTTGGAGATGTTCGCTTGCATAATTGGTTATTGAACAAGGCAAAGTGCATACAGTATTTTTTATGAACAAATGCATCCCACTGAAAGAACTTCGAATTTTGTTCAATTTGGATTCCTTATGTTTGTTGAAATTTTGTTATATCCACTGAAAGAACACAACTCTCTTTAAGACATCTTAAACCCTGCCACATAAAACTTTCAATTAAAATAATTATATCCACTACATAATTTGAAGCACATATACTTGATATCTGAGGTAGATAAATCAAGAGAATTAACCAATAAAGAAATAATCAAATTTTAGTAACTAAGAAAAGTCAAAAAAGTGTATTCAAAATATTAATTTGAAGCAGGGCCATATGATATCAAGTACCTGAATGCGTGCCCCTGATCTCGTTTGTAGATTTTTAATAGTCTCCCCACCTTTACCTATGATTACACCAACCTGGGACAAAAGAAAGTTCAAATATGGAATGGTCAAAAAGAAGGAAGCAATAGAGGGAGGCAATGAGGCAGAGAGAGTGAAAACCAACTAAGATGAAGACCAAAGTCACCTTCTCATTTGGAACTTGTATGAGAACTTGTTCCACAGTGCCACTGACACATACCATCTGAAACCCCTAGCCACAAGGGAGGGGAACCCCTGCATCGACCTACAAAAAATAAACATAGCTTTATCAAAGAAGAAACAAACCGTAACACCAAAAGAACAAAGCAAATGCAGTCAACCATAAACAAAATGTGGGGGCAATTAAGAAGAGAGTAGATGAAAGAAAAAACATCAAGTCTAGAAGCATAGGACCTCGGCTATAACATCCTTGATCGGTTTCCACCATGTTTATATTTTCCGAAGTTCCTATTAGCTCCACAGTCGGTGGTGAATATGGATCGATCAAGGCATCCCTTGTGATCTGAATCTTGGCACTGAATTGATTTGTAGAAACCAGTATAGTATCACCACCTTGCCAATGAGAACTCCAACTTTGCACCAAATTGGCAATCGTTTAGAAAACACCATATCAAAGAAAATTGGAGCTAGTTAATTCCACGGATCAGCACAGACTAAAAATGTTGATGAGCTATATGGTGAAACATAAGAAAAGGTGGCAAAACATCCCATTTCCCCTTATCTAGTAGCCAGCTCATGTACAAGTTAATAAATATTTTTCTCCATTAAAGTGTTTCTCAATTTATTTTATCTTCTAAAACTCTGAAATATTTTCAGCAGTAAACAACAAAACTATGTCCTTTTTATCTTATAACTATCATTCTATTAGTAGCCAATGTGAACTCAACTAGATCAAATTTCACCTCAAGCCATGGATAGATAAATCAACTACAAACCACAACATTGAAGTATGTGCTAACCATTCCGGCCAAGATGAGGATGCTCTCCCATAATTCCTTGGGGTCAAGGGAAAAGAGGACAATAAATCAAAGGTCAAAAGTGTATAAACCAAGAAAAACCACCAAGAACGAAAGAAACTCAAGATACATAAGTGCCTTTGTCATAATTAACTGCAACAAAATCAAATGTGATTTTGTGAGTTATAATGCCTTGAAAAAATAATAATTTGAATTAAGCAATGGTCCAAGAAATTATTTGCATTGCTAATATAAAAACATCACCTAGTGCAAATTCCTCAAGGCTTCCTTCATATTTCTCGATGAGCTTTTTCTGATCCACATATCTTTTCACTCTGTATCTGAAGTGATCTATAAATGGTTCCAAACCAGGATCTGTGCCCAGAGGCCAATATTTTCGATTACCATCTACAATGGTTGTCATTGTTGAGTTGTCATCAGTCAAGATAGCCGAGGTTGTAGAACTGAGGCCCGCCTAGTTTAGCAAACATATCAAATTAGTACAGACTTAGAGAAGCATATTGCAAAGAGTAATTAGGTTGATGCTTCCTAAATAGTCATCAAACAAGAATTTATTCTTCAATTGAATCAAGATGCTAAAAGTTGGATTCTGGTTTTCTTAAAAAAAAATTTGTGTTTCATTTCTAATGTAAAGACAGCCAAACTAGAGATGAATACTAATATAATGGTCTGATTATGAGAAAGAAATTAGCAGTCCCTGCTTCTAGTACGTTGAAAATCAATGGGAACGATGACCATGGAGAAATTTGCTTCAGTAAGTTACTAGTCAATCAAATGTTACTCTATGACCAAGCAAAAAATTATGTAGGACCATACACCATATGCTTCTGGCCTTCAGAAGCACTTGAAGACTGGATGGTTAGGATGGATCAAATTTTTTGTTTAACAGAAAATCTTGCCTCTGTTTTAACAATCTGCCAGAAATGTCAAAAACTCAAACATACCCTCCAATATGTTGAGATTTTTGAGGAAGAAAGTAATTTGCGATGCCCAAGCAAAATTCGAGACCCACTGAAAGCTCCAATTGTCTTTTGCATGGAAAGGTACTGTTTATGGTTTGAGGCCTGTGCGAAAAATTAGTCAAGATTATACAGATCACTACATCACTCAAATTGAATCAAATCTGGAAGGTAAAATAAAATAAAATAAAATTAAGAAAGGGTGCTATACATAACCATGAAATAGCATCTTGCAGAATAATATATGTGGCAAGCTTGAAAACAACACTCCTGAATTACTTTATTGTAAAAGGCTTGTAAAAATTGGTCTTCGCTAGGTTTATGTTGAAGTTCTACAATGTTTTGTGTTTCACATCAAATTTTCTGCAAACCTGAAGCTTCCTTCATTTGAACAGCCCATGTACTTCACATATGGGTGCATAGATGGTAATAGTTGAATAAAGGAGAATATGCATGTCTTTCCTTTTACAGTGTGTATTGCTATATTAAATGATGAGAGTTAGTAGGAAACATTATAGACATTATAAACGTTGTGTATGACTTGCATCTGTAATGCTTTCTGGCAGTGCATTAGTTTGGTGGACTATTATGCTCCCTATTTTTCTTAGAGATTGGATTGGTGCAACTGGAGATTTCTGCGAAAGTGTCAATCTCTGTTCACAAAGGGTAATCGTTTCTCGCCACTATCCAAGGGTAAGTGTGAAATTTGCCATCAAGCCGTTGCGAAGTTCTATTAAAGTTGAAAGATCCGAAACATGTATGAACTTTGCATCATCGGTGATCACCAAGAACACTGACTATAAATTGTATCTTAGAATTCACAGCAATTTTCCTCCAAAAGCAAAACGAAAGAAAAAGAAAGTTATCTGCCCTCAATTATTTGAAAACCTGAAAATTTATATATTATGTGGCTTGAAGCATTAATATTTTGTGATTATGTCACAATGTTCATGGATATTAAAGTCCCAAGAAACTTAGTCATTTTTTTCCTTTTGGCTTTTATTCCAGTTAGATATAATTGAGATGCTTCTGAAGGCGTGTACTGTTGTGGAGAGCCATGTGAAAAAGGTAAGAACATTTTAGGAACTTACTAATCCACTTACTCGTCCATGGCTTAGCATATTGGGACCTTAATATTTGTGTAGAAAGATGAACAATCCATTTTGTGATTCCAGTTATGCTTTTTATGTTATTTTTCTTTCCTTCTCTCTCTTACTATAGATTATTTCAATTCCTTGGGCAGTGTAAAACCATGGTTTTTGAATACGGACCGTTGATCTTTGCCAATGCAGAGCAGTATCTTGAAACAACAGACATGTGCACTGCAATCCATGCCTGTGATTCGCCTGCCGATGACCATCAAGCATTACCCATAGAGAAAAAATCTTTGCTTCTGTTTTTGTAAAATTGCAGGAAAATAGACTCGATTGAAAATTTCATATCATAAACAAACAAAAAAAAAGAAAATGGTATTTACTATTCTCTTGTGGTTTCTGTACGACACCTAATTAATTGATTATTATTACAGATTGAAAACTTGCTTGTGTTGATTCTCAATAGTGTCAACCTTTTTATTTGTGATTGCCACAGCTCAAACCCCATTCATATTTTCCCTAGGCTCTGACAAGACTTGCATATAACCATTCTTGCATAGTCACTATGTCATGTACGTATAGAATGATATGTGCCTTACACACATCAGTATATTGATGTACATGTGTTAACCCTCAAGGACACTCATCTGATCCACATGTTCAATCACGGAAGAGCATTAAGTAGTCCCATTTCCAAATCTGGATTTCCTCGCTTAAAATTGTTCTTGAAGAATTAGTCAGATTTTTTTTCTTTTCCTTTTAGAAGAGTTTTCAATATTTGAAGTATATAGACAGTCACAATCACAGATATCAAAGAACTTATAGCCATCACTTTGTGTGCCTAAGTACAAATGTTTCTCCATAACGTGGTGAGTTGCTTTTGGCGATCCTATAGAGACAGAGAGACCGTGTCATTAAATTTTAAGCTTGTGTGCGAAATTTTGTAGATCAAGGCAAATCCTAACGAAACTGATACACATATTCCCTAGCATATATTACATAACACCTAAAAATCCAAAGTGTTGATAGGTTGGTGAGAATAGGGGCTCAAATTTGGATTAAAAATTAGAGTTGGTTATTTAAAAAACAACCCTTTGGGACTAAAGAATTAGATGAGGTTTACAAATTGTTCTTCCATGGAGTGGATATGGAGGTAACTTACTACATTGTGAATGTTATTATACTACTCTGAAAATATATACGATCTGAAAACAAAGTTATGGCCGTCGGATGCATCTGATGGATAGAGACGTTATAACTACAATCACGATCATGACATGAATTAGGGAAAAGTGAGCCGTGAATCATTGGGTTCCACAGTCTCCCTCCAACATAGCAAGCAAAGCATAAGTTCCAAAAATTTAACAAGGTAAAAAATTGCAGGAAAACAGAAAAATATCAGAAAACAAATCCCAGATTTTGACCCCAAAGCTGTTTTACCTAAAAAGAATTTTGGTCAAATGTTTAACAAGTCTCTCTCTCTCTCTCTCTCTCTCTCAAGACCCAAAACAAACACCCATTGAACCCTCTGTATTTTTTTCTTACAGGTTGTTTCGATGAAAGATCAATGATGAATAACAGTTACGGATATTGAATAATGATAAATATAATTATCAAAGTTTTCTTTAATTTTTTTTTCCCTTTTCTTTCTGTTCTTTTCTGTTTTAAATACTCCCGCACAATATTAAACCCACCCACAAATAATGGAAGGATAGTTCTTCGGGTTACATGTGATCTTTATTCATTTGTTCTATGTTATATGGACAACATTTTACATTTTGTGCTTATCCAAACATCAAACACGAAGATTGAACATCAATATCTGAGAAAGCATATAGATCTCAAATAGATTTCAAAAATTAGAGATCTGAGTTCATACAAAACAAATGCATAAAAACTTACAGATCTGAGTTCGAGTAGTTTGGCAAGACAGAAAGAAGCAACCGATCGAGATGCGAGATCTAATAAAAACATAATAGAGATGCAAGATATGAGTATGAATTTATACACTCTTCAACCCCCCCCCAAAAAAAAAGAAAGAAAAGAAACTAAACAGCTAAACGAATTGAAACTCACAAAATTGAGAACCAAACTTCAAAATTTGCAATCCAAATGGTGGCCTTCAAATCATCGCCAGATCTGAAATCGAGTGAGAGAGAGAGTTTTCGAAATCAAGTGAGAGAGTGTGTTTGTTTGAATTTGAACCACAAATCTGGAGGCCGCAAATCTGGAGACTGAGAACCACAAATCTGGAGGAGTAGACTGAGAACTTTAATCGCTCAGATTCAAATCTCCAAATCTTCGACAATCAACAGCAAATCGCAAATCTGGAGCGAGAGAGTGCGTCTTTTGATTTTGCTCAGAATTCGAGCTCGATAGAGAATGAATTCGAGCTCGAGCGAGAGAGAGAGAGAGAGAGAGAGAGAGAGAGAGAGAGAGAAATCGCAGCTTTAGGGCTTCAGGATGTGGGTATGGCGTCGACCAATTAACACGAAGACATTTGTTTAAATGAAATATAATCTGACGTTTTAAGCGTTGTTTTAATTGAAAAATAGCGGCGTTTTCATAAACGTTGTAAAAAAAACGTTGCCATATCTCCTTTTTCCTGTAGTGTTTATAATTTAAATCATAGAGTTTCAATTTTGACAAATTAAATCCTAGAATTTTATCCGTGTTTTAATATGAAACCTCTGTCCATCTCTGTCTCACTTCGTCTTCTTCCTTGTTTTAGATTCAAACCCCTGTTCAAACTCTTGTATCTTTCTCGTCAGAATTTCATTTCACTTTATTTTTGCGTCGTTGGATTCACTTCATGACATATTTTTCATTCCACTCCTTATATACCTTATTGCACCTCTTTTTGCATGCCATTGTAGCTCCGAAAAGTCGCCAAAAATAAGATTTTTTATTTATTTTTCCTCTATCTTTTATCTCTATGCTTCCTCATTCCTCATTCATTTCCACAATTATTCTCTCTCTTTTCCTCTTCCTCCATAGCTCATCCACCGAACTCGTAGTGGCCATCGAACCTCTGACAGTGGCGGTGCCGTCGAGTGGTGATATGTATACAACTACCCACAAAATCAAAAACCAAATGCATCGGTGAGCATGTCAGGGCACCTTGGTTTCCAATCAAGTGTCATCCATTGTTTTTCTGTTGCCAAGAATATTGTCGTGATAGTAGCATGAAAAAAAAAAAAAAGAAAAAAGAGAGAAAAATCTTATTTTTGGCCAATTTTCAAAGCTTCAACGGCATACAAAAAAAGGTGCAACAACGCGTATGAGAGGTGGAATGAAAACTAAGCTATGAGGCATATCCAATGACATGAAAATAAGGCGAAACAAGATTATGGCAAGGGATATACAAGAGCTTGAACATGCGGGTATGAATATGAAAAAAAGAAGAGAAAAGCATTTTTTTGGGCCAACTTTCGGAGCTACGAAGACATGCAAAAAGAGGTGGAACAAGGGGTATGAGGGATGAAATGAAAATTAGACCATAAGGTGAATCCAATGATGTGAAAATGAGGTGAAACGGAGTTACAGTAAGGGAGATACAAGGATTTGAACATGTGGGTTTGAATTTGAAAAAAAAAAAAAAAAAAAAGATGTAGTGAAACGGAGATGGACAGGGGGTTCACATTGAAACACATATGAAACTCTGAGGCTTAATTTGTCAAAATTAAAACTTTGGGGTTTAAATTGAAAAACACATGAAATACTAAATTTATTATTTTATTTTATTTTTTGTTTTTATTTTTTTGTAATTAACCTTTAAAATAATGTCATAACTAAGAAGAAAATTATATAACTAAAGGTGGATATGGTACACCCTTTTTAAGAAGGTATATATTAAAATTTCTCAAATTGGGATTTATATCGAAATGGAAATTGTTTGACATGCCTAATAAAACTGTCACGATTTCATCTACAATGAAGTGAAAATGGGTCAATTTTTAATTCGTTACCTACTCAATTGAGAAATTCCCTATTCCCCTATTTCATCACGCCTAATTGCATCTCTAATGAGGTGGCAAATAATACTAACAAACTAATTTTCTTCAAACTCTTCTCTCTCTTTTCAAAATTGTTTATCACCTCATTAGATGTATAATATTAACAAATTAATATCCTACAATCTTGACAAAAAAAAAAAAAGGGGGGGGGGGGGATGTAGCAAAACTCCACTCAATTATGCGAGGCTCTCTTACTTGTTACATCATTGAGGGTGTATTTGGAGGTCTCAAATGTGGGTCTCTAACATTACTCATATCGAAATTTAAGACTGTTTGGGATAATTTAAATAAGTTATATATATATATATATTTAATTTTTAGTGATTTTTTTTTTCAAATTATGTCAAATTTTTTTACTTTTTCAGTCTATCTTATGTAGACTAATCTAAAAAATAAATTTTTCTGAAAAAAAAAACTAAAAGCAAACTAAGCTCAAAAAATTTATTAATTTTGCCTTCTTTTTGTCTATTTTATTCTCTCTCTCTTTTTTTTTTTCCTTAATTTTTCAGTTCGTCTTGTCGAGTAATTACTAGAAGCCTAAAACTTTTTTATTTTTTATTTTTAAAGTTTAATAAAGATGAAAATAAGCCAACAAAAGGGCAGACCCTAAAAACCCAAATTTAGATTATTTATTGATCTTTTTGAATAATTTTTTGGGTAAAATTTTTTAGAGTGTACTGGTAGAGGCAATTTTTTTTATTTTTTTATTTTTTGATTTTGTTTTTTATATCCGAGGTAGAGGCAACTTATGTAAAATTTAGGATAAATTAGAAATACACGTTTGAAGTTTACAAAATGCATATTATTCTTTGTGATTCTGAAAATTCTATTGTCAAAAGTTTTATATTTAACACAGTTAATAGAAAAAATAAAATTGATAACTTTTCTCCTATGCAACAATGAAATTATTAGAATTATTAATTAAACTATATTGTTGACAATATTAAAAATTATTAATTGACTTAATAATTATTTAATCTTTTAAGTAGCATGATTGATCTCAGGAATGATTTTATCAATTTAGTTTTAAAAAAACTCATTTTTCCAATAGTCACTATTATAAGTATGGGCAATGACATCTGAAAAAAAAAATAAGAAAAAAAAGAAGAAGAAGAAAGGAAAAGAAAAAAGAAAAAAAAGAAAGTATTTGCAACAATATTTGATAAACAATGCATATATATATATATATATATATATTTGGGTATATAATCTAGTACATCAATTAAATTATTATTATTATTATGATTATTATTATTATTATTATTTTCAATTTGCATAAGAGTAAATTGTTGAAAAGTCTAAGCTAAGGAAGATATAAGGTATTTGGTTTAGAAGATATTTTTTTTTGTTGGTTTTGCAGGACATTTTGTTTTCAATTTTACCCCTTAATATATTTGTTAATTTTTTTATTTTTTATTTTTATCTATTTACTTTCTTTGACTATTTGTTCAAAA
Organism: Camellia lanceoleosa; assembly: GCA_025200525.1. Lineage (NCBI taxonomy): Eukaryota > Viridiplantae > Streptophyta > Magnoliopsida > Ericales > Theaceae > Camellia > Camellia lanceoleosa. The sequence continues at coordinate 132,550,815 of CM045759.1, read as the reverse complement.
GTTTTCCTATATGTTCAAACTTTTTCTCTACTTGTTCAATTTTGTTCCTATTTGTTCAATTTTTTCACCCTATCTGTTCAAATTTTTTCACCCTATCTGTTCAAATTTTTTCACAATCTATTTAATTTTTTCATCTTATCTGCTCAAATATCTATCCCTTTAATATTTTTTGAACCTATTTTGTCATATTTATTTAATTTTTAAACATATTTTCACCTATCTGTTCAATTTTTTCCTTATCTATTCATTTTTTTGATCTTTTTAGTTTAATTTTTGTTCATAACTGTCAAAAATTGAATCTGTTTGTTCTATCTATTTAACAACAACAAAGAAAATTATCCACCAACAAACATTAAAATGTAACATAGATATAAAGAGATTTTTTTTTAATCAAATACCTATCTATTGAGACATAAAGAATCATCTATTTGACACATTCTGTTGGAAAAATCAAAATGAAAAAAAAAAAAAAAATCAAACCAAACCAAAACAGATCAACAAAAACTGAGAGTAGAGAATAGAGGTAGAAACATGTTTATTCTGATCAAACAAAAGCAATGAATATGCCTTCTCTCATCTCTTTTTTATCTTCTATTCTTATTCTTTCATTTTCCTTTCCTTTAACAAATCTAGAACAAAACAACATGTAACAAAATTTGTTTATGAAGTGTAACTAAAAATCATTCAACTCAATTGATGTGTTTTCCTTCATTCAAGAACCACAACAAAAGCAAGTGTAAGATTCAAAATCTTTTCAATTTTCTAGGCCACTAAATGGAACAACAAATTTTCTTTTCCTTTTCATTTTCATTTCCTTCAACAAATCCAAAACCAAACAAAGCACAACAGAATTTGCTTATAAAGTGTAACTGAAAATAATTCAACTCATTGATGTGTTTTTCTTCGTTTAGAAACCAAACAAAACAAAAGCGAGCATTAGATTCAAAACTCCACAATTTCCTCAATCCTCATTATGTTTTCTTGCATTTCCTCATCATTTTGTTCGAGATCTAATTGGATCTAGCCTAGAAACTGAGAGTAAAAGGAAAAGAGATAGTGGTTCTTCTTTCTATTCGTCTTTGTTCATTTTAAGCCCTCTTCCACACTTGGTTCACCATCTTTACCAACGTATCCAAAACCATCACCGGCGTATCCAAAACTATCCCATTTGAGATCTGACCAGTGGCCTAGAAACTGAGAGTATATAGAAAGTAGCGAGATGAGAGAGAGAGAGAGAGAGAGAGAGAGAGAGAGATGATAGATTGGTGAGAGAGAAGAGGCTGAGACATCGCCAAATCCCCTGTCATCGCGATGTTGTCTCGACAACGCCAACCATATTTGGAGAGAAGAGAGATGGAGTGAATGACAGAAGGAGTAGAAACAAAGAAGGTAAGAGGCGTAAGCAATATGAGAGAATAGTGATCAGCAGAAAGAAGCCTAAGGCGGTAGGGGCTAGGGTTAAGGTCTAGAGAGGAAGAAAGACGAGGGAGAAGAGAGTGTGGTAGGTGGGGGATGAGGCAGCGGCGTGAGAGGCGAATGAGGAAGCAACAGTAAGGAAGAGGAAAAGAGAAAGAGAATATATAATGGTTCTGGTTTAGACCCGATCCTATTTGTGCTTTTAGATCCGAGATTCAGTATCTTTAATTATTATTTATGCCCTTTATCACCTTATTGATAATTAAGTTGAGTTGTTCGTTGTGTTTGAAACAGGTTAGGGAGTTAGTTTTCAATAGAGTTAGGTTGGGAGTTAGGTTGGTTCACTCGAGCAGTCTTTGAGATCTCTCAGTATTTTTGCAGACCTGTAAAACTTTTAGAAATGGATTATCTTTGTTCTAGTGGTCTTTTCTTCGCTGAGCGGTCTTTTGTAAGTCTAAACTTCTAGAAGGGGGTAATTGTACACTCGAGCAGTGTCACTTATTGTATGTAACACTCGATCGGTAGTTTGGTCGCTCAAGTAGTCTGTTCGTATATCAGTTTGGAAAAAAAGTGTTTTTATCACTTTTTCACTCCTTCTCTCTCTCTCTCTAAAACACTCCAAACCCTAACTTGTTCACCCTCTCTCTAGTTCTTGCCTTAAAACCCCAAATACTCCATAATCCATTGATTTCTCTACCATAGTTCATTAGAGAAAAAGGTAGAGCTCGTCAAAAGTTTCATTTTAATCGGAGAGGATCTCATTTTTGGCTTTGTCAAACTTCCACCCTTGCTCTCTTCCTCTTCTACTCTTAAGGTAGGGATTTTATTCAACCTTTGGTATAATTCTTAGCTTAGTTACTTGTTCTTTAAAAAGGTTTAGTAATTTAGGGATTTTGGGTTGAATCTAGGGTTTGATTTTGAAAATAAAAGAGGAGTTTTTCAAATGAATTCTTGAGCAAGGTTGTGGAAGTGTGAATATAGTTAGGCTGTGTTGAAATGTTGGAATTTCTTTCCTTAAATGTGATTTTGAAAGTAAATGAGATTTTGTTTGAAAATCAATGATGTTTGATTTATAAAAAAAGAAAAAAAGAAAAAAAGAAAAAGAAAAAAGAAAGGATGTTGGGTTTGAAAAGATAAGAGGAATATATCTATTGATGATGAGAATGGAGTTTGATATGTATATATATTATCGCTCCCATTTCAAGATTTATGAGATTATATCTGTTGTTGAAAAATTATCTGTTGAATAGAAATATCTGTTTTGGATTATCTGTGGAAGATTGTAACCCCCTACTTTAAATTACTCCAATAACATTATCAAGTCATTATTATAACCAATTTCAGAGATAGCATATAGAAGTTCCAATGTCTTAATAAAGAGAAGTAAATGAAGATTCTCTCATTCGTATACAAAATAAATGTAACATGTGACATAATTAAAATAAATTGCCTGTAGGCTTACATCAGTACATAAAAGAGAAGGGTTTAACCCTTTTACAAGAACAACACTCAGCCAACAATTAAGAGGCCCCGTGGCCAACAGATAAAGAAGAGCCTCGATTTTGAACCACTTCTCAATATTCACTTGAAAAAGGATTAAGAACGTAGAATAAACATAAAGTCCAGTAAGGATCCCACCATGATCCTAAATAATAACAACTTACAGATAACTATGATCATAAATTCTTTATGTCATATCATATACATATGTGCCGGTTTATACACAAAGATATACTTACATAGATATTTTTCTCAAAAATGTTCAATTTATTCAACAACACAAGCCATTCGCTTTTCTTTCTTCTTGTTACCTTTTTATTTTACATTCACTTGACAACAATCAGTTTTTAAAACAAATCCATAGGACCTAATTATGTTTTCTCCAATTACCGAACTTATACCAATTTCACTTACATTCCTAAATAACGATATCCTAAATGAACACAAAGATAATACCTCTAAAATGTTCCTTTCATAACCACATAAGACAATTGACATCCTCCATAAAATAATCATCACTATGCATGATACACATAAATAGAATCGAGATGATAACGAGAAACCCAACAACGCTCTACCTGCCTCAAGCACGGTAAGCCAAGGATACACCTTTCCAATACTCACGCCAATTTACCAAACACCGCTGCAAGGTAATGGTACCTCTGCCAAGTTCTCCAAGCGCTAGCTGGAAGGTACTGGCACCCCACATTCTTAGTGCAACTAATTCTCCAAGTGCTAGCTGGAAGTTAATAGTACCCCTTATTCTCAACGCATGCACATGTCCAACCATCGCATAATTCAACAAACATAAATAATACGAGTGTACTACATATACATAATCGATTCAACATCACAATGTCATTCTCAATCAAGGATCTAACATCTCAATCTTACCTAAGTTTCAAACTCATATATCCATGACCAATGTCATCATGTTTAGCTTGTCTAAACAGAACACTTAAGGCTTAACCTTAGTGCACCAATTTCACAGTACTAATTGCCTCGACTTTTCATTAGAAGCTAGCCAGGTCGGCTATCCGACATTTTTTTCCCTAGGCAAAGCCATGGCTAGTTTCATCATGTTTCTTGTTGAAACATCCCTTTAATTTAGTTCAGCTCTGTTATCCTAACAAGCCTAAGTTAAATGTCCAACTCCTCTTTAGAATGTCACATCAGCTTAACCATATCTGTCTAACAAGCACACAAGTTTCAACAACGATTTGCAAAACAAATTCGAGTTAGAATTTTATTAATCCATACTTCGGCTAATCATCTTCTAAATTACATCAAGAAAGAAAGAAAACTAATGGTAGAAAAAATTCAAATTAATGGTGTTCCATGATCTTGGAAATTCCTTGCTATCGTAATTTTCCAGCCGATATGCTCTATTGCTGGCGACTGAGATGATTCGGTATGGTCCTTCCCAGTTTAGGCCAAGTTTACTCTCTATGGGATCTTTCTTGTTGCTGACAACTTTCCTCAAGACATGATCTTCAACTTGGAATTCTCTGGGGTTCACATTTTTGTTATATACTCTAGCCAATCTTTGCTAGTATGCTCTTAATCAAAGTGCTATTTGTTTTCTTCTTTCTTCAATTAGATCAAGATCTCGGGCTAAAAAGGCCTCATTGGTTCCATTCTCTACTATTTGAGTTCGGACTTTAAGGATGCCGATCTTTAGTAGTATAACGACCTCAGTGCCATAAGCCATGGCAAAAGACGATTCTCCAATAGATTGTCTTGGTATTATGCGGTATGTCCATACAACATTAGGCAGTTCTTTAACCCATTTGCCCTTAGCAGCTTCCAATATCTTCTTTATGCCATCCAAGATGGTTTTGTTTGATGCCTCGACTTGACTATTGCTTTGGAGAAAGCTAGGCGTTGAATAGTAGTTCTTGATCTTGTACTTGACGCATAAATTCTTTCTCATCTTACTATCAAACTGGGTGTCATTGTCTGCCACAATGGCTCTTGGGATTCTAAATCTCGTGATTATGTTCCTCCAGATGAAGTTCTTTACATCCACATCTCGGATCTTGGCTAATGGCTCAACCTTCACCCACTTTGTGAAGTAATCAAAGCCACTAAAAGAAACTTTCTCTAGCTAGTTTCCTTAGGCAGTTACCCAATCAAATCCATTCTCCATTGGGAAAATAGCCAAGGACTGGACACTGGATTTAAATCCCCAACTAGTTGATGTATCAAAGGTGCAAACCTTTAACACTTCTCACATTTTCTAACTAGGTTTTAGCATTCTTCTACATGTAGTGCCACCAGTATCCTTGTGAGATAGCTCTGTGGGCCAATGACTTGCCTCCTACATGACTTCCACAAACTCCTTCATGGATCTCGAACAAAAAATCTTTGACCTGGAAAGGGTGCACACATCGCAATAATGGCCTAGTGAATGACCTTCTGTAAAGATGACCTTTATCCAACAAACAGAATCTTGCTGACCTAAGTTTGACCATGTGTGCTTCCTTTTTGTTTTTTAGCAACTGCATCCCTGATGAATTTAACCAAGGGGTCCATCCAGTTAGGTCCCAACTCTACACACATGGCTTCAGATTCTGTGATCAAGGGCTCAACGCTTAGGCCCGACAAATAGTCTACCATGACAGTTCTTAAAGAGTTCGATTTAATGGTCGATGCTAGGTTGGCCAATGCATCTGCGTGACTATTGTCTTCTCAGCAAACTTACTAAAGCCAAGAACTACTAAACTATGCTAACAACTTGACGACTTCCTTAACATAAGTCATCATTCTCTCATCTTAGGTGGTATGCTCGCCCTTCGCCTGGTTCACGATGAATTGGGAGTTGCAATAGACAATAACCTCATCGGCTTCAATTGCTACAGCCAGCTTCGATCTCGCAATCAGTGCCTCGTATTCTGATTCGTTGTTTGAAGCCATGAACCCCAATCTGATTGAGTGTTTAAGCATTTGCCTATCTAGTGAAACCAATACCACTCCTGTCCTCACTCCTTGTCGATTTAAACTGTCGTCGACAAAGAGACGGAAAGACTAGCCGATGTATACGCTGTATGGTTTTGGTTTCTTCATTTTTTTTCTTAGCTTCATTGTCTTCTACTAGTTTGGGTGTTCGAATTGCTAACTATGTTTCTTCTGCTTCCTCTACGCATCCTAACCCGGGGTTCACTAGTTTGGGCCTTGAGATTGCATTCGGAGTAAACTCAGCAACAAAGTTAGCCAGGATCTGACCTTTGATTGCTATCCTTGATCTGTATTCTATGTTATATTGACCTAGAACAACAGCCCATCGCGCAATTCTTCTCGACAAGTCACTGTGCTGTAGTAGGGATTTCAATGGGTGCTCCGTTAACACCACAATCTTGTAAGCCAAAAAGTAATGATTTAGTTTCTTTGACGTCATCACCAGAGCAAGCGTCAATTTCTCCAAGGGAAAATATCTCGTATCCGTACTCATTAGGGTCTTACTTATGTTGTATACTGCTTTCTGTTCTCCTTCTTCTTCTCGAATGACCACTGAACTAACTGTATGGTCTGAGACTGCTAGATACAAAAACAACTCCTCACCCAGAATAGGGGTTGACAACAAGGGTGGAGAAGTCAGGTACTTCTTCAAGTCGGCTAAGGTGACTTCACATTCTTTTGTCCATACGAAATCTGTAGCTTTCTTTAACAGCTAGAAGAATAGTCAACAGTTGTCTGAACTTTGGCTTATGAATCGGTTCAAGTCTACCACTTTATCGGTCAAGATTTGAACCTCCTTTGCTATCATCAGGCTCTTTAGATCAAGTATGGCTTTGATCTAATCTTGGTTTACTTCAATCTCTCTTCTTGTCACTAGGTACCACAGAAACTAGTCAAATCCTACCCCAAAAGCACACTTGGAGGCATGCAGCCAAACTGGTATGTCTTCAAGATATCACACACCTCTTTGAGGTTGGCTAAATGATCTGAAGACTCTTTGCTTTTATGACTATGTCATCAATATATACCTCTACTATCTTGCCAATCAAGTGCTTAAACATCTTGGTCACCAGTCTTTATTATGTTGCCCCTGTATTCTTCAATCCAAAGGGCATGACTCAATAGTAGTAAAGTCCCTTGGGAGTGATGAAGGTTGTCTACTCTTTATCTACTGCGAACATGCCTATCTGGTGATATCCCCTATATGCATCAAGGAAACTCATCCGTCCATGGCCCGAGGTGGCATCCACCAGCTAGTCTATCTTGGGCAAAAGGAAGCAGTCCTTTGGACAAGCCTTGTTCAGGGTCGTGAAGTCCACACAAACCCTCTACTTCTCGTTTTTCTTCTTAACCACCACTGTGTTGGACAACCAAGTCGGGTAGTATATTTTTCAAATAGCCTGTGCTTTCAACAACTTCTCCACCTCCTCTTCTACTATTTCTACATGGACTAATGTTGGTCTTCTAGCTCGTTGAATTACTGGTTTAGCCAAACTATACACATTGAGCTTGTGACAGGTGACCTCAAGGATGATCCTCGACATCTCGTATGGTGTCCAAGCAAACACTTCCGTGTTCTCTCTTAGAAAAGCCTCTAACTTCCTTTCTTCTTCCTCGGCTAAGCCTGGGCCGAGGAGAAAGAATCGTTCCTCATCGCCTTTGGTTATCAGGATCTTCTTCAAGGGTTCATAGCTCTTGTAGGTAGGCTCTTTGGCGACATAGTCTAAGACCTCTTGATTTTCGTCTTCTATTTCTGTTGTCTGCACCTCTTGGATATTATAGGTGGATTTCATTGCTACTATGGAGCAAGTTTTCACCTACACTTGGTCTCCTTTTACTTCTTCAATCCCAAACTCCGTTAGGAACCACAACAATTTGTGCAAGGTTGAGGGGACAACCTTTATCACGTATAACCAAGGCCTTCCCAAGACGATGTTGTATAGTGAAGGTGTCTCGATCACAGTAAACTCTGTCATTATAGTCTTTGTCCCCGCCTGAATGTCCATGTTTGTGGTCCCTAGAGGCCATGTCGGCATGCCATTGAATCTGACCATGGGGCTATTAGACTATTCCAAATCATCCTTATGAAGAACAAGCTCCTTGTAACATCTAATGTATATGATGTCACAAAAACTGCCTTAGTGAATGAGAATTCTTATTACCTGGCACCCTCTAATCATCAGGGTTACCACCAAGGCATTGTTGTGTGGATGTTAGACCACCTTCCAAATCTTCATCTGTAAATGCAATCATTGGTCCCCGACATCCTTCTATTTGGGGTTTCTTCTACTGGGCCTGGAACACTTGTTGCTGGTGTTTCACTCTCTATGTCTCCCCCTGATCTCGTTTGCACTAATCTTGGAATGGATCATATCAATAACCCGTGGTCTTTTTACGCGAGGTATTGCTGGAGGGTAGTGATGGCGCTGTCGGTGCCTGGGCCAATTTGGCTTGCTTCTCTCTCGTCTTCTCCTCGTCTATCAAATCCCTTAGGTGCCCTTGTCTCATAAGGTCCTCTAGATGCTGCTTCAAAGCACGACACCCTTGGGTTATGTGCCCGATCTCATCGTGGTATGAACAAGATCTCGCATGGAATTTTCCCATGGACTCCCTTGGGATTTTTTGTGGCGGCCTATAATATGTTGGTTTCTGATTCTTTCCAAGATCATGTAGATTGGGATCTTGAAGACTATGCTTACTGTCTATATGGCTTTCAACCTCGACTCCCCCTTATCAATGCCAGCACCTCCTCGGTTTCGCTTTGGTGAGTTATTCTACTTCTCCTATTTAACTATGCTTCCTTTCTTCGATTTCTTGTTCTTTTCCATCCTGGCATACTTCTCAGTCCTTTCTATCAGATCCTTCATATTTTTTAGGAGTGTCTTTATAAGGGATTGTCAAAGTAGGCAGTCATCCAATGACCGCTAGCTCCTGGTTACATGTCGAAATCCGGTTGTAAACCTCGTAGTATCTCTTGGTGTAGGCCTTAAGGCTTTCGCTATCGTCAATATTTAGTTCCAAGACGAAAACAACCCTCTAAGGCTGTAATTTGTTGGTCACAAACCTAGCTACAAACATTTCGGCCAAACCTTTCTAACTCTTAACTGATCCCTTGGGTAATTTTAGGAACTAGTCTAATGTAATTTCTCCAAATGTCAACAAAAACACCTTACACAATAATTGTTCGTTCCCACTCCACAAGGACATAACATTCAAATACAAACCAACATGAAAATTAGGGTCAGAATTATCATCGTAGATTTGAAACCTTGGCATGGTAAATCGTTTTGGTGCTGTAAACTTGTCTAGTTCCACTAAGAATAGCGAATTCGGTTGTGCGGTAGACGTAACCTCGGTACAATTTCTCTTCCTCTGAAGGTAATCTCATAAGTCTTCCTTCGACCGTCCAAGAGCTCAATTGTCAATGGACTTTAGCCTCTTCAATGTACTAGTTCCTATACTGGGATGTGTCCTTTTGGACTTTTCAACACCCCTAATTTTTTTAAGATACTGGTCCTTTCCATTCTTCTGCCGAGATCTGATCTGTGACCCTTCTACTCTCTGGGAATCTGCTCTCTTTGGTTCTGTTCGTCCATTGTCCTAAGATTGCTTTGAGTTCATATGTCTTCTCGATTGGTGTGGAACGGGTGGCACCACTATCTAACCTCCTGTCAATCCTCCATACTAGGCGTCGACTCCTAAAACTGCCAATGGTGTTGCCTATAATGGAAATACTAGCTGCATCACCTTGCTTTGTATCGTAAAGTTCATCATCGTCTACAAGTCCGTCAGCTTATTCGCCAAGTCCTTTACTTTATCATCCCTTTGCATACATCGGTCCTTCCAAATCTAGAGATTGCTCTCATTATCGTACTCCTCCTGATTGCCCCTTATCGAGCCTCTAATGGCATTATTCATTTCTAGATTCACATGTTGCACATCGTCATTAGTGTCTTCTCCTCCAGTGTTTGGATCAACCTGCTCCTCGCTCTTGTTATACATGTCGTCTCTGACTCTTCATTCTTATCCAGTGTTGGCCATCTATTCCTACTAAGTTTCCATAAATAGCGCCAAATTGTAGTGTTGATTTTTGACCTCACAACCAAAGTATCTCCTTACCGAGATCAAAGGAATTGAGCTGTAGAATACATGAAGGAATAGATTAAGCCCAACAACTGCAAACAAGAAGATAAGAAATTTCATGATGGCTCATCCACTCGAGGGCACTCTAATGATCAAATCAGTCAACAATCTCATAAGATATCGGCACAAGTAAAACAATTCTCAATGAAAGCGTACCTTAGACCCAGGAGGAGCCTTACTTTTATAGTTAGCAGTGCCCTCGTCCCCTAGAAATTTTACTTCATGAGACTCTATTCTTTACAAGGATATCACTTATCAAAACTCACACTATTCAAATTAAGATGACTTTCCTAAGAGTCTCATCTCTATCTAAACAGGTAGCTTGATATCATATAGGACTCTTGTCCTCTATTCGAATATCTCGAATTTCGATATTATCGCACTGCATCTTGGCAATATCATAACAACCTCGATGACATTGTTCATCCACATATCACCTCGACTACGTCCTCAGCCATGTGGACTAACTAGAAAATATGTCCCCACATTACTCATATGAATGATGACTAAATAATCAATACACATGTCAATCAATTTGCAAGACAAATGTTCAAGGATTGCCAGCAATTTTTAAAAGGGGGAAAAAAAGAAGAAGAAAAAAATAATAATTATCAAAGTATTATCAAAATAATGGGTATGTGTCAAAGCTAAAAAGTAACATGATTAGATATTCATATTTTATAATAATATGAATAATCATACATATAGACTAAGTAATAGTTGTTGATAGATTGCTTGGAGTTGTCTTTTCATTCAATGAAAAATTTCAAATGATTTGTAAACAACAATAAAAATTAAAATAATAAATAGATAAATTTAAATCATCATTTTTGGAAAAGAAATCATATATATATGACATCTATGTTTCAAAAAAATTTGAAAACAAAAAATAAAAACAAAGCTCATATGTTGTCAACTTGGGTGATTATCATCATAAGTTTTGTTGAAAGTAGTGAAATCAAACAATACTCAAAACAAACCACTTAAAATCGAAATTCAAGGAATTAAAATTGAAGCATGTATTGTTTCAAAAAAAATTTAAAAACAAAAATAAAACAAACCTCATATGTTGTCAACTTGGGTGATTATCATCTTAAGTTTTGTTGAAAGTAGCGAAATCAAAAAATACTAAAAGAACCCACTTAAAATCAAAATTCAAGGAATTAAAATTGAAGCTTGTATTTTTTTTGTAAATCCATCATTCTATTTCTTTGACTACTATATATCTAACTATCACACCCCACTTTTTATTACCCGAATAACATTACCATATCCATTAATATAAATCATTTTCCATTTAGAATATGCTTATGCATACATTACATTCGTAAAAAAATGAAAGTCTTCTCAATCGTACATATATGAAATACAACAGGATTTATATTTAAACAAAATGTCGTAGGCTTACATCTTTACATTAAAAGTAAGGGTTTAACCCTTTTACGACAAGGGTCCGCTAACAAGTATAGGCCCCATGGCTAATAATTAAGGAAGATCGTAGATCTTGAATCATCTTTCAACTTGTACTTGAAAAATGATTAACATCGTGAGATGAACATAAAGTCTGAGGGATCCTAACATGATTCTAAACAATAATAACATAAAGATATCTATAATCATGAATTCACCATGACGCATAATATAAATACTGTGACAGTTTAATATTTAAAATATACTTATATAAGTACATTTTCTTCAAAAGCATCCATTCGAACACCACAAGATGTAAAACCATTTGTTTTGTTTAACATTTATCCAGTTTAGTTCCAAAAGCATTCATTCACAACACAATCTTGTTTCTGTAAACCTCTACATTAATATAAAATAATTTTGTCTCCACTTTTGTTTTGAAAGCACACATTCACATATACGAGTCATAATCCAATCCCATAACTCAACCCACTACACATACGTCTGCAACAACACCTCTACTATCTTCCCTGACCATAGGCCCAAGGGCAAGGAATACTCATAACAGGATAACAAAAAACTTATATTTCTAAATATAAATAACTAAATGTAATATATACTTCCATTTCCACCGGCCAACAGCACGGATGGCAAATAATACAACCTACATAACACAATGCTTTACCAGCCTCATCCGAAGGGAAACGACCCCAAGGTCACATTTTACTGGGCGCAAACCGGAAGGAAGAGGAACTCTCACAAGGCGCTATGCTTTACTAGCTCAATACGGAGAGAAATGGACCTCGTTTCACACTTTACCGGGCGCGAACCAGAAGGAACGAGGAACCTCTGTCAAGGTGCTACACTTTACTGGCCTCACTCGGAGGGAAAAAGACCCCCGAACAATAACACAACAATAGCACAACAAGCTAAACTACATAATACCGTACAAGTGTAATACATGCACATCATCTACTTAATAACAACAATGCCATCCTCCATCGATAACCAATGACAAAACCTCTAAACGGATAATTAGATACATAACTCATACAATATAAATCCATAACTAATTCCACATTTTCAAATCAACCATTTCTCATTTCATTTCATAAAAGAGTTACACACGCCATTTTATTTCCAAAACCAAATTCGTTCTTTCAAAACCAACAACTACGTCCATCATTGGCCAAAACTTCATCTTTTTTCTTAAACCTATCCAATTTATAAAATACAACTACAATACAAAGTTAATAAAAAAAACCCACTACTAAACCCACTCAAGTTTCATTTTAATGACTAAACCACTATTCCAATTCTTTAACACATAACTCGGTTATTACACATCTTTAACCCTTTACGATTAATTAAGCCCATAATGATAAATTAAGGTTTTTTCCCACTCTCAACATGAACATTCCCAGCTGCCTCTTAATTAACCGAAACACCCATAACTTATCTAATTCCAACTCTTAAAATCCAAACCTCAAACCTCTATCATGCTTTTGTAAAATTTCTTAACAAACTTGTTTTTAAATGCTATAAAAACTAGGGCTATTTGTGGTTCAGTTGTGGCCAGACAATCTCCAATTCACCATATGTCTACTGGATTGGCGGATTACAAAAAATCAATTTGTATCTGCCGGTCGGATTGACAGATGCAGATTGAGCGAATTGGCAGATGGATGTGAATCGGTTTGGCGGTTTAAACTTTTACAATTTTTGAACATATTACAACAACTTGTCAACAATTTTTTTGTTTTTGTTTTCATGACAATCCAACTCAATATCACCAAAGATTATCAAGTAAATTGTCAAATACCACTAATAAATACGTATAATAAAAAAAATCATGCATTATCAAAACGATTTCACTGCTTTTTTTTCAAAAACTATTTAATTTGATTTTTTTTTAAATGACAAAATTAAGCCTTATATTTTCCACACAAAAATACCAAATATCAACACTTTTCATTTGATAAAAGGATTTTCAAATTGAAGAGAAATTGAAAACACAACAGAATATCAAAGCTTTTTTTCAATTGAAAATACAAACAGAATATCTAAATGAATTGAAAACACAAAGTCTTATAAATTACTATGGGTGCTCGCGGTTTAGCGGTTCGGTTGGGGCCAAAGGAGCCTCAAATCTGCCATCCATCCAAAACTAGGTGGATTGAAAAAAATAATCCATAACTGTCCGCTCGTCATCACACATTCGTCCAGAATGGAGCGAATCGGTTCGGTTCAATTCTGGAACGCCTTAAAAGATAAGTACAATAATCCAACTCCAAACACTAGTATAAAATGATGTAAATAAGACAAAAAGCTTTCATTAATTAGAGTTAATATACATAATGTGACACATGAAATATGTATTCATAAACAGTTCATCCTGAATCTACAACATGTGTTACAAGTAGAGATAAGGAATAAAAGCTAAACAAATATTCATATGTCCTAAGGGCTCACATCTTTCCAAGACCGCGCTTGGTTATAACAAAATGAGACAGAAGCTCAATACAAATAAAGCCCTAGGCTTGTACAAAAGTTAAACACAAAATCAACAAAATTGAGCCTTCAGCTCCACAGTTCTCCCAAGCTAAGTCCTTGGCGGAGTCATATCACCAGCACCTAAAAATGGTTTTTCTTAAGTAGGGCGAGCCAAAGTCCAACAAAAACAATCTAACATAATATATGAATCTTGACAAAGAGATGAGTATGATATTATAGACACCCCATTTTTGATCGTCTTCAAGACTTGGTTGTGCTTGCAGGTACATCCAACCACTAATTTGATTGCTCGTCGAGTACTCGACTGTCGTTGCGGAACGTCATAGGTTTGAGCTTTCCAAACCCTGTACCCTTTCTACCCCATTTTTGGACCATGTATTGGCCCTTCTAGCTTGATTCTCTTGGTGCACTACCGGCCACTGCCGACCATGGCTTTGTTACTGCTGGCCATTGATGAAGCCTGCCAGCCATCAATGAGCCACTGCCGGCCATCATTGATGGCCGCAGAACCCTTGTCTCAGCAGGTTTCACGCCAAATCTTTTGAGCTAGCCGATTTTCACTCATCTCTCCTCTATATGAGCCCCTTTCCAAGCTTGTTTAACAAGCTTTGCATTGCTCCTTTCTATATAAGGAGAGCCCCTTCCTCTCTATCAGAGGTTGAAGAAAATTTTGGAGAAGTTGTATCTCTCTCTCTCTCTCTCTCTCTCTCTCTCTCTCTCTCTATATTGTGTTGGTTTATGCTCTAAAGTCCATTTTTCTTGCACTTTTGCACTACAACACATAAATGTACACCACCATCTTCGAGCTGAGGTTCTTGGGAGTGTTACTTGAGCTCTGAAACTTGGTTTCTAGCCTCTGAGGTTGCTAGTTTCAAAGTTGATCTTCAAGGGTGAGTATATTCCCCTTTTAAGCCTTTGTTTGTATCTCATTTTGGCCATCCTTGCATATTGTTTTAGGCCTTGATTTCAACTGAAAAAAGTTTTTTTTTCAAGTGCTTTTGATGATTTTTTGAGGTCTTTTTTGTGGTAGGGGCGTACAACCCTCTTGTATGCCTTGTTTGGCCTTGTTTTGTGCCATGCTTTTAGGCCTCCGGAGTAGTCTTGGTTTGGCCTTTTAGCCACTAAAATCCAGTAGATTTTCAGTGGTAGGAATGTGGTTTTGAGGCCTCAAACCAAAGGGGGTGACCCACTCTCTTCTTGTTTTTGTTTGCTTGTATCATTGGCCTACCAAAGGAGCATGTATCTCTATGCTTTCGAGGCTTAGTTCAGGAAATTTTTTGTGACTTTTAGGACCTGCCTTGACTCTTTCCATGGCTGGTTTGGTCACCTTTTGCATGCTCCTCATATGTGTAGTGTAATCTCATTTGTGGCTCATCAAAGTAGCATGTCTTTCTTGCATGTGTTGGCTCCATTTCAGTATGTTTTTGGTGATTTTTTACCATGCCTTAGATCTGTTTTGGGTTGATTTTGTCACTCCATGCATGCATAACACACTTGTAGTGTAAATCACACAAGCTAGCTTTGTATGCCTCATGAAGTAGCATGCCATTCTAGCTTGTTTTCTTTTCATTTCAGCATGTTTTTGGTGATGTTTTGCCATGTCATGACTCTATTTTGGTTTGGTTTGGTTTGGTTGGCCCTTGCATGCCTCATGCACTTGTAGTGTAATCCTCTCTATTGCCTTAACATGCATCATGCTTTAACATGTCATTCTAGCATGCTTTTGGCTTAGCTCTGAGAAGATTTTGTTCATGTTTTACCATGTTTAAGGTCTGATTTTGGTTGTTTTGGCCATGCATGACTTGCTTTGTATAGCCATGGTTCAATCTAGTTTGTTAGCTTTGTGCACCAAGTCCACTAGTATGTGTTACTTGGTCTATTTCAACAATTTGGCATCACTTGTCATATTATTTCAGTCCATGTAATGTGGTCATACACTTGCATTTGACATGCTTTCAATGTCTTAGAGAGTTTATGTTTTATGCTTCATGAATGGATCATCGTGCATGCCTCTATGCTTAGGTCTTTGGGATACCATATCAGTGGGTTTTTGGGCTTATTTTGACATGCCTTAACTCTAATTTTTGTTTGTTGAGTCATCCCATGCTTGGTCTTAATAGGTGTAGTGTAATCCACCTTATTTGCCTTGTATGCATCATGCCTCATGCTCACCATGCTAGCTTGTTTTGGCTTACTTCCATACATGTTTTAGTCTCATTTTAACATGTTCTAGGACTATTTTGGGTTGCCTTAACCACGTGCTTCATGTTTTGTATACTTGTAGTACAAATGTTCTTGCTTGCCTCAAGCTTTGAGCACTATTGCATGCTTCATTTGTGTTATGTACGTGATTTGGCATCACTTAACATGACATTTTAGAGCCTATAGCATTTCCATATTCCCACTTCAATCATGCTTTAAGTGCCTTTGAGTGTTGTGCATTATTGCCTAACTTATGGCTTAGCTTGTATGCTTGCATGCCTAGGTCTTTGGGCCCTCATCTCAGCATGTTTAGGTCCTTATTTTGACTTATTTGAGCTCTGTCCATGCTTAGTTCATGCATTTATGCCATGTATTGCATGCCTCCTTTGTAGTCCTCTTTGATAGCTCCATGCTTTTAAGGACCTTTGCATGCTTTACTTGTGTTGTTTAAATGATTTGACATTTTTTCTTACCTCATTTCAGTGCACTTGGTGTTGTTACACTTCCATACTTTTCACTCTTTAGGTGTTCTTGAGAGTTGCACCTTTATACCTTAATTGGTGAGCCAATTGGCATGCATGCTTGTATGTCTTTTCGGTGCCTTCGTCTTAGCATTTTGGCCACTGATTTGGGCATATCTGAGGTCTGTCCATTTTGATTTAAGTCCATTGAGCATGGTTGATTTCATTTTGTTTGCATGCTTGCATTACATCGCATTGTCTATACCTTATACTTTGCATTGTGTATGCTTAGGTAACATTGCATTGAGTATGCCATCATTTGCATTGTGCACGCTAATTGACATTTGCATTGTGCACGCATTAGCATTGTGCATGCCATTAGCCTTGTCAGGTTGTTCATATTACATTACATTCTTGCATGCTTAAGTCATATTGTATGTTTACATGCTTGAGTCGCATTGTGTATGCCATGCTTGTGTTGCATTGTCGTTTGGATTAAGTGTTAATTCGAGCACGAGAAATGAGGGACATTTCATACTTCAAGTGATGAAATGTGTCTCAATTCTCGGTCGCCGACGCTCTTGATCAAGCATGATAGAGTTCTAGACATTTATGTGTTTTCGTGCATTTATTTCACATTGATTTGCACATGTTGGATCTTTGGCCATCATGCATCGGGATGCTTGCTTGATGGTTTTGGATCCAACTATGCCTCTCCCTTGATGTTTCGAGGTGATATGGGGTGGCATAGTGCGTACATACCCTTGGGAGACCCTCCATTTTCTCTATTTTGTGCTCTGTTGCAGCTTGGTGTCATAGCACACCAGTGGCCGACAGTGCATTGTAGATGGCTGGCAGACCTTCATTCTTGGCCGGCAGATGGTCGGTAGTGGCTCCCCATGGCCGGCAGACCACTGGTGTATTCCCCAGACTGGTTTTGGTAAGATTTAGCAGGAATTCCTTGAGGACACCCTACAAACATAGCCTCTAAAGAGCAACCGGAGAGCTTTTCGGGACGACAACCGAGCATGCATCCTCTTCTCCCCAAACCAGAGCTGGAACAGCATTGTATATTGTTTTCCTTATTTGTTAACTAGCTTAAGTTTTGTAATAATTAATTAATTTATTAATTAGTTAGTTGTTGTAATAATTAGTTGTAGCTAATTATTCAATTTGGTTGTGTAATAATTAGTCTAATTAGATTATTAGATTAGTTGATTAGCTTAGCGTATTCATTCGGACCCTCCGTCGAGAGGGTGAACTTTGTAATAAGTATGCGCGTATGTGTGCATGTCTTCAAACCCCCATTTCTTTCTTCCTTTTACTTACTGCTTTCGATGGTTAGTTTTAGGTCATGTTTCAATTAGCATCCTTATACTATGCATGTTTTGCATCATTCATCTGTATTGCATGCACCAGGCTCGGAACATCATACTAACTGCATTGTATTTCAATCCCAAATTGAATACATGTTATCTAATCGCATCTCATATGCCATCTTAGAATAGCCGAGCCTATTTCTAGTTGCATTTTTGCATGTGTTGCATTAGCCATCTTAACATGAACTAGGATCATGCATTGATTACTAACTAGTTGTTGTTTTGGCTCAGAGTACTAGGTAAGTTTTTATGCTTTAGCATCCTCGCATGAGTGTGAATGTTGCCATGATAGCATGCTTGCCATGAGGTTAACTACTTATGTGATATAACTGCTTGAATGCCTATCGGTGAAGATTGGATTTCTTGAATTGGAACAATTCATCAAATCCTCGTTTTAGCCTACTTGCGAGTAACAAACTTCAAACCGTTTTTCAAAACAAACAAGTATGTAATGCTTTGTTCCAAATTAGGCGATCTAGTCTATATTTGTATGTTGTGCGCATCACATAGTAATTCTAGGTTTAATAACCAGAATAAGAACACATGTGTTTTCAAAAACATGATATCATGTTAGTAGTGGCTGATCTTTAATCGGGTGAGCGGGGGTGCCCATTGCATGACCTTCCCCAATCGTACCCAAGTTCCCAAGCCGAGGCAACTTTGGTGATAATGGACATGTGGCCTTAGGCACGAGTCAGGGTTTCCTAAATTTTCCCAAAATAAAATATTTAGGTAGCGACTCTATATCTGGCAAAGCAGTCTATGTTTGGCACTTCTTTATAAAATCAGTTTTTCAAAACGATTTGCTGGATTTGGATTCTTTGGTGATTTATCGATCTTGCATTACACTTTGCGGGATTAGATTCAGAACCGTGACATTGAGTCCAAACTATAGTAGTAAGCCCAAATGAACAAAACGGGATTTCGCGTCCATTTTCGTGCGCGGAGCCTCGGGATGTTCGGGCGCATCTACAGTTTCTGGCGACTCTACTGGGGAGTTAGAGAGCTTGACTCGAACTCATGATATCTTGTTTTGACTACACTTATGTGTCTCTTTGCATTGCATTTGCATTGGTACGCCTAGGACACCGTGTTTGCCGTATGCTATTTCTAAACGGTTTGCCGGAGGCTTGCCTTGAGAAGCGTGCCATAAGGCTGACCGGTTGCGGGCTTTGCCACGATGGGAACACAAATCTCAGTTTTTACTCAGGCACCCTTTTTGACCATTCGACCTAGTGCATATCGGAATCCATAGTGACTATTCCAAACTAGGACAGGTTGCTTAGCCAATTATAGGTTGTTTGAAACCGCTGTGTGCGTAGTGAAACCCTAGCTCCTGACAAGATAGGACAGGGAAACCCTACCCCAACATAGGGGTGTTTTTGACTCGTATTTACTTGCTATATGCTTTTAGAGTGTGCCTCTACAGGGAATGCGCATCGCTTGGTAAGTCTGGTGTCAGTCGAATGGGCATTAGTTTTCACCATGGTATCGAATTGATTTGGGGTAGTGATTTGGAAACAAAGGATCGCTGGTTGAGAACAGTTCTTTTCAAATTTTGTGTTTGCTAACTGTGGTTGCCTTTATTTAAGTCAAGCTGTCCTTTTTCTCAGATATTATTTCCTTATTATGCTTTATTTATCTTTTTGCAAGGTAGTTTAGCACCATTGCATCTGACCAGGTAGATATTCCCCGAGCACTCTGGGTTAGAGGTCGTAGACTTAATCGATCTAGGGATCTGGTAGATGGACAAGCAGTGTTCCTTTCTTTACCTCCGGCTACTGCATTTAAGATCAAGAAGGCGATGTATCGCAGACAAATGATCGTCGATCGCTGGTCTACCCCATTAGTGAACAGTCAGACTGAGGTCTCAATTTCTATTACAGGGACAGATATACCAAGTATTCAGATAGATCAGTACAATATGGCAGGTATGGAAGAGATGATGCATCAGCTCCAAGAAAGTATGAAAACCGTATAGCAGGATGCTACCCGTTAAATGGAATTTGCTACACACCAGGCCGAGGTTATGGCCCAACAGGCAGAGGTAATTACCAGGCTATAGCAGCAGACTGGAGCATCTTCCTCACACCAAGCTCCTCCTCTACCAAGAGTTCTTATACTCGGGAGACAACTAATGTCCAGGATGATACGGACATTCTAATCGGGCCGACTCCGCCCCCGATCCTACCCCAGCTATCTAAAGCACAAACCAACCTACTGGATTCTCCCTTTGAGTTCGAGGTGGACCCCACAGTGTTAAAAGTCAGCAAGCTAGAAAAGCTGTTCAAGAAGTCTCAGGGCATGAAGTCTATTCCGGATATTGAGGATGGGTACACCGACTCGGCTGTGACTCTGCCAGACCAGTTTAAAATGTCGCACATAGACTGTTTCGATGGGTCTGGAGATCCTATGGTGCATTTGCGTTTGTTTTCAGACATACTAAGGCCGATGGGTCTCTCCAGATTGCATAAGCTTTCTTTGTTTGGCCGGACCCTGTCGGGTGTAGCGGCTATTTGGTATGCAAAACTGGAGGACTCTGTCAAGAGGAATTGAGAGGAGATGGCTGAGGCTTTCATAGCTCAATACTTCTATAACACGCAAATTGAGATTACAACACGTGATCTTGAGACCACTAGGCAAGAGCCGAAGGAGAGTTTCTCCGATTTCGTAACCCGTTGGAGGGCCAAGGCCTTGATGATGACCATCAGGCCCGTTGACAAAGATCAGATTCGGATGGTTGTGCGCAACCTCCAGCCCAAGCTCATGCAGAAGATGGTCGTTCTCCCTCTCCCCACATTTGCAGATTTATATGAGATTGGGGTGCAGATCGAGGACGCAATGAAATAGGGCCTCATTGATTATGAGAGAGAGCAGCCCAAGAGGGCATTCAACCACAGTACAAATGCAGGCACAAGCAGTGCTGCAGCTGCCAGATCTTCAGATGTAGGTATGGTTACCACCACCGCCACCACAAGAACCTTTGTTGCTACACCATTCATCGGTGCGTCCGAAAGTAGCTCATAAACAACCAAGTATCCACTCCAAAGCCAAAGAACCTTCACCCCATTATATATGCCCCCGTCCAAAGCTCTGGGGGTTTTGATCAGGAAAGGGCACTTGAAGCCCCTAGAGCCGAGGCCACTGCCAAATAGACTCTCTACTTCCCATAACCCAAAAGGCATCAAGGCTTTTCACCAACAAAGATGGTCATACCACCCACTGTTGATTGCGTCATGAGATCCAAGATCTCATTGATAATAGGGTGATTGTATCTCCGGAGAAGCCGAATGTCACAACCAACCCTCTCCCACCTCACAACCAAGCTCCACCTCCCAAACGCATCAATTTAATCCAAACTGGGGTTGTGTCATACGACCCTAGCATATACATCACTCCTTCTCACCTACCTAAGCCGGAGGTGTTCATTCCTAACAGCACTGACTTGTGCATGTTAGACATGTCCCAAACCCAACCAGAAGTGGTAGTGGTGGCTATCGAAGATAGAATTGGGTCAACTGTGGAAACAAATGAGAATGATCAGTCAGAGCCTGAGGGCTCTGCGAGCTTCATGTACAACCCGAGCGGTTACATTACATCAACAGGCCAGGATAGGCTGAATGTAGGATTGCCAATGAAGGCACAGATTTGTGTAGTACGGGAGGATGGACCTAATTAGGGGCTAGATGACCTAGCGGATCTGGAAGAAGACATGGCAAATCTGCAATTCTTTGAAGAGCAGGACTCGGTGGACGTGGCAGTCAATTGGTTTGATAGGTCAACAAAGTCTACTGGCTGGCTTGACGACCAACCAGATATTGTTGAACAACCTCAGCTAGAACAGGGTTCGTCAGGAATAGGGACATCAACAGTGGCCGGAAGGGCCGGGAATCAATTTGCATCATCGGAGAGTACCGATGTAAAGAATTTTGCTCAAAACACGGGTAGTTCGGGTATGGAAGATACTGAACAGCAAGCTATACTAAAGCAGTTTGAGCAGGAAAGGATCGAAGATTCTGAAAGAGTCAGAAAGGCCAATGCCCCTACAGGGACAGAACGTGCTGTGTGCACAGGAACAGGTGCTGTTGGCGCAAGAACAGTTGTAACGGAGCCAGAAAGGTGTCTGTTGGCCGCCGATGGTATGTGGTGGGAAGATGATGATCTATGTCTTGCCCACACCGATGAAGATTGGGGACAAAGCCAGCCGGATGATACCTAGTATGTGGGAGAAGCTGACCACATGACTAGGAGCGGGCGGTATTTCAAGCCCCCACACTTAGATCAGCCAGAAGCGTCCGGAAAGGACAAGGAGGCGGAGAAGCAGAAAGAAAAATTACTCGAATAGGAGGCTGTGCTGAAACAACTTAAGAAGATACAAGCAGACATCTCCATCTGGGGACTGCTCATGGCTTCAAGAGTTCATAGACAAGCTGTCCTTTCTACAATGGACAAGGCCAAACTTTCAATCAACACTACACCTGAACAGCTGGTAGGGCTGGTCTTTTCGAGAGGAGCTTCCCCGATGTTGACCTTTTCTGACAAGGAACTACCGCTTAAGGGCTCGGATCACAACAAACCACTCTACATCTCTGTGGAGTGTAGAGACAACTAGATACCGGTAGTTCTTGTTGACATGGGATCCGCCATTAACGTGTGCCAGTCAAGGACAACATATGCAATCGGGTTGAAGCCTGCAGATTTTGTGCCCACTGCCCAGGTGATAAGGGCCTACGACAATACTAGCAGAGAGGTGATGGGGACTGTGCAGATTCAGACCTAGGTTGGTCCAGGACAACACGATGTTGACTTTCATGTCTTAGACGTTCCCGCAACCTTTAATCTACTCCTAGGGCAGCCGTGGCTGCACCAGGTGAAGGCAGTCTCTTCCACCCTGCACAAGATGTTGAAGTACCCTCACAGGAAGGGGGTGGCTATTATTTTCGGGAATTCGTCAATCCATCCGCCGCCAGAGGTGTCTACACCAGTTTTGGAAATCGAGCATGGCACGGTGGATGTGTTCCTATCAGGATTTACCTTGGCCGAGGCTCGGGTCATTCAAAATATCTTAGCTGTTGATGAGGGGTTGTATGTCAGCGCCCAATCAGTGTACCTCATGAATAAACTCCAAAGACATCCCCTAAGGGCATTATCAGACGGCCAAAGTGCCGCATAACTCGTGATACATTTGGCTTAAGCTATCGCCTACCAAGGAGGACTGGGTAAGGAAAGGCAAAGAGATGGCTGGAAGAGCCAGAGCCAAGCAGACCGGGAAGCATTTTGAGTTGATGCATCGGCCTATCTAGGGCACCCTGAATGGACGCTTCGTCTGGGAAGGGGAAGACTTTCCATTCTGTGGCTTCCCAGAGCTATGGTTAAACGCAGAGAAGAGGCGCTTGCCGGGATTTGAAATCTTCTTCGCCTTACAGTTGTCCAGGGACGATATTACCAAGAGCGCATGTAACCATCACCGAGGTTAAGTAGTAAGGAAGTGGATTCCGAGAGCACCGAGATTGAAATGGGGTAGCATCGCTTGTCTACTTTCAGATCCTCCGATCGCATATGAGTGCTTGGGGAATGACGCCTCGGTCTATGATCGAGAATGAAACGGCCGCGAGCCCACCTTCAAACATTTTGATGCATCCATTGCACCTCCCTCGCTTTGGCAAAGACGAGGAGAGATTCTTATTGAGCAAAGACCGTTAGGTAGTGAGCCGTAATCGATTCCACCGAGTCTGAGAGTTAGAATCAGGTTCCAGCTCGTCTGAGTCTGAGTCCGGTATTTCTAGGGGTGACAACCCGGATGCCATAGTCCTGTCCAAGTCGTCTTTTTCTTTTTACTTTGAGTCTGTTGTAACAGAGCAATCAGATGGATTGGATGAAGTACTTAATGAGAATTGTGTAGCAGTGGCCTTCGAATACTTTTTTGTGCCCTTAATTTATTGCATTAATCATGATTTTCAAAATTTTAATGAAAATGACAAGGAAGAAATTCCTCTAGTTTTGATATTTGCTAGAACAAGAGGAGGAGAGGTTTGTAAAACCCTTGGTTGATGAAATCACCCAAATTAACGTTGGTACTGAGAAGGACCCGTAGTTGGTCTAAATCGGGTCCACGTTGTCTTCGGAGGAGCGCGAGCACTTAGTCACTTTATTAAAAGATTTCAAAGATGTTTTCGCGTGGTCCTACGAACACATGCCTGGAATCGATCCTGAGATTGTACAGCACCGGATCCCTCTTGACTTAGAGGCCGAATTGCCGCTGAAGCTCAAGGATCCGCCAAATTGGGCTATCAAGATCAAAGAAGAGGTGACTACAAATTGACGCAGGTTCCCCGGTATCCGAATACCCAACTTGGTTGGCCAACATAGTTCGATCAAAAAGGACGGCAGAATTCAGGTATGTGTGGATTTCAGGGATTTGAACAAAGCCAGAAGGCGACGATTTTCTCGCCAGATATCGATGAATTAGTGGACTTCACTGCAGGGTATGCATTGCTTTCCTTCATAGATGGGTTTTCAGGCTACAATCAGATATTGATGGCACCCGAAGACTGGGAGAAGACTGCTTTTACCACACCGTGGGGGACCTATTGTTATAGGGTGATGTCGTTTGGGCTGAAGAATGCTGGAGCTACGTACCAATGGGTCGCAACCACAATATTGCACGACAAGATCCACAAAGAGGTTGAAGTGTACGTGGACGACATGATTGTCAAGTCCAAGGAAAAAAAGGGCCACTACACTGCCTTGCAAAAGTTCTTCCAATGGATCAGAGAGTATCGGTTGCGACTGAATCCTCAGAAGTGTATGTTTGGTGTTATAGCAGGGAAAATGTTGGAGTTCTTGATCACACAGAGAGGTATCGAAGTCGACCCTTCCAAAATCAAGGCCATCTTAGAAATGCCACCACCAAGGACTAAAAAGGAGGTGCGAGGCTTTCTGGGTAAAGTGCAAGTCATAAGACGGTTTATCGCAAAATTAACCTCGACTTGTGAACCACTCTTTGGTCTCCTGAAGAAAGGAATGAAGTTCCAATGGGACGGCCGATGCCAAGCAGCTTTCGAGCAGATCAAACAATATTTAAAGAACCCAACTGTGTTGTCACTGCCTGAGCCGGGGAAACCGTTGATTTTGTATCTTTCAATGACTGAAACTACAATTGGCTGGATGCTTGCACAGGAGTTCGAGGACAAGGTGGAGAGAGCTATCTACTACCTGAGCAAGAAAATGCTGGATTATGAGACTCGCTATACTCCGTTGGAGAAGGCTTGTTTGGCCTTGGTATGGGCTACCAAGAAGCTATGGCATTACCTGTTAGCTCACTCTGTAATACTGGTTTCGAGATTAGATCCCGTCAAATATCTCTTCGAGAAACCGGCACTTACAGGTAGGCTGGCTCGTTGGTTGCTTTTGCTTTCCGAATTCGATCTTAAGTATGTAACGCGCAAGTTAGTAAAAGGAAGAGCGGTAGCGGAGTTCCTAGCTGATCACCTAGTGGAAGGGAATGAAGCAGTTGAGTACCTATTCCCGGATGAGGCCATTCTGCATATCAATGAAGAGTTTTGGATGATGTACTTTGACGAAGCGTCAAACCAATATGGGTATGGGATATGAGCGTTACTGATAGCACCCGACAATTCCCGTATCCCTCTAGTATTCAAACTCTGGTTCAAAGTATCGAACAACGAATCAGAGTATGAGGCATGCATTGCTGGTTTTTAGAAGCCGCCCTAGAACTAGAAGCAAAACGGTTGGACGTCATTGGGGACTTGAACCTTGTTGTGTCTCAAGCTAAAGGAGACTGGAAAGTCAAAGAAGAAAAGATGAGAATCTACCACCAGACTTTGGACTTGTTGATTCCTCGGTTTGAGAAACTGAATTTCACTTATCTATTAAGAGAGAACAACAGGTTCACAAATTCATTAGCAACTCTATCTTCTATGATAGACATCCCTTTTGGAGTCCAGATGTGTTCGATCATCATCGAACAGAAATTTGTGCCGGCCTACGAGCTGATTGCTGCCATAGATGAGGTTCAAGATGAAAACCCCTGGTATTACGATGTTTGGAACTTCTTGGAGAAGGAAGCATACCCACTAAGGGCAAATGCCAAAGATAAGAGGGCAATTAAAAGAATGGCTACTTAGTTCATTGTCTGTAGAGGTAAACTGTACAAGAGAGGTCATCTCAGGATACATAAACTGTGTGTTGATGCTGAAGAATCGAAGCGCCTGATGGAGGCCATCCATGGAGAAGAGTGCGGAGCGCACATGAACGAGGTTATGCTAGCCCGAAAAATCCTTAGACAGGGTTATTACTGGTCCACCATGGAGGAGGATTGTATTAGCTTTGTTCAGCGATGCCACAAATGCCAGATCCACGCAAATCACATGAACATTCTGCCGTCTAAGCTGTGCAACATGACTTCACCATGGCCATTTTCAGTCTGGGAGATTGATGTGATCGGGGTTGTCACTCCGAAGGGGTCTAACGGACATGAGTTCATTCTAGTCGCGATAGACTATTTCACGAAGTGGGTTTAGGCCCAATCTTATGCGGTGTTGAAGGCTTCGCATGTTGCAAAGTTCATCAGGAACAACATCATTTGTCGCTATGGGGTCCCGAACGAGATCATTTCAGATAATGGTTTCCATTTCAAGAAGGAAGTGATTGACTTGTTGGATAAGTACAACGTGGCTTTTCATAAGTCACCTACATATCGGTCGCAGACCAATGGAGCAGTTGAGGCCACCAACAAGAACATCAAACACATACTACAGAAGATGGTGGAAACCTACCGGGATTGGCCAGATAAGTTGCCATTTGCTATGTGGGGCTATCGGACTTCAATTAGAACTTCTATTAGAGCGACTCCATATTCATTGGTCTATGGGATAGAGGCCGTTCTTCCTATCGAAATTGAGGTTTCGTCATTGCGAGTGCTGGCTGAGTGTCAGATAGCTGAGGCAAATTGGTAGCAGAGCAGATTCGAAAAACTCATGCTCTTTGACGAGAGAAGGCTGAAAGCACTGTACTATGTTCAGGGTTATCAACGGAGAATTGCCAGGGCTTTCAACAAGAAAGTTAAATTTAGGAATTTGAAAGAAGGAGATTTGGTGCTCAAAGACAACCGAGCTCCCATCCATGACCCTAGGGGCAAGTTCAGACCCAATTGGACTGGCCCTTACATCATCAAGTCTATTTGGTCAGGTGGAGCTGTCGTTCTGATGGACCTAGATGGCCTAGAGTTTTCCCAACCGATCAACATGGACAAGTTGAAGAAATATTAACCTTGAGCAGCTCGCTAGGCTGAAAACCTGAAAGGGCGACCTAGGCAAAACTTAAAGCATGAAAAATTTGAAATTATAAAAACTGAGCTCGCAAGGTTGAAAACCCGCAAAGGGCGGCCTTGGCAAAAGTTAGAGCGCAAAAGAAGAGAGTTAACACTCGAGTGAACCCAAGTCGAACTACGTACGGCTTGATTTCCATCTTTGGGATACGTAGGCAACTTCATCCTGAAGTCCAGCCATAAACACTTCCTCGATCAACTTTGTCCATGTGATCTTGTTGGCCATCTTCGCCTATTCTGCATTCAAGAATTCGATTATGATCTCCAGTGCAGTGCTATTCAGACTAGGGGCAACTTTTCAGTTGCTAGGATCCGGGGTTGTACATCTCAGTGATAGATCTCGGGCGTGTCCAATTTTGATCCATATCGAAAATGATTTTGAAAAGTTTTAATAAAAGTTGATTTTGCTCAAATTAATCTTTTTACAACTTAGATCATTTTTGGACCAAACGGAAAATTTTCAGTACCCACAACCTTCAATTTCATTGATTTCAATACAGAGCTCTCCTACTCTTGAATACAAATTGAAGTTTCTTTTTATTATATTCATAAAGAAAACTTAAAAGTACTAATAAAACAAATAAATCTGGGGCATAGTCAGGTGTTATCAAGGCCCTCCCGTGAGTCAGTGGAAGCCTCTGATGCCAAAGTAGGCCTAATCTACGCCTCCTCAGCAAGCCAAGCTATGCACTCATCAGAAAGAATGCAACTGAAAATCGGAGCGGGGGCCAGAAGCTCTCTAGTCCTTCATGTTGTGGCATACCGAGCCAGCTGTGCTCCTCGGACCAGAAATGCAGCAGGGTACTCTATCCCCTCTGCTGGGCAAGTTTGATCATGGCCGAACTAGCGCCGGAGTCAGAATGGAAAATAGAACACGCAATGTGTCAAGCCGATCAATTGGATCTCGTCAAGGTCATGTTGTAGCTCATTGCCGGTAGATTGAGCCAAGGACAACGCCAAGCAATGTCAGTAGTGGACAAACTACGCATCTAATTGTACCACCATCCCTCATCCGGGGCATCGACCAAGCATCGTCGGAAGAAATAGCTGCGAGCTGAATATGCCAGACATGAGTCCACCACTCTCAACTTGTCCATCAACCATACCTAGGGGAGGGATAAAAAATGAGAGATTAAAGAATAGAGAGGTGTAAGTTGAGAGGAAAAGTAAGGAAAGAGTTTTGAGAGAAAAAATCGAGCTTGAGAGCCGAGTGATGTGAGAAATATATGTGAGATGGGGTGGGAAACATTACTTGTAATAGTAGTGGACTCCCCACAAACCTAGCCGTCATTCGGTGATGAAAAGCGTCTTATCTCATCAATGTTTCAGCTAGTGTCATGGTGATACAACTCTTACCCTCCTTCAAGCCCTCAGCGACTTCGATCAAATGTGTGCTAAACCCACCAGAGCCTGGGGCAAGCAAGAAATGGGACAACATGCACAAGCAAAGCGCATGTCGCCGATAATCCTGCCAATGATGGTCGTCGCGGTCACCAACATTAGAAAACCGACGAACCAAGCTTGGAATGTCCAAATTCTCCGTCAGGAATCAATGACCAAACGTCGTGCAAAGTAAGGCCGCACATCTGTCCTAAGGTTTGGACGTTCCGAACCGGAGTTGAGGCAAGATTTCTTCATCGCGCTCAGATTCCATTAAAGCTTGGAAATCCTCGAAAGTGGGACACATCTCTTGTCCGCCAAAGCTAAAGACGTGTGTCACCGGATTCCAAAACCTCGCCACAGCAAAGAGGAACGGAAAACGCAGTAGGGTGCGACTCAACGTGAATAGTGCATTTATACTAAAGCCCCGGAAACTCAGCTTTTCCAAGCCATCCAAGTTAGCAATCCAATTTGTGAGGTTTTGGACAAGAAATGCTGCCATGTGGTGCAAAATTGAGCTGAAATGAAAAGAATCCCGAAGATGGAACTCATATAGAAGATAAGGCAGTGAGTGGAGGACAGATGTCGACGTTTCAGAGAGTCTGCCATCGATGGCCGACAGTGGCTCATCAGTGGCCGGCAGTGGCACACTGATGGCCGGCAGGCCCTCCTATGTGGCCGGCAGCCCCTCCCTCATGCTCACTGGCCGTCTTGGTGAAGATCTAGTTGTTTGCTGCAGAGAAGTCCTGTTACTTGTGTCTTTTAAGGTCTTGTTTTTGCCCTGTCGGACTCTGTTGCATCTCGTTTAAGATGTATTAGTATTCGATTTTGTATCAAGTTGTAATCATCTTCCTCTCATTTATCGAGTTATTGTAACTTGCTTATCGAGCAGTAAATTTGTTAAGACTTTGTTTTGCTTATCGAGTTGTTTTGTTGTTAGTGTTCACTACCTGATTAGTGTGATTCGAGTGTTTAGTTTTCAAAACAAAAGTTCAATCTCATTTACATTGTTGTGTAAAGTGATGCAATGCGATGCATAGAAAGTACAAATGTAACACTTTTTCAACAAAAAGACTGCTTTCATTCCATCATAGATTCTTTTTACAAAAGAGCATAGTTTTAAAGAAAGTAAATCTGCCTGACGCAGTACAATGTGCAAAACTACTAGTAAAAAGAAAAAGAAAGCAAAAATAATAGCAGTATCTGAATCAGCAAAATGTCTGGATCGGCGCTAGTCGCCTCAAGGCTGAGAGGTCCTCCTCGCCCTCTTCTTCGACTGAGAGGACTCTGGAACATCGTCCCCATCAGCGTTTGAACTCGAACTATCCCCAGCCCTATCTCCATCCTGAGACGACTCTGACCGCAAACTCAATGCCCCCTCGTCAGACTCATTATCATCTGGGGTAGGCCCCCGTGAACTAGTCCCTCGTCCCAATCCCCCTACTGTTTGGGGAGGTGCTAAAGGAGCCGCCTCTGCTCTTGCTGGGACATCTGATGGGCTTGGCATCGCGAAAAGAATCTGAAAAAGGGAAATCTGTGAAAATGCATTAGTAATCAAAATGTATCATATGCAAAGAATAATGTGTTGTGAACAGTGAATGATTTGCAGTGTATGCATACCACGAGCGGTGTATGGAAGTGATGTATTAGATCAGTGCGGTGTGAAACTGTGCAAATGATGGCATGTCAAGAAAAGACTGTGTGGTATGAAGTGTAATTTGAAAGGACTCACAGAATATCAGAATATCGAAAGGTGTCCATGCTCGCCTGCACCATCCTTATCTCCGAAGCCATTAACTCTAGAGACTGACGAGTGTACTCAATGGGAGCCTACAAAAATGTTGAAGTCATTAGTATTCTGCGAGACATCAAATGAAATCAAATGACTGTACAGAATAAAAAGTATAGCGCATACCAGGGTCGAGCCGTAAACTCCGACAAGCTCGTGACCAGCTGGAGGAGGAGGAGGCGGAATTGATAAGTCTCCAGACGCCTCAAGATGTCGTAGTAGCAGGTAGCACTGGCCATGCAGTCCCCTGTCTCCCCTTAGGACCTCTCTTCCTATAAGACCTGGTCGCTCCGCCTCTCCCTCTCACAGTTGGAGCCCTCGCTCCCTCTCCTCCTCGAACACCAGACAAAGGTGGCATCAGATGCGTCTGAATAAAGGTCGCATAGTCACCCTCGGCGCGGAAGAAATCCATATCCAGTCCTACCATGAACTGAATCACCTGGTCGGCAGACAACCTGTGTGTCTCCCTCATCGATGGTGGAGGTGCCATCGGTACAAACGAAGCAGGCAATCCCAAGGTCTGACGCAAGAAGCGCTCACTCAAAAACCAGGCGCGACAAATCGAGCCCTTGAAGAGAATGTGGTTGTGAGACATAATCCGGGCAATGTGGTACTGATCTTGGAGTCCTGATGGAATCACATCCCATGGCTGCCACGTGATCTGGGAAAAGAGAATGAACAAGATGATCAGTCGTTAAATAACTAATGAGGGTGCATCAGGTTAATCGAAATAATCTCATTGCAGACTTACAAGACCACTTAATCGACCGTGTCGAAATACTATCGGAAGAACATAAAGCTCTCTCGAGTCCTACGACGGAGCTGGCCATCGTATACATCAGAAAATGGGACTGTCGCTGGGGTCTTCTCCACAGGCTTTGGAGCAAGTGTTGGGAAATATGCGTACACCCACAGATATAAGAAAGATGTGATTAGTACAGTGTATGAATAGAGTTTTGGATATGCAGAAAGCAGAACGCAATACAATGCATAAGGAGTGCAGGTCTAGAGAAGATATTAGATTTTGTGTGTACAAAAAGTGCAAAGCAGAAAGCATACAGTGCAAGAGCAGATACAAAAAATGCAGAAAGAACAAGTGTTGAACAAAGCAAAAGCAGGAAATGCTAAGCAAAGTAATGAAAAAGGGAAACTAAGTTGTGTACCTCCCAAGCTCGCCAGTAGCCGCTGATCAACCTCCCACACATCCGAGAGGTCGAGCTCATGTATCCGTAGAGAGTGGTAAGGCCGGCTGCGCCCCAGTCATAGAAACGGACTCGCTGGAGCACCACCAAAGTGCCTAAGAAGTATAAACCCACGGTATTCCACCTGCTCAAAAACAAGGTGGTACCGAAAAGGAACAAGAGGAAGCCCTTGGCGTACTGCTCTGCCTCCTCATCAGTATCGGGATCCTCCCCTCTGTAATGCTCCTCGAACTAAGTATATCTGACCATACCTGCTCGAAGTGCCGGTGGACGCGCTCCAAGTAATGTATCCCATGCAGCCACCCACTCTCCCATATCGGGATTAAGAGGAATCGGATCACCTTCTACACCCAGGCCAGTGATCATACCAAAGTCGAGGGGAGTCATCGTCATCTCTCCCGCCGTGGAAAAGTGGAAAGAGTTGGTGGTGTCCCACTACCTCTCCACAAGAGCCCCTAAGAAGGGGTGACTCATTGCGACCAAGGCTGCAACAAAAATAGACCAAAGGTCCCGCCGATGATCCGGCGGACCTGGAAGTGCATCATACCAATCCGAGCGATCAGAGCACCATAACCCTGAAAGAGCGGGATCCATCCTGTGGCAATGCAGTTTAAATTAGATCAATGGTGTATTGAAAATACAGTTCAAGTCAGATCAGCGATGTATTGAAAATGCAGTTCAGATCAGATCAATGATGTATTGAAAGCACAGTTGCACCCAGAACAATGATGTATCGAAGACGTAATTGAATTCAGGGCAGTGACGCACGAGGTGCGGTCGTATACAGTACATACAGGGCAGTAATGAGTGAAGTACAGTTAAATGCAGAGCAACAATGTATGAAATACAGTCAGATCAAAGCATGTGATGCAATCAAATTGAAACAGTGCAAGAAATGCAAGTAGTTGAAAGTAATACTGCCGAAAAGCAGAGTTGGTACCTCCACAGCAATGGCCGACAAATGAGACATCGGCTTTCTCAGTAGGAGGTCGTCTGGCGCGCCCTTATCAAAATCTGTGAAAGTGTGGATGCCTCCCACCACTGGAATAATGTGAGTCTCCGGGTGATACCTCGCAGGGTCAAAGGGACGTATGCTCAATGGTAAAGGCTGAGGCTCAATCTCCGGCTCAGCCGTAAAGTCTGCCGCTAACTCTACTGGAGGGAGTGCGGGGAAGCCCTCATCATGCGCGATATTGTCAGCCATCTAAGATAGATGCAAAAAGATGCAAAAATGAGCAAAATGGTGAAATTTTGAACAAATCAAACCCTAGGAGAAAGAAAATTCAAATAAAGTTGAAAACCCAGGAATAGTGAACTAACCTCGAGAGAAATTCAGGGGAAATGATCCTTGAATGGGGGAACAGATGAAAGAGGCCTCAAATTCAATTTCTGATCGGTTCAAATCGAAGAGAACAAAGGAGTTTTAACGATTCATGGTTGTTTAGGGCATTGGGAAACACGTAGAACGCGCGAATCTAGAGAGAAGGCACACCTAGAGGGCAAGGGAAATGTTTTCTATGCAAGGGTTTGTGAAGAAATGGAGTAATTTTGGGTCTATTTAAAGACCCATGGCCGAAAAGACCACTTTGCCCGAATCTGCCATCGATGGCCGGCAGGGGCACATCGATGGCTGGTAGTCCTTTATTGATGGCCGGCAGTGGTCTATGATGGCCGGCAGGCGGCCGGCGGTTTTCCCTGGTGGCCAAAAATCCTCCACCAGCTTCTTTTGCCTATTATACCTTGGTATGTATCCCAGGGTTCAAACAATTCCGAGGAGTGTTCAAAATTTGATTTTAAAATGCCTCCGTGGAAGCCCGGAATCATGTTCTCGATATACGGTGGTCATCGCCCATCAACGCGCACGAGGTGTATTCTTTTTGACGCATCGCAATCTTTCGGGAGGAAAATTGGAAGTTGCCTTCAGAATGTCTTTATCAAGTATGCTTTTGTTGTCACCTAGCATTTACTTGTTATACTAAACATCCATTCTATATACTCGCATTGTTTTGCATATCTCTTTTGCATTGTTTTGTATATTTAACTTATGCTTGTTTCAAGATTTCCTAATTTGCGTTGTTTCGCACCCCTCTTTAACTTGCGCTGTTACGTTCGTTACTTGTGTTGTTTCGCATTTCTCTAACTTGCGTTGTTTCGCACCCCTCTTTAACTTGCATTGTTATGCTCGTTATTTGCGTTGTTTCGCACCCTTCTTTAACTTGCACTGTTACGCTCGTTATTTCCGTTATTTTGCACCCCCCCTTTAACTTGCGCTGTTACGCTCGTTATTTGTGTTGTTTCGCATCCCCTCTTTAACTTTGCCCTGTTACGCTCGTTACTTGCATTGTTTTGCACCCATCTTTAGCTTGTGCTGTTACGCTTGTTACTTGCATTATTTTGCATATGTTTTACTTGCGCTGTTACACTTGTTACTTGCATTATTTTGCATGTTTTATTTGCGCTGTTACGCACTTCTTCACTTGCGCTGTTACGTATGTTTTACTTGCGCTGTCACACACATATCTCTACTTGCATTGCTTTGCACATCTTCACTTGAGTTGTCACGCACGTTACCTGCATTGTTATGCACATCTTCACTTGCGCTGTCACGCACGTTACTTGCATTGTCATGCAGATCTTCACTTGCGCTGTCACGCATGTTACTTGCATTGTTATGCACTACTTCAATCGCGTTGTCACACACTTTTCACTTGCATTGCTATTCGTGTTTCTAACGATATCGTACCTGTTGAGTTTCTTTCTTTTGCAGGAACAATATTGTATGTACGGTTCATTTGAAGCTAGCGCCACTGCATTTAACCGACCATATTGTATTCACTCACAGGAGACGGGCAGAATGATACAATTCTCTTACATCCTTTCTCAAGGTAATGTAGTTTGATTTGTATTCGCTTGCTTAAACGCTTGCATTTATTGTATATAATTGTTTATTATGCCTTTCTTTGCATAATCATAAGTTATGCTTTTGCATCGCGGCATATCATTTGCATTTTGCCCTAGTTCATGCGATTCTGCATGTTTATTTTGAATGTTTGCCCAAGTCTTTAGCCTTATCAAAATGGGTCGCTCGGCTTTAACATTCACTCCCCGCCAGGACTTTCGAGTTCTGCCAAAGAGGGGCAATTGTAGACACTTCATTTTTGACCGTCTTCAAGACTTGGTTGTGCTTGCAGGTACATCCAACCACTAGTTTGATTGCTCGTTGAGTACTCGACTGTCATGGCGGAATGTCACGGGTTTGAGCTTTCTAAACCCTGTACCCTTTCTGCCCCATTTTTGGACCATGTATTGACCCTTCCAGCTTGATTCTCTTGGTGCACTGTCGGCCACTGCCTACCACTACCGGCCATGCCTTTGTTACTGCCGGCCATTGATGAAGCTTGCCGGCCATCAATGAGCTACTGTCGGCCATCATTGATGGCCGGCAGAACCCTTGTCTTAGCAGGTTTCACGCCAGATCTTTTGAGCCAATTGGTTTTCACTCATCTCTCCTCCATACACGTGTATGGAGGGATGAGCCCCTTTCCAAGCTTGTTTAACAAGCTTTGCATTGCTCCCTTCTATATAAGGAGAGGCCCTCCCTCTCTATCAGAGGTTGAAGAAAATTTTGGAGAAGTTGTATCTCTCTCTCTATATATTGTGTTGGTTTATGCTCTAAAGTCCATTTTTCTTGCACTTTTGCACTGCAACACATAGAGGTACACCACCATCTTTGAGCTGAGGTTCTTGGGAGTGTTACTTGAGCTCTAAAACTTGGTTTCTAGCCTCTGAGGTTGCTGGTTTCGAAGTTGATCTTCAAGGGTGAGTATATTCCCCTTTTAAGCCTTTGTTTGTATCTCATTTTGGCCATCCTTGCATATTGTTTTAGGCCTTGATTTCAACTGAAAAAAGTTTTTTTTTTCAAGTGCTTTTGATGATTGTTTGAGGTCTTTTTGGTGTTAGGGGTGTACAACCCTCTTGTATGTCTTGTTTAGCCTTATTTTATGCCATGCTTTAAGGCCTCCGGAGTAGTCTTGGTTTGGCCTTTTAGCCATTGAAATCCAGTGGATTTTCAGTAGTAGGAATGTGGTTTTGAGGCCTCAAACCAGAGGGGGTGACCCCTCTCTTCTTGTTTTTGTTTGCTTGTATCATTGGCCTACCAAAGGAGCATGTATCTCTATGCTGTCGAGGCTTAGTTCAGGTGCTTTTTTTGTGACTTTTAGGGCCTGCCTTGACTCTTTCCATGGCTGGTTTGATCACCTTTTGCATGCTCCTCGTATGTGTAGTGTAATCCCATTTGTGGCTCATCAAAGGAACATGTCTTTCTTGCATGTGTTGGCTCCATTTCAGTATGTTTTTGGTGATTTTTTTACCATGCTTTAGACCTATTTTGGGTTGATTTTGTCATTCCATGCATGCATAACACACTTGTAGTGTAAATCACACAAACTAGCTTTGTATGCCTCATGAAGTAGCATGTCATTCTAGCTTGTTTTCTTTTCATTTCAACATGTTTTTGGTGATGTTTTGCCATGTCATGACTCTGTTTTGGTTTGGTTGGCCCTTGCATGCCTCATGCACTTGTAGTGTAATCCTCTCTATTGCCTTAACATGCATCATGCTTTAACATGTCATTCTAGCATGCTTTTGGCTTAGCTCTGAGAAAATTTTGTTCATGTTTTACCATGTTTAAGGTCTGATTTTGGTTGTTTTAGCCATTCAT
Source organism: Camellia lanceoleosa (assembly GCA_025200525.1). Lineage (NCBI taxonomy): Eukaryota > Viridiplantae > Streptophyta > Magnoliopsida > Ericales > Theaceae > Camellia > Camellia lanceoleosa. The sequence goes on along the minus strand of CM045759.1, from coordinate 132,514,392 downwards.
GACTTGCTTTGTATAGCCATGGTTTAATCTTGCTTGTTAGCTTTGTGCACCAAGCCCACTAGTATTTGTTACTTGGCCTATTTCAACAATTTGGCATCACTTGTTATGTTATTTCAGTCCATGCAATGTGGTCATACACTTGCATTTGACATGCTTTCAATATCTTAGAGAGTTTATGTTTTATGCCTCATGAATGGATCATCGTGCATGCCTCTATGCTTAGTTCTTTGGGATGCCATATCAGTGGGTTTTTGGGCTTATTTTGACATGCCTTAACTCTAATTTTTGTTTGTTGAGTCATCCCATGCTTGGTCTTAATAGGTGTAGTGTAATCCACCTTATTTGCCTTGTATGCATCATGCCTCATGCTCACCATGCTAGCTTGTTTTGGCTTACTTCCATACATGTTTTAGTCTCATTTTAACATGTTCTAGGACTATTTTGGGTTGCCTTAACCACGTGCTTCATGTTTTGTAGACTTGTAGTACAAATGTTCTTGCTTGCATCAAACTTTGAGCACCATTGCATGCTTCATTTGTGTTGTGTACGTGATTTGGCATCACTTAACATGACATTTCAGAGCCTATAGCATTTCCATATTCCCACTTCAATCATGCTTTAAGTGCCTTTGAGTGTTGTGCATTATTGCCTAGCTTATGGCTTAGCTTGTATGCTTGCATGCCTAGGTCTTTGGGCCCTCATCTCAGCATGTTTAGGTCCTTATTTTGACCTATTTGAGCTCTGTCCATGCTTAGTTCATGCATTTGTGCCATGTATTGCATGCCACCTTTGTAGTCCTCTTTAATAGCTCCATGCTTTTAAGGACCTTCGCATGCTTTACTTGTGTTGTTTAAATGATTTGGCATCATTTCTTACCTCATTTCAGTGCACTTGGTGTTGTTACACTTCCATACTTTTCACTCTTTAGGTGTTCTTGAGAGTTGCACCTTTATACCTTAATTGGTGAGCCAATTGGCATGCATGCTTGTATGTGTTTTCGGTGCCTTTGTCTTAGCATTTTGGCCACTGATTTGGGCATATCTGAGATTTGTCCATTTCGATTTAAGTCCATTGAGCATGGTTGATTACATTTTGTTTGCATGCTTGCATTACATCGCATTGTCTATACCTTATACTTTGCATTGTGTATGTTTAGGTAACATTGCATTGAGTATGCCATCATTTGCATTGTGCACACTAATTGACATTTGCATTGTGCACGCATTAGCATTGTGCATGCCATTAGCCTTGTCAGGTTGCTCATATTACATTGCATGCTTAAGTCATATTGCATGTTTGCATGCTTGAGTCGCATTGTGTATGCCATGCTTGTGTTGCATTGTCGTTTGGATTAAGTGTTAATCCGAGCACGAGAAACGAGGGACGTTTCATACTTCAAGTAATGAAACGTGTCTCAATTCTCGGTCTCCGACGCTCTTGATCAAGCATGATAGAGTTCTAGGCATTTATGTGTTTTCGTACATTTAATTTACATTGATTTGCACATGTTGGATCTTTGGCCATCATGCATTGGGATGCGTGGTTGATGGTTTTGGATCCGACTATGCCTCTCCCTTGTTGTTTCGAGGTGATATGGGGTGGCATAGTGCGTACATACCCTTGGGAGACCCTCAATTTTCTCTATTTTGTGCTCATTGCAGCCTTGGTGTCACAAAGACACCAAAGGCTCTAAGAAGGTTTGTAGATGGCCTACAGACCTTCATTCTAGGCCACAGATGGCTCAGAAGGCTCTATGGCCAGCAGGCCACTGTGTATTCCCATACTGGTTTTGGTAAGATTCAGCAAGAATTCCTTGAGGACACCCTGTAGACAGAGCCTCTAAAGTGCAACCAGAGAGCTTTTCGGGACGGCAATCGAGCATGCATCATCTTCTCCCCAAACCAGAGCTAGAACAACATTGTTTACTGTTTTCCTTATTTGTTAACTAGCTTAAGTTTTGTAATAATTAATTAATTTATTAATTAGTTAGTTGTTGTAATAATTAGTTGTAGCTAATTATTCAATTTGGTTATGTAATAATTAGTCTAATTAGATTATTAGATTAGTTGATTAGCTTAGCGCAATCATTCGGATCCTCCGTCGAGAAGGCGAACTTTGTAATAAGTGTGTGCACGTGTGTGCATGTCTTCGAACCCCCATTTCTTTCTCCCTTTTACTTACCGCTTTCGATGGTTAGTTTTAGGTCATGTTTCAATTAGCATCCTTATGCTATGCATGTTTTGCATCATTCATCTGTATTGCATGGACCGAGCTCGGCACATCATACTAACTGCATTGTATTTCAATTCCAAATTGAATACAAGTTATCTAATCGCATCTCATATGCCATCTTAGAATAGCCGAGCCTATTTCTAATTGTATTTTTGCATGTGTTGCATTAGCCATCTTAACATGAACTAGGATCATGCATTGATTACTAACTAGTTGTTGTTTTGGCTCGGTGTACTAGGTATGTTTTTATGCTTTAGCATCCTCGCATGAGTGTGAATGTTGCCACGATAGCATGCTTGCCATGAGGCTAACTGCTTATGTGATATAACTGCTTGAATGCCTGTGGGTGAAGGTTAGATTGCTTGAATTGGAACAATTCATCAAATCCTCGTTTTAGCTTACTTGCGAGTAGCAAACTTCAAACCGTTTTTCAAAACAAACAAGTATGCAATGCTTTGTTCCAAATTAGGCGATCTAGTCTATACTTGTATGCTTTCCGCATCAGATAGTAATTCTAGGTTTAATAACCGGAATAAGAACACAAGTGCTTTCAAAGACAATATATCATATTAGTAGTGGCCGATCTTTGATTGGGCGAGCGGGGGTGCTCATTGCATGACCTTCCCCAATCGTACCCAAGTTCTCGAGCCGAGACAACTTTGGTGATGACGGACACGTGGCCTTAGGCACGAGTCAGGGTTTCCTAAATTTCTCCAAAATAAAATATTTAGGTGGTGACTCTGTATCTGGAAAAGCAGTCCATATTTCGTACTTCTTTATAAAATCAGTTTTCCAAAACGATTTGTTGGATTTGGACTCTTTGGTGATTTATTGATCTTGCATTGCACTTTGTGGGTTCAGATTTAGAACCGTGACATTGAGTCCGAACTATAGTAGTAAGCCCAAATGAACAAAACAGGATTTCGCGCCCATTTTCGCGCACGGAGCCCCGGGACGTTCGGGCGCGTCTACAGATATGCATATACTATGCCCATGATAAATCATTTACAACTCTTTTTCCAAAGACCATGCTATGCTAAGCTTTATGTCTCAATCTATTTCATCTTAATTCGTTAATCATGTCCATTTCATTCAATCAACCAAACTGAGAATACAACTCAGTGGGTCTTTAACCAATATAGTTATCATACAGACATATCTATTTGCCATTTTATGAAAATTTCGTCTACAGGAATTGGCACCCATGTATATGCATGGTTTTTGAGACTTTCACCCTAGACACATAGGCTAACTTAATTCAATGGAGTCCATCATCTTTCTTCTCCGAAACATGGAGTACATCACATTTCTTCTCCCAAATACCATACATTTACGATGTATTAAAAATAGAGTCATATTCAATGACAATAGATAAGATATTAGTTTCAATTCACCTAATTCTCATGCAATTTCTACAACAATCATAGCTATCCTCCATCGATAGCCCAAAACAGATATTTCTAAATAGATATACAATCTTTAAGATAGATAGATTATCAAAATTTCCATAACTAAGAGGTATTACATATTTAACTCTACCATTTATATAAACATTCATCCAATTTCATACTCTCAATATCAATTTCATTTATTTATACAAAATAACAATTTGAGTCATTTTATGGCAAACTTCATTTTCTCCAAAACTTATTCCAAATGTCAAAACCAACAAATTTAGCACAATACATCCTCATATCTACACCCATAACCATTTTCATTACTTTTATTTGAGAACCCCTCTTTTGATTTTAAACTAGAACCCTAGGTTTGTCTAAAATCCTCCAAATCCCAACATTATTTGCAGAACAACAAATTGTTAAGTTAAAAATCATAGGAGAGTGTAGAAAGTCTCTACCTCAAGCTTAGAAAGCAAGGAAGAAGTGAAGGAACTTCAAAGACATGGAAACCAAGCTTTATTCGAATCAAAAGAGAGCCCCTGGAGTGCTCTATCTTTTTATCAAAGAGAGAAGGATGGAGTGATCGTTAGATCTAGGTGTAAATGTAGAGAGAAGTTAGGTTTTAGAGAAAGAGAGTCTCGATCTAGGGTTTTGGGACAAAAAGATATGAAAAAGTGATGTAAAATGGTGCTGCTACGAACTGATATACACTTAGCTCGCTCGAGCACAAGAATTGTCGCCTAAGCAACCAAACACAATAAGTTGTTCCACTCAAGTGTAGAATGCACACTCCCAGAAGTTTTACAGATAGAAGACCGTCACTTGAGTGTAAGAAGTCTCGCTCGAGAGAAGAACACTACCTCCCCAGTATCTTTGCAGGCCTGCAGAAGTACTGGGAGCTCACAAAGCTTGCTCGAGCGCAAGAAGTTTCATTCGAGCGAAGAGGTTGAATTCTAGGCAACAACAGTTTGAACCAACTAGCAACCAACCTGTTCCAAACACAACCAAGACACTCCAAAACTCAAACTCAATGAGAAATAAGGGAAAATATGGCATGCATAACATTACAAAACCATGAAACCCGAGTCCAGGATACAAAATGAGTCGAGTCCAAACTAGAATCGCTATAACCTCCCCCCTTTAAGGAATTTCGTCCCGAAATTTCAAATCAAGTTTTAAAGTTATATTCAAACTAATAACAACACTGATAATCAATCATTTCCATCGCTATGACCCACTCTACGATCATCTATTCTCATCAACTCAATACACAAGTTTCAATATTGAAAGTACAATTCACATTTTTCCAAAACATATACAATGCTTATATTAGAGCCATGTTTCCAGAACATATACAACATATACAATGTTTTCATATTTCATTAACATAACATAACATAATTTCAATACATGCTCAAACGTCAATAAAAAAATCCGAATACTTCTTACGGACTTCCAACTCACATTCCCAAGTTGCTTCCTCAACCCCATGATGTTTCCATAATACTTTAACAAAGGGAATGGTCTTGCCTCGCAAGACTAGGTCCCGGGTATCCTCATCTACCTCTAAGTCGGTTCAATTTAACACGCATGGATCCGCTCATATTTTTGAAGCATATTAATATGAAACACATCATGAATCCTGAAATGATGTGGCGGCAAGGCCAAACGATAAGCTACATCTCCAATCCGCTCAAGGATCTCAAATGGCCTAATGAATCAAGAGGACAACTTCCCACTCTTTCCAAACCTTATCAAACCCCTCCTAGGTGATATCTTCAAGAAGACATGGTCTCCCATCTCAAAAGATAAAGGTCTCCTCCTACGGTCGGCATAATTTTTCTAGGCGTAACCAACCTCTTAAAAAAAAGTACAACTTTCTCTGTCGTTTCTTAGACCAACTCTAGACCCAACATAGGTGCATAACCCACCTCTGCCCAATACATAAGGGATCTACACGGTCGGCCATATAAGGCCTCAAATGGTGGCATGCCAATACGCGACTGGAAGCTATTATTATAGGCAAACTCCACCAAAGGCAAGGGTCTCTTCCATAAACCCTTAAAGTCAAGGACACAACCCCGAAGCACATTATCTAAAATCTGAATAATGCGCTGACCGACCATCACCGAGGATGATACGAGTGCTAAAGGTCACCTTATGGCCAAGGCACTCAGAGGTTTCGCCACAATCGAGCCGTGAAACACGGATCTCGTCTCAAAAAATCGTCATAGGAACCCTGTGCAACCTCACTATGTCCCTAATGTAAAGGTTGGCAAGATAATCTACTAAGTCACTCACACGCATAGGTATAAAGTGTGCTGACTTGGTCAACCGGTCAACTACCACCCAAATAGCATCGCTACCCCATTGAGTTCTCAGAATGCCCATAACAAAATCCATCGTGACACACTTCTATTTCCACTTGGCTATAGGCAAGGGTTGCAATAAACCTGCTGGCCTCTAATGCTCAGTCTTCACTTGTTGTCAAGTTAGATACCTCGACACAAACACAGCCACATCCTTCTTTATTCCCCTCCACCAAAACTGGCAACAAAGGTCGTGATACATCTTTATGCCTTCCGGATACACCGCAAGGTATGAATGATGAAACTCTTAGAGTACTTCCTCTCAGCAAGACTCTGGCACGAAGAAACGGTCAAGGTATCTAACATTCAAGTCAGAGTACATGTTTAAGCCTGTTTCTACCTTTCCACTGGAGATCCTCTCTTGAAGGGATTCTACCTCAAGGTTACCTCTCTATGCTTTTATCACTCAGTTCACAAGTGTAGGTTGTGCAACTACTAAAAACAAGGCTGCAGACTCAATGGACTCACCAAGATACAAGTCGAACTCCCCAACAGCACCCAACATCTCCCATTCCTAGATGGAAATACAAGCTACACTACTAATAGATTTTCTACTCAAGGCATCGGCCACAATATTGGCCTTTCCTGGATGATAATGCAACTTAAAATTATAATCTTCTATGAACTCCATCCACCTTCTCTACCTCAGATTTAAGTCTTTCTGTGTAAATAGATATTTCAGATTCTTATGATCAGAAAACACTTTACACTTCTCACCATACAAATAATGCCTCTAAATCTTTAAGGCAAAAATCATTGCTGCTAACTCTAGGTCATGAGTAGGGTAGTTCGTCTCATATATTTTCAACTACCGCGAGCCATAGGCAACTACCTTCTCTTCTTGCATCAATACACAACCTAAACCTTCCCGTGAGGCAACACAATATACCGAATAGTCCCAACCCCTCTACAGAATAATCAATATTGGAACTGTGGTAAGTCTAACCTTAAGCTCTTGAAATGACTTCTCACAGGTCTCACTCCACACAAACATGACCCTTTTCCTCATCAGTTTAGTCAACGGTGAAACTAATCTAGAGAAATCCTTTACAAATCGACGGTAATACCCAACTAACCTCAAGAAACTACAGATCTCGAAGGCATTCTTAGGTAGTTCCCAATCTTGGACTGCCTCTATCTTGGATGAATCTACAGTCACCCTTAGGTAGTTCCCAATCTTGGACTGCCTCTATCTTGGATGAATCTACAGTCACCCTTTCCCTGAATACCACATGGCCTAAGAACTTAACTTCTCTCAGCTAGAATTCACATTTCCCAAACTTAGCATACAGTTTATGGGCTCTAAGCAACTCAAGCACTACTCGCAAGTGTTCCTCGTGCTCCTCAGAGGGTGAGTAAATCAAGATGTCGTCCACAAAGACGACCACAAAACGAATTAGGAACTCACGGAAGATCCGATTCATCAAATCCATAAACACAGCTGGTGTATTGGTTAACCCAAAAAGCATCACTAGGAACTCATAATGGCCATACCGCGTACGGAATGTTGTCTTTTGGATATCCTTCTCCCTTACTCTCAACTAGTGATAACCTGATCTCAGGTCTATCTTAAAGAAGCAACAAAACCCCTTCAACTGATCAAACAAATCATCTATACGAGGTATTGGGTACTCATTCTTAATAGTCACCTGGTTTAACTTTCGATAATCTATACACAATCACAACGCACCATCTTTCTTTTTGGCAAAAAGAGCCAGTGTTGCCCAAGGAAAAATACTAAGGCAGATAAAACACTTATCTAACAATTTCTGGAGTTGAATCTTCAACTCACTCAACTCGGCAGGTGCAAATCTATACGATGCCATATAAATCGGTGCCGTGTCAGGCACTAAATCAATAGAGAACTCAATCTCTCGATGAGGTGGTAAAGTAGTAAGATCTTCCGGAAAAACATTTGGGTATTCACAAACTACCCTTGGCAACTTGACTCAGACTTCATCACACTCAGTACTCAAGAAGTTGGCAAGAAGGCAACCAAGTTCACTCCGTCCACATGGATCATACCTTGGTGATAAGACTCTATCCACCCGGTCCCCCAAGAAATAGAAACAATCACCGCTCAAGGTACATATAGTAACCTTCTGATGATAACAATCTATAATAGCCTGATATGATGACAATTAGTCCATATCTAATATAACATCAAAACTAGACATGACAATTAACACAAATGCAAAAAGAAGTCAGCGACCGGTAACCTCTATGTCACAACCCTAATACCTCTGTTTCAAAAAAATCTTGCCACCAATAAGTGACTCTACATAGATAGGAAATGCTAACTGAGCTAACTCTAACCCTAAAATTGATGCAAATGCAGATGAGATAAATGAATAGGATGCACCCGTATCAATTAACACATTAGCAACTGAATTATAAAACAAGAAGGTACATCTCACTATTGAAAGAGTTGGTACAAGATTTGGTGCGGTAATAGCATACATATGCCTTGTAGGTCTCTGTTCAACCTGCTCACCCCTCGGAGCATAAGCCTGATGCATTGATTGAGCCGAAGAGGCTTCCTGATTGGCCCTCGAGGCTTGTGCTGACTGTACCGACTGGTGGCTTTGTGTCTGCCTCGAGCTAGGTGCACCAGGTGTGCCACCCAATTGTAGGCAAAACCTCTTTATGTGTCCCGTCTGCCCACACTGATAACAAGTAAGCGACTAGCCTCTCCTTTGACTCTAGCTACCACAACAAGCCGAAGACGATGCAGACCATTGCCCTCCTCCTTTCTGCGGGCAAGCTGGAGACTTGTGGCCCAACTGACCACACTTGTAACAAGTGAAATGTCCCTGACCACCCCTCTCAGAACCTAAAATCGGTATTGGAAAAGTGGACCTCGACTGAGCTCCCTAGGACGACTATGGGTTAAAATCCTTCTGCCTCTTATTGTCTCCTTGAATATCATGACTCCTTTAGAAGTCCTTCATCCTCTTCTCTTCCAACTGCACTACGATCTCAAGATGAGCTACCGCCTTCACAAGGCGTCCGTAATCTCTAATCATTGACCCGGCCACTTTGAACATTAGCCCGGTCCTCAACCTCTTCTCGAACTTTAAACAACGGCACTCTTCAGTTGCCACAAGTTCGGGTGCAAACCTCGACAAGATGGTAAATGTGGCCTTAAACTCAGCTACCAGAGGGTTCAACTGTACAAGCTTGGAGAACTGATCTCTCAACTTCTCCCTAACAGTGGGAGGCCAAAACTTGTCCTGGAAGGCGTTGACAAAAGCCTCCCAAGACACCCCAATATGCCCATACGCATACTTCCACCACTAACCCATATTTCCCTTCATCTGGAAGGATGCCAAGGTCACTTTCAACTAGTCGTCCTCGATGCCAAGCATCTTGAACATTTTCACTATTTGCTCTAACCACTCATCTGTCTTTAGTAGCTCCTTGGGATCACCCAAAAACTCATGCGGATTCGACCAAAAAAACTCTCGCCGTAAAAGACACTCATTTCCGCAACATGGGCCTGGACTTCTTTCTCATCCTTGAAAATGTCCATGGATTCTCGCAATGCTCCCGCTATTTCATGAGCTAAGGCACTCATGGCCTACTGACCAACTAGTTCGGTCACATTGGCCTAACCAACCCCTTTTTACTGCGCTGGAATTTTATCTGGTAGAGGCACCTCATGCCTTCTAGGCCTACCATGTCTAACACCACCACGTCCACGCCCTAATATCTTAATAAGAGTAACAATAAATAAATAAATAAATTAGCACATTCACAAATGTGCTGAAGCTAACTTACTCACGTCCTAAAGCGGTGGACAACAATAATTCACTCCACATAAATACATACGAATTTCATTCCTGGATAATGACCGTCTCACGGCGTTGCCAGAGTTCCAATTAGAAACAGCAGTGATCAAGTACTCTTCTAATAGAACTTGTAGAAACCAATAGACCCAATCAATATCCTAGAAATTAAATCTCATATCCAAAAAACCATATAATCATGTTATCACGTAAGTACGCCATACATACTAATGTCTCTATCAAGCGAGACAAACCCATTGTGGTAATAACCACTTCCTACTTGTCCAAAATATTCAAACCCAGTACGCTTTGATACCAAGTTGTATTTCCTCCAAAAATAAGTACAATTATCTAACTCTAAACACTAGTACAAAGTGATGTAAATAAGATAAAAAAAAACTTTCATTAATCAGAGTTAATATACAAAATGTGACACATGTGATATACATTCATAAATAGTTCATCCTGAATCTACAGCATGTATTACAAGTAGAGATAAAGAATGAAAGCTAAATAGATATTCATATGCCCTAAAGGTGTACATCTTTCCAAGACCGTGCTTGGTCACAACAAAATGAGTTAGGAGCTCAATACAAACAAAGCCCTAGGCTTGTACAAAAGTTAAACACAAAATAAACAAAATTGAGCCTTCAGCTCCACAGTCCTTCCAAACTAAGTCCTTGGCGGAGGCATATCACCAGCACCTAAAAATGGTTTTTCCCAAGTAGGATGTGCCAAAGCCCAGTAGAAACAATCTAACACAATATATGAATCTTAACAAAGATATGAGTATGATATGCATATACTATGCCCATGATAAATCATTTACAACTCTTTTTCCAAAGGCCATGCTATGCCAAGCTTTATGTCTAAATCTATTTCTTCTCAATTCGTTAATCATGTCCATTTCATTCTATCAACCAAACTAAGGATACAACTCAGTGGGTCTCTAACCAAATATAGTTATCATATAAACACATCTATTTTCCATTTTATGAAAATTTTGTCTACGGGAATCAGCACCTATGTATACGTGTGATTTTCGGGACTTTCACCCTAGACACACAGGCCAACTTAATTCAATGGAGTTCATCTCCTTTTTCCTCCCAAACATGGAGTACATCCCATTTCTTCTCCCAAATACCATACATTTATAATGTATTAAAAATAGAGTCATATTCAATGACAATGGATAAGAGACTAGTTTCAATTTACCTAATCCTCATGCAATTTCTACAACAATCATAGCTATCCTCCACCGATAGCCTAAAAGAAATCTTTCTAAATAGATATACAATCTTTAAGATAGAGAGATTATCCAAATTTTGATAGATGAGAGATAATACATATCCAACTCCACTATTTATATAAACATTCATCCAATTTCATACTCTCAATGTTAATTTCATTTATTTATACAAAATAACAATTTGAGTCATTTTATGGAAAAACTTCATTTTCTCCAAAACCTATTCTAAATGTCAAAACCAACAAATTTAGCACAATACATTCTCATATCTACACCCATAACCATTTTCATTACTTTTATTTGAGAACCCCTCTTTCGATTTTAAACCAAAACCCTAGGTTTGTCTAAAATCCTTCAAATTCCAACATTATTTACACAACAACAAATAGCTAAGTCAAAAATCATAGGAGAGTGCAGAAAGTCCCTACCACAAACTTAGAAGACCAAGGAAGAAGTGGAGGAACTTCAAAGACACCGAAACCAAGCTTTGTTCGGATAAAAAAAGAGCCCCCGGAGTGCTCTATCTTTTTATCAAAGAGAGAAGGGTGGAGAGATCCTTAGATCTAGGTGTAAATGTAGAGAGAAGTTAGCTTTTAGAGAGAGAGAGAGTCTCGATCTATGGTTTTGGAACAAAAAGATATGAAAAAGTGATGTAAAACGGCGCTGCTGCGAACTAATATACGCGCAGCTCGCTTGACCACAAGAGCTGTTGCTCGAGTGACTAGACATAATAAGTTGTTCAGCTTGAGTACAAGAAGCTTCACTCGAGCGTAGAATATACACTCCCAGAAGTTTTACAGACAAAAGACCATCGCTCGAGCACAAGAAGTCTCACTCGAGTGGAGAACACTACCCATCCAGTATCTTTGTAGGCTTGTAAAAGTACTGGGAGCTCACAAAGCTCGCTCGAGCGCAAAAATGTCCTGACTAACCCCTTCTTCTTGCGTCGAATCTCGTCTAGTAAAGGCACCTCATGCCTTCTAGGCCTACCACGCCTACCACAACCACGTCCACGTCTACGTCCTGACATCCTAATGAAGGTAACAAAAGATATTAGTACACTTAGAAATGTGCCGAAGCTAACTTACTCACATCCTAATGCGATGAACAATAGTAAGTCACACCACATAAGCAGATAATCACATAAATACATACGAATTTTCTTCCTAGGTAATGATCATCCCGTGGTATTGCCAGAGTTCCAATTAGAAACAACAGTGATCCAGTGCTCTTCTAATAGGACAGTAGAAACCCATAGACCCAATCAATATCTTACTAATTAAATCCTATACCCATATAATCACATAGCATACCACACATATAAATATCTCTATCAAGCGAGATAAACCCATTGTCGTAAAAACCACTGCCCACGTACCCAAAGTATTCAAACCCGGTACGCTCTGATACTAAGTAGTAATGTCCCGAAATAATAACTATAACCCATACTCGACATCAATAAGTGATCACAAAAACAAACTAGTTGTCATTCATTGATTTACAATTAAGTTTTACAAAAGAGTGATATAATCAAGAGACAACATGAAAGTTAGACAAATAAGAAATGCCCTAAAGGCTTACATCTTTCCAAGACAACGCCAGACACGACAAAAGTGGACTTAAGTCCAATGTAGTTAAAACCCTTGGCATGTACAAAAATAAATATAGTAAATACACAAAGGAAGCTCTCGTTCCAAGTCCTCCTAACCTGTTGCCTTGGTGGAAGCATATCAACAAAGACTCAAATGTTTTTCCCACGAGGGTGAGCCAAAGCCTAGTAAAAATAATCTAAAACAAAGATATGAATCTTAACAAAGCTACAAGGTGAATGCATATGCCATACTCATGATAAAACATTTTTATATCTCTTTCCAAAACTATGCAACGCCATAATAACATCATAAATCATTTCCTTTGAAATAAAAGATAGGGATATGAATCATGCTCTGGGAATTTCAAAACAATACAACTTTTCTTGAAAATTTCGTTCGAAGGAAATTGTAAACCAAGACCCATGTAAACGTAGGCTACACAAGCACTACTATTGCCATTTCACGGAAATTTTGTTCATGGAATCGGTACCCGTGTATACGCATGGTTTTTAGGACTTATTTCAACATTACAATACATGTTTCCTAGATTCATCCATTTTTCTCAAAATGATAAACATTTCAAATGTATAAGCGTGAGATAATGCTGAATGCAAATGAATGAAGAAATAATTTCAATTCTTTTAATTCACATGCAATTTTCGCAACACTTATAGCTATCCTCCACCAATAGTCCAAAACATATATTTCTAAATAGATAAACAATGTTCGATGAAGAAAAACCTTCCAAATTTCAAGAGGTGAGCAATAATACATATCCAACCCATCATCCTCACCAATATTAATCCAATTTCAAAATTTCACTATCAATTTGATAATTTATATAAAATCAACAATTGAAATATTTAGGGCAAAATCCATTTTCTTTCCAAAATCAATCCTAAGTATCAAAACCAACCATTTCTTCCTAACTCAACATTATTTTCAACATCACAATCATTTTCAAGAATCCATTTGAAGAAAACCCTCTTTTGATTTTTACCCAAAACCCTAGATTTGTTCCAAATCGTCTAAAATCTCAATATTGTTTAGAAATAACAAATAACTAAGGGATTGTTTGTTACAGCTTTTGAAGGGATGAATATAGCTTATTTTGATTTGGGAGTTTGTACCAGATTGTTTGGTGCTACTTATAGCTTATAGCTTATTAGGCAGAAATAGCTTAAATAAGTTAAAAAAAACTGATTATTTAAAAGATGAGGTAGGGGTGCTTTTAGCTTCTGTTTTCTGATTATCAATTTTTAACTTAAAAAAAGCTCCACCAATCAAGGCCTAAGTTAAAACTCATAAAAAGAGTGGAGATATCCCTATCTCAAGCGTAGAAGATGATTGTAGGAGGGATAAGAATTCAAAGACGCCAAAAATTGACTTTGCTTCGATTAGAACGAAGCCCTCATCAAACTCTACCTTTTTAACAAAGGGACACAGGTGAAAATATCGATGGATCTATCTGTATTCAAGAGAAATATATGAGTTTTGAAGAGAGAGAGTGAGAGAAATTAGGGTTTCGAAATGTTATACATGTCATGTTTTGGAATATCACTTTGGTCTGAGATTTTAGAATATCACTTCGGTAGGGACTTTCTACACTCTCCTATGATGTTTTATAATATCACTTTGGTATGATGTTTTAGAATATCACTTTGGTATAAGATTTTAGAACTTTGATAAGGCTTTTTCTTATAAATAGATATAAATAAAAATGAAATTTATTATAAGGGAAATTTATTAGAAAATCATTTTTCAAGTGTTTGTATCCCAATTAGTCCAAGAGATATTCTTATATTCTAATAAGTCCTATTATTTAGACATTTGATCTACCAAATTCTAGTTTTCATATTTAAGGTATTTTATGGACATTTCTACCCTTACAAATATTTTTTGAACGGTTAGCAATTTGGTGTTGCGAACATTCATAATTTACAATGTGAATATTCACATTGATATGTTAACATTCAGATCACGAAACATTCACACTGTAAATAAGAATATTATTAGGGGTATTTTGGTAACTATGTGATCCATAAGACTTATTAGAATATAAGAAAATAATGTGGACTAAATAGAACATAAGTAGGTGAAAAGGGATTTATGAAAAGTGCCCTTATTATAATTGTTTAAAAATATTTTATTATTTTTACTTTTGTAATTTTTTGTGTTGCACAAGATTTTTGAAATTTGTAAATTTTTTTTATGTGTGTGAAAATAAGAGATTTGAAAATTTATTCTAAAGAAAAATCATCTGTAGTTTATTTTGGATTAGAGAAAAATCATGTGTATGAAAAGATAGAATATATTGAAATCTCTTAGTAATATAGCTACTATGGTTGTTTATGATTTTTGTATTGATAATGTGTGTTTTATTTTATTTTATTTTATCTTTTTTTTTTTGAATGACTACATTGTTATATATATATATAGGTACATAGTGTATAGTATAGATAAATATAGAATAATATCATAGCAAGTCAAAATTGTGAATCATGGGATTTACCATAGAATTGTTTCCTTTTTAGTTGAATTTTAAAATAGATTATTATATTTTCTTTTTGAAAGTTATAATTCATGAAATAATTAGATAATGGAATTTTTTTTATTTGTTTAAAGTGACTGTGGATTCATCTAAGATAGAAGCAGTACAAGATTGGAAACAACTTAAGAATGCCTTTGAAATCCGTAGTTTCTTGGGGTTAGGGTATTACTGCCGATTTGTGAATGATTTCTCTAGGTTAACCTTATCATTGACTATACTGACGAGGAAAGGAATCAAATTTATGTGGAGTGAGACTTGTGAGAAGTCGTTTCAAGAGCTTAAGGTTAGACTTACCACTGCTTAGTGTTAATTATACTAGACAGGGGTTTGGACTATTCGGTGTATTGTCACGGGAAAGTTTAGGTTGTGTCTTGATGTAAGAACGGAAGGTAGTAGACTATAGCTCATGTCAGTTGAAAACACATGAGAAGAACTATCCTACCCATGATTTAGAACTAGCAGCTGTGATCTTTGCCTAGAAAATTTGGAGGCATTACCTATATAGTGAGAAGTTTAAGGTGTTTTCTAATCACAAGAGTCTAAAGTACCTGTTTTCACAGAAACATCTGAATTTGAGGTAGAGGAAGTGGATGGAGTTTATGGAAGACTATGATTTTAAGTTGCACAATCATCCGGGAAAGGCCAATGTAGTGGTCGATACCTTGAGTAGGGAATCCATTAGCAGTATAGCTTGTATTACATCCAAGAATAGGAGATGTTGGGTGTTATTGGTAAGTTTGACTTGCATCTTGGCGAGTTCGTTGAGTCAGTAGCTTTGTTTTCAATAGTCACACAACCTACACTTGTGAATCAAGTTATAGAAGTGCAGAGGGATGACCTTGAGGTAGAAACTCTTTGGGAGAAGATCTCTAGTGAAAAAGTAGAGAAGGGCTTGAACGTGTATTTAGACTCGAGTGTTATATACTTTGACCATCTTTTCATACTGAAGTCTTGTCGAGAGGAAGTACTCTAAGAGTTTCACCATTCACGCCTTACGGTGCATCTGAAAGGCACAAAGACGTATCACGACCTTAGTCCTCAATTTTGGTAAAAAGGGATAAAGAAGGATGTAGCTGTGTTTGTGTCAAGATGCCTTACTTGTCAACAAGTGAAGGTCGAGCATCAGAAACCAGCGAGTTTGTTGCAACCCTTGCCTATAATCGAGTGGAAGTGGGAATATGTCACAATAGATTTTGTTGTGGGTCTTCCGAGGACCAAACGGGGTAACGACACCATTTGGGTGGCAGTTGACCGATTAACCAAGTCAGCGCACTTTGTACCTATGCACACGAGTGACTCGGTAGATTATCTAGCCAACATTTACATTAAGGACACAATTCAACTTCATTGGATCCCTGTGACTATTGTTTCAGATAAAGATTTGCGTTTTATGGCTCGGTTGTGGTAGAGCCTAGAGAATGCCTTGGGCACTAGGTTGAATTTTAGTACCACCTATCATCCTCGGACTGACGGATAGTCAAAGCGTACTATTTAAATCCTTGAGGATACGCTTCGAGGTTGTGTTATTGACTTTAAAGGATCGTGAGAAGGCACTTACCCTTAGTGGAGTTTGCCTATAATAATAGCTTCCAGTCTAGTATTGGTATGGCACTATTTGAGGCCTTGTATGGTCGATTGTGTAGATCCCCTGTATGTTGAGCCAAGGTGGGTGATGCACCAATGTTGGGTCCAGAGTTAGTTTGGGAAAAGATGGAGAAAATTGCACTTATCCATAAGAAGTTGGTTACGACTCAGAGTCATCAGAAGAACTATGCCGACCGTAGAAGGAGACCATTAGCCTTTGAGGTGGGAGATCACGCCTTTTTGAAGACATCACCCAGACAGGGTTTAATGAGGTTTGGGAAGTGTATGAAGTTGTCTACTAGGTTTATTGGGCCTTTTGAGATCCTAGAGCGGATTGGAAAGGTAGCTTATCGTTTGGTCTTGCCACCACAGCTTTCCAGGATTCATGACGTGTTTCATATCTGTATGCTCTAGAAGTATGAGCCGAATCCTTCATATGTGTTGGATTGGGCTTAGTTAGAGGTGGATGAGGATGCCTCGTATGAGGAGAGACCCATTAGAGTCTTGGATACTAGAGACCAAGTCTTGTGAGGCAAGACAATTCCTTTGGTGAAGGTGTTGTGGCGACATCATAGGGTTGAGGAGGCCACTTGGAAGCGTGAGGCGAAAGTCCATAAGAAGTATCCGGACCTATTTATTGATGTTTGAACATGTATTGAAAACTTTGTTATGTTAATGAAATATAAACATTGCATATGTTTTGGAAATGTGAATTGTATATTCAGTATTGAAAATTTGTTTATTATGTTGGTGGGAGTAGATAATCGGTAGATGGGTCATAGTGTTGAGTTTGAATTACTATCATTGTGATAATTGGTTTAAGCTTGGTTTTAAATGTTTGGTTTAAATTTCGAGGATGAAATTCCTTAAGAGAGAGAGGTTATAGCATTTTTGGTTTAAACCTGACCCATTTAACGTTTTGGATCCGGGTTTCATTATCTTATATAGTTGTTTATGTCTTGGTTCCCCTTATCTCTCTTTGAGTTTGGCTTTTGGGCCGTGTTGGTTACGTTTGAAACAAGTTTGTAGCTTGTTTTTCAAGTTATTGATGCCCAGAATTTTGTTCCTACACTCGAGCGATACTTCTTAGGCCTAAGTGGTCTTTGTGAACCTCCAGTACTTTTATAGGTCTGCAAAAATATTGGGAGTTTGTATTATCCGCTCAAGCGAAGTTTCTTACGCTCGAGCAACGGTCTTCTGTCTGTAAAACTCCTGGGAGATTGTATTCTAAGCTTGAGCGAAGATTCTTGCATTAGAGCAAAACAACTTATTATGTCTGGTCGCTCGAGCGACACTTCTTGCGCTCGAGCGATCTTGCGTATATCAATTCGTAAACAGCCACTTTTGATTCACTTTTTTATCTCTCTCTCTCTCTCTAAAATATTTCAAAACCCTAATTTCTCACACTCTCTCTCTAAAACTCATCTATTTCCCTTGAATACACATAGATCCGTTGATATTTTCACCTATGTCCCTTTGTTAAAAAGGTAGAGCTTGACGAGGGCTTCGTTCTAATTGGAGCAAAGCTAATTTTTGGCATCTTTGAGTTTCCATCCCTCCTACAATCATTTTCTAAGCTTGAGGTAGGGTTATCTTTACTATTTTTATGAGTTTTAGCTTAATTATTTGTTATTGCTAAACAATATTGAGATTTTAGAAGATTTGGAACAAATCTAGGGTTTTGAGTAAAAATCAAAAGAGGGTTTTATTCAAATAGATTCTTGAAAATGATTGTGATGTTGAAAATAATGTTGAGTTGGGAAGAAATGGTTGGTTTTGATACTTAGGACTGATTTTGGAAAGAAAATGGATTTTGCCCTAAATATTTCAATTGTTGATTTTATATGAATTATCATATTGATAGTGAAATTGTGAAATGGGATTGATTTTGGTGAGGATGGTGGAGTTGGATATGTATTATTGCTCACCTCTTGAAATTTGGAAGGTTTATCTTTATCGAACATTGTTTATCTGTTTATAAATATCTGTTTTGGGCTATTGGTGGAGAATAGTTATGAGTGTTGTAGAAATTACATGTGAATTAAGAGAATTGAAATTATTTCCTGATTCATTTGCATTGAGCATTATCTCACGCTTATACATTTCAAAATGGTTACTGTTTTGAGAAAAATGAATGGATTTGGGAAACGTGTATTGTAATGTTGAAATAAGTTGGTCTAAGTGTCTATGGTGAAAGTCCTAAAAACCGCGCGTATGCATGGGTGCCAATCCCACGGACAAAATTTCTGTGAAATGGCAATAGTAGTGCTTGTATAGCCTACATTTACATGGGTTCCAGTTTACAGTTTCCTTCGGACGAAATTTCCAAGAAAGGTTGTATTGTTTTGAAATTCCCAAAGCATGATTCACAGCCCTATCTTTTATTTCAAAGGAAATGATCTATGATGTTATTATGGCGTTTCATAGTTTTGGAAAGAGATGTAAAAATGTTTTGGCACGAGCATGGCATATGCATTCACCTTGTAGCTTTGTTAAGATTCATATATCGTGTTAGATTATTTCTACTAGACTTTGACTCACCCTACATGGGAAGAACATTTTAGGTGCTGATGATATGCCTCCGTCAAGGCAATAACTTGGGAGGGCGTGGAGCAAGAGCTTCTTTTCTGTATTTACTATATTTATTTTTGTACAAGCCAAGGGTTTTAACTATATTGGACTTAAATCCACTTTTGTTGTACCCAAGCGTTGTCTTGGAAAGATGTAAGCCTTTAAGGCATTTCTTATTTGTCAAACTTTCATTTTGTCTCTTGATTATATCACTCTTTTGTAAAACTTAATTGTAAATCAATGAATGATAACTACTTTGTTTTTGTGATCACTTATTGATGTTGAGTATGGGTTATAGTAATTATTTCGGAGCGTTATACAACAATAACAATAATAATAATAATATCTAAAATGATATCAAAGCTAGACCCAATGATCTATACAAAATCTCCATAATTTTCGTAAACAACATTCACACTCCTTACGAGTCTTGTGAATCTCAACAGAAAATATTTGATTTCCAAAACAGTTCATATAGTTTTCCAACAAAACTATTATTTCAAAAGGAGTAACCAATACTCGATAATTTCCAATAATTCAAAACATTTTGCAACTAGACCTCGTTTCATCAAAACCCTACGACATTTACAATTCATTTCTTTTTCCACTAAAACATCCAATGCCCTAGGTTTTGATAAACTTTTGGGGATTCTTTTCTAAAACATAAAACCTCCCTACACAACAATTACTAGCTTACCAATTTCAACCAGAATAAAAAATAAGAGTTTTTTCCCAATTTGTGCATTAATACACTTATAACCCAAAACCTAGTTTTCAAAAACTCATAACTAACAAAGATAGCATATAACAAGGCTAAATAACAAACACATCGTTAAAAAAAATCCTTCCTCAAGCCAGAGGAGGAGAAAGCCCCAAAAGCTCAAAATCCAATGATGATGAAAACATGAACTTTCCAAATCAAAACGAAGCCCTCAATACACTCTAACTTAAAGTCTTAAGTTCTAGGGGTGAGAAATAGATAGAAGTAGATAAAAACCAAGGTTTTATGATTAAGGAACTCGGAAATGGCAAACGAGAAAGAGAGAAAGAGAGAGAGACAGAGACAGAGAGAAAGAGAGAGAAAAAGAAGAAGAAGAAGAAAATGAGCTCAAAAAGATATTTTCTTCTTTTCACGGGTATTTATAGAACAGGTTCTTCGCAAGCGTGACATACATAGTCATGGGCGTGACTAACCCTCTCGCAAGCACGACCTATATATCGCAACCTACCTCGTGGCCCCTTGTGGGCTACGTATTTTCTTCCCATACATAGACCTGAAGACACATTTTGGTTGCGGCCTAGTCCCAGTCCATCGCAGGTGCGACGTTCAACAAAATACATCGCGGAAGTGACCAGCCAAACTAGACAGACTGCTAATGGTTTTCAGTGGTTCTATGCTAAGGTTCCCAACAACAAAAGAGACCCAATACCAAGAAAACAACCCACAAGTATTAACCCAAAACAAATGTATAGGAAAGGTCAAGTCTTAACCCGGACCGTCACACTAAGATGGTTGGTTCCTATATATAAACATTGAAAACGTTGATTTGAACATTGAAAAGGTTAGTTTATGGCTTAAACTTTTGGTTTTTATTTATCTCTGGTATGTTGAGAAAATAAGTTTGTTCGTCGTGTTAGGATAACCAGAGTTGAATTTTGATGCAATGTTCGATTATTTATATTTGAATAAAATAATTTTGTTCAAATTATTAAGATTGACCAAATATTAAATGCTCATTTATAAAAAATTGAAAATTTTAAGTTAGTTCGGTTAAAATAGATTAAATTTTTATTCGTTGTTTAGATATAAATTTTTGAACACATTAAGTTTGTTCAACTTTGTATTCTTGAACATGACTTATTTGAAGAATTCGTAAACATCGACAATGAAGATCAACACTGGTGGCGATGGAAGCTGAATGGAACACTTTGGGTGATTCGAGAGAAGACGACGAGACGAGATGAGACACGTATTTAAATTCAACACCAACTATGGAGATCAATATTGGCGAAGATAGAGGCTGAATGAAACCTCCGCCAACGATGGAGATCAAGATCGATGAAGATGGTCTCTGTTTCGAAGATTGTGAGGTTTTTGTTGTGTGTAATGGTGAAGATGAAGAGTTTTTGGTATATGTAATGGTGTGTATTCAAATAGTTAGTGGTGTGCTAATATAGGGTTAGTAATGGAAAGTTAAGGTGTGAAATAAGATATTTTTAAATCCTAAAAATTATTTTGTGTGTGTACTAAGTAATGGTGTATACTGAGAGTATTAGTGGTGTGTAAATAGAATCACCCTAATCGTCAAAACAACTTATATTACGGGACTTTATTGATTAATAAAAAAGCCATAGGACCTGATGGAATATAAGTGGATGAAGTAGGATTTATAGATAAAAACTATATATATATAAATGAGATGCTCGAAGAATCGTATAACTTGAATAATTTGGATCGTCAAAATAAAATCGAGACAAACCTCAATAGAGGCATCACAGTGGAGTGTTGTGACAACACCCTTTCCTTATCCATAAATATGATGATTCGACAAAAATTGAAGCTGAATTAGGTATATCAGGAGCAAACATACTGCCAAATAAACTGAGGTAGAGTTTGGATTTGCTAAAATTGAAGATCTCAACTTCATAAGTGAAGTTGATGCATTGTGAGACTAATATGTACTTGTGCCAATGATCTAAACTATGGGAAATGATTGCACAAATTTGTATTGAACTTACATATTTTTGTGATATCACTTATGTAATTTTGTGTAAAGTTGCATATGGTGTGCAATGCACAATTAAGAATTTTCCTTAAACTATTCATTTCATATGACAAGCTAAAAAGAACATGCATGTAAAAATTTGGTTGATCAACCATAAGTAATAAAAAAATGATTAATCCCTCTAATTTTGCCTTCCCAATTCCACTTCCAATGATGTCGAATTAAGGGGATTAAAGACGAGAGAGAGAGAGAGAGGGGTTTACATGGATCTTAGCCACGTTATTGGAGATGGAATTGGAGGGCCTCACTAAGGAGATGTAGCAGGACTGTAAGTAATAACATGATTAAATCACATATATATTATAACAAATGAACGGTATATTCTTAAAATTATATAGACCGTATAGATATAAATGATCTAATAGTATGGTAATCGATATTAGATAACCTTTTTTAAAAAAAATTCTTTTATCTTTAGTTAAAGAAATTAAATTTATGTCAAAAAAATTTACCTTTCAAATAGGTGTAGTCTAACAGACACTAAGAAGTAGATAAATTTTGAAACAATGCAACAAATAGACCCAAAAAAATATATATATTAAAAAATAAAATAAAATAAAATAAAAACTAAAGATTGGATTTTTTTTTTAAAAAAAACTTTTTCAAGTGGGTCTAATTTAGTAAAACTAAAATCTGTATTTTTTAAATTTTTTTTTAAATTCACTAAAAATGAAAAAGAGCTAATAAAAATTGTTAGAAAAACAATTGTCAAATCCTGATTCTATTTGGTTTTTACAATTTTCAAAAATAGTTTTTGATTTTCAATCCGTATTTTTTTAAAAATTTTTAGTAAATTTTTATAATATTTTAAGCAAAAAAATTTACTTATCAAATTCACTTAATCTACGGATTGTATTGGATCGGGTGGCTTCTGATCCGTCAACTGTCCGAACTTAGACAAATTGAAAAAAAATCAATCCACATAATTAGAAGATACGGATTGAGTAGGCCGTGCTAGTTAACGGATGAATGCAGATTGGCTTGGCAATTTTGGCCCTTTTTTCAAACTATTTTTCAATAATTTATTACTATTTTGTGCCTACAATTTTTATTGTTTATTTTTATAATAAAAATAGCTTAACTTTCAAATTTCATAAATAGCAAATATAATTACTAAATAAAAAGATTGTTTTATTTCCTTAGAAGTGTTGGTGATCGGATTGGGTTGGGTGATTTTTCATCCATCATTCGTTCTAATTTAGGCAAATTGGAGAAAACACATCTACATCTGTCTCTTTAGACCATTGAAATCGTCCATTGCATGGGGGAATAATTCGGTTCAATTGATTTTGGTGGATTGGCCCTAGATAGCTTAAAAATTAAAGATAGATTACAAATACACTCTTGAGTTTTGTTTAAAATACTAATTTCTCCCTATGGTTCTAAAAATTGCATTTCGTCTCTTGAAATTTCTAATTTCATAACAAATTGTCCATTTTATTAATAACTCATCAAATCAATTAACAGTTTTTAATGATATTAAAAATTTGTTTCAATTAATAATTCAGGTAATTTTATTATTGTATAGGAGAATCGTTATGGATTTTATTTTTTCAGTTAATTCTATTAATTAAAATTTTTTGACAATTTGGGTATTTGTAATTTTTCAAACTACATGAGACAATATATATTTTAAGTAAATCTTAGAAGGTGTATTAGTAATTTACTCTTAAATTAAATGTGTAAAATTTATGAAAAAATCTTTTAAAAATTCTATATATATAAAAAAAATACAAATTTCTAGTATATTTGTGTGTGTGTGTGTGTGTTTTGGAATTTATTGAGTTCTTTAAATTTTTTTCATAATTTTTAACTATATTTAGATTAGGAGCATTTGAAAAAAATAATTAATTTATTAAAATATTTATAAAAAAAATACATCAAAACACAAAAATAAAAAACTTAAAACAAAAATATTTTTTTAAAGGGAGAGGCTTATCTCCAATTGGGTCCCAACTGGAGAGTATTGTTAGATCTCCGTAAGCCTACAACAGAACTTACATCGATTATTTGAATCGTCAATATGTAGAGATTATCAAGTATTTTATTTTTATAAAAAAAATATTTTGATCAAATATTGATAGTCACTTGATCTGATCACATTTATATAAATAATTTATTTTAAAAATCATTTTTACTATTGATACAAATAAATGTAATTTAATCAAATAAATATTAATATCGTTTAAAATAATTTTTTTTAAAAGTAAAATACTCGACGAATTTGTGTCCCTACCAATTTTCAATTTTGGATAGAAATCGGCAAAAGACCCTAGAGACTCGCGTCTTACAATAATTGATGACTAGTAAAAAGCATTTAATGAGCAGACGGTGATTCATATGGCTTTTTCTTTCCTTTCTTAGCCGACAGATAATTAGTCGGTAATGCATTTAATACCAGTAGTCAATGGATGCTGTGGCAGCATTACAAATCAACATTTTATACTATATATTAAGGGGAAAAAAAATTTAATAAGAAGGGATATAAGGGGGTGAGTAACGGATATCTTAATCCGTTTGAATTGATTAAATCAAATTGATCTATTATCTTTTGAACGGATACATAATAATAAGTAGATAATTACATATTGATTTTCTTTTAATTCGTCTAATTTTAAATGGATGACGTATTTGAAATTTCTTTAGTCGTAACCGAACCATCAAACTGCGAGCATCCCTAATAATTTGTAAAACTTTATATTTTCAATATATTTAGATATTCTGCTTGTGTTTTCCATTGAAAAAAAATCTAGATATTCTGTTATATTTTTAATTTGGAAATCCTTTTATCAAATGGTAATGATTGATATTTGGTATTTTTGTGTGGAAAATAAAATGTTTAATTTTGTCATTTAAAAAAATCAAATTAAATATTTTTTGAATAAAAAAAATTAATGAAATAGTTTTGATAATGTATAGTTTTCTTATATGTATTTATTATTAGTATTTGACAATTTACTTGATAATCTTTTAGTTAGATTGTTATCCCAAAAAAAATGTTGACAAGTTGTTGTATTATTTTCAAAATTTGTAAAAGTTTAAACTGCCAATCCAATTCGCATTCATCTGTCAATTCACTCAATCTGCATCTATCAATTTGATGCACGGATGCATATTAATTTTTTTCAATCCTTCCATCCAACTAATGGATGACGGATTAGAGATTTCCTGACCACAACTAAACCGCAAACACCCTTGTAAGAGCTCGACATGTTTAATCTTAATGTTTTGTTTTTCAATTTAAATAATCAAAAAAATCTCCATTATCTATATAAAAATAAAACTCTAATTAATCCATAATTTATGATTTTTTAAAGGAAAATATTCAAAATATATATATATATATTTGTTTTGCTATTAAATATAAGAAGCAATTCACCAGAATAAGAACATAAAGATGTCAAATTTCAAATATTCAAAGATTGACTTCTTATGCACATATATTTCTATCTTTTCATACATATAATTTTTCTTTAGAATAAATTTTAAATCTCTTATTCTCACCAAAAAAAAAAATTAAAATAAAACAAAAATAAAACAAAACAAAACAAAACCTAAAAAACTTACAAATTACAAAAATCTTGTGTTACAAACAAAATTAAAAATAATAAAATACTTTAAAAAAATTATCTATATTTATATATATCTGTAACAAAAAGTCTTATCACGATTCAAAATCCCATATCTAATTTATTGATTTTTTTAATTTTAAAAATTAAAAAAAATCTATTAGATAATTATTCCATGATTTATGACTTTCAAAAAAAGAATATACTAATTTATTTTAAAATTCAATTAAAAAAAGAATACTTTTATGATAAATCACATAATTTATGATTTTGATTTGCTATTATTCCATATTTATCTATACTACACATTTTGTACCTATATATATAGTATAGGTGTAATCATTAAGAAAAATAAAAAACCTACAGCACACACTAGCCTGTTTAATAGGACTTATTTTCAGCTTATTTCAACTTTTAACTTAATTTAAGTTATTTTGATGTGTTTAGTTCAACTTAACAATAAAGGTTATAACTTTTTGTAAGTCAAAAATCAACTTATTCTTTGAGTGGGAGAGGAAAAACTTAATTTATAAGTCAAAAATCAACTTATGTTCACAGTTATAAGTTATAAACTGTTAAACTATAAGGTATAATCACTTTCTCATAACTCTACCAAACGGGCCATTGTCAATTAAAAAATCATAAGCAGCTATACTATCTCAAAGATTTCAATCCCTACTTCACCGCAACATGACATCAACATTTGTTTCAATTATTTTATCAATTTTTCTGATGCAAATTTTAAATATTATTCTTTTTTTTTTTAATTGCAGATATTAACCCATGGCAAATTACAATATTTTTATGATTGTACCATTTAAAAGTTTTAGTTTATATTTATATGTTTATTTTTTGTTATAGATATAGCAGTCAGAAAAAGTTAATGATACAATGATAAACAAAAAGCAAAAAAAAAACAAAAAAACAAAAACAAAAACAAAAAGCAAAAAAATGCATGTTTTAATTGTAATTCCTACAATTTTGATTTTAAGTGATTTCTTTTGATTATTTTTTAACTTCATTACTTTAAGCTAAATTTGCCATATAGTCACTCAAGTTGACAATATGTAGCTTTTGTTTGTTTGTTTATTTTATTTTATTTTTTTGTTATTTATATTTTGTGTATTTATATTTATATTTTTTTGGGGGGTTTCAATGTAGAGTTACAAATCATTTGGAATTTTCCATGCTCATATCATTCGTTCATAATTTTTTCAAATCTCCAACTAATATGAAGAACTCATAAATGTATGTATTAATGTTTGATTCATTATGTATATACTTTGTTTTCATCAATAAAGCAGATTGTTGCCATTTTTTTTAAAAAAATAAATCACTTATAATTTTTTCAAATCTCTAACTAATATGAAGGGTTCACATATAGCATGTAACCTCACAAAATCATAGAGACAAATCGAATAACTTACTCAATCTAAATATTGTAAATTTGTTTTTTTATACATAATCTTTTAAGATAGAAATCGGAAATATAATCAAGATATGCTAATGCTTTTCGAATTATTTAATTTAGAAAAGAATACAATTTTTTAAATTAACTTTAAGTATAACGGTTCCGGCTTAGACTCAAACCATTTCTTGCTTTTGAATCCGGGAATCCATGTCCTTAATTGTTATTTGTATCCTTTATTGTCTTATTAGTAGTTGAGTTGGGTGATTGGTTGTGTTTGAAACAAGTTAGGAGTTAGTTTTTCAAAGAGTTGATATCCTGTTTTCTTTTGGTTTGCTCAAGCAGTCTTCGAGAGCTCCCAGTATTTTGCAGGTCCATAAAACTTCTGGAAGTAGGGTGATCTTCGCTCGAGTGGTCTTTCTTGCACTCGAACGGTCTTCCTTGCACTCAAGCGGTCTTCTTTTATCTGCAAAACTTCTGGGAAGGGATCATTATGCGCTCGAGCGATGTTTTGGTCATTCGAGCAGTGTCACTCATTGTGTTTCACGCTCGAGCGATGTTTTGGTCACTCGAACGGTCTGCGCATATATCAATTTAGGAAAAGAGGTTTTTGAATCACTTTTTCATTTCATATCTCTCTTTGAAACCACCCAAACACTAATTTCTTCAGTCTCTCTCTAGTTTTTGCTTAAAACCTTACATACTCCATCATCCATTGATTTCTTCATCACTGCTCCTTGGAGAAAAAGGTAGAGCTCGGAGAAAGCTTCGTTCTAATTGGAGAGGATCTCATTTTCGGCTCTGTCAAAGTTTCACTCTTGCTCTCTTCGTCCTCTACTCCTAAGGTAGGGATTTCTTCAACCTTGGGTATGATTTTTACCCTAGTTATTTGTTCATTGAAAAGATTTAGTGATTTGGGGATTTTGGGTTAAATCTAAGGTTTAATTTTGAAATGTAAAAGAGAGATTTTCAAATGGGTTCTTGGAAAAGATTCTAGGAATGTGTTTATAGTTGAGATATGTTAAAATGTTAGATTTTCTTTACTTAAATGTGATTTTGAAAGTAAAAAGGGGTTTTGTTCAAAAATCATTGATATTTGGCTATGAAAGAAAAAAAAAATGACATTGGGTTTTGAAAGGATAAGATGAATGTATATGTTGATGATGAGGGTGGAGTTGGATATGTAATATCACTCTCATTTTAAAAATGGTGAGATTATATATTTTGTTAGAAATTATTCGTTGATTAGAAATATCTGTTTTGAACTATCGGTGAAAGATAGTTTTGATTGTTGTTGAAATTGCATGAAAATTATGTGAATTGAAACTAATTACTCATACATTTTGCATTGAGTATTGTTTCATACTTAAACATTGAAAATGTATTGTTTTGAGAAAATATATTGAATACCTTGGTGAATCTGGTTAGAGGGTGTGGTTGGGGTTATTATGTTAGCATGTGTGTCATTGGTGAAAGTCTAGAAATCCGTGCGATTAGGTGCTGATCCTCTTGGTTAGTACTGGTAAAATGGCTTTGGTAGTGCTTGTATAGCCTACTAGCAGCCACGTACCTAGAGATTCCCAGTATTTTGTATTCACTGCCCTATTTTCTATTATAAAAGGATATTTTTCATAAACTGATATATAATCCTAGCATTACATTATTTTGAGATGGAAATGTAAAACGTTTGACAAATGGTATGCACATGCATTCATCATATGACTTCGTTAAGATTCATACATTATGTTAAATCATCTCTACTGGGATTTAGCTTACCCTATGTAGAAAACAACTTTCAGGTGTTGATGATATGCCTCCACCAAGGATTTAGCTTGGAAGGACTGTGAAACTGAAGGCGCATTTTTTATTTCTTATTGAAATTATTTTGTACAGGCCTTGATCTTTATCTGTATTGAGTAAAACTCACTTTTGTTGTAACCAAGTATTGTCTTGGAAAGATGTAGTCATTAGGGCATTGACTTATCTGTATGTCCTTTTACTTAAATTTACTTATATGTGGCATATGCTATAAATTCAAGATTTAGGATTTATGAATGTATACTCGCATATGTCATCTTTTGTACTACAAAAGAATATGAATGAAAGTCTATTATTCCTCATGTGATGTTGCTATTGAATATCAGGAGATGGATTATTGTTATTATTATTTTGAGGCGTTACAACTTGGTATCAAAATTACCAGATTTGAATACTTTGGGGTCATGGGATGTGGTGTTTACCACAATGGGTTTATCTCGCTAGATAATATTAGAAGTAGACCTAGTATGCTATATGATAACATGTTTATGTGACTAGATGAGTATGAGATTTAATTTCTAAGGTATTGATTAGGTCTATGAGTTTCTAGAAGTCATGTTAAAAGAGCACTTGATCACTGCTATTTCTAACTAGAACTTTGGCAATGTCGCGAAACAATCATTATCTAGAAAGGAAATTTATTTGTGCTCATGTGATTAGGTGATTAGGTGCTTATGTGGAGTGAGTTATTTGTTGTCCACCGTATTAGGACGTGCGTAAATTAGCTTCGACACATTTGTAAATGTGCTAATCTATTGTGTTAACTTTATTAGAATGTTAGGACATAGATGTGGTGGTGGTAGGCATGACAGGCCTAGGTAGCAAGAGGTGCCATTACCGGATGATATTTTGGTGCAAGAGAAGGGAGTTGGTCAGGCTAATGTGGCCGAGCCAGCCGATCAGCAGGCCATAGGCACTTTGGCCTGTGAAATCACTCGAGCTTTGCGGGAATCTGTAGATATTCTTAGGGCTGAAAGTCAAGTCCAGACCCATATTATAGAGACATGGTTGTCTTTTCTGAAGTGGAAGTTCTTCTGGTGGAATTTGGATGAGTTTATTAGAGATGTTAAGGAGCAATTAAAGGCCAATGAATGGCTTGAGTAGATGATGAATACGTTCGAGATGCTTGGCTTCAAGGAGAACAGTTTGAGGGTGACCTTAGCATCCTTTCAACTAAAGAGAGATGTGGGTCAATAGTGGAAGTATGCGCGATGGCTCATTGAAGTGACTTAGGAGGCCTTTGTCAATGCCTCTAGGACAAGTTTTTGCCTCCCACGGCTAGGGAGAAGTTGAGAAACCAGTTTTTGAACCTCAAACAGCTAAACACACCAGTAACCGAGTTTAAGGATGCTTTTACTAGTCTTTCTAGGTTTGCACCGAAACTTATGGCAACGGAGTAATGCTGTTGCATTGAGTTCGAGAAGAAGTTGAGGACCAGGCTCCTTTTCAAGATGATCGGGTCTATGATTAGGGATTGCGGTCGCCTTATAGAGGTGGTAGTACACTTAGCGACCATGATCAAACTTCGAAAGAGTGGATGAAGGGCTCCAAATAGAGGAGTCAGGAAGTTCAGGGAAAGGTACGGACAACAAAAGGCAGAGGGGTTCTACCCCACAACAGTCCTAGATAGCATAGTTTAGATCCACTATTTTTTTAAAAAAAATTTTTTTCGTACCGAGTCTTGGTTCAAAGAGAGGTAGCTAAGGTGGGATCACTTGTTTCAAGTGTGGTCAGTTAGTCCATAAGTCTTCAGTTTGCTCGCAGAGAGGAGGAGGGCAACAGTCGATACCGTCTTCGACTCATCCTTAGAGCCAGAGTCAATGAAGAAGGCAGCCGATTTCCTGTTATTAGTATGGACAGTCCAGGCATTTGAAGAGGTTTCGCCCTTAAGCAGGTGGCACATCTGGTGCGTTTGGTTTGAGACAAACACTAATCCATCAGTCTGCCCATTCAGCTGAAGCCTTGAGGGCCAATCAGGGAGCCTCTTTGGTTTAATCCATGTATCAGACCTATGCTCCGAGGGGTAAACAGATAGAGTAAAGACCCTCAGGGCATGTGTATGCTGTTACCACACCTGATCAGTCACTAGCGCCTTACATTGTGAGAGGTAACTTTTTGTTGTTCAACTCTATTGCCAATGTGTTGATTGATATTGGTACATCTCATTCCTTTATTTCATCTGCATTCATATCAGTTTTTGGGGTTAGAAGTGGCTTGGTAAGTGGCTTGGTTAGTGTCTTCGCTTAGGGTAGAGTCACCAGTTGGGGGTAAAGTTGCCTTGGACTGGAGATGTCGTAGTTGTGAGATAGAGGTTGCCGGTCGCCGACTTCCTTTTAATTTTGTATTGTTAGACATGTCGGGTTTCGATGTCATCTTGGGCATGGATTGGTTGTCTTCATACTGTGCCATCATAGATTGTTACCATAAAAGAGTTATGGTGTGCACCTCGAGTGGTGACTGTTTTGATTTTTTGAAGGATCGAACTGATAGAGTTTTGTCACCAGTGTATGACTCGTGTGGTCAAGGCGAGTCTAATTTCCTCCTTGCAACCTTCTTGGGTAATGAGAGTGATGCGGTTCGAGTTGATTTACTAAGGGTAGTTTGTGAATACCCAGATGTCTTTCCTGAAGATCTTACTAGTTTGCTACCCCACTCAGAGATTAAGTTCTCCATTGACTTAGTGCCTGATACGGCCTCGATTTTCATGGCATCGTATAGATTTGTACCTGTCGAGTTGCATAAGTTGAAGATTCACCTTTATCCTTCCCAGTACATCGCCTTGGGGAGCACCGACTCTCTTTGCTAAGAAGAAAGATGGCATATTACGACTGTGCATCAATTACCGAAAGTTGAACTGAATAACTGTTAAGAACAAGTACTCATTACCACGTATAGATGATTTGTTTGACCAGTTGAAGGGGTCTCGTTGTTTTTCTAAGGTTGACTTGAGATCGAGTGATCACTAATTGAGGGTGAAGAAGGAGGATATTCAGAAAATGGCATTCCATACGTGGTATGGCCATTATGAGTTCTTAACAATGTCTTTTGGGTTGACCAATGTGCTGGCTTCGTTTGTAAATTTGATAAATCTAATCTTTTGTGAGTTCTTAGACTGTTTTGTGGTTGTCTTTGTCGATGACATCTTTATCTGCTTATCCTCCGAGGAAGAACATGAGGAACACTTGCAGGTTGTACTTAAGTTGCTTAGAGCACATCGGTTGTATGCTAAGTTCGGAAAGTGTGAGTTATAGCTAAAAAGAGTGAAATTCTTAAGCCATGTGGTATCCGGGGAAGAGGTGACTGTAGACTGTTCTAAGATAAATGCAGTGCAAGATTAGGAACAACCTAGGAATGCTTTTGAGCTCCAGAGTTTTTTAGGCTTAACTGGGTATTATCGACATTTTGTGAAGGACTTCTCTAGACTAACGTCACCATTGACTAGATTGATGATGAAGAGAATTAAATTTGTGTGGAATGAGATTTGTGAAAAGTCATTTCAAGATCTTAAGGTTAGACTCACCACTGCTTTAGTGTTGATCATTCCGGAAAAGGGGTTTCGGTTATTTGGTTCATTGTGATGCATCTTAGGAAAGTTTGCGTTGTGTATTGATGCAAGATTGGAAAGTTGTAATGTATGGCTCATGGCAGTTAAAAACACATGAGAGAAATTATCCTACACACGACCTTGAGTTAGCAGTGATGATTTTTGCTTTAAAAATCTGGAACCATTACCTATATGGGGAGAGATTTGAAATGTTTTCTGATCACAAGAGTTTAAAATATCTGTTTTCACAGAAAAATTTGAATTTGAGGTAGAAGAGGTGGATGGAGTTTATGGAAAGTTATGATTTCAAGTTACACTATCATCCAACAAAAGCCAACGTAGTGGCCGATGCTTTGAGTAGGAAATCCGTAAGCAGTGTAGCTAGTATTACCCTCAAAGAATATGAGATATTAGGCGCTATTGGTGAGTTTGACTTGCATCTTAGCGAGTCCGTTGAGTTGGCCGTTTTGTTCACTGTAATGGTATAACCTACACTAGTGAGTCGAGTTATAGAAGTACAATAGTTTGATCACGAAGTAGAGGCTATCCGAGGGAAGATATCTAGTGGAAAGGTAGAGAAGGGCTTAAATGTGCATTCTGACTCAAGTGTGAGGAATCTAGATTGTCCTTTCATGCCATAATTTTGTAGGGAGGAGATACTCTGCGAGTTCCACCATTCACACCTTGCGGTACACCCGAGAAGATGTACCACTGCCTTAGTCGTCAATTTTGGTGGAGGGAAATGAAGAGAGATGTAGCCTTGTTTGTTTCGAGGTGCCTTACTTGTCAA
Organism: Camellia lanceoleosa; assembly: GCA_025200525.1. Lineage (NCBI taxonomy): Eukaryota > Viridiplantae > Streptophyta > Magnoliopsida > Ericales > Theaceae > Camellia > Camellia lanceoleosa. Next base: position 132,481,144 of record CM045759.1, on the reverse strand, counting down.
CAAGTGAAGGTTGAACATCAACAACTAGCAAGTTTGTTGAACTCTTACCTATAGCCGAGTGGAAGTAGAAACATGTCACGATAGATTTTGTTGTAGGTCTTTCGAGGACTCAATGGGGTAATGATACCATGTGGGTATTAGTCGACCGACTAACTAAATCAGCACACTTTGTACCTATGCACACGAATGATTCAATAGACTACATTCCCGATCTGTATGTTAGAGATATAGTGCGATTTCATGGGATCCCTGCGACTACTGTCTCGGATAAAGATCTACGTTTCACGACTCCGGTTGTGGCAGAGCCTACAGAATACCTTGGGCACTAGATTGACGTTTAGCATCGTCTATTATCCTTAGGCTGACGGGTAGTCCAAGCGAATTATTCAAATCTTAGAGGACATGCTTTAGGCTTGCATTCTTGACTTTAAGAGGTTGTGGGAGAGGCATTTATCTTTGGTAGAATTTACTTATAATAACAACTTTTAGTTGAGTATTGGTATGGCACCATTTGAGGCCTTGTATGACTTACCGTGTAGATCTCTAGTGTGTTGGGCTGAGGTAAATGGCACACCTATGTTAGGTCTTGAACTAGTTTAGGAAATGATGAAAAAAGTCGCATTTATTCATAAGAGGTTGGTTTCACCTCAAAGTCGCCAAAAGAGCTATGCCGACCGTAGGAGGAGATGTTTATTTTTTGAGGGTAGGAGATCATGTATTTTTGAAAATTACTGAGGCAAGGCTTGATAAGATTCGAGAAGAGCGAGATTTGTTGGGCCTTTTGAGATTTTAGAGCGCATTGGGGAGGTAACTTATCGTTTGACTTTGCTACCCCAGCTTTTCTGAGTTCATGACGCGTTTCATATTTTTATGCTAAGGAAGTACGAGGCCAATCCTTCACAAGTGCTAGATTGGATCGAGTTAGAGGTAGATAAGGATACTTCGTATGAAGAAAGACCAGTTATGGTGTCAGGCACTCGGGATCAAGTCTTGAGAGACAAGACTATTCCAATGGTCAAGGTGTTGTGGTGACACCATGGGGTTGAGGAAGCAACTTGGGAGCGTGGGGCGGAGGTCTATGAGAAGTATTTGAACCTATTTGTTAATGTTTGAGTTTTGTATAGGAAATCTTATTCATGTTGTAACATGTAAACATTGAATATGTTCTGAAAAGTTGAACTATAATGTTTTGTGTTGGAAGACTCTGTGTACTATGGTTACAAGTGTGGATGATCAATGGTTTGATTTAAATCTGATAAATTTTGGTTTGAGTTAAATTTTGGAGACGAAATTCCTTAAGGGGTGGAGATTATAACGATTATGGTTCAGACTTGGCCCATTTCTTGCTTTTGAATCAAGGAATCCTTGTCCTTAATTGTTATTCGTATCCTTTATTGTCTTGTTAGTAGTTGAGTTAGGTTATTGGTTATGTTTAGAACAAGTTGAGAGTTAGTTTTTCAAAGAGTTGATGTCCAGTTTTCTTCTTGTTCGCTCGAGCTGTGTTTTTGTCGCTCGAGTGATCTTCAAGATCTCCCAGTATTTTGCAGGTTTGCAAAACTTTTGGTGGTAGGATGATCTTCGCTAGAGGGATCTTTCTTGCGTTCGAGCAGTCTTCTTCTGTTTGCAAAACTTCTAGGAACGGATCATTGTGCGTTTAAGCGGTGTTTTGGTCACTCGAACGGTGTCACTTATTGTGTCTAACGCTCAAGTAGTGTTTTGGTCGCTCGAGCGGTCTACGTATATATCAGTTGGGAAAAAAAGATTTTTGAATTACTTTTTCATTTCCTCTCTCTCACTCTCTCTAAAACCTCCCGAACCCTATTTTTTTTTTATCTCTCTCCAGTTCTTGCTTAAAACCTCAAATACTCCATCATCCATTGATTTCTCCGTCAGTGCTCCTTGGAGCAAAAGGTAGAGTTCGTCGAAAGTTTCATTCTAATTAGAGAGGATCTCGTTTTCGACTTTGCCAAAGTTTCACTCTTGCTCTCTTCCTCCTCTACTCCTAAGTTTGGGATTTCTTTAACCTTTGATATGATGTTTACCCAAGTTATTTGTTCATTGAAAGGATTTAGTAATTTGGGGATTTTGGATTAAACGTGTCCTTGGTGAAAGTCCAAAAACCCGCATGGTTAGGTGCTGATCCTCTTGGTTTGTATCGGTAAAATGGCTTTGATAGTGTTTGCATAGCCTACTAGCAAACACATACCTAGAGATTCCCAGTGTTTTGTATCCATTACCCTATTTTCTATTATAAAATGATATTTTTCATTAACTGATATATAATCCTAACATTGCATTATTTTGAGATGGAAATGTAAAACGTTTGACAGATGGTATGCATATGTATTCACCTTATGATTTTGTTAAGATTCATCAATTGTGTTAAAACATCTCTACTGAGCTTTGGCTCACCTATGTGAAAAACAACTTTCAAGTGCTGATGATATGCCTCCATTTAGGACTTAGCTTGGAAGAACCGTGGAGCTGAAGGCTCATTTTTTATTTCTTATTGTAATTATTTTGTACAAGCCTTGGGTCTTAACTGTATTAAGTAGAACTCACTTCTGTTGTAACCAATCATTGTCTTGGAAAGATGTAGCCATTAGAGCATTGACTTATCTGTATGACCTTTTGCTTTAATTTACTTATGTGGCATATGCTATAGATTTATGATTTATGATTTATGAATGTATACTTGCATATATCATCTTTTGTACAACAAAAGAATATGAATGAAAGATTATTATTTCACATGTGATATTACTATTGAATATCATGAAATGGATTGTTGTTATTATTATTTTGGAGCGTTGCATTAGGGTTTTATTGATTCAAGCCATGGAGTGAGGTTAATTTCATATTCTTAGCCAAGCTCAAGAATTTTCTTAATAAATGAATTTTCTTCACGTTTTATCGTACAATTAAAAAATTCATTCCTAAATACAATAACTTTTCTTATCTTTTAAAATAGTCAAAAAGGCATTTAAAATGTTAATTTCAAACAATCACTTAGTTAAAAATAAATAAAATTTTCTTATCTATTTTTTTAAAATTGTTTTCAATTAATTAAAAAATAAATTTCATCATTATTATTTAATCTCGTGTATAGCATGGGTTACATATGCTAGTATTATTTAACGAAAATAATATATAAATTTATTTTTAAATATATTTTTTATGTCTAATAATGTGTAAGTATTATAATTCGTTGATAATTGAGAAGATATGAGAGAAAGTGTGTGTTAACTTAGATATCTTAATTGATTGTTATATCATTAGATTTGAAAAGCGAGTTTAATTTTTGAACTTGTATCATAATGCCCATTACTTTAAAAATAAAGGGCAAATTACAAACACCCCCTTGAGGTTTGGTGAAAATACAGATTCCCCCCTGAGGTTTGAGAAATTACAAATTGCCCCCTGAGAGTCAAATTTTCATAACAAATTAGGAAAAATTAGGGGGGAATCTGTATGAAAATAAAAACCTCAGGGGGTAATTTGTTATGGAAATATAAACCTCAGGGGGCGGGATGTAATTTCTCAAACCTCAAGGGGGAATCTGTATTTTCACCAAACCTCGAGGGGGTGTTTGTAATTTGCCCCAAGATTATTGATTTGTCCAAAAGGATGTCCATCTCTTCGGGATGTGCGTGACGTGACATGGTGCGATTTAAAAGTAAATTATAAATAATTAAATCATGATTTAGGTGATTTTAATTTATTATTTGATTAAAAATAATTTTAAACAATTATTAATTATTTATACTCCCTCCGTCCCAAAATAATGGTCCCTTTTGGGGAATCCAACTTTTTTTGGTAGTACAATTATTGCATTTAAAAAAATTGATTTTCCAAAATTATCCTTTTGATAGTACATTTTTTGGGAATATTAATGTCATAATTGTACTTTTTATATTGTTTATTAATTTAAAAGAAGGACAAAATAGAAAATTTATATTATTGTTGTACTTGATTTTTGAAGAGGGACTAATATTTTGGGACAATAAAAAATGGAATAAGGAACTAATATTTTGGGACGGAGGGAGTATAATATATAATACTAATTTGTATAATATTTATATATATATATATATAATACTAACTAATTTTATAGAATATTTTTTTATATATAACACTAATTTACAATAGATTTCATATTTTAAATCTCATTCACATTGATTTTTAGTTTGATATTTCATTATATATATATATATATATATATGTATGTTTGTATGTATTAATTATAGAAGAACGAGACAATTTTAAAGGTGGATTATAAATTTCAAACTGCAGATAAAACTAAGGAAAATGAAAAATTCTCCTAATTTTCTTCCCCCTAATCCCCCTAATTTCCTTTTTCGGAAAACTATTTTCTTTTTTTTTTTTGTTTTTTTTTTTTTTTTTTTAACCTAAAGTGGGAATTCGGGGGTTTCGGGGGCACCCCCCTCGAGCTCCCAATCATCTCCGTAAAACTAACATGTGATTAACTGGTGGATTGGTACAGATTGAATAGTAATTTGCACAATCCTATTCAAAAGGACACTTATCTGTCCAAAGTTTACCTATCTATCTATCTATCTATCTAAATATCATTTATCTTTACATGTATCGCTTATCTATCTAATTATCTGTACACGTGTCATATATTTATCTAATATCTTTTCACCTCAGGGCGTTGGCTACTGACAATTTTCCAGCTATTTTCGACAACTTCTAGCTGTCTTCTTCTCACCAAAAAAGATTGAACATTGGACCAATAGCATATGACCCCATAAATTTAGACCTGTTATCAATTAACCCTAATTTTTCATAATCTTATCTACTATAATCCTATAAGATGTCCAATCATTCATCTCATCTAATTTATTCAGTCTCATAAACATGGCCTTGAAGCAATAATCAATTACTTAACAAAAAAAAATCTACTTACAATATGTAAGAACAAAAATGCGGCAAACCCCCAGTAAAACCAACCCCTAGTGACCTCCCCAGTGCCACATGGCATTGGGTGATTGGAAGGAAAGAAAAAAAAAAAGAAAAGAAAACTGGCCAATGGGGACGCACCATGTCACTAGGGGTCGACCCCCAACGAAGGTGTGTAGCAGCGTTGATGTAAGAATTTTGAAATACGAAAATATGAGATATAGTTTAATAATTAAGAATGTTTTGGAAAAATTAAAAAAAAAAATATTTAAAAATAAAAGATCATGTTAACGTGTGACACACGTTAAATTTTTTGTTAAAAAATATTTGTATAATTTTGGTTACACACTTCTATATAAAATATATAAATATTTTAAATTTCTTTAACATATAGTACTTACTTTAAAGCACACGTTATCACAATCTAAAAATGAAAGATGTCATGCCAATGTCATGAAGAGTGAGGTTGTCAAGCGTTGGGGAAAGATCAGTTGAAGCAATTAGGAATGTCACATTTTCTGTAGCCTCCTAATTATCAGAAATGCTATAGATATACAAATTTTATCTCAAAATGAATTATGGTGTAAATTATAAGTTGGTATGACGTGGGTTCTATTTAAAATAATTGTAATACATAGCAGTAGTGATCCTATAAATTTTTATAGATGGGTCACCTTACAAGTTTAAGTTTTACAAATTATATATATATATATATAAATTAAACTAAATAAAATTTACTTTGTTTGATTTTGAATTTTTGAAAATAATTTTTTGAGTTTTGTTGTCTTTAGTGAATATTTTTCAGATGCACCTAAAAAGTAAATTATTTGTGAAAAATATATTAAATTTTTGTATTTATTGATTTTTTTTTATATATATAAAAAGTCACAAATATCTTAATTTTTAAGTATATAGATTAAGTGGAAGAAAAAAAATATTAAAACATTTAAAAAATTTACTAAGCACAAAAGAAACACATAAAACTAAAAACTTAGAAACTACTTTTGAAAACTGTTAACCAAACAAAGTGATTTTATCTGAGGTAAATTATATCGCTAGTCCCTATACTATCACGCTCAATTTTGACCCTAATTTTTTTACTTAATCTCAAATTTATTCAATTGATTCCAATTATTAGTATATTTTTTTAATAAAAAATGTGTATATAAACATGTGTCGTGCTTTTAGGGGTAACATTATAAAATTGATCAATTCACTGACTTAATCTCAACTAATTTAATGATTATTTTTCATGAAAAATCTTAATAGCATTATCAATTAGATCAAATTGAGAGAAAATCTAAAATTAATAGTCAAAATTAAGTCAATTAAAAATATAATGACCAAAATGATACAAACAACCAAATATAAAAAGAAAAATGATTTGTGGCTCTAAAACTGCTGGCACTAATGGCACTAATTTCCTGTTTTGGTAACTTTGTTTTTTTTTTTTTTTTTTTACCTGATATAGAAATTAGTGCCATTAGTACTCAAAAAATTAGTGCCACAAATCACAATTGATATAAAAATTACCTGAGTGATTTGTCTTTTGAATAAAGAGTGGTAGCTCGAAAACCGCGGCCCGATTTTGGCTCGAATATTAAAAAACGACGTCGTTTTGGCTCGAATAGCCAAAACGGAGTCGTTTTGGCTCGAATAGCCAAAACGACGTCGTTTTGGCTATTTTTCTTTTCTTTTTTTTTTTTCCTTTCTTTTTCTTTCTTTCCTTTCTTTCTTTTCTTCTTCTTCTCTGTTGAAACCAGGTGAAACCAGAGGAGAAAAGGAGCTCCGCCGCCTCCGCCCGCCGTCCTCGTCGCGAGGAGCTCGTCGCCTCTGCCGCCTCCGCCCGCCGTCCCCGTCGCAGCACGCCGCCGATCGTCGCAGAAGCTCCGATCGTCACAGCACGCCGCAGCTCGCAGCCCCGCGCAACCATGCCCCCGGCCCCGACTCCTCCTCCAACCATTTTTATGGCCCCCTCCCCTCCCTTCTCCTCCCTCCTCCTCCTCCTCCAACAAATTTGAGCCAAATTCGAGCCATGCCTCTCGAGCTACGAATCGGAATTGTTGTCTTTTAAACATCTCAAACAATAAATCTCTAATGGGAGTACATTTCTATTTAACGGGGTCCTTTAATTTTTCAAAAGAATCAAACTATATTAAATAAAATATTGCTAATACAAATAAAAGTTTTTGGGAGATTTTTTGTTTGCTTGATTGGGGGCATGAGACCCATCAGCATAGGTGTCTCGTCGCCTCTGATACATAAATTATTATTTTTTTATTTAAAAAAAAATTAGGAGTAATAAATGATCTAAACAAATCTGATAGTTAACTGTTTAAACTTTATAAATGATTGTAATATATATATATATATATATATGTGTGCGTGTGTGTGTTTTTTGAATGCATAAAATTTGTAAACCAAGTCAACCGAATGATTAATTGTTTAAATTTAATTTAAAATTTTTAATGAGTTTTAAAATTTGTTTAAATTTTATTCATTAAATTTTTGAGTTGATCTTTTGTTGAACCGGGCTCAAATAATTTGGTATTTTTATATAATGTTAGACTCTTGATTGTTTTGAGAAGTTGATTAAAAATTGACTTTTGATTATTTAATTTTTTTTTAAAAAAACGTGTAAAAAAATAAAGAAGTGATATAATTCAAAATAAAAAGTCAAAATTTAACTTTTAACAAAGTTTCTAAATTAGGCCTTAGTAAACCGAATCAAATGAACAATTGTCAATTCAAATTTAATTTAAAACCACTAACAAATTTCAAAATATGTTTAAAATTAACTCAATTACCCAATGAAATCAGGTCAAACAAAATAGAATAATGCTTGGGACCCCCTTTTGGGGGTCACACCCTCACCCTCCTTTGTCACGTGGCGGGAGATGATTGGAGGAGCAGGAAAAAAAAGAAAAAGAAAAAGAAAAAATAACCAATAAGAGAGAGAAGGAGTCAAAAGGGGTGAGAGGAAAAGGATGATGAATCATTGTTGAACAAAATATTAACAAGTCCAAAACAGTTTTTTCCGTATTGTTGCCCAATTATTGTGGTCACATTATCACTTATGCTGTGTTTGGTTGGAGGATTTGAGGAGAGATTTGGAAAGGGAAATGGAAAAGGTAGGTGAAATGAGAATAAAATATATCTAAATTTCACATAGTTTCACACACCTTTTCCCTTTCCCTTTCCAAATCCCTTTCCAAATCCTCCAACCAAACACAACATTAGTGTCCCTCCGTGAAAGCTGACTTGCAGATAGTGACGTAAACTACTGTTTTTTCCGCCTTCTTATATTTTATGTTTTATTATTCTAAAATATTAGTCTATTTTTAAAATTTTAAAAATAAAATAATATAAATTTATTATTTTATCCTTTTAAATTTATTAATAACACAAAAGTACAATTATAACAATTGATATTTTTTTAAAAAATGTATTATTAAAGGATAATTTTAAAAATATAATAATTGTACTATAAAAAAAATTTGAATTTTCCAAATGAAATCATTATTTTAAAACGGAGGGAGTACTATTATGCGCATAAATCCACCAGTCCCATCTCATTTAGCAAAATTACTATCCGAAATCTTCTGCCCATTGCTACTTGGGGAATTCATCCGCATACATTACGAGATCTTGATCTGCGTAATAAACAGACTAAATATACCTACTGGGATTATATTGATGCATTTACCCAGGTATTTTATTACCAGAATCCCATCCGTTCTCATTCTTGGTTTATCCGCGTTTGCCCCAATATTCTCAAACACGATGTCCCTAACTGGTTCCTCGTGTGGTGGGATAAATTTGGGTTATCTCTTGATATCTTACCTGAAGAAATCTGACATGCTTACAATGATTGGCATTATGCCTATTCTCGGGCTTATGCTTATCTTAATAAAAACAGAGATTTATCCATCAGTAAATCACTCGTCCATTTTTCAATCCGCTTCAGTATCCCATGGATTTGGAAATGGGACTTTGCATGTGACTATCAGAACAAGGTGCCTCGCCTGAAAAGAATTTTCTTTGTCAAATGGTGGGATAAAGGCATGAATCCGATCATTTCCGAAACCGTTACTAAAATCCAGGAACATGTCCAGGCATGTCGAGAAACAGTCAAGCAGCCAGCTATTACTGCTTCACCACCAGCATTATCTCACAATCCGTTTATACAAATTCAAAAAGAATTAAGAAATCAGCATCCTGACCTATCTGAAAATGAGATTATTCTTAAAAGTATGAATTTTCTCAAAGAGCAGTTTTTGCAGACCATACCTCCTGAGGATGACGTATCCATGAAATCAGGCACAAGTCAGCCCTCATCCGAACCAGATGTTGATCCAGCCGAACACGTGTTAGCTGGAGAAAGCCAATTACCTGATGATGAAGACGACACCCACTTTGGGGATTTTTGGGATGCTATGACAGATGTCCTCACCGAAAAACTCGCCAAAAGCAACCGAAAGGGAAAGCGACATGAGTAAGTGTCGGCAGACCAGGACAAAGAACTTTGTGGAAAGAAGATTCCCATTATCCGGATCAAGATAATATCAGCCATCGTCATACATGACATCAGCAGTTAGGATAAGATGTAATTCGTCGGTCCAATACCTGTAGGACACTTGTCCCTTTTCTTTTACTCGTTTGTATTATAAAAGGGCATGCTCTCACCCTTGTTGAGGCAGAAAAAGTCAGAGTCAGTTTTAAGTTTTATTTTTCCTTTGTAATATTTTCCTCTCCCCTCTCTCTCTCTTGTAAAATATCCCTACTTTCTCAATAAAATTTGGTTTTCTTATGTATGCCCTCTGTCGATGCTCTTGAACAATATCTGTGGCTTTTAGAATTTTGGGAAAATCAAAAACGTCATTACCTTAATACACCCGTAGATCTTTATACTCAACCGTATATTTCTGCTCGTATAACAGAGTGTGACCAGCATATAGCAGAGATCAAAGGGCTGATCCAAGAACAGGTCGTGACCTGGGCGGCCAGGAGGAATCCTCCTCCCCCATAACAGTAAGTACATGAGATCATATATGTGATAATTTGTTTTCTTTATACCTGTATTATGTTCGTATTTATTCCTGGGTTTGTGCTAATGTAAGGTTAATTAATTGTTGAAGTTTGAGGTTAGTGGGACGTCACCCAAGTCGCGTTAGGTTAGGTCAAGGGCGTAAGGACCGTTGATACCTGTAAATCGTTGACAGACGTGCTAATCATTATCAAGCTAAAACCTTTAGTGAGCACCTTTATTGGTATCAGAGCCATGTTTAAGTATTGACGTAATACTTGTATAAATTAAATAAATTATACATATATGATCACCATACAACCATGGCAGATCAAGAAAATACCGTAGCCATACCAGAAAATGAATCCGTAACCTCTGTAGGAAATACAGTATCCTCTTTAGCCGAAGCAGCTGAGATGGTAGCTTACCAGGATGTTAAGGAAGCCTTAGATAAATGGACTATTCCAAGAGTTGATCCGAAAACAATTTATAAAAAAGGAAAATTTCAATTCCTTAGTAAAACCATCATTAAAACTTTTGAGCATGCATCTTGCATCCAAAATAATGATGAAATAATCCGATTAATTCATATTAATGATTTTATTCCGTCTGTTAAAGACTATAAGTACATCCACATAGGATTAGTACAAATAGCCTTTAAACCTTTGACCCTGCTAGGACAAAATACCAGTATACAGTGCACCCTTCGGGATGGTAGATGTCTCAACTGGAGAGCATCACTCATGGGAGCCATAGAAACTAGTCTCTCTCATGGACCAGTATATTTTGACGTATATCCAAATTTAAGCATCTCCATGACAGATGCCAATATATCCGACGTACTTGAACTGAGAGTTCTTACTCATGGGTATGAGTATAAACCAGGATCCCCTCCATTCTCTGTTCATTCCAGAATTTACATAAAGGCTTTAACCACATTAAATCCTTATGTTAGGAAGAAGACTGAAAATGGTCAAACCGTATTAATTGAAACTAACCTGTACAGTAGCCAGGTAGCAGTACCAAGGCAGATTCCTTGGTCCCAAATTACCTTTCCAGAAAGATGGCATATTCCCAATGCTGTGCCTCCACAACCGATAATTCAACATAACATAGATGATGTTATCCAGACACAAGGTGGTAATGTTTACCTCCAGTTCCAGAGACCTTTGCTTACTCGCAGCACCTCTTCTAATGCTAGCTTTAGGACAGCTCCCCGAAGCTTGTCCAATAATAGCTTTAGGACAGCCAACAGAAGTTTTTCAAATAACAGTTTTCATGCTATTCCTCCTTACAGGGTTGATTTACCTGAATCTAGCCGACAATCTGTAGACTCTCTGCAGATACCTGATCGGCCACCTAGCAGGCCTTCTAGTGATCCCCAAGAAGATCAGCTAGATCCTATGACATCAGAAATACAAGGTATTAGATTATCCAGGAATAGAATACCTCATGGTGTTTATACAACACCAATTCAACCACCAGATAGCCCAACGGCCAGTGATATGAATTTTGAAATTTGATGGATTTTACACCAGGAAGTCAAAATAGAAAATTAATTAACCAGGAATTTTATCAGGATAAAAATAAAGAATTTCGAGAATGGTATTTCACCACTCATAATCCCGAACAATTACATCAATATAAAATTCAATATTATCAACACCTTGAATTACATTAGACATTAATACCATTTGTAGAATGGTTTCAAGCTGAAACTCAACCAAAAATAACAGCCATAGAAGATCAGTATAAGACTTGGACCACTGTAGATGGCCAAATTATAAATGCTATCCATCCGCCACCTCAGGCTTTAGAACTTGTCCCTAATGGTGAAACTACCCGACAACCTTTAGTAGCCACAGCATATGTTGATGCACAAGCTGGCAGATTTGCTAAAAATGAGTTTGCTCAGCTTAAAGACTTCAGTCTAACCATCCGCCAACATAATTACACTAATTTAATCTGTCAAACCATGAGTAAACAGTTAACTAGAATTGAAGACATAGTTTCTTCTTTTCGACATAGAAGCTTGGCTCCACCAGTAGCTGGTAGTTCAACCATTCATCCCGTTTCTATTAAACCTCCATTAGAACTGAGTAATTTTAAGCTCAAGGCTTCTAATACCGAATTTATAGATACCCTTTTACAGAAAATGCAACATTTAAATGTTCAACCTTCAGTACCTCCACCAGAGTCCTCTAGTGGAACCATCAATATGCTTAGATCTGAACCCCAGATTAGTGAAGAATTGTCACCTGAACAGATAAATGAAATTCAAATGAATTTTCAAGAACCGACTTCTATTAATAAAGTTCATTCTTATACTCCCAGTAAACCACAATTTTTACCTCACAGCCGAAACTATTATGCCAGGCCAACTCCACCAGATTTACTGTATGAAGAAACATATCTTAATGAACAAAACAGTTATCATGGAAAAACCATTTATGAATGGAATCTAGATGGTGAATCTGAATATGCAATTCTCAAAAAATTACATCAGATGTTAATGTTTGCTACTGTCTGCAGACAATATAATAACCAGGATCATGCTATTGCTAAATTTATTATCAATGGCTTTACCGGCCAATTGAAGGGATGGTGGGATAATGTTATCTCCCATATCCAACAACAGGAAATTCTCACTTCCGTCAAAATTGAAGTTGATCCTGTTACTCATTAACCGGTACAACAGCAAGATGCTGTTTACACTCTCATCCAAACCATAATCCTCCATTTTATTGGCACCAGTACTAGTTCCCAAGACCGTAGTCGTGAACTCCTCCAGAATTTACGCTGTCCATCCCTTACCCATTTCTGATGGTATAAGGATGTTTTCCTCATCAAGGTCATGCAACGCCCTGATGCTAACAGTGATCATTGGAAAGCCAAATTTGTTGATGGCCTTCCTACCATTTTTGCCGAACGCGTTAGGAAAAAACTCCGGGACCGTCATGACCGGATGTCTATTCCTTACGACTAGTATACTTATGGACAACTTTGTTCCATTATAACTGATGAAGGCTTATCTTTGTGTAATGATCTCAAACTTCATTACCAAATGAAACAACAGAATTTAACTGGTAGAAAAGAATTAGGCGAATTCTGTGATCAGTTTGCTTATGAGCCTATGATTCAATACCCACAAAAGGCTAGGAAGATATCTCATAGGAAATCTTCAAAACCTTACCGCAAATCACATAAGACTAGCCATCCTAAAACCAGTAAGAAGTTTTATTCAAAGAAATCTTCAACCAAACGATCCACAGGAAAAAGAAAAGATAAATCTGAAGTTAAATGTTATAAATGTGGACAAACAGGACACTATGCTAACCGTTGTAAATCCAAAGCTAAATCTAAGATTAATGAATTAATTTTGGACGAAAAGCTTAAAGAACAGATAATTAGTGCCTTAGAAGCAGAAGAGAATTCACCTAATGAAGAATCTCCATCAGAAGATGAAATTAATCAGTTATATTCTACATCCTCTACTAGTGATGAAGACCCAACAGAATCCTGCCCTTGTAGCACTAATCAGGAACAGGTATCAGAAATTAATTACTGGAAATCCATAGTCGAAATGAATGGATTACACCTCGGAGAACCTAGTAGTATTAATGTTCTAACCGATACCCAACGAGATATGCTTGCTGTAGCCGATCAGATACAAGATCCGGAAATGAAATTAAAATATTTAAAAATGTGTTATGAACACCAACAAACAGTACAAGAAACACCAAACATACCTGATTATTCTTATAGCTTGAAACATGTAGTTGATAGAATTCAGGCAAAACCAGTAATTGAACAACCAACCTCACTCCAAGATTTAAAAATGGAAATTAATATTTTAAAAACCGAAGTAAAACATCTACAAACACCGGTCAAAGACTATTAAAGATATTAAATATCTGCATACTCAATTACCACAAAAACAGAAAGAAGTAATGCAAGAAATTGAACAAAAACTTGAATCTAACGATGAAAACAACCAGTATTTGTTATTAGTAAAACAGGTAACCTTTCAGAAATGGTATATCAAAATATCCTTTATGATCAAACCCGATTTTATTATTAAAGATGCTATTGCCTTAGTAGATAGCGGGCGATATGAATTGTATCCAAGAAGGTATAGTTCCCACCAGATATTTTGAGAAAACTACTCAGAGTTTGACCAGTGCAAGTGGTAATTCCATGCAAATCAGGTATAAAATACCAGAAGCTTATATTTGTAACAATGATTTATGCCTTCCAACATCTTTTGTTTTAGTCAGAAATCTTGCTACAAATATTATTCTCGGCACACCATTTTTATGTCTTTTGATGCCAATTGAGAAAATTGATTCAACCGGAATTTATTCCCAATTGCAGGGACGATCAGTTATTTTTGAATTCATTACACAGCCATATACCAAAGAACTAGATCAAATTCGTGATCTAGTAAGCTTTAAACAGAATCAAATTAATTTCTTGACTAAGGAAGTTTCTTTCTTAACAACAGAACAAAGGTTACAACAACCTTCCTTGCAACAGAAAATTAAAATAATAACAAATGAATTTCAAACAGAAGTTTGTGGTACTATTCCCAACGCTTTCTGGAATAGGAAAAAGTATACAGTTACTCTACCATATGAACCCGATTTTGATGAAAAATATATTCCAACTAGAGCTCGCCCTAGTCAAATGAAAAAGGAATATATGGAATTATGTAAAACAGAAATACAAAGTCTTTTAGATAAAAAGCTTATCCGACCAAGTCACTCCCCTTGGAGTTGTACCGCTTTTTATGTAAATAAAAATGCTGAAATTAAACGAGGTGTTCCTCGCCTTGTCATCAATTATAAACCATTAAATGATAAATTGAAATGGATCAGATATCCTCTTCCTAACAAAAAAGATCTTTTGGATCGTTTACAGGACGCGATCATATTTTCCAAATTTGATTTAAAATCAGGATATTGGCAAATTGAAATTGCTGAACAGGATCGTTATAAAACTGCATTCACCGTACTATTTGGACATTATGAATGGAATGTAATGCCTTTTGGTCTGAAAAACGCTCCATCCGAATTTCAACATATTATGAATGATATTTTCAATCCGTTCTCTGAATTTACTTTATCTTATATTGATGATGTATTAATCTATTCTTCATCAATTGAACAACATATCAAACATCTTAATATTTTTAAGCATGTTATTCACAGAAATGGTTTAGTACTTTCTGCACCTAAAATGCAATTGTTTCAAACCACCATCAGATATCTTGGTCATAATATTTCAAATGGAAGTATTATTCCAATTAACCGTAGTATTGAGTTTGCTTCTAAATTTTCTGATGAAATTAAAGACAAAACTCAATTACAGAGATTCTTAGGAAGTCTTAATTATATCCGTGATTATTATCCTAATGTTGCATCTGACTGCAGTGTTTTATTTACCAGACTCAGAAAGAATCCTCCCCCTTGGGGACCAGAACATACAGCAGCAGTACAAAAAATTAAAGCTAAAGTTAAACAGTTACCATGCTTACAGTTACCTAATCCCAATTGGAAGAAAATTGTCGAAACTGATGCTTCCAATGAAGGATTTGGAGGTATTTTAAAGCAACTTAATCCCAAAACCCAGAATGAAGAATTATTAAGATTCCATTCTGGACATTGGAATAAAACAGCTTTAAATTATTCCACTATTAAACAGGAATGTTTAGCCATTGTTAAATGTGTTTTAAAATTCCAGGATGATCTTTTAAATCAGCATTTTCTCATCAGAGTTGATTGCTCTGCTGCTAAACAGATTTTCAAAAAGGATGTTAAAAATTTAGCATCTAAACAGATATTTCTTACTTGGCAAAGTTATTTATCCAATTTTGATTTTGATATTGAACATATTAAAGGGGAAAATAACTCTTTGCCTGACTTTTTAACCAGGGAATATCTCCAGAAAGGAGCTCCCGAAGAGAAGCATGACCAGCAGGGGCCATAGAGGCCGCTGACGTGGTCGAGGAGGTCATACCCCTCGCTATGAAACCGAATATCCAGTCCTCTCAAGAGACCAGACCAGTACTCCATCCACCAAGGATATACTTCTTAAAACAGAAGACCCGTATACACCAAACAAGATCCGAGGAAAGCGTCTCTGGATTGACTCAGCTGACGAACAATGGATGCAAGATCCATGGAAGCTTAAAAAGCGGTATCTTACCACTCAACAATCTCCCCCTCATTTTGACCAGTACCGATATATCTATGAACAGATATTAACCGAAACCGGAGCTTGTGAATTCAAGCATCATCTCCATGATCCGCATAAATCCACCAGTCCCATCTCATTTAGCAAAATTACTATCCGAAATCTTCTGCCCATTGCTACTTGGGGAATTCATCCGCATACATTACGAGATCTTGATCTGCGTAATAAACAGACTAAATATACCTACTGGGATTATATTGATGCATTTACCCAGGTATTTTATTACCAGAATCCCATCCGTTCTCATTCTTGGTTTATCCGCGTTTGCCCCGATGTTCTCAAACACGATGTCCCTAACTGGTTCCTCGTGTGGTGGGATAAATTTGGGTTATCTCTTGATATCTTACCTGAAGAAATCCGACATGCTTACAATGATTGGCATTATGCCTATTCTCGGGCTTATGCTTATCTTAATAAAAACAGAGATTTATCCATCAGTAAATCACTCGTCCATTTTTCAATCCGCTTCAGTATCCCATGGATTTGGAAATGGGACTTTGCATGTGACTATCAGAACAAGGTGCCTCGCCTGAAAAGAATTTTCTTTGTCAAATGGTGGGATAAAGGCATGAATCCGATCATTTCCGAAACCGTTACTAAAATCCAGGAACATGCCCAGGCATGTCGAGAAACAGTCAAGCAGCCAGCTATTACTGCTTCACCACCAGCATTATCTCACAATCCGTTTATACAAATTCAAAAAGAATTAAGAAATCAGCATCCTGACCTATCTGAAAATGAGATTATTCTTAAAAGTATGAATTTTCTCAAAGAGCAGTTTTTGCAGACCATGCCTCCTGAGGATGACGTATCCATGAAATCAGGCACAAGTCAGCCCTCATCCGAACCAGATGTTGATCCAGCCGAACACGTGTTAGCTGGAGAAAGCCAATTACCTGATGATGAAGACGACACCCACTTTGGGGATTTTTGGGATGCTATGACAGATGTCCTCACCGAAAAACTTCGCCAAAAGCAAAGAAGAAGCGACATGAGTAAGTGTCGGCAGACCAGGATAAAGAACTTTGTGGAAAGAAGATTCCCATTATCCGGATCAAGATAATATCAGCCATCGTCATACATGACATCAGCAGTTAGGATAAGATGTAATTCGTCGGTCCAATACCTGTAGGGCACTTGTCCCTTTCCTTTTACTCGTTTGTATTATAAAAGGGCATGCTCTCACCCTTGTTGAGGCAGAAAAGTCAGAGTTAGTTTTAAGTTTTATTTTTCCTTTGTAATATTTTCCTCTCCCCTCTCTCTCTCTTGTAAAATATCCCTACTTTCTCAATAAAATTTGGTTTTCTTATGTATGCCCTCTGTTGATGCTCTTGAACAATATCTGTGGCTTTTAGAATTTTGGGAAAATCAAAAACGTCATTACCTTAATACACCCGTAGATCTTTATACTCAACCGTATATTTCTGCTCGTATAGCAGAGTGTGACCAGCATATAGCAGAGATCAAAGGGCTGATCCAAGAACAGGTCGTGGCCTGGGCGGCCAGGAGAAATCCTCCTCCCCCATAACAGTAAGTACATGAGATCATATATGTGATAATTTGTTTTCTTTATACCTGTATTATGTTCGTATTTATTCCTGGGTTTGTGCTAATGTAAGGTTAATTAATTGTTGAAGTTTGAGGTTAGTGGGACGTCACCCAAGTCGCGTTAGGTTAGGTCAAGGGCGTAAGGACCGTTGATACCTGTAAATCGTTGACAGACGTGCTAATCATTATCAAGCTAAAACCTTTAGTGAGCACCTTTAAAATAATAGTACTCCCTCCGTTTTAAAATAATGATTTCATTTGGAAAATTCAAATTTTTTTTATAGTACAATTATTATATTTTTAAAATTATCCTTTAATAATACATTTTTTAAAAAAATATCAATTGTTATAATTGTACTTTTGTGTTATTAATAAATTTAAAAGGATAAAATAATAAATTTATATTATTTTATTTTTAAAATTTTAAAAATAGACTAATATTTTAGAATAATAAAACATAAAATATAAGAAGGCGGAAAAAACAGTAGTTTACGTCACTATCTGCAAGTCAGCTTTCACGGAGGGACACTAATGTTGTGTTTGGTTGGAGGATTTGGAAAGGGATTTGGAAAGGGAAAGGGAAAAGGTGTGTGAAACTATGTGAAATTTAGATATATTTTATTCTCATATCACCTACCTTTTCCATTTCCTTTTCCAAATCTCTCCTCAAATCCTCCAACCAAACACAGCATAAGTGATAATGTGACCACAATAATTGGGCAACAATACGGAAAAAACTGTTTTGGACTTGTTAATATTTTGTTCAACAATGATTCATCCTCATTTTCCTCTCACCCCTTTTGACTCCTTCTCTCTCTTATTGGTTATTTTTTCTTTTTCTTTTTCTTTTTTTTCCTGCTCCTCCAATCATCTCCCGCCACGTGACAAAGGAGGGTGAGGGTGTGACCCCCAAAAGGGGGTCCCAAGCATTATTCTATTTTGTTTGACCTGATTTCATTGGGTAATTGAGTTAATTTTAAACATATTTTGAAATTTGTTAGTGGTTTTAAATTAAATTTGAATTGACAATTGTTCATTTGATTCGGTTTACTAAGGCCTAATTTAGAAACTTTGTTAAAAGTTAAATTTTGACTTTTTATTTTGAATTATATCACTTCTTTATTTTTTTACACGTTTTTTTTAAAAAAATTTAAATAATCAAAAGTCAATTTTTAATCAACTTCTCAAAACAATCAAGAGACTATATATATATATATATAGAAAAAGACAAATTATTTTACATAAGGATTATGTTGTTATATTATTACTCTTTTCTGATTAATAAATCATACTATTACAATGAAGATCTAATACGATTGTTTTAATGACAAGTGTTGGGATGGATTGGGATCATTTGTTTTTGGTTTAATTTTTAAAAATTATTTTTAAATTTTTTGTAATTTGTATTTGTATTTTTTTGGTTTTTAGTCAACTTTCTTTATATTTTATTCTTTTTTTTATTTATAGATATATCTAATTTAGATATACTAAAAATTAAAATATTTGTGATGCAATCTAAAAAAAGTTCACTAAAGCTAAGATATATATATATATATATGAAAACGTATCCAAAAAAAAATTCCGTTTTTAGTAGAACTTTTAAAGATTTTTTCACAAATATTTTTATTTTTCAGGATCATTTAAAAAAATTCACCAAAATATTAAAAAAATCATTAAAAATATATTTCAGTTTGAAAATCAAACAAGGTATTTGTCCATTTATTTTAGGATTAATTGGCGAAAAATTCATTCCTACGCAATCATATGCTATTTAGTTCAAGTTTAATCTTTTTTTAGTGATGAAGACACAGCGTTGAAAAGTCACTGGTGCCAAAAATTGGTTGGAAGAGTTGGCAACGATTAGCGGCCGGTGTCAATGTAGTGGACAGATAAGTGACATTGAATAGATAAGTAATACGTGTATACATTTGAACATAATTGGATGAATAGGTGATGTGTGTATACATTTGAACATATAGTCAAACATATACTTGACATGTGTACATATATGTAACATTTGAATAGATAGGTGGGATTTGAACATATAGACAGATAGGTAAACTGTTGCATAGATAATTATTCTTTTAGACAGATAATGTCTTTTTGGTTAAAAAATATTTAAACCTGGGCCTATTAAACCTTTGGCCTGAGTGCCTATTATTTTATGGCTCATACCAATGACTGTCTATTAGATATTGATCTAATAATGTCATAGGATTAAATTTTCAATACACATTTTATATATCTCATATACTTTTTCATATTTCAATACACTTTATATATATCAACATTAATTATCATTTATTAAATAATAATTAATATTTCTCTTATTTTAGTAATCGCAATTATATATGATTAAATGTTTTAGAATGAGAATCTTGTGTGTTGTTGAACTATGACAAAATTAGTAAGTACTGTGGTTTTTTTTATAATAAAAGTAGTTATGAGAAGATTTCAAAGGGCATGAGGTTAGGTCACGAACCCAAATCAAAGCGTGTGGACAAAAACATATGGCATTGGTTGTTGATTAGATGTTGAATTAACCTTGTAGGGTTAACATTTGTTCAAGTAAACATGGTTGTGCAAGTCACTCGTTTGACATTGGTCTAACTTCAATTACTCTACCTCTTAACTAGGTAGGATTTACATCCCTTTCATTATAAAATTGTAATGAAAATTTTCATTATAATGGATAAGGATGTAATAGGTATGACATTAAAATTTTAATTTTTTTTTTCTACAATTGTTATGTAATTTTGAATTAATGTTTTTTTTTCTTAACTATTTTTAAATTTAAAATAAAGATATATTCATGTGACTTATTCACAATTATTGACAATATAAGTATGGATGGTGCCTAATAATAATTTATGCATACATTTTTCTTATATTTGGTTGCAATCTTAAAATTGACATGCTGGTGTTTGGGGTATGGTTGGGTATAGAGTTATTCGATTTGTAAAAATCACTTAATCCGAACTACTTGCACCTATTTGGATGGTTTCGCATAATCGTTAAAGTTGAATGTGAGTTATAATTTTTTTTGTTTTGCGAATTGTGGATGGGTCGTGGGTCTTACCTGCACCCACACTCACATGTCCGCATCTTTATACATTGTTTAGCTTATATATTTTCTACAAAGTAAAGATGAGTTAATTGACGGATCCTGGCCTGTTTTTATAGTATGTTTCCTTTTGAAAGTAAATTGGATAGATAGGTTATAACTTATTTGGGATAAATCATTTAGAAAATAATGATTTCATGATAAAAATATATGTGATTTTATGGCCCGAAATAATATTTAAAAAAGGGGAGGAAAGTCCCAAAAAGAATAATTAAAAAAATATGGAAAACAAGCCCAAAAATAAAATTTTAAAGGAAGAACTCAATCTGCGAACTGCCCGCAACCGTCCGCACATTCGTGAACTTTATCTACACAAATCATAATCTGCACTGTGGGTAGTTGCAGGTTCAAGTTTTTCCAAACCGCAAATATACAGATGGGTCCAAACTGTAAACCAAACTGTCAAAAATAGATTTGCGAGCACCCCTAGTTTGGGGTATGAATAATGCTATATGCACTAATTGATATATCAATGAGTATACTAATAGATGATGTGACATAATTTTTGAAATTTTGAATCTTTATAATTTGTGTAATGAATAAGGTCATAATTTTAAAATAATAATATCATAACATATATTAATATACTAATTGATATATTAGTTAATACATTTGATGAGATGGAAATGGTGGATTGGTAATAACAACAATAATTGAGTAGGGGTGAGCATGGTCCGGATTGGACCGGATTGGGATAAAATCAGAACTAATCCGTTATCTACGGTTCCTAAAAAATTAGAACCAATCCAATTTGTTTAAATCATGGAACCAATCCGAACCAATCCATTTAAATACGGATTGGGTTGGTTTAGGACCACAGATTCAAATAATTAAATAACAAATATATATATATATATAACACTTTAATTTTATAAAAATATAAACATAGATATTAGTTCCACAATAGTAACATATTTTTTTATAATAGCGACATACTGTTCTAAAATTTAAAAAACCATAAGAAAACTGGTTTCACTATAAGTATTTAAACCATTACAAATTAAAACGAAAAATCAACAAACAAAAGTAATAAAAGAAGATATTATACAGTTTTATGTTTGAGTTTAGATTTTATATAGAATTAAGAGAAGATACTATGGGGGAGGATGTATAATAAAAATATAAACTATTTGTATACGGTCCGGATCGGTTCCAATCCGAAACCGTGAGGTTCAATCCGGAACCAATCCGTAGACTACGGATTTTTAATTTTTCAATCCGGAACCGAGCTGCGGATTCAAAAAACCAATCCAAACCTATCGGACTGAACTGGACTGGATCGGATTATGAATTTCACGGATTACTTACTCAACCCTATAATTGAGGGTGATGAAATTGGCAAGATTAATCAGAAAACTACTAAAAAGCGGGTTTTTTTTTTTTTTTAAAAAATCATTATTATCTTGATTCAACTCTTTTTCTTTTTCTTTTTTTGACTCCGAAAAATATTTTTATTAACTTTGATTTTTATGTAGTACCAAATTTTAAAAAATGCAAAAAGCATTTAATACCAAAACAAATAGAGCGTTAGTATCATCATAAAGTCGTGATTAGATAATTTCAAAATATCATATAATGTTGATTACATGATATTCTCAACTAGCGAAGAATATATATGTTATTTTTATTTCTCAACTATAAAAATTAATCAGTATTATTCCAATTGTACAATTTTTCACTACATCATTAATTGAGATCACAAGTAAAAATAAATAAATGGCCACTTCGTGGACAACACAACTAGTGAATGCATGAAAAATTATACAACAGTTTTGGAGTATCACACGATCATATTTCTTCATTAATCATCATTCATTATACCCTTCATGTTCTTAAATCACCTAATACAAATAATTAATACTCTATATTTTTCACTAATTATACTACCGTGGAGCATTACGTGTCATTCCACGTTGATGGTTAATTTATTTGGTTCTAATATTTGTTGAGAGGATGGAAAGGAAAGAAACATAGAAAATGAAGGAGAGAAGTTATTTTTTATTTTTGTTTGGTTGAGCTAAGAAGATGAGAATAAAATGTATTGTCCATTAGTTACTACAATTATAAAAGTGTGAAGAATCTACATGGTTTTTTTTATTTTTTTAAAATTTTAATATTATCTTCTCAAATTTATTATATTTTTTAAAAGCTAAAAAGAGTCCTATATAAATTAACTATCTCTTTGTTTTTGGAGTTGAACACTCAAAACGATATATCTATTTCCAAGACTCCTATATAAATATAAACAAACCGTCTCCCTACTTATTCCCAAAAAAAAAAAAAAAGTCGTCTCTCTATTTTTTTACATTGATGATAATTGAAGAGCAAAAAACAATTATTCTTTCTTATTTCTTGTGTCTGCTTTTATACTGATATGCATAATATTTACAATTCTCCATCATGAATCGAATCACTATAAATAATTTTGGTTGAATCTTAAAATTATATACATTCGTTTTAATCTAAACAAAAGAAGGTGCATGCATTTTTAAAATAGAGATTTGTGTTGCATCTAAAAAATTCGCAAGTTATCTTCATATACTTTCTTTTGTTTAAATTATATTTTATGAACTGTAATATTTTAAATGATGCTTTAATAATCAAGGTCTTAAAAAAATATTAAATTAAGTAAATCTAAAAAAAAAAATATTAAAAAAGGGAAACTACTTGTAGGTGGGAAAAGGGGGAAAAAAAAAATACCAATACATAAGGGATGCAAGTGTGCCTGTGGTGGTGTGCAAATGAAAGACTGTGGGGTGCAACTTGCACCCTTCATGTGTTGGTAATTATTTCTTTCTTCTCCCACGTGCATATACTTCCCTCATTAAAAAAAATTAGTGTCAAAGACAAAAAAAAATATGAAAACCAAAAAATTCAAAACAAAAGTTTAAAAAAAAAAAAAAAACAACCAAACCAAACCAAACACCATAAACTTCTTCTTCTTCTTCTTCTTCTTATTTAAAATATATATTTAAAAAAAAAATCTTCACTAATCTCTAATTTTAGACAAATTATTCACAAATTCATTTCAATTTTTATGTGAATTTAATAATCTAATTAAAAAATGGTGCATACACACAAAAATGTAATACTAAATATCTACATTATGATCAACTATTTAATTATGAATAATTAATTTCTTATTATTACTTGTATTATATTATTACAAAAGATTTCACATATTACTTTTGTAACATCTTATATATGTCAATGCCTACATATATGAATATATAAATGTAAATTTATATATGTTATTATATTCATACGTTGTCAATATGTAATACTATATTACCACTGGATGCTTTAATTTTGTAACATGTATTGCTTTAATAATATAGTTATATTTGCGATTAAAAAAAAAAAAAAAAACTATGAATTTGTGTACTGTTCTCTTATCAACTTATGTTCAATACATATATATACATGTCATACAAATAAGTGTCAATAACGAACACTTTCAATAACAAATTAAGATTTTGCAAAACACTTTCATCATGACAATAATTGTATTTTTTTTCCCTCACAACAAAAAAAAAATCACATTATTAAGGAAAAATGAATTTTGAAATTCATAACAATATAATAGTCTCAAACTCTTACTCATCAAAATATTTTTATTACAATGAGTTGTAATGGTGAGCAAGAAGAAAAACAAAAAGATAGTGAAATAAAAATTACAGAAAATCTATTGCAGTATTCTCTCCAAGCAAAGTTAAACAAGTTGAAGTAGGAATTGTCCTATATGTTGTGAAGTTCAAGAAAAATAATGTACCTCATATACATATTTTTGTCAAATTATAAGGAAAAAATTCAAATGATACCCAAATATTATCACAACAACTCAATGATACAGAAAGTAAGTATATCAAATAAAAAGTTTCGTTTAATTTTTGTCATATACTGATTATTTACAGATGACATAATAAATTATGTAACTTGATAATTTCATAAAAGTGACTCTGTAAATACTTAGAAGTATGAATCTATAAATATCTTAAAAACAATTATGAAATTCCTATGTCGATCGAAATATTAAGATACAATTTCATTCAATTTTCTTAAAAAAAACTACTCTACATTTTCTACATAAATGAAAATATACTAATAACTAATATTATATTTTTAATCATGTAAGATTTGGTGGCACAGAAAACAAGACTCAACAATTTTTGATATATAAAAATGTATTACATATTGATATTAATGCATTCTTACACCAATAATATGCAAATAATATGCAATCGTGTGTTCAATGAATTTGTACTATAAGATGAACTATTCAACCAAATTGTGTAATTGTATAATTAATTTCATACCTTCAATTGTGTGTACGGATTATGAAAAATTAAAATAGGAAGTTTATAGAAAAATATCTGTATAATACTATAAATTTAAAGGACATGTATATTATTTATTATTTAAGATAAGATTGTGATCTCAATAATGTAGTTATAAATTAATATTTATATTTATAAAATTTCTCATTTATCATTTAAATTCTTCAATCGAGTATGTATTCATTTATTATTTAGTTGTATTTTGAATACAGATCAATTTACACATATAAATTTATATACTTTGTATACATATCACGTATCAATTTGAGAGATATACATGATTACAGTATTAACAATTGATAAAAATCACATGTCACGTGTGCAACGCACGTGCCCCACCACTAATAAAACTAAAAATAAAAGAAGTTTGTTACTCAAGACATATAAAGTAAATTATAAATATACTTTCTGATATTTGCTTAAAATATGAATTGTTTCTTATGATTTTGAAATTACAAATATTCCTTTATCAAAAAATTTTATGTAACATAATTAATAGAAAAATGAAATTCTTATTTACTCTTTTAAACAATAATAAAATTTTAAGAATTATTAATTAAAATTTATTTATGATATTATAAAAACTTATTAATTGACTTAATGATTATTAATAAAAAGAATAATTACTTATTTGATTAAAAAATTGAAGGAACAAACTATAATTTTCAAAATTATAAAGAGAAATCTATATTTTAAATAAATTTTAGAAAATGTATTTATAATTTATTCGAATTTAAACAATCAAAAACACTTTGCGTAGTTCGAATTTGAGTTTGGTCCGAATGGCTCGAAATTCATCTTGTCGGTCGTTTAGTGAAAAGGCTAACAGTCCCCATCAATAAAGTGAAGACCACGGTAGACTACTATTTTACCCAGTCATCTGAATGGTCGTTCAATAAACACTCATTCAGACTATTTGAGTCCCTCTTTTTTCTAGCTAGAACGCATTATATATATATATATGTATTCGAAAACTAAGAGCCAAAACATAAGTACAAAGATTCTGCAGAATAGAGTCTGTGCCAACCAAATTGGGAAGATCCTCAAATAGCTTGAGTCCGCGATGCTCAAGCAAAAGCCATCCAACAACAAAGGGACGGTTTGGTTTACTTTTAGCTACATTTATTTTTAGAAGTAGAATGGAGAAGATTTATAATGAGGAGATTAATAATTAGGGAATTATTAGTGAGGAGATTGATAGTAAGGGGATTAAGTAAACTTGTATTTGTTTTGATGATAGTTATTAGTATAGAAATTGTTAAATTATTTTTATATAAAATAATAAAATAAATAAATAAATACAAAAAATAAAACATTAATGTTAAAAAAAAAATTCTCAACATGTAAAAAATAATAAAAATAATAATAAAATTTCTAATCCCCTCACTATTTTTCTAATACCACCTCCACCTTCACCTCCACCTCCACATCCTCCATTCCAATCCCTCTTCCAACCTCTATCTTAATCCCCTTCTCCATCCCAATCCCTTCCCCAACTCTACAAACAAGCACAATACTAAATGAGCCTCACCTCCATCCTAATCACATCCCACTCTCTACACCCCAAAACAAAAGGGGCCTAGAATAATAATTTAAGTGTAAATTTGTGTTTTAAATTTTAAATTTTTGAATCATGATTTGAAAAAAGAAAATTTATTTGGTTATAATTTTTGAAAATAATTTTGGGATGATCTGTATTTTTTTTTTATAGATTGATTGATATGTAGAATGTGAGAAAATGTGAGAGGAGAGAGAAAAAGTAATTAATTAATTGATTAATAATAATGAAAAAAAAGAGAATAGAGAAGTTTTGAAAATAATTTTAAAGATATATTTAATTATTATGTTTCATTCAAATCATGATTTAAAAATAGAGTTAAATTTTAAAAAATAAATCAAACGCTAAAAAGACTTTTTTGGTACATACACCGACGTGATATGTAAAGGAAAATGTTTTTGCAAACACAATTTTGTACAAAAACTTTATCGTTAATGTTATTTGAAAAATTTTAAAAATAATAATGAACATTTTGATTGGCAATGAAGAGAGATAAAAAATCATACTATTTTGTATGAAAATTTTATACAAAAATTCTATTTGTATACATATGTCATGAGTTGAGCTTCTCTCAACTTGACCCATATTGACCAGAATCATTCATTTTATAAGACTATTACTATTAATATATATTATCTATGAAAAAAATTTAATTGATTTGATAATCATAACATTTTTATTTTATCACGTTTGTTTTTTAAAAAAATAGACAAGTATGTTTTTCAAAATAAACCAGCTATTTTTTTGAGATAAATATAATAAATAAAAATATTACAATCAAATCAATCTTCAGTGTGTTTGGTTTCAGTTTTTTAAATTTAATTTTTTGAAAGCTGATTTTTTTATTTTTCATATATATATTTTTTGTTTTTAGTGAATATTTTTTAAATTTTAAGTAATTTTATTTTTTATTTTTTTAGATACACTTTACTTAGAGATATCTAAATAGTAAAATATTTGTGAAACAATATTTTAAAAAATTAATAAATACACAAAAAGATTAAAAAAAATGTAATGAAATTTCGTATTTTTTAAAATATTTTTTTGGTATTTAGTGTATTTTTTAAAGATTTTTTTTCACAAATATTATATTTTTTAAGGATATTTATATTAGGTGTGTCTAAAATTTTAAAAAAAAATTACTTAAAATATTTTAAAAAATCATTGAAACATTAAACTACGAAAAATAAAAAAATAAAATTTTTTAAAAATTATTTTCTAAAAACTATAACCAAACAAACTTATTTTCTTGAATAATATATCAAGAGAGTCTTACAAAATTTTGAATAATCAAAACTAACCTACGGTGAACCTCACACCCCCTCCACTTCTCTACAATCAAATTTATATTTAAGAAAATCTAATCCATATGTCATTAGTCTGCAAAAGTGACATATACCTAATTTTAAGGCTACTACTTTTCTACCAACTTGTTTTGAATGTACACAAAAGTAGGTCACATATTCACGAATAACAAACACATTTGGTTAAGAGTGTTGTCAAAATCTCTAATGTATATTTTTTTTATAATTAAGACCTATTTTTCCAATTGAGTTAAACATCAATTTTTTAACTTTTTTATTTTATTAAATCACATTACCTCTTTATTTTTTCACATTTTTTTAAAAAAAAAATCAAAAAAATTAATTTTTAACCTACTTCTCAAAATAAACCTAAGTGTTCAAATTAGCTTGGACGCGCACTTTGATTAATTCAAAACCTTAAATTTTATTCTCAAATTTTTATCTCTTTTCTAACCCCTTGAATTAAATCTTTAGTGTATTCTTAATTACATAATATCACAAAAAATTCAAAACATAATTATACAACAAAAAGTTGCATTGAAAATAAAATGAACAATTTTAGACAGTAAATCTCGTGCATAGTGTACAACCTCCAGCTGATATATCGAAAATTTTATTATGTGATTCAAATTTAACTCATATATTATAGATGCTATGTAAATTTAATTTGAACCACAAATAAATTCCATGTACATTGTTGTAATTTTAACACTCATTAGAACAACTTCCAAATGCCTAACCTAATACTATAGATTTGGAAAAATCTATGATGCACACCCCTACAAAAGAGTACACTATAAAAGTGGTACGGCACAACTGTTAACGATGCGCTAGCTAGCAACCGTCCAGGAAAGTCAATACACATTTCATGACATGCTTTTAAGCACCACTGTTAACAATGCGCATTTCATGACATGATTTTAAGCACCACCGTTAACAATGCACTAGCTAGCAACTGTCGAGCAAAGTCGATACACATTTCACGACATTATTTTAAGTGCAACGAGTTAAAATCATTCGGACAAGCAAATAAATACACTACCAAACTTTACTACTACAGATATCACCAAGTTGTGGTCTCCTTTTTAATCAATTAAATGATTAAATCAGATGATTAAAAAAAAACCTAGCATCAATTCCCCATCTACGACCTGCACTCACTCATCCTTCCCAGCATGTTGTAGGTTAACGAATACAGCAGGAAGGTCATCAAGTAAAGTAAAAGAACAACTGAAAATTACAAAAGGTCCATGAGAGAGAGAGAGAGAGAGAGAGAGAGAGAGAGAGAGAGAGTTCATTTATGTTCAGAATGCTGGAAAAAGAAACAGTAATATTCAGATACCTTAAAAATACGAGAAAGATTTTGCAGAGGCCCTATCTAGTAACTTAATTGTTGAGTCACCTTGATGTGATTAGAAGGCAAAATTCTCAAAAGTCAGCCCTAAATTCTACTCTTCTGCCATCTGTCTCTTCATCTTCGTCTTACCATTTCTCTCATCCTTTATATATACGGAAGGGATTCCACAAATCTTGACCATAAATTCAAGACGACTATCAACTCAGCATTTTGCTACCCATCAGAGCTGTGTATACTACGAGCCAAGATACCTAACTTTGCAGCTACCCCAAAAGTAAAATGGGAAATGTGTTCATGATTTTTCACGCGACCATTACTTTCAAGGCATAGGCAATCACGGTTACCTTGATCGCTGGTCCGAACCCGCTGCAACAGGGTTAATGCTAGGCCCTACACCATTCTCAAGTGGTGGTGTGGTACCCCACCTTCCCTCGGCTTCCAGGGGCTCGAGAACATGAACTCCGCCATCAGTAAGCCCCAAGGCAAATTGATTAGGTTCAGAGGGATGGGCCGCTACAACAAGTGGATGTACTCTTGGGCTATCAAATGAAATAAGCAGGCAATTAGCTTGGAAAAATGATCATATCAAATTTTTAACTTCTTTTCAGGAATAATAACTCATACCTGGGACTTGGAGGTAAGTAGGCAGTGGAGCTAATTCGGCATCTCAGTCTGAGTGTTGAAGCAGTGAGGACAGTTACACTCCCATCTTCAAAGCTTGCAAAGATTGATTGGCTATCGCACGAATATGTGGCATCTGTGATTGAACCACTTAACTCTCGCGGAACCCACTGCCATAAACATGTTTTTTGAAAATCCATCAATATTAATAGAAAAACTAAAACTAGTCATTCTTTGAACATCTGAAATTTACTCACCAATGAACAAATATATGAAAAGAAAACAAAAAATTAAAGTTGGTCCCTCCTAAACAACAAGGGGGTGATTTATGTACAAAAGAACATTCAGTATAAACACAGTTCCAATTAAGGAGATAAACAAGCATTTCAATTGTCAGCACTTTATCTTTTTGAAAAGTATTTCAGTTATACGCTCAACACCTATAAATTATAAATAATAATAAAAAAATCCATGATATTCTTCAGAAGTAATGTCTGACACACCTGCTTAATACATTCTAGCTTTGGTGCCTCATATATGGCTATCTGAGTTTCATGGACCACCAGCAGATGAACCTGATCTTGGAGGAATTGAACACGTGTTTGTGCAAGAGGAGCTGCCGTTAAGCCTGGCGGTATCTGCAAGAATGCACTAGCCTGCTTCTCCCATCCATCTGAGCTCCAAATGCAGAGCTGTAAGAAAGAAAGAGAGAAATCAGCAGCAGCTTACAATGACCACAAAATTTTAATACACAAAATATCTACTTCTGTTCTGTTACTCCTTTCAGATTAAAAACTAAAAATGCAACAAAATGGATTAATTTTTGTTTCTGGTAACAGTCCTGGTTATCCCCAGCCCACCACCCACAACTTAGATACATCGAAACAGAATGAACGCACCTTAATACCATGCCTCAGATTACTAATGCAACATCACTTCATTCATCTGCACTTGTTTTGTCTAACAAAATATCCCAGAACTTCTAGTACCACTAGTCAATATCAGTTTCCTATCTAATGTCATGTAAATAAGCTATATATAAGATTGTTGCCTTCATATTTTATTGCAGACCCCTCTATTTTATACCATACTTTCTGTGGAAAGGTTGGTTGACCAAAGGTCAGAGGTTTACCAGATAGTAGCAAAACGCATCAGCACCGAAGGCAAAAGGGATGATTGAGAAGAGATGGAGCAGTGCAGCCAATATAGGGGGAGACAGTAGAGAGCTTGAGTACAGAGCTCAACCAGAGATGATGTATTCCAAGTCTCATATAAATAGTCTATATTGTTTACCTTTCACTTAACTCTAGTACATAGGAAATGAGACTCCATCTGTTTACAGTGAATTTATCAGCCATTTTCTTTCACTCATATAACAATCTGGGTTGGTTTTTTTTTTTTTTTTTTTTGAAAAAAAAAAAAAAAAAAAAAACAGAATTCTGAACTCAAATGATGAATAAAAAAGGAAAATATATATTCAATTAATTTAACTTCTTTAGAAAGCAGGAAATAAGAGAGTTTATGTTTCAACGAACCACGCATAGATATATTGATAACACTGGTATTTCATAATTAATTGACTGAGCAGCAGCCCGTAGACCACCTAAAAGGAATATTTATTATTTGATCCATATCTGGATAAATGCACTAACTGATGCATAGCTCTTAGGCATTTTGTTGAAACCCTGATTGAGGGAAGTAAGATCCAACTTGATGGGAACTTTATCCCACCCTCGGCATCCATCTTCGCTCCATTGAACCAAAGTACCACCTTTTATATATAAAAGGTGAGCCATTGTCATAACTATTAACTAAGTATAAAGAACACCAACAATATTTTTAGGGAACTTGTCAGAAGTCAATTAGACCATTAGGATTCCGTAATGATTACGGAGGAGCTTAATAACGAGGTCTCTATCTCAGTAGGACTGGACTACAGCAGCTTAGCTGCTTGAGTAGTCGCACTGCATTGAAACCTTCATCCCAGCCTCCAAGCCACAAAATCCCATAGTTCGAAGGTGCGTGGCAAAGGTTTTGGCACATCTAGATCCTACCTCTTAGCACATACATGGGCAACAACATTATACAACATCCTCAGAGATGGAGCAGAATAACTACCACAGTTAAGTGATGGGATGTGCAGTATGACCACCATCGTAACTGAGTCATGCAGAAGGCTACCACAACATCAAGAGTTATAATTCCAACGCCCACAGCATGTCAAGTAGGCAAACTGAGCCAAGACATCGAGAGGGTTTATACTCCTAATCCCCACAGCATGTCAAGTAGGCAAACTGAGTCACGCAGTATGTTGTTTCTTTTTTTTATTCACTGTTCAAAAT
The DNA here is from genome assembly GCA_025200525.1 of Camellia lanceoleosa. Taxonomy (NCBI): domain Eukaryota; kingdom Viridiplantae; phylum Streptophyta; class Magnoliopsida; order Ericales; family Theaceae; genus Camellia; species Camellia lanceoleosa. The sequence goes on along the minus strand of CM045759.1, from coordinate 132,448,749 downwards.
TCATGCTCAACATACCTGAGCGTCGGCTCCAGATGATACAAGAACATTTAGAACATTTGAGAACGCAAGACCAGTTACTCTCTTCTGATGACCTTTGAGCTTGCTTTTAACCTGTACAACACAACACGTAACACCAAAAAAGTTCAATTATAGAAAACAGAAGTACTTATCAACATATCTAACAGCAGAAGTTAGGTCTCTGTTCAAGCCAAACCTCGTCAACGCGAACATTGTAGATTTGTATTGTTGAGTCCTCCATGCCAATAGCAATAATATTATTATCCTGTGGATGGAAGGCAAGAAATGTTGCTGCAGGTGGAGGCGGCATGAATGTTGTCATTGTCTACACAAAAGAAGAGCAAAAAACTTATACACACAAATATATATATATATATATAACACCAACCAACAAGCAGAAAATAATTATTGAAAAACAAAAGGATCCACAAAAGGTAGAAGCATGTTTGAAATGCATTACCTTAAAAGTCATCATATTAAATAGGGAAATTTTTCCTCCTGATGCCGACATAACATAAGAATCATTCTTCGAAAGTGCAAAACACGGAACGGCATCTTCAAGGTTTGTCTCACTTATATCATTGGTCATTAATATGCCACTAGAAGGTTGCCATAATTGTGGTGGTGCACTTGTATTCGCCTACAAGAGGCAAAGCATGTGTAAGGAAAATCTCATCAAGTGGAACAAAATAGGACTAGAGAGACAAACAATCAGTACCTTTCCTGTCATGTTCCGTTCATTCCTCTGCCATTTCCAGAGTTTGTGTACAGCATTATATGCTAGTGCCAAAATGGCACCTCCTGAATTTGTATAAATCAACCTAATAATCTGAAATTGAGAAATGAAAACAGTCATGACTTGGAGATCCAGTAAAATGCCTACCACATAAGAACATCCCATTTAAGTTTATAGAAGAGGATAACAATAAGCACTTGGGATGAGTTTCACAAATTCTTAATTGTGAAGTTACTGCATACATATGAACACAAAAAAATGCATGCATGCACATATAACAAACTAGTGTACACTAAAGCATAGATTGTGACATGAGGAAGCTATTATTCTTTCTAAAAATATAAGAATACCCTCTGTACTTCAAACAAAATCTCATACACTAACATTTTCTGCATATTGAAACCAAATCTATACATTTAACCTAAAAAAACAAAAGAGAATACAATGGAAAAACATAAGCAAAAACGTCTAATACTTGGGCAGTAGATTACATATCAAGTAGCATTTATATCCACTACTTATTAAATAGAAACATCTCTCTTCAACCCCTGATAGCCTTTCTTGAGCCAACAACGGAACACAGTTATTGACCCAACCAAATTTAAAAAACAAAAAACAATGACATCAAGAAACCTGAAAAAACAGAAAACAATGAAAGTAAAAACTCCAGGCAGGGGAGATATACAAGCTTCACTTTTGACTAGTAACATTGAGTATACTTACCCTTACTGACAACAAATTATCAGGAAGCCTCAGAGAACGAAGCTGAGATGATTCAGTGATTTCGGTCAGCTTCCAAATCTTAGATTTTTCTAGCTCCTCTGTGATTCTAGGTTTCACATCTGGCAAACTTCGGCTATCTCCATTCTACAAAAAATTTCAAAGGCTAGTCAATCAACATGAAGACAGTATAGTAAATTTCAACTCATACAATTATCTATGTGCATGCACCAACTCACATATGACCATTTGGGCATATGACATCATCCAATCATCTATAACAAAGCACAGATGGGATAATTAAAATGAAAACCATGCAACTTTTGTGAAAGAAGCACACCAGTGTCCACCTGACAGGTATCCTTGCTTACCAGTGTAATCATAGGGATCGCTGGAGCATTTCTATCTGCAACACCAACATTTGTTCCAGCAGCTGAACTGGAAGCACAAAATGTACCAATTATGGGGGCCTGCATGATACATAATGCATGTTAAAAAGAGCATGTACATATCAAAGTTGTCAAGGAAAATTTGATGAGAGACTCACTTTTGCAGCACTCTCAAAAGCCATTCTAGAAGCATCAAGTGCACGACTTTCAATGGAACGCAGAAGCCTAACACCGTCAGAATTTGCAAGAATCTTGACACCATTCTCACTTGTTGAGACAGCCAACAGTGTTCCTTCCTTATTAAACCGAATGCAAGGCGAAGCCTGAGAGGTTTTTTATACAAGGATTATTACTTTACACCAAGACATTTCTCCAGAAAGATGGGAAGCAAATCTAAAAGAGATGCAATTTGATTATTACCGGTAATCCACCCTCTGCATCAGTAGTTGTCAAGAGGTTAACATTATCCATGTCCCAAAATTTGATTACAAACTCGTCACCAGCAGCCAGAAATCTGTTTTTTGTTGTATCAAATTGGACAACCCCAACAGACCGCTTCCCAAGACCATGATATGTCCGCTTGACAGCTCCTTCACTTTCATTCCATTCTACAATGTATGATTCTCCTTCCTTGCTAGTCCCACATGAGAACAACCTACAGAGTTTTCAACATGATCAGAAAAGATGCAAATGAAGCACAGATCCTCTTGTGAATTAAAAGCCTATCCTATATATACCTTGTCCCATCAGCACTGTAAGCCATTGTTGTGCAAGAATGTCCTGGGGCATCATAATCAACTCTTGAACCCAAATTATCATACAACCATGCCTTAATCTTCCCATCAATACCCGTCGAAAAGATGAACTGATAGAGAAAAAGAAAGATCCTTAATTATAAAAGGTCTAAGGACCGCGTAGAACACCACTCATAAAGTGAGGATTTGAGTGTGACATTCCTCATATTTTCAGATAGATAACAGATGTTACAGAACAAATTGGAATAGCATTGTAAAAAAGTTCAAACTTGCAAGAAAGTTTCTAATTCCAAAACATTTGAAACGAAGTAATAATTCATTAATATAAAAAATGAATAAGGGTTATTCTGAATTAGAAAAAGAAAAAAGAACTAAGGAGTTCTAACTTTGAACTCTTTGGGTAGCCCTTTTTTCGGTCAAGGTCCCTTGTACGGAAAGTCACAAAGTAAGCCTTGAACAAAAAGGATACCTGAATGTTTTCCTTAGTATGTGGGCACACAGAATAAACAGGTAACTGATGACCCTCGAAAGTGTACTGCTTAGAACCAGTGGCAACATCCCAGACCTGCAGACATGAGATTTTATGATTGCAGTCCACAGTTTCACCATTCCATGAAAGAAAATACCCAATAAACCCAAACCTTAATAGTCTTGTCCTCCCCACAAGTTATAACGCATAGTTGTTTGTTTGGGTGAGAGAAAGCAAGATCGCTAACATTACCAGTATGAGCATCAATCTGTCAAAACCATGAAGGCAACCAAGTCGTCATTCTTCCTTTATTGACAGAAAAAGACACGGAATATACACAAGGCATACAAGGTCTGCCAATCACAAAGTATACCTCCAGGTGATTTCGTATATCTTCACCACCATGATACGTATATAGGTGCACAATATGCTTGGAGTATGCGACACCTGGAACAAAGGATGAAACAATCAAAACAGAATATCTTAAACCCAACATATTTCTTAACAATTCCATCCCTTTTGTCCTTATCTTTTCTCGAAAGAAAACACAGCTTACATGCAGAAAGAAAACACAGTTTACATGCAGAAACAAAACTACATTTAATGTCAGGATAACTATAAATGTTGAAATTTACATATTCTTTCATGTTCAACATCCAGTAAAATGAGCATGCAAACAAATAAACAAATAGATGCATTTTATATACCAAAAAGGTTGCCATCAGGACTCCACATTACTCTGTTCACCGACGCAGTATACTCATTGGCCAAAGATGCCTATACAGAATTAAAAAACAAATAAATAAAAAAAGAGAGGCAGAGATTTCCTTAGGGTTGGCAATTAAATATATAAAAAAAAAAAAAAAGAGAGAGAGAACATAGAAAAGTTTCTCAGATATAATGCATACCTGCAGAGTCATTGAAGATGTTCCAAGCTCCCAAATCTTGAAACTTCTACTAGCAAGCCTCTCTCTGCCACCAACATCCCACACAGCAACATCACCAATATTCGTTCCAACTGAAAATGAGAAGGGTATGAAAACATATTCACCACGTCAAAAAGTTTCTTTAAAAGCTTAGCTTGAGTTGGAAAAATAGAATCAAAGCTGAAGCCAAAAAGTGGCAAATAGATTTTTTATGGCAGCTACAGCTAACCAAGAAGCAGAGTTTGTTGCACTGGATGGAAATCCATGCTCTTGACAGCGGAACCCTGATTCAAATTCATAACTACAGTCTTGGGCAAATCATCAGAAGAAAATAAGGTATGAGCAGGACTCTGGCCAGGATATGTGACAGGCAAAATATTAACAGGGAGGTTGTTGACCTACATAATTCCATGTACAAGCAAAATTAGCTATCCACAGATCGAAGAAAATGGGGGAAAAAATTCTAAAATCTGAAGATTAGGACAACAAAAGAACTCATAATTCAAAAGCAACATCACATTTCAAAAGAAAAACATTCCACTTATGGTATAGCCCATCAGTTTGGACCTGCCCTAGATCCAAAAAAATCCAAATTTCCAGAACCCTAAGTGACAATTTTGAAATGAGGAAAAAAGGTTGATGTTGGACATTGATAATTTTCAAAATGACTCAAAAATAACATCAAAACTGGAAATATTACAAAAATTAAAAATTGTGATGAACCAAAAAGGAGCAGCTGAAAACAGTATATATTACCTCATCTGATGATAATCCAAAAGGTCTTGATCTCTTCAGCAAATGTTCAGAATCTGCAGTTTGATAGTCCATTGCCGGATTGTTAGTTGGAGGTGTCCTAGGACGCTTTAGCATAGACACTATCACACAACATATAGGTATAAAAGAATCAGAAGACTAGGAAGAAAAAGATATCCAAGTACGAAAAAAAAAAATCTAATTATTATGATAATAAATAAAGAGAAACTAATTAAATTGTTTCATTGAATTGATGTTAAGCCAAACAACCTCAAAATACTCAAATCATTGGAAAACATGTTACGCCATATATTCTAGTGTTTGTGCAAGTATTCTTGTTCTTATTTGCTTCCAATTTCCTAGAATTTGACTATTCAGAGTTACATTCACCTCCTATGGAAAGAATTCAAGCAGTCCTTTTACCCAAAAAATTGTGCAATTGTAAAATTAACTTCCATGTTATATGATGATCTTGATTAGGCAACCAATTCATTGCTGGGTGTCCTAAATTACATAGTTTATACTATCTGACAACCAACGTTACATATGCTAACACCTACCCCTCTTTTAACTCTTGAACTCCCCCCCCCCCCCCCCCCCCCCCCCCAAAAAAAAAAAAAAGAAAAAAAGAAAAAAAAGAAGAAGAAAAAAAGGAAGTCTTCGCCGTCATATATACCTTCCATCTTGGAAGATGAACCCAAGCTCTTTGCTTTATACATCTTTATTGCATAATTCCATCACTCCAGGCTTGCTATGTAAGAATTGAATAACAATGCACAAGTGTAATGACACAAGGCTTTTAAAATTTTAAGCTCAGACTAATAATCTTGCTTGCAATAGGGCTACCTGAAATTTTGCTGCGTCATCAGACGTCTGAGATCACCCTCGAATAAGGTGAAAAAAATTATCTTTAAACCCAATATATTTCAGTTTTTATGCAGTATTACCAGATTGAAAGTTGACCTTGAATGAATGTCATTTTCAAAAGTATGACAAAAAAAATAAAAAATAAATTATGCAGTTCATTATGTAATGTTCACTCCCATTTTTGTTTCATCCCCCTACCCCCAACAAATACTCCGTTACAATTTGTACCTCACCCTCAGCTTGTCCAAGTAAATATGGTCCAGAATTATTTTGTCAAACTAAGGCCATGGATAAAGGTAAACAAATAATACTCGCTTAACAAACTAGTGATTACCTGCATTATTTAGAGCAGTTATGCCTATAGGCCCAGCAGAAACAGCCTGGTGTGGCACAGAAGATGGATTAACCATCCATCCTCCAAGAGACGCCGTAAGAGGTGCTGGTGCTGGTGCTGTCTGAAATGGCTGGAGCAAAAACAAAAATAATTAAAATAAGAAGATGACCAAGTCCGAACTTCTAAAATGACTAAAACATCACATAGCTCTATCTCAATGACTTACACCATGAGCACCTAGCGTTGGGAAACCACCCACTTTAGGCATGGAACCCATTAGAGGATTAGTAACAGGGGAGGGAGCCCGAGCACCATTTGGTTGCCCACAAGTATGGTCAACAAAAAGGGTTTTTATATCAGGGTTAGGCTTCGGATTCTTGCAAAGCTGGTGTTGCCAATTTAAGCTGCAATAAAATAAATAAAATAAAAATAAAAAAGGGTTACAATGCTAAATATATAATTTGGAAATAAAAACTCAAAATCTCAATTGATAAACAAAACAAAAAAACAAAAGGAATTTATAGCATGTCTCTTAAACTACCTCTGATTAATTAAAGTCCGTAGCCTTGAGGTCTTTAAGGTGGGAAATTGTAGCTTATCACGAAATAGCGGATTTGCCTCAATTAACTTCTTGAGCTCAACAAGCATTATAGCCCTGGCTGACTTAGTATCTCCGTATTTAGAGAGTTGCTCGTTTTCCCTGAAACCAAAAATACATCCATAAAATATAGCAATGAAAACTGATAATAGTAGACGCTCTATCTCACCACCACTAGCAAATTTAAGAATAAAGTCCTGTCTTTCAAATGCTCTTTACATATTGTGAGTTTATTCTAAACATGTGGTTTATCTATGTTCCATGCCTCTCCTCTGACATATGGAAATGTGCCAATATAGGGCCATCTGCTTTGTAACCCAAACATAACATAGCTTCATTTGAAAATTTTAATTTAATGGCCCAAAATTGTACTACTTTCATTTCTGCTTCTTTTCTTGTCCAGCAGAACCTTCAATCAAAAAATAAATAAAATGTATAGAAAATTGGAACCAACCTATCAATATCATTAAAAAAATCTCAAAAAAAAAAAGAACAACGAAGCATTATGTTCTTCTATATTTAAAGTTTAACTAAGCTCGGCATTTTAATGTAAATAAAAAAAAATGGTAAATTACAAATGCACCTTGAAGTTTGCCTAAAATACAATTGACTCCTTCACCTTTAGGAAATTACACTCCCGCCTCCTTAAATAGTGTTTGGTTCACTGGAATGAAGTGTAATGGAATGATCATTCACTCAAAATATTTATTCTCATTTTTGGTTAGACTAAAAAACTAATGGCAAATGCTTTACAAATGGAATCATCTTTTACCAATTTAAGGGAATAGAACACTAATGTTCCGAATATTATTATCCATACTCCCACCCGTCATTGCAAAGCTACTAATACAACTCATGATCCAAGAAAAATTGTCTCAGCTCATCTCCAAATTTAAAATGTAATATAGCTCACCAGGACATTAGTCACACAATTCATTCTGACACAGACAGAGTATAATAATACATCACCATCATCATCAATAGCAACAATTTTAGTATAAAAAGTTCACTGTACCTAAAATTTGCCAGGGTGAGGAGTAGGGTTATTTCCTTGAAAAGTTCTTCATTAAAAGTGGAGAAGACTTTCAAATCCTTCACAAGAATCTCAACAGCGGTAGCATGATCACGCCTGCAAAGAAAGAAACATAATCAATCAATCAAAAAAAAAGAAAAAAAAATTAAAATCAATTACAAAAGCTATAAAAAATCTAACAATTCAATTCAACCGCATACTTGTCCAGTGCTTCAAGGTATTTCTGCTTTCGGATCTCAAAGAAAATTTTCATGGAGTATCTGTTATCATCCACCTTTGTAAACCCAGATAAGTATTTCTCTACCTCTTCCCACTCACCATTAGTCACAGCGTCCTCAAAGTACCTCATGTTGAAGAAAAACCCTGACTCTTTCTCCAACCTTCATTCACAAAATCACAAATCAACAACAAACCCTACCTCCCCTAAAAATAAAAAAATAAAAAAATAAAAAAATTGTACAAATCTCTTACTTGTGAACTGTATCCTTGAATTTCTCTTCATCTAAGAACTGAAGTATCAGAAAAACCAGTTCTCTGCTCAGCGACGACATCTCCGTCTCCAATTGAAACCCAAGCAGAGCTTAAAACCTCACAGATCAGCCCAATTCGCCTTCAAACACACCAACAACTGGATCGAATTAGGGTTTCCGAAACAATCGAATCGAATCAAATCAAATCAAATCAAAAAACAATTCTCACACACATATATATATATATGCACAAACAGAACAAAATGAAGAGAATCTTCGTAATATATATACCTTCGATTGACTTGTAGAGAGAGAGAGAGAGAGAGAGAGAGAGAAGAATTTTATAGATCGAGAAGATTTTGCAGAAGACGAGAACAACGAAGGAGACGGAGATGGGGTGGGTCGTTTTTATAAGTGAATTTTTTTTTTTTTTTCCCTTCTCTATCTTTCCCTTTTTTCTCTCTTTCTCTCTTCTCTCTTTCCTTTCTAAACTTTTTCTCTCTCTAAAAATGGTTAACAACAAGGACAACACTGTGAGAGAGAGAGAGAATTAAAGTTTTGAAAGCAAAATTGATTATTGTGTATACGCGCCATTTAAAGAGCGTGGAATAACGTAAAACAGTACGACCCTAGAATTAATGTACGTGTCGGAGACTCCACGCTTGGTGGGTACGTGGAGAAGAGAGGTATGGACACGTGGATGGTGTCAGTGTAATTATGCTTTCGAAGTCGCTTTTAAAAACGCGAGTGGGTCTTTTCTACTCATGGGAAGGTGTGCTGGGGTGTTCGTAGGAAAAAAGGGCAGTAATAAGTCAGTCGGATTATCTGATATGATAAGTTCTGAATATAGAAAGTAATACGACCTGGTTATTTATTACATTGATAAGTCAATCAGCTTATCTCTGGTGAGATTCCAGTAATATCGTGTACTTCGAGACGAAGCAACTGGATAGTGGTGTTTTTTTTAGAAATTAAAATTATAGTAATATAAATCCTTTTTAAATGTTAAAATTATAGTAATATAAATCCTTTTTAAATGGTATATCGTATCTATCTTTAATTATATTATTTTTTAATTATGATTACTCTCTCTGTTTTAAAATAATGGTTTCTTTTGGGAAATTTAATTTTTTTTGATAATATAATTATTATACTTTAAAAAAGTTAATTTTTCAAAATTACCCTTTTGATAGTATATTTTTTGAAAATATCAATGTCATAATTGTACTTTTTATATTATTTATTAATTTGAAAGAAGTGCAAAATAGAAAATTTATATTATTTTTGTACTTGATTTTTGAAGAGGGACTAATATTTTGGAACAATGAAAAATAGAATAAGGGACTAATATTTTGGAACGGAATGAGTAATTTTTTTCTCTAATTATAATTTATAATTTTTTTAATTATGTCTCACGTAATATTGATATTTTTTTTAGTTATGACTCAAAAAATTATAATTATATTATTTTTTTAATTATAAAGTGCATATGGTGCACACTTTTTAAAATGTGTGTTTCCTATCTTCCTTTTTTAATTTAGAAAAAAAAAAGCTTCATAAAAAGAAAAAGGGAAAAATTAAAATAAAATGGATAAATTACACTAACACCCTGAGGTTTTTATTTAATATAGATTGTCCTTTACATTTAAAAAATTACATTTTCCTCTTTGAAAATTTGTAATATCATTACAAATTGTTTCCTAAATTGCTGATATCATGCACTCAAATTTTCTAAATAACTATCTTGCCTCCTTCCTATCATCATCAGTGACGGACCCACATGAGGACTAGGGGGTCACGTGCCCCCTCTGGATTTTTCATTTTTTTTATGTATATAAATAAAATTTTAAACAAAAATAATATTTAGAATAAAATATCAAGGGCATTTTTAAATTTATGAAAACAATAGTGATTGTTTTATTAAAAATGAAGTGATTATAACGAATTATATTTTTATGTATGAAAATTTTGTAAAAAAGTCTCAATATAGAGGTAATATCTATTATTATTGATATGTAAATATAATTAATCTTATTATATATATGTAAAAATTATTAGAGTGTTACTTATATTTGTATGTGGAGTTCATCCTTCATATGTTGCTTTACTATTGATTGGTGATATCATATGTCAATAATGACGTGATATCTCTATTATATGAAATTTTTATTCAAATTTTGTAAAAATTGATTTATCTTATCATTATATAATTTATTTTACGACTTAAATATATGATTTTTTCACATTGTTTGTGATACACTAGTTATACATAATAATTTCTTTTCGATCTTACTTGAAATTAATTGTAAAATTTTATGTGAAATACTTTTGTAACAATTTATTTAATTTTTTGTACTTAATATTAATTCAAAAAATATTATTATCTTCTTATTGTTGGTTATAAAAAAAAAAAAACTATAATTAATAAGTGTCCCTCCTGATTTAATTTTCTAGCCCCGGCACTAATCATCATGATTACATTTTACAATTTTCCATCACTAAATTCTATCTTAACATATTCTTATTGAGTGACGATATACAAATATAAATTTTATATAAAATTTTCAAACATAATGATATAGTTTAATGGTAACCTGTCACACTTTAAAATAAAACTCCCATAAATATGATATATTTTTACAACAATATCACTGTCACAACATTTCTATGATATTTTTTGTATAAATTTTTGTATATAAATATAATTTTTCATTTTTATTTCAATCATTATATCTAGATTAAATCAATTTAATCTAAATATATTTAAAAAGTATAAAATTTGTAAAAATTTGTTTTGTTTTTGTTTTTGTTTTTGTTTTTATTTAAATCCATTGAATACAACAAAATAAGACAATGTATTGAATTTTTGTATTTTTTGCATTTGGTGAATTTTAAAAAAATACAAAATATTATACTTTTAAATATATCTAGATTTGGTGTATCTAAAAAATAAAAATAAAAATTTGCTTAAAATATTTAAAAAATTCAGTAAAAATAAATAAAAAAAAACAAGAAAAAAACTAATTTTTTGTATGAGTACAACCAAAGAAGATAATTGTTATTTCCCTTGAAATGATATGAATAAAATATCTATATTATTTTATTAGTATAAAAATTAAGTGGCAAATATGTCATTTTAATATGACAGGATGGTAAGTGTAATTTTTTAAATATGATGAGAGAACCTGTATTAATAAAAATTTTCTTAAAATATTAAAAAAATTCAGTAAAAATAAATAAAAAAACACAAAAAAAACTAATTTTTTGTACGAGTAAAATCAAAGAAGATAATTGTTATTTCCTTTGAAATGACATGAATAAAATATCTATATTATTTTATTAGTATAAAAATTAAGTGGCAAATATGTCATTTTAATCTGACAGGATGGTAAGTGTAATTTTTTAAATATGATGAGAGAACTCAGATTAATAAAATTTTCTTAAAATATTAAAAAAATTCAGTAAAAATAAATAAAAAAACACAAAAAAAACTAATTTTTTGTACGAGTAAAATCAAAGAAGATAATTGTTATTTCCTTTGAAATGACATGAATAAAATATCTATATTATTTTATTAGTATAAAAATTAAGTGGCAAATATGTCATTTTAATCTGACAGGATGGTAAGTGTAATTTTTTAAATATGATGAGAGAACCTGTATTAAATAGAAACCTCAAGAATTTCACTATAGTTTATCCAAATAAAATTATGTTTGACGAATAGTTTTTGGAAAGAAATTACTTTTAAATATAATATTTTTAAAAAATTAAATTTAAATTTAAAAAAAATTGCACAAAATTAATATGATAGATTTTTTTGAATTTTTTTTTAAAATTCAAAAAAATAAAAATAAAAATAAAAACATTAGACTAAAAAGTGTTGTTTGAGTTTGTGCAATTTATCACATGTTCCACTTTAATAATTTGAATCGTTCATTTTCTAAACTTCTAAGCATAGATCATCTATGAAAAAAATTTGTTGATCAAATAACAAAATAATGTTATTATGATTATTAGATTAATATGCTATTTTATAAATAATTTATACACAAATCTTACAAAATGAACACTTTAAATCGCAAAAATAAAGCCTGTTACAAGTCTTAAAACTAGAACAATATGCTCTGGTCTGCACAATACAACGGAGAGTATACTCACCCTCTTGTACATACAAAACCTGTTTCAAATAAATTACTCTTATCATATTATTGTTATAAATCAACGGTGCTCTGTATAAATTTTGTGTAAAATAATTGTATAAAATAATAATGAAAAATATAAAATAGAAATGATAGAATATATTTTATAAATAAAATTAGTAAATAAAAATTCTTATAACACTGAAATAGTATTTTCAGCAAAAATGAAAGCCGAAGTTTGTATTAGACATAATTTTCTTAAAGCAGATTTCATTCTCGCTTTATTGCTTTGAGTTTGGACTGACGTTTACTTTCCAAGATGCAATGACTTACCTTTGCAAATGCAAACTACACCTCCAAGTTTGACAAACCAAACAGATGTTGAAACTCTCTCTCCCTCTGTGAAATCCTAAGCACTAATATATGCAAAATATAAGTGTAGAAGCAGAGAGCGAAGAAGAAAAAATGAATCCGAAAACTAGATGAATGGAATTTCTGGTGGCTGTTCGGTTTTGGCTTTATGCCTGTTCGAAGTTACTCAGAAAGATGCGACTAGTTAGAAAGGAGGCGACTGGAAGAAAATACATGAATTTGAAATTCAAATTTTAAAATTGGAATTTGGAGCAAAAATTTTAAAGTGTGTTTGGTTTAGTTTTAAAATTGTGATTCTTTTTTTAGAGTTATAATTTGAGTGTAGAATTGTGAGTTAAGTTTTGAGTAATTAAAAATTTGTTTGGTTATTAATTTGGAAAAGAGTTTTGAAAAGTATTTTGAAAGAAATTTTGAATTTTGAAAAGAGCGGATCGGGTTTACCTGGTAGTCCGGTCAGTTGACCAGAACAGTGAATAGTGTAATTTTTTTTTTTTTTTTATTACAACCTGTTCTTTGAAAAAAAAAATTATTTTTTAAATATAGAAATTAATTTTTTTAGATTTTTTGTAACAAGAATTTAACAATCTCATCACTAACCATCTTCAACACCGTATCATCAAAAGAGTTTTGACATTTGGTTTGGCATAAACTAAATAATACAAAAAGTCAAAAAGTCACTATCCTATTTAAGTCACATCATCTTATTTAAATCACATTACCTCTCTAACACATCACATCAAACCTAATCCAAACCCAACCCATATAAGCCAATAAGTCAAAAAGTATACTCTTTTAGAACATCCCAAACCAACCCAATTTTGAGTAATTTTGAATTGTGTTTTTGGTTATGAATTTTAAAAAGTGATTTGAAAAGTTTACCTTTGGAACAAACCAAACGGAGCCTTACATTTGAATTTCATAATTTTTGAACAAAAAATTAAAAAAATTCAAACAAATAATACAAACTAACCCACAAGCCCACAACGTGACACCCAAGCTCGGCTCGGGCAGGATGGGAAAGCAGTGCACGTGTGTGGCAATTTTTATCCAAGTGGGATAAGCTTATCTCACAAATGTAGGACAAACTTATTTCACAAATGTATATAAAACTCACCAAAACTCCATGTCCACACAACTCACTTTGGAGTTGATTTTCAATTCACTAGTAAATGGTTTTGTCAAACCAATTATATAGACTACTTGTACCCTCCAAAATTAGCGAAAGGGTCTCATTTTAACTCAAAGTTTGCTAAAATATGATTTTCACAAAATTATTTCCAACAGTTGTTTTAGTGATTAGAGTTCAAATACTTAAATTTATTATTCTATGTTATATTTATGAATAAAAGAATGAAAACAAAAATTTGCAAGATTTATATATTTTATATGTTATCTGAAGAACCGGAAATTCTTACAAAAGAAACTAAAAAATTGCCAGATGTTAATTTGATTTAAGAAACTCAGATTTAGATATTATAAAATTTTAAAAATGCAACAAAACAATTAGCACTCAACTAAGTTTTATAATTAAATCGCGAGAATTTAAAATGACAAAATTTGCCCAAAATCTAAGTTATATCAAAACAAATTTGTAAGTTTTGCTTTTTTATCCATTTTTCGTTAAATTGTCAAATTTAAAATAATTATAAACTCATCTATTAAAATTAGGGGAAACTAACACGGATATAAATAAATAATCAAAAGTTAATTGTTAAAATTAAATAGTAATCTAGAAAAATTTATCTAGAATATTTAGCAAAAATTATTTAGAATCAATTAAATTTTATTCATTTTAATCATAGTTACATATAAGAGAATTTTTTTTAATACTCTTATGTCATTAATTGTGTGCTCTAAGTTTTTAATAACAAATAAATGTCATAATTTAATTGGTAAAAATAAAAAAATAAATCACAAAAATTATATTTATGATAAAATATAAATACTTATGAATTTCGTAAATTTAATTTATCATATGATAGTAGTAAATTACATTTGTCAATATATTAATTTTTTCATGTTTTGTAAAGTCTAAAAATTTGTCTAGCATCAAAATTATAATTTATCTTATGTAATAAGATTTATGTAAAAATGAATTATGATTTACTTGTGATATTAAATTTGGTCTTAACATTAGATTTATGTCAACTGTCTTTCACCTAATCATTAAAAATTGTTTTGGTCTATTCCCAACTTATATGAATCATTTGGCCTATCTAAAAAGATATTTGTAAGTATTTTTTATAATAAAAAACGAAATATTGACATATTTTATGCATACTTACTAAAAAAAAACAATTAAATGAATAGTTATATACATTTATTTATATATGAAAAAATTATCTAAGATAGAGCCACTCTAAATTGTAGGTCATATTCTAATCCTAATAAATTTAAATTTTATCATAGTTTATCAGTTCGTGACTAATATGAGCTAATTTGAGAATTCTAATATTTAATTAAACATTAAAAAGTAACCAATAAAATTTAGTTCAAGTTGGAGAATCGTCTAATTCATATCCAATCCACGAGTTAGTAGACACACCTATTTATTTAATTTTTAATTAGTAAATATATTTTTAAAAAAATTTATAACAAAAATATAAAATATGTACATATTTGTTTGGTATATTTATTAACAATTTTAAAATTAATTAAGAAATTATGTAGTTATTCTTAAAAGGATAAATTGCATTGGTAGTCCCTATATTTTAACTCTTGTGTTATTTTTGTCCTTGTGATTTTAATTTGCTCGATTTTGATCATGAATTTATAATTTTATCTCAATTTGGTCCAATTGTTATAATTGCTATAGTGCTTATTTATTGAAAATATATACATGAGTAGCATCTATTATACTTTTATAGACAAAATTATAAACTTGTTCAACTCAGTAAGATAATCTCAACCAACTCAATAACTATTTTCTTTCAAAAACTTTAACATGTATTATCAATTGGACCAAATTGATACAAAATCTAAAATTAATTGTTAAAATCAAACTAATTGAAATTACAAAGACCAAATTGACATAAGAGACAAAATGCGGGGACTATCGATATAATTTATCCTTCTTAAAATATGTCTAATATTGATTGTATCAATATTAAGATATACTTATATCTAAAAAACTGTTTAAGACCATACGAGACTAGAAACTGAATAAAAAATTAACGGCTTATTAAAAATAGTTAATAATTATAAATTCAAATTTGATCAATTTTTCATTTAATTTTTTTCATAATAGAATTAGGTTGTTTGATAATTATATTTAATAATTTGGATAAATTACAAATACACCCCTTCAGGCTTGCTTAAAGTACAAATTGCCTCATGTGATTTGGAAAATTACAAATACTCCATTGTCAGAATTTTTTATTTAACATAATTAACTAAAAAAAATAAAATTTATAATTTTTTTCCTATACAATAATAAAATTACTTAATTTATTAATTAAAATATATTTCTAATATCATTAAAAACTATTAATTGATTTGATGATTTATTAATAAAAGGGACTTTTTTTTTTTTTATGAAATTAGAAACCTCAGGGGGTGGAATGTAATTTTCAAAACCACAGGGGTGATTCGTATTTTAATCAAATCTCAAGGAGTGTATTTGTAATTTACCCTTATAATTTATAGTTCCAATTTTTCTTTGAATTTTTTTAAAATATTTTAAAATTATATATAATTATAATTTCTTTTGAACTTTCCTTTTCAATCTCAGATTAGATATAACTTGAATTATATATAATTTATTTTTGACTTCTCATCTACAAAAATCAACAATGAACCTAAATTAGTTTTTGAACATTGTAATAAATAAATAAATAAATGTATCATATGACGTCTCACCACTACATTGATAATAGACATTAATTATAAAACTCATTACAATAATATATCATATGATAAGTAACATGTGATCACAATAAATTTTTATAGTTATACAAAAGTACCCAAAATTATATATAAAAAAATAAAATATGATCCATATTCAATTTTTATATAGTAAAATTCACACTTAATCTCAACCACACATTAGTTTTCTAAATCAATTCATCATCCAAATTATCTACTATTCTTTTAAGTAATATTCACCTTTTCAAAATCCAACCAAACAATACTCTGACTAAGCTCATCTATAGCAATTCTGGTTTAGACACGATTCATTTGATGTTTTGGATCCAGGTTTCATTATCTTATACAGTTGTCCATGTCTTATTTCTCCTTATCTCTCTTTAAGTTTGGCTTTTGGGACATGTTGTTTACGTTTGGAAAAGGTTAATAGATTGTTTTTCAAATTGTTAATGTCTAGAATTTTGCTCATTCGCTCGAGCAACACTTCTTGCTCTCGAGCGGTCTTCGTGAACCTCCAGTATTTTTACAGGTCTGAAAAAATACTAGGAGTATGAATTCTTTGCTCGAGTGACATTTCTTGTGCTCGAGCGGTCTTTGTGAACCTCTAGTACTTTTGCAGGTCTACAAAAATACTGGAAGTGTGTATTCTTTGCTTGAGTGATGCTTCTTGCGCTCGAGTGACAGTTTTTTGTCTGTAAAACTATTAGGAGTTTGTAGTTTGCGCTCAAACAGTGAAACTTATTGTGTTTGGTCGCTCGAGCGACACATCTTGCGCTCGAGCGTGTATATCAGTTTGTAAAGTCACTTTTTTCAGTCACTTTTTCATCTCTCTCTTTCTAAACATTTTAAAACCCTAATTTTTTTCACCCTCTCTTTAAAACTCATCTATTTCCCTTGAATACATCTAGATCCGTTAATCTTTTCACCCTTCACCCATGTCCCTTTGTTAAAGAGGTAGAGCTTGGCGAGGGCTTCGTTCTTATCAGAGCCAAGTTGATTTTCGGCATCTTTGAGTTTCCATTACTCTTTCAATCATCTTCTAAGCTTGAGGTAAGGATACTTTCCACACTTTTTATGAGGTTTAACTTAGTTATTTGTTATTTCTAAACAATATTACGATTTTGGAAGATGTGGAACAAAACTAGGGTTTTGGGTAAAAATCAAAAGAAGGGGTTTTTAAATGGATCCTTAAAAATGCTTTTGATGTGAAAAATAATGTTGAGTTGGGAGTAAATGGTTGATTTTGACATTTGGGATTGATTTTGGAAAAAAGAGGGATTTTGCCCTAAATATGAGATTGATATTGAAATTGTGAAATTGGTTTGAGGTTGATGAGGATGGTGGAGTTAGATATGTATTATCACTCACCTCTTGAAAATTTGGAGAGTTTATCTTTATTGACAATTGTTTATCTATTTAAAAATGTCTGTTTTGGGCTATCGGTGGAGGATAGCTATAAGTGTTTTAGAAATTGCATGTGAATTAGGAGAATTGAAACTATCTTCTCATTTATTTCCATTGAGCATTATCTCATGCTTATACATTGGAAATATTTATCGTTTTGAGAAAAATGGGTGAATTTGGGAAACATGTATTGTAATGTTGAAATAAGTTGATGCAGTATCCATGGTGAAAGTCCTAAAAACCGTGAGTATATATAGGTGTCGATCCCGCGGATGAAATTTCTGTGAAATGGCAATAGTGGTGCTTATATAGCTTACGTTTACATGGGTCTCGGTTTATGGTTTTCTCCGGACGAAATTTTCGGGAAAGGTTGTATTGTTTTGAAATTCTCAGAACATGATTCATGGCCTTGTCTTTTTATTCCAAAGGAAATGATTTATGATATTATTTTGGCATTGCATAGTTTTGGAAAGAGATATAAAAATGTTTTAGCACGAGCATGGCATATGCATTCACCTTATAGCTTTGTTAATATTCATACACTGTGTTGGATTATTTTTATTGGGTTTTGGCTCACCCTACGTGGGAAAAACATTTCAAGTGCTGATGATATGCCTCCACCAAGGCAATAGCTTGGGAGGACTTAGAATGAGAGCTTCTTTTGTGTATTTGCTGTATTCATTTTTGTGCAAGCCAAGGGCTATAATTGTATTGGACTTAAGTTCACTTTTGTTGTAACCAAGTATCGTTTTGGAAAGATATAAGCCTTTAGGACGTTTCTTATTTGTTTAACTCTCATCCTATTTCTTTATTATATCACTCTTCCGTAAAGCCAAATTATAAATCAATGAAAGATAATCACTTTGTCATTGTGATCACTTATTGATGTTGAGTATGGGTCATACTAATTATTTCAAGGCGTTACATTATCATCACCGTTGTTGTTACCATGCTCACCACCTCTACTAACCACTATGTAATTCCGATCTAATTTTTTATCTTTGCAAATTTAAAAAGACAATGTTGGAGAAATAAAAAAGCACTGTTAGAATTTTAAAGAGTTAAAAAATGAAAAAATCTGTGGTTTTATTTTTTCTTATTCCGTATGTGGGTGATAATTTTTTTAAATTCATAAATTATAGAACAATATTCATTATTTAAAATTTTATTTATTGATGGGCAAGTCAATTAAATGTTTTTAATTTTTTACAAATAAAAAAATTTGAAAATTTTGTTTAAGAAATTAGAAAAAAACGCCAAATCATAAAGAACAATATAAGACGCCCTATTCTATATGTATATATAAAAAAAAAAACTCATAACCGTATTATCAATTTACATATATCAAAAGAAATAGTAACAACAATATAAAAAATATACAAACATCCACCCAAAAAAATGAAAATAAAACTTCAAATCAACTCCTAAAACAAAAATAGTTAAACATATATATATATATATATATATTATCAATTTAGTTGGAAAAAAAGTCATATAGAGGGGAAAAAAAAATACTCACATGAAAATAGAAATTTACAAAAAAAGAAAAAAGAAGAAGAAGAAGAAGAAGAAGAAGAAGAAGAAGAAGATCACAAACAAATAAAATTGAAATAAGTTTGGACTATTGGCAAAGAGATAGACTAATCTTTGCATCATTACATTTGGAGAGGAGTTGGCTGGGCTGGAAAAATGATCAAATATTGGGTATTTTAAAGATAAAATTGCATTGAATTTTTAATTTGATTGGGTTTTTAAAGTTTTAGGATTTATATTATTTTTGAAAAGGATGAGCGTAGGATAAGCGTGACTTACCATATTATTTTGAATTTTGAAATTCAAAATCATAGATAATTAGTGCATTTATTGTTTCTTTATTTGAATTGTTTTGATCAACATTATTTTTAGAAAGAGTGAGGGTGACTTATTATATTGTTTTAAATTTTAAAATTCAAAATCATAGATAATTAGAACTTTTTTTTTTTTTTTTGGTTTTTTTGACTTAAGGAACTAACCAATAGATTTTTATTTTTATTTTTATTTCTTTAAAAATTAACAAAATTAGGTTGGGAGTTTGGAGCTCCTACAATCAATGTTCTTAAAAATTTCATTTTCCTTATATAATACTAGCCTATCACTCGTGCTATGCACGGGATAATTATAGATATTTATATTTGTTTTAGATTTTTTTAATATATAAATTATGTTTTTAAAGATTTTTTATAAAAATAATTTAACAATCTTATCACTAATCATAGTGTATGAGAGAAGTTGAAAAGGGTATTGCAGTAACTATAAACAGATTGTATCTATAATTATTTGTATGAGGGGATTTTAAATGCTGATCAGAGGATTTTGACCAAATCAATAAATGTAGGCATGTGGAAAGACATGTGGATTGAAAAAAGTTAATAAATGCTGATCAGGGGATTTTGACCAAATTAATAAATGTTGAGCTTTTTTTTTTAATAAAAAATTTAGAAAATTCAGATTGAGATATTGAAGCTCCCACAGGCCTTGGGGTTAAAAACCCCCTTTTGCTTAATATATAGTATAGATAGATATAGATAGATAGATAGATGTAGATATAGATATAGATATAGATAATATAATATAGATAGATAGATGTGTTGAAAATTTCAAAGAATTTTGTTTATGCTGGTCTTTAATGCATTAAAGTTTAATTATGAGGGGGTTTTGACCAAATCTCCCAAAAGGCATGGGGATTGGGAGAAATTAACAAATGCAGAGTTTTTTTTTTTAAATCAAAAAATTAGAAAATTAGGATTAGGATATGTGAGCTCCCACAAGGCTTGTAGGTTAAAAACCCCATTTTCCTTAGATAATTGTGTTTACACTTATCTATATATGTAAATTGCGATTTTTAAATGTATTTTTTTTTTAATTTTAAAAATGTCTTCTTTTTTTCCTTTTTTTATATTATATTAAAGTTTAATATTTTGATAATAATCATATGTGTTAGACTTTTCAAGGAATTAAATGTCTTTTTTTATTATTATATTATATTAAAGTTTAATATTTTGATAATAATCATATGTGTTGAAGTTTTCAAGAAATTTTTTTTATGCTTGTTCTTAATGCATTAAAGTGTTATTATGAGGGATAATAATCATATGTGTTGAGACTTTTCAAGGAATTCATATGTCTTGGATTTTAAAGAATTTTTTTTACGCTTGTTCTTAATGCATTAAAGTGTTATTATGAGGGTAAGATTTGGGGGTTGGGAGAAGTTAATAAATGCTAAAGTTTTTTTTTTTATTTTTAAATCAATAAATCAAGAAATTTAGATTGGGAGATTGGAACTCCCACAAGGCTTGGGGTTAAAAATCCCCTTTTGCTTAAAGTGTTATTATGAGGGATAATAATCATATGTGTTGAGACTTTTCAAGGAATTCATATGTCTTGGATTTTAAAGAATTTTTTTTACGCTTGTTCTTAATGCATTAAAGTGTTATTATGAGGGTAAGATTTGGGGGTTGGGAGAAGTTAATAAATGCTAAAGTTTTTTTTTTTATTTTTAAATCAATAAATCAAGAAATTTAGATTGGGAGATTGGAACTCCCACAAGGCTTGGGGTTAAAAATCCCCTTTTGCTTAATATATAGTATAGATATCGATATAGATACAGATTAGGAAAGCATCCCTTCACAAGTTTGTATATGAGTTTAAGGACACCAACAACTTGCTTACTAGTTAAAGTTGCTGTGATTTGAAATCTTAAAATGACAAGGACAAATTTTACCATATATGGTTCAAAATGGCCTTATAAGCTTAAAAACCCTAATCATTCTAGTTGTTTCTCTCATAACATTGTTTCTCTCTCCTGGAACATTTTATATTGTTTAAGTGATTTCGAAACTTTAAAATTTAATAACTTTTGATTTACATCCCTATTTTTTTGTAAAATTTATATTTTTAGAATCCTATTGATTAGATCTTTCAAACAAGATCTATGAGTAATATGAAATTCTGAAGAAAAAAAAAAATTCATTAGGTTAGTGAAAATTCATTGACTTTATGCTTTCGTTTGGCATGTGGGTTTGAGATGTTTTTTTGGCTATTTTAGTCACAAAAAGACAAAATAGGATTAAAAGTCAATAAGACAAAATGTCATATCCAAACTATAATCATTTCATTTTTTTCTTATAAAAGTCAAAAAAACCAAAAAAGTTCATCCCAAATGAGGCTTTTTAGCCCCAGCTAAAAGAGACAAAAAGTCAAAAAGCCAACCCACATTCCAAATGAAGCCTATAATCCAAATTTCACTAACCAACTGAAATTTCACTGATATGTCTTAGATCAGTGAAATTTGGTCAACTTTTTTCTTTTTAAAAAAAAATTTGTATTCATCATGGATCTTATTTTACAAATATTGATTAAATGATTCAAAAAATACAAATTTTATATATATAAAAAATCTAGATCAAAAGTTATAGAGTTTTAAAATTTTCTAATGAGTTAGAAAAGTAATAGGTGTTACTGAAAGCGGTGTAGTTGTGGGAAGCTTTTGGGTCTACCAAGCGTGCCTAATGATTCGAGACTTTTCGATCTCTGATCTAGCCTCACTAGTGCAATGTGAAGCAAAATGAGAATCCAAATTTGCCAACTTTTAAAGAAAATCCATGTATTGCAAAATATGCTAGAAATGGACTACATCACCAGATCTCACAGTCGCCACTTAATCTTTTGGAAAAATTAGAAAACTTACGACTCGTGCCAAAAGCCCTTTAAAGTCATAACTATGAATATCTCGGTTATGAGAGGAATGTTATGAATTGAGCATCCGCACCCAATCCAAAAATCGGCCTCTACTAAACCATGATATGAGTTTTGTAAACATTATATGCTCATGTTACGATTATTTGTTAATGCATAAATTACTATGTGAAACAATCAAGTATAGACTGTGTCATTTATTTTTGTATGCTTTGATTTTATGCATACAAAAGCAAAGAGTTTCGAGATATGTACAATTCAAATGAAATTGATCCCATAGGCATAAGAATCAACATTATTCCAAATTAAACGACATAACTTCTATCCACTGGCAACCATAAAGATATATCAATTAAGTAAATGGCCGTATGGTAAGATGTTTTCAACATAGTCAAATAACATATATAGTTGGGATGCTAAAACTGTAAATGCTCACTTAGTACTCTTCCGGGACAAGCCAAAAAAATAACATGCTATATACATATACATGATCCTACATACAAATGCTTAATGCAATACATACACACAAAATGCAACTAAATATTTAACTACTAACATTTGATACATCAATCATCTCAAGGCATGAATCAGGCCACAAAGACACATAAGAATTGATAAAAACCCCACAAATATAAATTGGCTGAATCCTAATGCATAAAAAAATGAATACAAGTCATGGATAAGATAAATAAAAAAAAATGATGCTTATCAACAGATATGGAAATCATAGAAATAAAAGGAATAAAAAAATGTGGGGTTGGAAGTTATTACAACAATTCAAATGAATAAGAAAGGGGGACAAGAGAGAGAGAGAGAGAGAGACACATAGAGAGAGAGTGTGTGATTATTACTACAATTGAATGAATAATAATAATAAAAAAAAAGGGTGAGGTTGGAGGAGTTATTACAACAATGAATAGATTCAGCCAAATTACTATTGAATCTAACAAATCATATTAAATAAATAAAAGAACTTGATCAACAGCACCTGAACCACACAAGACACCACCCCCCAAAAGTTGTCTGGTTTGTTCTTGGAGAAGTTAGCTGGGTATGCACAAAAAAAACTGTTCGAACCGAATTCTTCTTCAATTTGGGATTTAGGTTAGTGTAGATTTCTAGGACAGAGGCCAAAAAAACACTTTCTAAGGGGTGCTCATCCCTTTTATCCCCTCTGCTCACAGAGATCACTTGGGAAAGAGGTAGATAGGCTATAACCCTAAAAAATGATATAAAGATATATATAACAAATATTTTGTAACAAATCAACAATTAAATGCATCAAAATCAAGAACGACTTCAAATCCAAGAAATGGATAGGAACCTACATCTTCTCTTTGTGAATAAGGGCATATTAATACCCAAATCCATGTTATTAAGTGGAAAGCGTAGATAAATGTAAATCATTTCTTGGTGGAAGCTTTGCTTATTAAAACAAGGATTCATCAAAACTATTGAAAACTTCTCATCTAGTCATAAAACAAGGATGGTTACACCCCTTTCTATGTTCCCAAATGATTGAGAAGAGATATTTCAACATTCTTGACATAAAATCTCTTGTTTTGCTTCCAAGGAAAATCAATAAAATGAAAACCCCCAACCACCTTCTCAACATCAAATCCCAAAAATCATCTAACTAACCCCATGAAACAACATCCACTACTCATTAAGATTGAGCATGGCTTGAAGCATATGGGCCAATATGCTAAGATGATGAGACATGTGATGAAAAAATGTATAAAATGAAAGTAACTAAACTACATAATTAAACTTGTGGATGGGTGGCTACTTTTTACTCCCTACGCATCCACAAGGTTCCAAGTGTCACATATATATACAACAATAAGGAACTATAGCTTAGAAAACAAGAAAAGTGTGGAAAAGTATAAGAAAATAAAGAGAACAATCGACTCAATGGATGGGTGACTATATCCTAGTTCCCTCAACAACCATGAGAACCTATTACATAATTACAACAAGCTAATAGTGAGATACAAAGCTTATAAATGAAGAATAAGAGAGAAAATATGAGAAAATGTTTAAAAGCTTCACCTCTTGAAAGATGATGAACTTTTTGGTTGTCAAACTCTTTCTTAGCTTCCTTAAGGTTTTTTAGATATGGCTTAGAGTTCTTAGGATCCTTAGCAAGAAGCTTGGAGTCAAGCTTTAATAGAGTTTTGATGGTTGGTATATGAGAAATGAACGTTGAAGATTAAGTGTAGGAAAAGGCTCTCAACAGTCTGTAGCCTTTTTAAATATTTTGTAGCCACTTAAAAATATTGCTCAACCTTAGTTTTAGCTTTAATGGAGTTTTGGGTGGTGTATTAGTGAAGAATAGTGAAACAAATGGAGAAGAATGTTGAAGATGAGGTGTGAGTGAACAAAATTTTGTAACCCTTAACAATGAAGAGGGAGGGCCAGAAAATATCTGAGATATTTGTAGAGGGAGCTGAAAGGCAAAATATCTAAGATATTCGTATAAAATTTGCAGAAAATGCCGAATTTCTCAAAACTGCTTTGTTTTCTAGATAAATCACTCCGGCTAGACAAAAAACCATCTAGCCAGATAAAAAGTGTTTAGCCAAGGCAAAAATTGTTTGGCCAGACAATTTTTTAGAAGGGGAAAACAGTGTATTTTTTTTAGAACATTCTCATTTCTTCCACTCATTTCTACTTTGTCCTTACTTAATTTACTAAGAAAATATAACAATTAAATTTTGAAAATGCGAGCCTCAAAACTTTATAGAAATGTTTGAATCCACAAGGAAAAACAAAAAAACATTTTGAAAAAGATTTAAAAAGGGTCTAAAATAGTTTGGAACCTATCTTTCATGCTAAGGAATTTGTAAGATAACACATTCTAACTTTCATCATCGGGTGTTCGAAATGAGGTGTCCACAGTTGCCCCTCTTTGACAGAGCTTGATGCATCATTTTGTGACATGAGTGAATGTCAAAGCTCGAAGACAACCCTTTTAATGACGCCGTAAGACTTGGGCAAACAAACAAAATGCAGATGTAATTGGTTGAACCTCGAGGGTTGTCTACATATCCTTTTGCAAGGAATCAGACCAGTGTAATTCAAGGGCAGGATGCAAATGATATGTAGCTGAGAATTGGACTTACACGCTACGCAATGCTAATTTTGTTTGAAAATTAGGCTACGAATTACCACGATCGGTTTGAACATCGATGGTATGTGGTGTGGCAATGATAAAGCTACAAAGATGGCACATGAAAGAGGCGAATCTGGTGCAAATGACAAGAAGCATGCTAACAGTTGCGAATGCAAAAAAGAATGCCATTCAAAAGTATTTTCTATACGAATGATATAAAACGAGATGCACAAACATGTTTTCTACATGAAAGAAAGAAATGCAAATCCAAATGCGCTTCGCGCGATAGAAGAAAGGGTGGCCAAGGCCAAACACATTCTAAACACGCCGCGATGTGAGAAAAAGGAACACACTCTAACCGCACTGAAAGCGTGAGAAGATGAACATACTCTAAACGCGTTGAAATCGCGAGAAGAGGAACACAACATTCTAAACACGCTAAAATCGCGAGACGAGGAATACACTCTAAACACGCCGAAATCGCGAGAAGAGGAACATACTTTAACCGTACTGAAATTGCAAGAAGAGAAAGACACAACACTCTAATATTTGAAATAGCGAGAAGAGGAACATACTCTACCATTTGAAATAGCAAGAAGAGGAAGACACAACACTCTAAACACGTTAAGATCGTGAGAAGATGAACACACTCTAACAGCGTTATAATCGCAAGAAGAGGAACATACTCTAAATCTTATTGAAATTGCGAGAAGAGGAACACAACACTTTAACCACTGAAATTGTGAGAAGAGGAACAAAATACTCCAATCGCGCTAAAATCGTGAGAAGAGGAACATAACACTCCAACTGCACTGAAATTACGAGAAGAAGAACACAACACTCTAATTGCGTTGAAATTGTGAGAAGAGGAACATATTCTAACTATGCTGAAATCGCTAGAAGATAAATACACAACACTCTAACTATGCTGAAATCATGAGAAGATGAACACACTCTAACCGTGCTAAAATTACGAGAAGAACAGAACACTCTAAACACATTGAAATTGTGAGAAGAAGAACACACTCTAAATACGTTGAAATCGCGATAAGAGGAATAGACTCTAACCGTGCTGAAATCGTGATAATCACGAGAAGTGGAACACACTCTAACTGCACTAAAATCATGAAAAGAGGAATAGAACACTCTAAACGTGTTGAAATCGTGAGAAGAGGAACACACTCTGAATACGCTAAATTGCGATAAGATGAAGACACAACACTCTAAACACGTTGGAATCACGAGAAGAGGAACACATTCTAAATACACTAAAATCGCGATAAGAGGAATAGACTTTAACCGCGTTGAAATCGTGATAAGAGGAAGACACATCACTCTAAACGCGCTGAAATCGCGAGAAGAGGAACATACTCTAACCACACTGAAATCGCAAGAAGAGGAAGACATAACACTCTAAACACGCTGAAATCATGAGAAGAAGAACATACTCTAATCGCGCTGAAATCGCAAGAAGAGGAAGACACAACACTCTAAACGCACTAAAATCGTGAGAAGAGGAACACACTCTAACTGTGCTATAATCGCAAGAAGATGAACATACTCTAAACACGTTGAAATTGCGAGAAGAGGAACACAACACTCTAACTACACTGAAATTGTGAGAAGAGGAACACAATACTCCAAACGCGCTAAAATCATGAGAAGAGTAACATAACACTCTAACTGTGTTGAAATCGCGAGAAGAGGAACACAACACTCTAACCGCGCTGAAATTGTGAGAAAGGAATAGACTCTAATTGCATTGAAATCGTGAGAAGATAAATACACAACACTCTAAGCGTCTTTGAAATCACAAGAAGATGAATACATTCAATCGGCTAAAATCGCGAGAAGAAGCGAACACTCTAAGCGTGTTGAAATCACGAGAAGAGGAACACACTCTAAATCGCTAAAATCACGATAAGAGGAATAGACTCTAACTTGTATTTGAAATCGCGATAAGAGGAAGATACAACACTCTAAACGTGCTGAAATCGTGAGAAGAAGAATACACTCTAACCGCACTAAAATCGTGAGGAGAGGAATAAAACACTCTATCGCGAGAAGAGGAACACACTCTAAACGCGCTGAAATCGCGAAAAGAGGAAAACACAACACTTTAATCGCACTAAAATCGCGAGAAGAGGAACACACTTTAACTGTGCTGAAATCGCTAGAAAAGGAAGACACAACACTCTAAACACGCTAAAATCATGAGAAGAGAAAGACAACAACACTCTAACATCGCTGAAATTGCAAGAAGAGGAATACACTCTATCCGTGCTTCAATCGCAAGAAGAGGAATACACTCTAACCGAGCTGAAATCGCAAGAAGAGGAACAAACTCTAACCGCGCTGAAATCGCGAGAAGATAAAGGGTGTTAACAAGAGGAAACAAAAGGTAGTGTTGACCGACTACCTTAACCACACTTTCATATGGGAATAAGAAGGTATTAACTAAAAGAAAACAAACCAAACACCCCATATGCATAAAGGGTGAAGGCAATAAGATGAAAATAAATGCATGCAATACAACATGCGGTAGATGCAAAAAGTGGTACACCTTACAACTTTGGAAATAGGCGTACAAGCCGATTAAGAGTTGGACTTACGTGTTTTCGCACTACCTTGAGAGCTGATAATCTATGCAATGTAATGATGATAAAATGCGAAGATGGCAATATACGAAGCAAGCCTTGTGCAAATGATGATGAAGCGTAACGAAAGATGCAGATATGAGGAATGCAACCTTCTTAAATGCAAAAGGGATGGTGCAAAGGGATGTACTTTATTCAAAAAAATACTAAAAGTGAAAGGGGTAGATGATGCATATCTTAAAACATGGATGGCATGAAAAATAGTGCATGATGAATGATGTGTGGACATGCATAGTAGATGGAGCAGTTCATGATACGACTTATGAGATGAGCAGTATGAAGAGTGGTACACAATATATCTCATGAATGCAAAGCAGTGTGCAAGTCATACCACATTTATGCAATCAAAACATGACAATTTGTGCAACTTATTGAAGCAAAACCACCTCCCTGGGTTAAACTTGAACACAAATCAAGGTAACTCAACGCAACTTAGTTTTTGATATTTACAACTACAGAACAAAGTCGAGAGCTAGAGCAACCAATCATGTAGTTCAAATCCACTAGAGTGTGTGAGCATGCATGCATGAGCCAAAGCACATATATTAATTCGAGGAAAGAAGGCAACCAAAGAGAGTCATGAATTGGTCGAGTATAACTGTCAAAGGTTGAAACATATCAGAATCATCATGGAGGTGAACCCACCCTTACCTAGGGAAAAGTTCCTAACAGATAGCTAGAATAAAGTATGGTTTACGCCCTTTGTTTAGCTGATAGCCAAGTCAAATGTACTCTTGCCCTTGGTGTCCAGTCACCGGTTGCATTTTTCAACATTATATAGGCACCTATGACGGGGATCATTAGATATGAAACAACTATTAACCAATTTGACTCATGCTTTTCTCCTGCTCCAGAGCGTTAAGAACTTATTCCAGTCTCGAAGTAGTGATGGATTTATCGCATACACTTTGCAATGATCATGGACTTGATGTCCCTTATGTGGGTGCTCTCAATTTATGACTTCAACATACAAACTTGTTTTGAATTTGAAGCGAAGATGCATGTATGGAATTTTGGACCGCTCCACTCTATTAATCTTTGAGCCGTGCACACACTGATAAACACAAGAGAAACTCGATGAGCGCAGACTGAGACACACATCCGACAAGAAAACAACAAGACTCGCAACTAACCCCAAAATCCAAAAGAAGAAGAGAAAAGACTCAAGGTGGTTGATCATTCATTGTGCCCCTAGTTTTCCTTATGTTCACTCATTTATTCAAGAATCGCCTTTAGAAATAGATTTTGCAAAAGGTCAAGTTTTAATTCCCTTTGGGCTCAAGTTAAAGATTTCATTAATAAGTTCAAGCATTGAAAACTTCTTCACCTATTGATTCAAACTAGTTTTTCCTTATTCAGCAATCATTGTAGCTCATAAAAGGATGCAAAGATAAAGATGTGAGTTGGGCAAGGATATGGTCGAACCTTAAAAAGAGATTGCCTACGTATCCCAATGTGAGAATCAGATCTGACGTAGTTCGTAGTTAAGGTGCACTCGGGTATTAACACTCTCCTTTTGTACTCTAACTTTTTGCCAGAGTCGCCATTTTGAGTTTTCAGCCCTGCGAGCTCTTATTTTTTCATTTTTCACTTTTTCATGATCTAAGTTTTGCCTGGGTTGTCCTTTTGGGTTTTTGGCCCAACGATCCTTTGAAGGGTAGTGTTACAATATTTGCAGTGAATTTGATTAGTAATCATCATTGCCCTAATAATGAAACTTGTTTCGTCTTGATTTGAGCTTAGTTTTCCCTTGTCTCCCTTGCTTTCACTCCACTTTTAAAGTTAATTCTCCTCATCATGTAGTACCTTCTTGTATTGGCTTCTTTCAGCATGTTTGTTTGGATGGATTGGATAAGAGGGGAGGGGGGGTTGGAATCTAGCGGATTGTAATCCTAGGATTCAAAGTCCTGAGACTATTTAGTTGGATATGATATGTGTCCCATGTTTGTTTAGTTATGGGATTAGATGTCAAGAAAGGACTATTTGGTTGGATAAGATATAAATCTTATGTTTATTTGGGATATTATGGAGAAGGGCAAATGCTCAAATGACTATTTTACATTTTTCAATTATTTACTAAGTAATAGCAATATTAAACATATCTTTAATATTTTAGTTATTTTTAGCTAGATTAAATAAAAATTTATTTTATTTTATTTTTTACACAATTAAATAAATAAAATATCAATAAAAATATATGCTTTTTTAATTAAAATTTTAAATAAATTTATTTTAAAAAATAATAATAATTAAATAATGAAATTAAATAAAACATCTATTAAAATTTAAATAATGAAATTAAGTAAAATATCAACAAAATTTTAAAATAAAACATCAATAAAAAATTATTTTAAAAAATTAAATAAATAAAACATCAATAAAAATTAAATAAAATTATTTTATTTTTAAATTGAGACTACTTTATTAAGTATAATTAATGCCATGAGGAAAAAGATATTTAATACTAGAGGGTCAACAATGTAATTTGGCAACCTAATTCCATGGGATGAGTTATCCCATGATTTGTGCCCCATCCTCCCTCATGGGATAAACAGTCCAATAGATTTGAAATTAATAGTCCGGTGCAAAAAATTTAAAACAAACAACGGACTATTAGCCAGCATGGACTATTAGTCAATCACCCTTCAATCCCACCAACCAAACATGTTGTTTGAGTTGAGAGAACTCATTTTCCTCTGTCGATTGGATTTCATTCCATGGATGCCCCTGGCTTGATGGTTGACGTTTCTGTTTCTTCTCTTATTTTTTTCCTTCTCTTTTTCTTTTTCTTTTTTTATTTATTTATTTTATTTATTTTTTATTTTCCCCTTTCTTCTTTTTTCCTTTGAGTGATGAAAAGGCCATTGGGAGGAATTCTAGGATTTGTGAGATTTGAAAGCTATCTTGTGCCTACTAAAATGATTGCTAGAGTGTGAAGAGAATTCCCAAAATATTATAAGACACCACACACAATTCTGAATTCATCCCTGCAAGTTTTTAAAGAAAAAACTGCTTGACTTTTGGAATGATTATGAAGAACATTGCGACAACAACTCAGAATTAGTTTGAGCTATTTGGAGGATCCTCTTCAATACTCGAGCTTATAAGTGAAATCTCATTCTCATTAGCACATTGGACAACTTAAACATTTTCTTTATTTAATTGAAAATTTTCAAAGCTTTTCTTGTTTTCATTAGGTCGCATATAGATTACTGTGGGCATCATCGAATGATCAAAAACTCAACTCTCTTTCTTTTTATTGAAAAGACAGAGACCCAAGGGTACACGGCAGCAACTAAAAGGAAAAGACCTAACTGACACAACAACACAAGAAAAGACAAAGAAAACAAGACTCTAACTCAGCACACGAATCAACCACCCACAAGACACAACTCAAAGTTCAACCAAAATCACATCATTAGCATCCCAAACACAAAAGGGTTCTTCATTTTCTAAGCCCATCACTAGAATTCATGACAAACTTCAAGTAGCCCATTGGTAGATCCCATCTTGCCTTTACTTCAGCATCACTATCGAAACCTACCTGGTAGCCTTCAAACTTCTCTTTGACTGAAGCAACTTCCCTCTGTAATTTCTCACACCATGCCCCTAGTTTAGAAGGTCCTTTCCAAGCACTTTCAACAATTGGCCCTAGTTGATTGTTAGCCAAACATGGATATAATTTATGTGGTCAGGTGGTAATAGGTTGGTAGTGACATTGGGTTTTTGAGGTGGAGCTATTATTTTGTTGTCAATGAGATCTTGAATCTCATGACGAAAGAGATAACAACGATCGGTGTTATGACCGTGCTATTGGTGAAAGGCTAATATTTGGTAGGGTCATGTTGAAATTTGGGAGAATATCGAGGGAGGTTGGGGTCAAGGGGTTTGAGGCGGCCTTCCTTTGTGAGGATTTGAAGAGTTTTGGACAAGGTCATGTAGAGGGAATAAACCCATTTGGAACAAATCCTCACTTACAAAATAAATTTTCAAAAATCAATCCAAGAACAATAGAATCTATATATTTAAAATACACCACAACTATACTAACGAACTCATATTGAGTTTAAGAAATAGATCCTACCTCTTGGAGCAAGAAGGAAACAAGTTGGAAAAATCACCAAACGATGGTCCGTTGAGATTAAATGAAAGCCCTTGTCGTGCTCTACATTTTGGTATATGGAACTAGGGGTCAAAGATATGTAGAAATAGATGAAATCAAGGCTAAAGAGCTTAAGAAAGAAAAAATGGCGAAAGGAGAGAGAGAAGGGTGTGAAAAGTGAAGAGGTTTGACCCAAAAAGTGACTTTTAAAGACTTGATTCTACACAGTATACTCGAGCGTTGCAAGTTGCACTATACTCACAACATAGATTCGCAAATTTCAAATCGGTATTACTCTCTCGTCCGGACTCCGTTTAGGGTCGTTCTTGTATCTAAATTGAAGTCCCGGAAGTAAGCTTTCCAATGGTTTTAGCCTTCCATCAAGATTTAAAGTGCGGAGATAGAAAATGATAAAAGAGTGAAGACTACTCAATAACAACTATTCGAATTTGGAGTTTTTGATTCAATCTCACCCAACCACTATGGTAACACCTCAACCAAAACTCAAATATCGACTAAGAAGGTTCCCAATCAAGATAATCAAAAAGTCAAATATAATTCCATTATAACAGGAAGTACAATGTTCTACATCCCGACAATCAAGAGGACTTCAGATGGGCTAGGGTTAGAGGGAAATTCATTAACGGTTCATTACGGACAAGCATCGAGTAGTGCAGGGCTATACGCATAGTCTGTGCATCAGACCTATGTTTTAAGGAATGACCAAGGTGAGCAGAGAACATAAGGGTGAGTATACGTGTCACGCCCCAAAATTCGAACAATTACACATTAAATTAGGACTAACCCCAATAATATTCCATCATCCAAATCTTAGGGGTGAAACAAAAAAAAAAAAAAAAACTAAACGCCAACCAAACCATCCATCATAATTTCATAATTAACCAATACCTCAACATTTAGGTAGCAACAACCAGTCAAAACAACTTAAATAAAGTACGGTTACAAACCATGCAAAATTATTCCAATACTAAAGTCATTAAAAAATAAATAAATACATAAACTAATATCAACCCTAAGCTCAAGAAAACAAAAGAGGTCCAAACGACAAGTCCAATACTATAGTAATTCCACATCACCACTATAGCCCCAACTAATCCTGCAAAGAAAGCTCGGCTGCACTCAAACACAATGCACCCGAGTTGCCAAGAGCCTAGCAATTCGATATATAAGTATATTGGTATGAGTACAAAATTTAACTCCCACGTGTCCACCAAACACAAACAAAAATACATTTAATTCTTATTACGGGACAAGACAAGTAGTTCCAACCGCACTGAGACGAATGGGTAGTTTCCCGAGATACGGTGGCATTTAGTTTCTTGTCCGTACACAACGAAATATAAATTGATTATAAAATAAAAAAAATAGAAATAAAAATATGGTGGGTCAGCCCTGCATAAAAATAAGTTAGTAAGACCCACCATCCTAAAAAAAAATAAAGTTAGTATAATTTAATCATAAGTAACTTGCTGAAAAAATATAAAAATGCACCGTTTCATGTTTAAATAATTCGAATTGACCAAAACTTAAAGAACGAAAGTTGTACAGAATCAAATTTCCTAAAAATTGTTGTGTACGAATTTAATGAACCGAACCAGTTGAGAGAAAAGCGATAGAAAAACCTAAATGGAATTCAATCGAAAAATCTAAAGCTGAAAACGAACAAAAAGCGCCCTAAGATGATTTTTTTTGAAAAGCGTTCAAAACACAAAAAGTGTGCAGAATAATGTTTTACTTTAGCTTATATGAAACTAATAAAAATGAGCTCGTTTAAGTGGGTTAAAACAGCGACCTCTAAAATCTTCATTGCTAAAATGAATCAAACCGACAATAACCAAGATCATCCGATTATAAGTTCTAATTGATCTTTTTAATAACAAGCTAAAACACAAAAGTTGTCTAGAATCACGTATACATGCCTCTGCTCAAATTTCATAATTTATCAAGGTCGTTTACTATTTTTCAACCTGTACAAACCAATG
The DNA here is from genome assembly GCA_025200525.1 of Camellia lanceoleosa. Classification (NCBI taxonomy): domain Eukaryota; kingdom Viridiplantae; phylum Streptophyta; class Magnoliopsida; order Ericales; family Theaceae; genus Camellia; species Camellia lanceoleosa. The sequence continues at coordinate 132,414,291 of CM045759.1, read as the reverse complement.
CAATACACACTATAACAATCATCTCATAATTAAATTCTTTGTATCTTAACTCCACCACTTCAACCCTCCACTTCTGGTCTACACATATATCCAATGTGCCTCCCGTATACCTAACACCGCTCTAAAGCCAAACTTGCACGGGGATATTGTCCTGAGTTTGATCCACACTCCCCGGATGGTTAGCATATACGTACGCGCGTAAATCAAAGCACTCGTCTACTCATGAGAACGATGCAACAATATATATATACAAAATATCTCACTCATGAGAACAACATAACAATGCCAAGCCTAAGGCATTCAAATAAATCTCATAATCCTCATTTTTTTATACACTCTTTCTTACCATCACTCAAATAAAATAACAAGCCATTGAGTCATGGTGGAATATAAGAAATTTATCTAAGGGTTCCTAATTAATTTTAATTTCATATAAGCATGAGTGTGATTACAACCATAAAATAAATCCATATAAAACCTTAAACATAGCATACACAACTAATCAAAATAATTAAAATTAATCAATCAACTAATAACCCTAAACCTTACAAACACAAATAAACAAAATAATTAAAATCAATCAATCATTTAAAAATCCTAAACCTTACATATACAACTAATCAAAATAATTAAAGTCGATCAATCATCTACATAAAAATTTAAAATCAATTCAACATCAAATAAATAAAAATAAATAAATAAAAACAAAAAATTAAATATAAAACAATGGAAGTGGATTTTGTACTTACAATATTATTTTGAAGATCAAAAGAAATATTTAGAGATTTAATGGAGCCACCAAAACAAAACCTTAATCTTTTTATTTTTTTCCTCCTTTCCTCTTCCCACCGACTCTCTTTCTGCTTCCTCAAATATTGATCACTCTTGGTTGATTAATCTCTCTCTCTCTCTCTCTCTCTCTCTCTCTCTCTCTCTCACGGCTTCTAGCACTTTGACACCTTTTTTTTTTCTTGACTTCTAAACCTAATCCTATTCTAATCTAATTTGACTATTATATTATATATATATATATATAATAACCTAATAAACTATTATATAATATTATATAATACAACATAATTATAATATATATAAATATAAATATAAGATAAAATATATATATATATATATATATCTATTTATAACACCTCTTTTTTTTTTATATAAGAAATATAAATATATAAATATTTGGATTAATTATATATAATTAAATAACACATTAAATTAATTAATCACCACATTAAATTCATTAAATATCATCTTAAATTCTTATGTGACCACACAATTAATAAAGCCAAAAATAAAATAAGATAATAATAATCATAATAATAATAAATAATGACTTAAGAAAATTAGAATTAAGCTACAATATACACACCTCAAAAGAATCTCGTCGAGATTCGATAGGAAGAATACTAAACAAAAAGTTACGGGTGCATCGTAGAACTTTCTCTTCTAACTCTCGGGTAATATCGTTCTCATCTTGGCTCCACTACACTTTCACCAAGTTCACTTTCTTGCACAGCTTGCTTTACATCGATCTAGAATAGTAACATTAGCACCACATATGTTAGATCGACCTTGATCTCCAACACCTTTGGTGATACTACTTGGGAATGGTCTTGCACACACTTCATAATAAAGATACATGGAACACGTTGTGAATCATAGCTAAGGCGGTGGTAGAGCTAATTTGTAAGCCACATTACCAATCCTCTTAGTGATCTCGTATGGTCCCACAAATCTAGGTGCCAACTTTCCTTCTTTCGAATCGCATGATACCCTTCATCGTGAGACCTTCAAAAACAAAAATCTCAACATTCAACTCAAACCCCTTCGTTTTCTATTAAGCGTAACTTTTTGGCGACTCTATCTAGGTCTTAATACGTTCTCGAATAATGTTCACCTTCTCCGTGGTCTCTCTCACCAACTCTGGCCCTAACAACGACGCATCTCCTACCTCTATCCAACAAGCAGGTGATCGACTTGGCCTTCCATACAAAGCCTCAAAAGGTGCTTCCTGATACTGGAGTGATAGCTATTATTATAAGAAAACTCCACCAATGGCAAGTGTTCTTCCCAACTACCACCAAGATCGAGGACACAAGCTCTCAACATATCCTCCAAGATCTGATTTACCTACTCAGTTTGCCCATCCGTCTGAGGATGATAAGCCGTGCTAAAGTCTAATCTAGCACCCAAAGCATGCTGAAAACTCTTCCAAAACTCTGCCACAAACAACGGATCACGATCCGAAACTATAGAAACTGGTGCGCCATGAAGTCGCACCACCTCCGAAATATATAGCCAAGCTAGTTTATCTGCAGTACGATGAACACTGATAGGAATAAAATGAGCAGACTTGGTGAGACGATCCACTACCATCCAAATAGATTCATTGCCTCGCTTAGACTGCGACAATCCATCCACAAAACCCATTGAGATGTACTCCCATTTTTAAGTAGGAATCTCAAAAGGTTGCAAAAGTCCAAATGGTCGTTGGTGTTTTGCCTTAACCTGTTTACACATAACATCGAGAAACATACTCTCCTACATTTTTCTTGATACCTTCCCACCAAAACGTCCTCTTCAGGTCATGATACATTTTAGTCCCACCAGGGTGAATGGTATATCGGGACCTATAGGTATCATCTATAATATTTTTCCTCAATTCGACAATGTTAAGTACACACAACCTGCCTTTGAATCGCAATCCCCCATCTGAGTCCACAGACCAATCAGTAGGACAATCATCGATCAAATCCATTACAAGGTCATCGAGCTTCTTGCGAAAACCATCTAAATTTTGCATCGGCGAACTTTACCCGATACTTGTCATTTGCACGGTCAAACTACTAATGTATGCCCTCTTAGCACTCTCTATTGGTTGAACATCATGCATCAAAATTAACTCTAAGGACTTCCATTCTTGAATCATCAAAGAAGCTATAATCCTATGTTGTCGACTAAGTGCATCTGCGACCACATTTCCTTTTCCTGGGTGGTAAAGGATCTCAAAATCATAACTATTGATGAATTCAACCTACCTCTGTTGCCTCATGTTCAACTCTTTTTGAGAAAAGAGATATTTGAGGCTCTTGTGATCTGTGTACAACTCAAAGTGCTCCCCAAACAAGTAATGTCGCCATACTTTCAACGCAAAAACAACTGCTGCCAACTCTAAGTCATGAGTAGGGTATCGTCTCTTATGATGTTTTAAGTGTCGAGAAGCATAAGATACAACCTACGATCTTTGCATCGACACATCCCAACCAGTTCCACTCGCATCGATAAACACTACTAACTTTTCCCATTGTCTTGGTATAGTTAACAGATACGTAGTCAACATTTGCTTTAACTCCTAGAAAGCTTTCTCACAATCATCTCATACAAACTTCACATTCTTGCGAGTTAACTTGGTCATGGATCACGTAATAGTGGAAAACTTCTCTATAAATCTTCTGTAATAACCTAGTCCTAAAAACTTCTCACCTCTGTAGGATTCGTGGGTTGCTTCCATTCTTTGACCGCAACAACTTTCTCAAGATCTACCGCTATCCCTTGATTTGATACAACATGACCCAAAAATCGAAGTTCTTTCTCCCAAAAGTGACACTTACTGAACTTAGCATATAATTCTTTGCTCCTCAAAGTCTATAACACGACTTTCAAGTGTTCTCTATGTTCCTTCGCATTTTTAGAATACACGGGATATCATCTATGAAGATAATCACAAACTTATCTAGATACGGTTGAAAAATTCTGTTCATCAAGTCCATGAAATAGGCAAGAGCATTGGTCAAACCAAAAGGTATTACGAAATTTGTACAACCTATATCGGTCAAGCGATGGCGGTATACTTTTCTCGACACACCCATCGATGGTAACCCGTTACGAGATCAAATTGAAGAACATGTTTGCTCCCTTCAGTGATCAAACAAGTCATCAATTCTAGGTAAGATACTTGTTCTTGATAGTCATCTTGTCGAGCTCTCTGTAATCTATGCACATACGGAGAGTGCCATCTTTCTTGGAGACAAAGATTGCAGGTGCTCCCCACGGGGAGTTACTTGAACGAATGATCCCTTTTTGAAGCACCTATTCTAGCTTCTTTTTCATCTCCACAAGCTCTTTAGGCGCCATTCTGTATGTTGCCTTAGAAATCGGTGCAGTTCCTAGAACTAGGTCAATGCGAAATTCTACTACCCGTCGGGGTGAAGGTCCAGGTATCTCTTGAAATACATCCTCAAATTCATGCACGACATCTACCTCACTAATATCCTGCTTAGGGATTTCTACCGAGCATAGAAAACTCGTCATCACCGATTCTTCTCCATCGCTAGAAGTGTGCGTAAGCCGTGGCATACCAGGAATATCTATATTTACAGTCCTTCCAGCACAATCTAGAGTCACAAAGTGTTTTCGCAGCCAATCCATACCCAAAATAATTGTAAACCCCTCAAATCCTAAAACAATTAGGTTTGCATACAAGACCTTGCCCACGAAGTCAATCTCAAAATCTTTACACATGACATAAAGAGTAACTGCTCCTCCTAAAAGGGTCTCAACACGAATAGGTCTAGACAAGGAGGTAGTTACAATACATTCTCTTTCTACAAACTGTCTAGATATAAAGAATGAGAGGCACCAGTATCAAAAAGTACTCTAATGGGTTCTTGAAAGAGATTAAAAGTACCTTGCACTTTGTCCGTTCCTAGCATCACTGCAAATACCCTGGCTGGAGCACCCTGACCTTGTCGCGCTTGTTGTCTCTAAGGGCAATCCTTGATTACATGCCCCAGCTTTGACACCCAAAACACTTCCTATTGATTGGTTGAGATACTCTTTGGTTTGATAGGTAGGGGCCCTTCTAAGCGAGGTATGGGAGGGCGATAACAAGCTGTGGCACTTCTGCCGTTGTCATGATAACCTTGTGGTAGCGGACCACCTGTCTTGAAAATAGTGCCCTAGAGTGGAAATTTCCACTGAGGCTAGAAATTACTTTGAGGTTTGAAATTTCCTTGACTACCTGTTCTTTGTGGCCTCTGGCTATGACCCTATGACTTTGATCATAGGGTTGGTATCTATTCCCATCCAGCTTTGGAAAGTGACTCCCTCTAGAAATGTCTTGACCTTGGCCTTCCTTCTTTAATTGCTTCTCTTTTTTCTCATACTTGATTGCCAAGTTAAGAACTCTATCAAATGGTTCGACATCAAAGGAATAAGGGACTTAGGCAGTGTGATTTAATCCTTAATAAACTTCTTATTCTTCTTCTCTTGCGTGTCAACCAAGTAAGGGGCATATGAGACAACTCATTAAACTTGGTGACATACTCAATCCTTTGTTCTACTCTCTTGAGTCAACTTCAAAAATTCATCACTCGATTGAGACCGAATAGCGAGGAACAAACTTAGGTCAAAATGAGTCTTGAAATCCCAAGTCAAAGTCATCAAATCTAGACCCTCCTTCATGAGTTCCACCAAAATAGGGCTACTCCTTCAAGGCGATGTGTAGCCAACTCATTTTGAACCTCGGTGAAATTGCATCTGACGAAACACCATCTCACATTTGAACCCAAGCGTCGTTTAATGGGTCCTCCATCTCGAGAATTTTGACCCCCAAGGAACCAAAGTCTTTGTTTCTCTTTGCAAAGGATCTCCTGCTGGCCTTGATTATTATTACGAACAACTTGAAGTAATTGAGCCATCATCTCCCCAAAGTAACACACCGTATTGGTTGCCTCGGTAGTAACCGCCCTCTTTGCCAGATTAGCGATTAGTTCTTCCTCTGCCATTGGACTCGGCACTTCTTAAATTATACCTTCGACCATCACCTTCATGTTAAACACACAAGAAGAATTAGTTCATAAATACTTAGAATAAATTCAACCATCAACCTAAACCGGCTAACCCATGTTTCCATAATCAGGGATCACCTAAACTCTCACAAGTCTAGGGTAACCTAGAGCTTTGATATCAAGCTATCACACCCCAAAATTTGGAAATTAAATATTAAATTAGGACTAACCCCAATAATATTCCATCATCCAAATCTTAGGGGTGAAACAAAAAAAAAAAACTAAGCATCAACCAAACTATCCATCATAATTTCATAACTAACCAACACCTCAACATTCATGCCAAATTATTCCAATACTAAAGTCATTAAAAAAAATACATAAACTAATATCAACCTAAGCTCAAGAAAACAAAAGAGGTCCAAGCGACAAGTCCAATACTATAGTAATTCACGTCGGCATTGTAGCCCCAACTAATCACGCAAAGGAAGCTTTGCAGCTCAAGCGAAGCATCAGAGTTGCCAAGAGACAAAAGCAATTCGATATCGAATGGGGTATCTTGGTATGAGTACAAAATTTAACTCACGTGTCCACCAAACACAAACAAAAATACATTTAATTCTTATTACGGGCAAGACAAGTAGTTTCAACGCTTAAGTGGCGAATGGGTTGTTTCTCGAGATACGGTGACATTTAGTTTCTTGTCCGTACACAACGAAATATAAATTGATTATAAAATAAAAAAAAAATAGAAATAAAAATATGTGGATCAGCCCTGCATAAAAATAAGTTAGTAAGACCCACCATCCTGAAAAAAAATAAAGTTAGTATAATTTGATCATAAGTAACTTGCCGAAAAAGTATAAAAATGCACCGTTTCATGTTTAAATAATTCGAATTGACCAAAACTCAAAGAACAAAAGTTGTATAGAATCAAATTTCCTAAATAAATGTTGTGAGCGAATTTATGAAACTGAACAAGTTGAGAGGAAAGCTTGATAGAAAAACCTAAATGGAATTCAATCGAAAAATCAAATTTGAAAGCGAACAAAAGCGCCCTAAGATGATTTTTTTGAAAAGCGTTCAAAACACAAAAAGTGTGCAGAATAATGTTTTACTTTTGTCTACATGAAACCAATAAAAATGAGCTCGTTTAGTGGGTTAAAACAACCTCAAAAATCTTCATTGCAGCGAATCAAGCGAGCAATAACCAAGATCATCCGATTGTAAGTTCTAATCGATCTTTTTAATAACAAGCTAAAACATAAAAGTTTTCTAGAATCACGTATACATGCCTCTGCTCAAATTTCATAATTTATCAAGGTCATTTACTATTTTTCAACCTGTATAAACGAATGAAATACACACTATAACAATCATCTCATAATTAAATTCTTTGTACCTTAACTCCACCACTTCGGCCCTCCACTTCCAGTCTACATATATCCCATGTGCCTCCCGTATACTTAACACCGCTCCAAAGCCAAACTTGCACGGGGATATTGTGATAACCCTGGTCCGTGTTATGCTAATTAATCCTGATTATGATTGTGATTATGTGTTTGATATGATTTTGAGTACCATTTATATGAATATATGCAGTTTTGAATTTCTATTTGTTCACCGTAGGAAAATCTATTTGATTATACGCTTTAGAATTTAAATTGAAGGTCCTATCGGCCACGAACTTCGAAATTGATTACGCCATTGTGATTAGTGTAATTTTTAGAACCTCGGTAAAATTCAATTGAAAATTGATTCGAATCAAAATAATTAGATTCAGAACGATTAATTAAGTGCTATTAATTAGCTATAATCAAATTGGATCAAGAGAAGGACTATATAAGGGCCTTATTACACTTAACTCTTCATTTATGATGAACTCAAATCGATTATACACTCTAGAGAGAGAGGCGGTTCTAAAGAGAGGAAGAGGAGAATTGTGTATCTTGGCTCATAATTGTGAATTTGGAAGCTTAACTCCAAGAATTAGCTAGAAATGGGAAGCTTGGAACTCCAAGGTGAGTATTTGAGCATTGATTCTAAATTGTAATTGTAATTTTGAGAGTTTGAAGCTAGATTGTAAACAAAAGTGTGAATTAAGTTATATATGAAGTTAGATTGAGCATGCATGCATAGAATTGCCATGAAATTGCATAATCAAGCATGTAAAAAGTTGAATATGAGAAATTGAGTGTTGAATCATACATGCAAGCATGGTTTTGTTGAGTTTCATGAGAATGGGCATCATTTGTGCCATTTGAAATGATATTGAGATCTATAATACACATGCATTAATGATCCATGAAGTTATGGAGTTTGGTTATATATACATTGAAGTTTAATCATGAAACAATGTGTTTTGGTGGTAAACTTGAGAATTTAAAATCATGATTTTGAAGAATTCGTCTCATATTGCTATTGTCCTCATGTTATGTAATGTTTTCCATGCTTTTGTGTCAAAAACATGAGTTTTGATCCTTTGAATATCAAGTTTGAACTTCAAGAATAGTTAAAATTCGAAATTTTGCATGTCCTTTCGGCGGGGAAGGGCGCTAGGCGTGAAATCTTGGTTCGAAGTTTTGCGGACATGATGTCTGCTTTCGGCGAGATTCACGCTCGGCGCCAAGCCATGTAGTTTGAATTTCATTTCGAGCATCGAAGTCATGCTCGGCGTAAATTTGAGCAACGATACTTTGCGGACCAAAGGGATGCGCTCGGCGAAACCTCGCTTGAGGCGGGAGCCTGTTGAAAGTTTGTAGAGATGTTTTGTGTTTAGTTTTCCGTTCTCTTTCATTTCTAAGTACTCTAGGCGTGTGTTAAGCATTGTAAATGAGTTAAAAGAATAAGAAAGGAGCCTAAGAGGAATGTATGAATTAAGAATGGATTGAATAGTTTGTGACCCATATGTGTTATGTAATGTGTAGGGTTGAGCTCAAGGGCAAATCTATCGTGAGAACACTATGAGTAATATCTTAGTAAAGATATTTTCAAGTATGTTACTTTCCAAATGCTATACGTATAAGCTCTATGGATTTGTTGATTTGAAATATGAATGAGTATTCTATATGCCTAATTTGTATAAGGTCGTTTAAGGCGTTTGATATATATTTGAATTGGGTCAAAAATATCAGGACATGAATGATTGGGCCAAAAGCGTCAGATATAAATGATTGGGCTAAAGGCCGTTGAAAATGAATGATTGGGCCAAAAGGTCGGCATGAATGATTGGGCCAAAGGCCGTCGGACATGAGCGAATGGGCCAAAGGCCGTGGGACATGAATGATTGGGCCAAAGCCGTCGAGACATGCATAATTGGGCCAAAAAGGTCGAGATATGAGCGATTGGGCCAAAAGGTCGTCGGATCTGAATGATTGGGCCAAATGCGTTAGACATTAATGCAAAAATGGGCTGAAAGCCATTTGAATATGTCACTTGATATGCTTGAATATCGTGATGGGCCAGAGGCCGTTTGAATACAAGGGATCATGATCATGAATATGAAATACGCATGGATATGAATATAAAAAGAATGGGCCCGAGGCCGTTTGATACGCCTGATATGTTTGAATTGGGCCCGAGGCCGTTCGATATGTTCGAATTAGACCAAAGGTCGTTTTGAATAAAGAGTTGGTTGGACCGAAGGTCATTTTGTATAGATGGACCGAGGTCAAATTGTTTTGTATAAGAATTGGACTGAGGTCGTCTTGCATATGGATACGATGTGTTGGACCTAAGGTCGTTTTGTTTTGTAGAGGTTTGTAAATGGTGTGAATGAGAATAGTGGTTTGAATATGTACATTATAAGTGTGATTCATTTATGAGCGAATCTCATTCATTAACCTCTTTATTTTGATATTATTCCTTTGGGCATTAGCTCACTCTCGTTTATATGTATGTAGGTGAGCAAGGGATGTTCAACTTGACCTTAGTGGAATTTAAGTAACTCAAGTTTTGTGAAGTCGGCCTAGGTGCCTCACACAAGAGGCTTTGTTTATGATCTTTGCTATTTCTATTGGTCATGATAGACCCGTTTATGTGTATAAGTTTTTGGTTTAGGTATTTGTGTGTTTGAATGATCTGGGTATACAAGATGTTAATTCTTGATATGTAGTGTGAGTTATTATTAAGTACATGTGAAATGTTTTGATATGCCATGTAAGCATAGCTCATTGGACAAAATTTGTAAGTTGTTTAGTTTGGCCCATTTACTCGATGGAATATCTTTTGTCTTGGTTTGAGGCCGTAGGTAATCTCATGATTCTTGGCGGTTATGATATAATCTATAGGGCGGATTCGGGTCATGGCAGATATCGTCGAAGTTTGACCCACACTCCTCGAATGTTTAGCATATCGTGCGTGCGTAAATCAAAGCACTCGTCTACTCATGAAACGAGGCAACAATATACATATAAAAATATCTCACTCATGAGAACAACATAACAATGCCAAGCCTAAGGCATTCAAATAAATCTCATAATCCTTATTTTTTTTTATACACTCTTTCTTACCATCACTCAAATAAAACAACAATCCATTGAGTCATGGTGGAGTATAAGGAATTTATCTAAGGGTTCCTAATTAATTTTAATTTCATATAAGCATGAGTGTGATTACAACCATAAAATAAATCCATATAAAAACCTTAAACATGGCATATACAACTAATCAAAATAATTAAAATTAATCAATCAACTAATAACCCTAAACCTTAAATACACAACTAAACAAAATAATTAAAATCAACCAATCATCTAAAAACCTTAAACCTTACATACACAACTAATCAAAATAATTAAAGTCGATCAATCATCTATATAAAAATATAAAATCAATTCAACATCAAATAAATAAAAATAAATAAATAAAAACAACAAATTAAATATAAATGAAGGGAAGTAGGTTTTGTACTCACAATATTATTTTGAAGATCAAAGAAATATTTAGAGAATTAATGAAGCCGTCAAAACAAAGCCCTAATCTTTTTATTTTTTTCCTCCTTTCCTCTTCCTACCGACTCTCTTTCTACTTCCTCAAATATTGATCACTCTTGGTTGATTAATCTCTCTCTCTCTCACACATGGCTTGCGCAGCCGCACACAGCACCTCTCCTCTTTTTGCTTTTTGTTTTTTGTTTTTTTGTTTTTTTGTTTTCTTTCTTCTAACTTCTAAACCTAATCCCTATTCTAATCTAATTTGACTATTATATTATATTATATTATATATATATATATATAAAATAACCTAATAAACTATTATATAATATTATATTATATAATACAACATAATTATAATATATATAAATATAAATATAAGATAAAATATATATATCTATATAACACCTCTTCTTTTTTTATATATATATATATAACAAATATAAATATATAAATATTTGAATTAATTCTATATAATTCAATAACCCATTAAATTAATTAATCACCACATTTATTTCATTAAATATCCCATTATATTCTCATGTGACCACACCATTAATAAAGCCAAAAATAAAATAAGATAATAATAATCATAATAATAAAAAATAATGACTTAAGAAAATTAGAATTCGCTACAATACGCTATCACCACATCCAAGCAGTTATTTGGACCATTTGTAGTGAAAGGTAGATATCTTGTCTTCAATAGTTCGGCCAATGTGTTGATAGATGTAGGGGCTTCTCACTCATTTATATCATCTGCATTTATGTCTATTTTGGGGTTAGAGGTTAACCAATTAGAGTCTCCACTCATGGTAGGGTCACCGGTTGGGGGTAAAGTTGTTTTAAATCAGGTATGTCATGGATGTGAGATTGAGGTCGCTGATCATCGATTCTATTTTGACTTCATTGTATTAGATATGTTAGGTTTTGACGTCATTTTAGGCATGAATTGATTATCTTTCTATGATGCCACCATAGATTATCCTTTGTAGAAGGGTTACCATGTGTACACCAAATGGAATCGTTTTCATTTTTGGGGATTGGAACAATAGCTTTATTGTGGTTATGCGACCTATGAGGTCGGCGAACTTGGTTTCCTCTTTCTAATCACGATTCTTGAGGATGGTAGCATGGTTTGGGGTACATTTCCTAGAGTGGTTTACAGTATCGGATGTCTTTCGGAAGATCACAGAATTACCACCTCGGCGTGAGGTCAAGTTTTCCATAGACTTAGTGCCTATGCGGAACCATCTCCATGTCATCTTATAGGTTAAATCTTGACCAAATTGCTCGTCTTGAAGGAGCAATTGCAAGAATTATTGAACCACGGGCTTTATCGCCTAACAACTCGCCATGGGGAGTATCGACTCTCTTTGCTAAGAAGAAGAATGGTTTGTTGCGGTTATGTATTGATTCTGTAAGTTGAATAGGGTCACGGTTAAAAATAATTACTCATTGCCTAGAATAAATGACCTCTTTGACCAACTTAAATGATCCCAATGTTTTTTGAAGATTGACTTAAGGTCGGGCTATTATCAGTTGTGAATGACGAAGGAGGACATTATGAAGACGACCTTTTACACTCGATATGGCCATTACCAATTTCTTATCATGCCATTTGGTTTAACCAATGCTCCCGCCACTTTCATGGACTTGATGAATCGAGTATTTCGAGAGTATCTCAATAAATTCGTAGTTGTTTTTATAGATGACATTTTGATCTACTTCCCTTCCGAGGAGGAGCATGAGGGGCACCTCCGCATTGTCCTACTATTTCTTAGGGAATATTGATTTTACGTTAAGTTTGAGAAGTGAGAATTTTGGATTTCTGATGTGAAGTTTTGGGCCATGTGGTTTTACGGGGATGGGGTTACTATGGACTCCTCTAAAGTTTAGAAATTTGTACAAAAGTGGGAGACATAAGAATGCCTTTGAGATATGTAGTTTTTGGGACTTATGGATTATGACATGCATTTTGTGAGATTTCTCTAACTTAGCATCACCATTGACTAGATTGAATAGGAAAGGGGTGAAGTTTGTTTGGAGTGAGGCATCACGAGAGATCCTTTGAGAGTTGAAGTTTAGATTGTGAGCACCAATCCTAATCATTCAGTGAGGTTTGGGTTACGTGTATTGTGATGTCTCTAGGTAAGGTTTGTGGTGTGTTTTGATGCAAGAGGGTAAGGTGGTGGCATATGGCTCCATGCCAAGAAGAATCATGAGAGAAACAACCCAACTCATGATTTGGAGCTAATTTGTGGTCATCTTTGCCTTGAAACTTTGGAGACACTACTTGTATGGTGAGAGGTTTGATGTGTTTTTGGATCACTAGAGCTTCAAATATTTGTTCTCTCAAAAAGATTTGAACCTACTTTAGAGGAGATAGATGGAGTTCATAGAAGATTATAATTTTGAATTTGCATTACCACCTAGGGAAAGCCAACGTAGTGGCCGATACTTTGTGTAGGAAGTCCGTGAGCACTATGGCTAGTCTTGCCAATAGAGAATGGGAAATGTTATGTGACTTTGGTGAGTTTGACTTGCATCTTGGTGAGTCTATAGAGCATGTCACTTTATTCACGATCATTGCACAACCTACACTTGTCACCAATTGTCAGCCTGTGGAATAATCCAAAAGTAGAGACAATCGAAGAGAATCTCCAATAGGAAGGAAGAAAATGGTTTGAATATATACTCTGATTGGAGTGTCCGATATTTAAACCACTTATTTGTGCAAGAATCTTGTAGAGATGAAGTGCTTTAGGAGTTCTACCATTCTCATCTTGCGGTGCACCCAAAAGGCACAAAAATATACCATGATATTGGTCTCCAATTTTGGTGGAGGGGTATGAAGCGAGATGTGGCCTTGTTGTCTAAGTGTCTAACATATCAACAAGTTAAGGTAGAACACCACAAGCCAGCCGGGTTGTTGCAACCCTTATTGATAGCCGAGTGGGAGTGGGAGCACATTACTACCGACTTTGTTCTGGGTCTTCCTAGGACATAGAGGGCTAATGATGCGGTTTGGAATCGTGGATCAACTAACTAAGTCAGCCCATTTCCTTGTTATGTATATGGGGATTCAGTTGACTACTTGGCCAAGCTTTATGTTAGAGAGATTGTCCAACTTCATGGGGTTCCAATGAGTATCGTCTTGGATAAAGACTCTCGTTTTATCGCTCGGTTGTGGCAAAGCCTACAAAGTGTTTTGGGCAATCAACTAACTTTTAGCAATGCTTATCACCCTCGAGACTAACGATCGATTCGAGCATACTATTCAGATCTTAAAAGACATGTTGAGAGCTTGTGTTTGGGACTTCAAGGGTTCTTAGGAGAGGCACTTGCCTGCAGTGGAGTTTGCCTACAATAATAGTTTTCAAGCTAGCATTGGGATGGCACCTTTCGAAGCCCTACATAGGCGTCCTTGTAGATCACCAATATGTTGGACCGAGGTGGGATTCACCCATGCTTGGGCTTGAGTTAGTTCATGAAACCCGAGAAAGTGGCTCTTATTCAGAAGAGGTTGATTACGGCTCAAAGCTGACAAAAAAGCTATGCCAACTGGAGGAAAAGACCTCTATCGTTTGAGGTTGGTGACCATGTCTTTTTAAAGATATCGCCTAGGAAGGGCTTGATGAGATTTGGTTGGAGTGGAAAATTATTGCCTAGGTTCATTGGTCCCTTCGACATCATTGAACGGGTGGGTGAGGTAGCCTATTGTCTTGCATTGCCTTCGTAACTTTCCAGAGTACATGATAAATTCCATGTTTCTATGCTTCATAAATATGAACCCGATCTTTCTCATGTTTTGGATTAGATGAACTTTAAAGTAGATGAGAATGCCTCATATGAGGAAAGACTTGTGAAAATCTTAGATTCTCGAGATCAAGTCTTGAAAGGTAAAACCATTCCCCTAGTTAAAGTGCTGTGGCATTACCATGGGGTAGAAGAAGCAACATGAGAGCGTGAAGTCAAGGTCCATAAGAAGTACCTGGATTTGTTTAGTGATGTATGACCCACCCTTGTATGTCTTTCTCTTTTGTATCTTTAGTGTGGGTATAATTGGGAAGCAAAGAAATGTATTGTGTTAAAACTTTAATGTTAAAGTCCTTATAAATAAGATTGTTAAATGTATCATCCTATCCGGTGATCATGTTTTTGTAATTGTTGTTGTTGTGGTTGTGGTTTTAGTAAGTGAGAAGGTAGCAAAATGTCAGGGATGAAATTCCTTAAGGGAGGAATGTTATGATATTTTGAGAAAGAAAGGACCACTTTCAGTGGTGGAAATACCATTGGAGTGGTGAAAAGAGGTCTTCTAGTATCTCGTCGCAAGTGCGAAATTATGGGAAGAAGGCTTTTTCTTGGGCGACCAAGTCACAACTCAAGCGGTTCTTGCTCTTACCTTTGCTCGGTAGTGATTGACCACTCAAGCGATCTGTTCGGGATCAACAGGTTAAAATCACTTTTTGCTTCACTTTTCTTCATTTTTCCTTTCTATTTCTTTCTCTTTTCCTCGTCGAAAAACCCTAGTTCCAAACTCTTGATTTCACCAATTTTCACTAAAGATCCATCTTAAATCGTGCAAGAAAAGTGAAGAGGAGGTGAAGATCAACATTTTTGCCGATTGAATCGATTTATTTTGAAGTTCTCCTTGGGTTTTCATCTTCTAGCACTCTGTCTTTGAGGTAGGAGTACTCTTAACTTAGTTTATCTATGGTTTGAGATATGTATGTAGTATTTTCTTAGTTATAGTGATATATGAGATGATTTCATTGTATAAAATGGGTTTTGATGAACAAAAAAGGACTTATATCTATTTTTTGAAATGATTATGAATATTACTTGTTGATTATAGATATTGATGATGAATATTGGTTCTTAAAGTGTAAAGGGGGAAAAGCCCAAATTTCTCAAAACCCTAGTTTTTAAACTTGATTTGATAATGGGATTTAGTTCAATTGACTCTTAAACCTTGGAATGGATGGATGATTGTTACAAATGTGTTGAGATATGTAAGTTTTGGATCATCTTGGAAATATGTATTGAGATAGATGAATGTTGAGGTTGTGGAATGAGAATTGAAGAAAATCCCTTTGTTTATTGCTATTGTTAAATCTTGCTTATAAATTGAATAAATCTTAGGTAAACTGGGATTTGCAACTCATGCATTATATGCATTATGGTTTTATTTTGTGATATTATAATCTTTCAAATTTTTGGAAATGTTGAAAAGGGGAGTTTGAGTAGTAAGTCGGATTTTAGAAATGGTATGTATTGTATTAGTAGGCGTGGGGAGTCAAGGTGCCTAATTGCTCTGTCTTGAGCTTATTCTTTGGGCGAATATGGGAAAAGGTTTTTGGATGTCCGAGTTTCTTTGTTTCAAGAGTTGGCAAATGTGGAAAAACATGATTTTGTGTGTCCACAAGCTTGCCATTTTAGAAATCGACAAATGTGAATGAGGGAAAAGTTTTGGGTGCCCATCGCCTCACAATTTTTGGAGTCGGCAAATGTGGGAATAGTTTTAGTATATAAATCTATATATATGTATGTATGGTTTTACAACTTTTATTGGGGGCGTCATAACTATTTATCATCCATGGTTGTCGATGAGATTTTAAATGAAAATCATGCATTGAGCATCATTGATTGTAAAGGAGAAAATATGAATTTTCTTAACCGTGCATAACATGATCATATACATCTCGATTATTTATATACTCTGTTAAAAGTATTCTTACTAGGCATTAGCTCACCCAAAACTAACAATGTTTGAGAATTGATGGTGTGACTTTGCCCAAGTGACTTGGTGGTAGAAGTATTTTGAATGGGGCAAGAAGGCTCAATGGATGTTACTTGTGAAGCTCCGAAGCTATTTTGTGGTTTGGGACTGAATGTCTATTTTTATGTGTTCAAGGACTATCCTTAAAAATGTGTACGTCATTAGGGTACTACACTTTTGTATTCTTACTCTTTGAAATTGTTACTAATGATGATTGTATGTTAATGAAACAATGATGTATATTTCACTTGGAATAGTTCAATGAGAAAGATTATTTTGAGTAAAGACTATGTTCATTAATGGTGTTTATTGTAATGGTTGGAAAATATTTCATGGTTTTAATTATAATATGGATGATAAAGTTCAGGGCTTTACAAGATAGTGAGGAGAGGAACATAGGTGTAAAGAAAAATGTGAGGTTGGGGATAAGGAGAAACTTGATATATTGAAAAATGTGAAGAGATCGTGTTAGGTTTGTATTTGTGAAATAAATTTAAAAAGTAATTTTTTGGAAAGAGTTTATAAAATTTGAAAATTTGTTTGATGGTATGTTTTGAAAATAGTTTTGGAGTTTTGGATAGTTTATTTATTTATTTATTTTATTATTATTATTATTATTTTTTATTTTTTTGTAATTGAATAGATGGGTGTAAAATTTTCAACCAAACAATTTTTTGAAATTTTTTCTCAAAATTTGTCTCTTAAAAGACAAACTAAACAAGCCCAAAAATTTTAAATTGAGTGTAAGAGACAAATTGGTGTGTAAATATAATTACCTAAAATTTATGTCGATGTCAAATTTTATTAAAATTGTCCTTATTTTCTTCTTTTATTTTTAAAACGTACCCAAACATTAATCTTAATACCCCTCCCCAGGGGCAAGGCTATGTGTAATTCAGTGGTGTCAATTGACACTACTGAACTTTCAAATTTTGTTTAAATATATATGAAATTTTGTTTAATAGTTTTGGATTTTAACAAAATGACCCAAGTGTTTGGAACTATTTATTGTTTAGTGGTGTCAATTTTAACAAAATGATCCTAGTGAATCTAGATCAATATCACATATATTATATACATTTGGAGCTATTCATTGTTTAGTGGTGTCAATTTTAGCTCAGTGTTAGATTCATTCATTTTGCTCCATCAATCTTCATTCTCTAACAACCATTGTTGCATTGCCATTGATGCATTCCTTCATTTGTTCTCTCTCTTTCTCTCTCCTCTGAATGACCCCTTGAGGAAATTCGACTTCATCTGCCCTCCCAATAAATACTGAACTATTTCCTCCGCCACCACCCTAACTTAGGAGTTTAAATATTAATAAGTACGGATTCTATTATTCATAAATATTGCGATTTAAAATTTTTAATATTATTATTAATCAACATATTAATTGATAATATCTGATATTTATAATTATATAAATCATATATTGATACGATTATTTAAATTTATGTCTACACTAGCCTGTTTGGGAAGGAGATCTCAGGCTAAATTAGCCACATGGGGACAAAAGAGGCTTTTCTAGCCACATGCGGACAAAAATTGAAAATGGTCTTGGCAACAACCAATGCCAAAGTAGCTTTACGAAACTAACCCCATGAAAGAGGGGCATGCGTCGGCACACGAAAAAAGTAAACAAAAAAAAATGTTTTCCCAAAAAACACCTTCTCCCAGAAAAAACAAAGAAAGTTGAAAAGAAAAAAAATAATTTTTTTTTTTGTTTTTTGTTAAAATATTTTGTAAAAATAAATTCAAACTCTATTTTATAAAAATAGTTTTAAATATTTTAATTTTTTTGTTATGTATTTGGTTATGATTTCAGTGTAGAGTTCTAAAAATAGTATGGAGTTTCAAATTATGTGTTTGGTTATGAGTTTTAAAAATAATTTATTAATTGAGTTTTATTTTATGTGTTTGGTTACGATTTGAGTGTAGAGTTATTGTTAAATTTAAAATATTAACATTTTAAATTATTTAAATTTTTTGAATATTTAAATTATTTAAATTTTTACGATTTAATTTTTTTGAATATTTATTTTAATTTTTTACTTATTAAATTTTTTAGATTATTTACATTCTTTAAATATTTAAAATAAAATTAAAAGTAAATTTAAAATTAAATTAAATTAAATTAAAAATAAAAATAAAAATAAAAATAAAAATAAAAATAAAATAAAATAATTTAAAGTACACAGGATAATAAAATAAAACCTCACTTTTTATCACGTCTTTCACAGAAAATGAAAAAAAAATTAATTTTAAAAATCAAAATAGAAAAACACATCAAAAAACAAACATCATTTTTTATTATGTGCCCCGACAATATATGATTTTTGACATCATTTAAATAAATGACATGAAAAAACGTTTTTCCAAAAAACCAAACAAAGTAAAAAATAAAGAATAAAAAATTAAAAACATAAAATAGCGATTTACCACATAATTTAAAAATAATGAAAACACATGAAAAACCATTTTTGAAAAAAAAAAATTAATGTATACAAATAATTTTTTTTTGTAAGCAATAAATGAAAAAAAAGAACCACAAAAATAAGTCACACCACACAAAAAAAAAAAAAAAAACAAAAATAAGTCTCATCACACAAAAAAACAAAAAAAAATGTTAAACAAATTAATGTATACAAATAAAAAAAATTACAGAAACATAAATTAAAAAAAAAAGAACAACAAAAATCGTCTCATCCAAAAAAAAAAGAAAAAAAACCCAAAAAGCAGAAATTAGCATTTGCCATGTAATAAAGTAATGTATAAATAAATAAATAAATTAATTAATGTGTACAAATAAAAAAATGACAAAAATGTAAATTAAAAAAAAAAAACTCATCCAAAAATACGCCTCATTCAAAAACATTTCAAAAAAAAAAAAAGCATAAAAACTTAAATTACCAATCGCCACGTAATTTACAGATAAATAAAACACATGAAAACTCATTTTTAAAAAATAAAAGAAGTTATTGTATACCAATAAAAATAAATGAGGAAAAAAATGTAAATTAAATAACAAGAACTAATTAATGTATAAAAAAATAAAACTGACAAAAACATAAATTTCTTTAAAAAAAAAAAAGAAAACATCAAAATCGGCCATATCCAAACCCAAAATCAAAGAAAGATAAGGAAAAAATTATCCAATTTCGGTCTTCTACGGAGGTTGGCGTGGAGACCACTTTCATTGCCTCACAGGTAAAAGTTGACCATGAAGGGCAGTTTGGTAATTTAACAATAAGACGCATCACCAAAAAGTCAAAAAGCTAAAAAAGTCAAAAAGTACTTTTCAAACCAAGCTTTTTAGCCTCAAGTTAAAATAGTCGAAAAAAGCTAAAAGTCAAAAGTCAACCCACCTCAGCGGAGGTTGAATCTATACTATTTATTAAACAAAAGGGTTTTTTAACCCGAGCTTTAATAGAACTCCGATCTCCCAATCTAAATTTCTTAATTTTTGATTTAAAAAAAAACCTTAGCATTTATTAACTTCTCCCAACCCCTAAGTCTTACCCTCATAAAAACACTTTAATGCATTAAAAACAAGTACAAAAAAAATTCTTTGAAATTCAACATATATGAATTCCTTGAATAGTCCCAACATATATGATTATTATTAAAATATTAAATTTTAATATAATATAATAAAAAAAGAAGACATTTAATTCTTTAAAAAGTTCAACACATATGATTATTATCAAAATATTAAACTTTAATATAATATAAAAAATAAAAAAAGAAGACATTTAAAAAAAAAAAAGACATTTAAAAATCACAATTCACATATATAGTTAATTGTAAATATATTAAGGAAAATAGGGTTTCTAAACCCCAAGCCTTGTGGGAGCTCCAATCTCTCAGTCTTAATTTTCTAAATTTTTGATTTAAAAAAAAAACTCAGCATTTATTGATTTGGTCAAAATCCCCTGATCATCATTTATTAACTTTTTCCAATCCACATGCCTACATTTATTGATTTGGTCAAAATCCTTGATTAGCATTTAAAATCTCTCCATACAAATAATTATAGATCTGACATGCATAATCACTGCGGTAACCTTTTTAACTATACATACACACTATGGTTGGTGATAAGATTATTAAATTATTTTTATAAAAATTCTTAAAAAACATAATTTTTATATTAAAAAAATTAAAACAAATATAAATATTTATAATTATCTCGTGCATAGTACGGGTGATAGGTTATCTATATTATATATTATATATTAAGCAAAATGAGATTTTTAACCCAAAAACTTGTGGAAGCTTCAATATCCCAATCTGAATTTTCTAAATTTTTATTTTTATTTAAAAAAAACTCGCATTTATTGATTTGATCAAAATTTCTTTGATGAGTATTTATTAACTTTTTTTAATTTACATGTCTTTCCATGCTGCATTTATTGATTTTGTCAAAATTTTTTGATTAACATTTAAAATCTCTTATATAAATAATTATAGATATAATCCGTGTATAGTTATTATAGTACCATTTTCAATTTCTTTCATACGTTATGACAAGTAATAAGATTGTTAAATTATTTTTATAAAAATTTTTAAAATATAATTTATATATTAAAAAATCTAAAATAAATATAAATATCATAATTATTTAAGTGGATGGCGCTGAGTAAGTAAGATGATAATGGAATGGTGTGAATGTTTTGAGAGAGGACAGGATTTCCTAGGACTACAAAAAGCTTCTAGAAATTTGTCATTGTCAGATAATGGTGAGAAAAGAGAAAAAAGTGGATTGATAATAACAAGCTAATTAATTAGAGCATTCAGTGGTTTTCATTATCAATTGTGGCCCTGAGTTTTGACTTTAATAAGGTTAGTTAAGCCTGCGTTTGGGAAGATTTTTTTATAATTATTTTAGTTATAAAAGATAAAATAAATTATTTTAAGTATAATAAATAAAATATTACATTTAATTTATAATCATTACATTTTTTATAAAAATAAAAAAATCAAAAATTAAAAATTCTTTCCAAATTAAAATTTTTAATCTAAATTAAAAATAATTAAAAAAATTAAAAAATTAAAAAACTAATCCACTCTCCAACGAAGCCTAAATATATCATTCAGTGGTTGATTTCATTCCAAAACTTTCGAAGCTGTCAATTATAATTACTTTTTTTTAAATAAACAACAGAGCAAATAAATATATATAAAACTAGTCCAAGAGAAAACCGTTTACCTATATGCTTTTAATTGTTTGGACATTAAAAATAGAGTCCAAATTTAGTGGTTGTTTGGCATGTAGTATTTTTAGTACATTATCTTATTTAATTTATAATTATTTTATTTAAGTCATATTGTTTTTTCTATCATCACTTCAAAGTCAATTCATATTTTATATTTTTTGTAAAAAGTAAAAAAAATATTAATCCTTACACTTCTCAAACAAC